>CM076581.1:976202782-976802782 GCA_034641835.2 Pinus albicaulis | reverse complement strand
AGTCTCCTATTTGAAAATCTAGGGGCTAGTAACATACTTGGGTCATTTTGTCTGCACTCCTAAAGAAGACGGTGGGCTAGGTCTCAGAAATCCCCTTCATAGAAATGAAGTCATGGGTGCTCGACTTTGGTGGAACTGGCTTTCGAGCCCTCACACTCCTTGGGCTAAGTTGTGGGTAGCCAAGTATGCCAACAATAGACCACCGAATGAATTAATCAGACTCAAACCTGAGATAGCTGGCTCCCTCATTTGGAACTCTGCCAAGCAACATTATGCCCTCATCCAACAGCATAGCTTTTGGGAAGTTCGGAATGGACAGAATGCCCGATTCTGGGTGGACTCCTAGCAACAGAGGCCAAAGCTCATTGACATTCTAAATCTGCCCAACGCTGAGAGATATAATGGGTCAGAAGAGCTGAAAGTAAGTCAGTGTTGGATGACCAATTCTAGCAGCAATTATCGATATTGGAAACACCCGTCTCTCCTCCAGCCTACTATTCCTAGCAACATGTGGGAAGCACTGCAGGAGGAACTTCAATGCTACAGAATTCGCTGCTCGAATGACCCGGACATCCTTAGATGGGGCTATTCGCCCAAAGGCATATTTACCACCAAAGAGGCCTTCAGCATAATGCATCCTACTCCTCACCCGAAAGACAGACTCTGGCAATTTGTCTGGGCTAAGGGGACATGGCCTAAAGTCTCTACTTTTCTTTGGCTCCTCAGCCACAAAAGAATTCTTACCTGGGACAATCTGCTCAAGCGTGGTTTCTGTGGCCCCTCACAATGTCCAAATTGCAAGCAGAGCACTGAAACCATTCAGCACCTCATGCTGACATGTCAGCTAGCTAGCCAGCTCTGGAACAAAATTTTCTTTAGAAGCCAACGAAGCAAACCACAAGGGGATATTACCAGTATTCTGCGCCACTGGCCCCAACGCCCTTATAATAGCCCCATACTCAACTTTCTCTGGCAAATCATTCCAGGCCTCCTTTTCTGGGCGCTATGGAAAGAACGAAACAAAAGAGTCTTCAAGCATCAAACCACTCCCCTGGACATTCTCTGGAAAAATTTCCACAGCAACCTACAGGAGTCTCTTTCTCTTCCATCTTGGCAGGAGGAGGATCTTCCTAACCATCCTCGCGAGCTCAGCATATGGCGCAATTGGCAATTTACCATCTCCTCCATTCCCAAAATCAACAAGCAGAACCCTTCAAAATCCCTCTCCTGGATTCCTCCTCCACCAGGAATACTCAAACTGAACTTTGACGGGGCTTCTAAAGGGAATCCAGGCCCGGCGGGATATGGAGGTATCTTCAGAAATTCCCAAGGCGAAATCCAGGCTATCTTCTACGGATCCATTGGCTGGGACACCAACAACTCAGCTCAGTTGGAAGGTCTATGGCAAGGGCTCAATCTAGCACACATCTACAACTTCTCGCCCATTATAGTGGAAGGTGATTCTCAAATTCTGATCAGCATGGCAAATCAGTTGCTCCAAGGAACCAGCTCAGCCAAGGTAGCCACCAGTTGGCGTTTAGCCTCCAGAATTGCCAAGCTCAGCAATTGGGTGAAAGAAAATCAAGCTATCTCTTTTACTCATACCAAGAGAGATGGCAACAAGGTTGCGGATCTACTTGCCAATTTAGGAGTTGACAGTTTGGACTTTCTCAAACACGGCTCTCTCCAGATCATAAATGACAGAGACTCCACTCAGAACTGCATCAAGCTGGTGCAAATGGATAAGCCACTTCCGGATGCGGATGATAATTTGGGTTAAGGGGCCTCAAGGCCTGGTTCAGGTCCCAAGGCGGTTCACCTGAGGTGGCCACATGGCCCCCCATGGCTCCTTTAATGCAGCTCTCATTAAACCTCGGCGCTGGACATTTATTCCTCCTTGCCGTCACTTGCTCTGTCCTGCTCAGTGCATCAGATATCAAATGGATCACTATCGCTCGAACTTTCCCGATTGTTTTGGTGATGCCCACCGCCCTCTGTCGCCTCTGAGCTCTCACTGCCCGGGTGGCTGTGCTACAGGTGGGGAACACACTGCTACAGGACGTCGGTGCTCTCTTCAGTGCTGCTTGGAAACAATTCCCGGCTACCATTACTCGAATAGTAATTTCTGCCCTGTTATATTCAATTTTCATACCTCTCCTGTTTTTGTTGGTCAAATTAATTCCACTCTTGCAGCTCCTTCTGGTGTCTGGTCGGATTCAGCTCAGAATTCCAACATGCCCAGGCTCAGGCAAAGAATGTCTTGTAGGCGAGGGGCCTCTCGAGGCAGATCCATGAGTGAGCGTCCCTCTAGCTCCAATGTCGACTTCTCCATGGAGCCTTCTGAAAGGCGTCCCGCTCATTTCTTTATTGACCCTTCTGGTCGTCTCCATGATCGCGTTGCCCCTGCGCCTCCTCAGTCCATGCTTCCGCCTCGCGCTCCTGCTATGTCACCTCTGTCTTCGCCCCCGCTCCAGGCTTCCGCTTCCCCTCCTCGCCCTGGCAGTCATTATCTCAGGCAATCCACGCAACGAGCTGAGCTGCATTTCGATTGCGCCTTTAATCGCCCTTCCATCACTGCCCTTATCATGATTACCCTTCGCGAAGAAACCACCCTCCCTTCTGCCCAGCCTCTTGACCCCTTGCAGACTCCTTCAGTGCCTGTCTTCGAACCCCCCTCTGGTCCTGAACCTGGTCCGTTTGCGCACCCTCTCGGAGTCCCTTTTGCCCCCATCCCTGCTCCTTCGGGACCTTCTCACTTGCAAATGGATGCTGGTCTTTCTGGCGAAGACGATGACAAGACTGCTGAAGCAAATTCAGAAGAACAATATGGCTGCAGAATTGTGGAAGAGCAACCCGCTTCAGACTAAGTGCTCTCCCTCTTCCAAGACCAGTTCTCAGTATGAACTCTGCTCTATATTTTTTGCAAAGTCTCTGTTTTTAATGATCACTCATAGCAAACACAACTGCATGTATCTTTTGTTTTTTTCTAGTTTCGTTAAGTTGAATGTAAATGACTCCTCGCCGGTTTCCCATTTCCTGGGCGGTGTAATTACTTTCAAAAGAACTGGTTTCCCGCTAATGGGCAGTTCCATAGTTAGACAGAACGTGGATATCAAGCCCGGTTTCAGGCTTCCTCAGCTGAGCCGTGGCAGTTTTGTAATATTATGTTCATAATAGAAATAGCGTAATTTAGAAAAAAAAAACATACTTGGGTCATTGTCTCCCAAATAAGGATACATGTTACCAATGGCCTTGCAGCATTCATGGGATGATGAAAAAAGTGCTAGAACCACATCTTGACTCAACTCTGTGCTACAACCAGAAAAAATAGTCCAGGTTAAAACCTTGGTGAGTGTAGATTCTATGTAATCTAAAACCTGGGTTATGAATTTCCCTCTAGTCATCAAGTGTATGTATCAGCGATTATATCAATATGGTGGTCCCTCTTATACATCTTAATCGTAGAATTGTCCTTCTTGACCTCATTATCCTTAGGCTCTAACTACTCAATCTGTTGTGAGTGATGACTCTATTTGCTTGTGGCAATCTGATTTTGTTATACTCGGTTGTGACAGTGATGGAGTTCGTTAATTTGTACAAAAATTGGTTTCTGGCATCCATATATTGGATATGACTAAAATATCAACCAACTCCCCTCATTGGAAGAGAATATGCCACATAATTTACATCTAATACATTAACAATTTGACTTCTGATGAAAATGTTATACACCAGCAATGCAAGCATCCTTAACCAGCTATCTTTTCCATTCATGGGATCACATTTCTTATGGAAATGTTAAACACCAGCAATGAAAACATCATTAACCATCCATCTTTCCCATTCAAAGGATCACATTTCTTATGAAATATATGCATAATGTCACATATATATGATATTTCTTACGAAATATATACATAATGTCATTGCAACTTGATTTGAACTTGAGATATTTAACCTTGCAGATTTTATGGTTAGAGAATGATGTTCTCCAGTTGCTACAGAATGAGCTAAAATTATAGATAGGACGACTTGAAAGGAAACTAGAATTAAAGCAATTTCATGCCATGTGGCGAGTTAACATGCACAACACATCAGTAATCACTATACATGGGAGCACTCCATTGAACACGAAACCTATATACTTTGTCAACTGCCTAGTTCCTGTTTAACTACATACATTGTCCTGTGGAATATGCTCCTTAAAACTTTGTGAGCTCTCCGTATTTGCCAACACTGTGTGCTTATGATTGGCGGGCTGACACAATTTAAGTTTCTTTCTACAGCAAGTGCTGAGTTCTACATTCTACAACTGAATATGCCAACCATATCATAAGTCAAACAGGCTTAAAGAAGCCTTCAGATGATGTATTGAATTTGGTGAGAAGAGACTTATTCATTGAATTCCATAAAACAGTTCCACATATGCCTACTCCATTTTTTATGAAAGCTCATAGATGGTGAGACTGTGGGTTACATGATTGCAACCTCCATCCTCGTCTTTTTGATAACTAGTTTAAATGTCAACCTATAAATTTATGTTTATCCTATTCATCGTGAACAAACATTTAAGGATGCTTCATAGATGTAGGATAATAAGGATACATTTGACTCAATATTTCAGCCATAAGCTTATCAACTTCAAAGAAATTAATCTAGCTAATCTGATTTCATGTTTTGATTGCAGGGGTAGTGCATTACCAACAACATTCAGTGCAAAAGATGACAAATGTCTGTGGTTAGATAACAAGAGATTTGCTGTTTGTGGTGATTTTTGTGTTGCTACAAATGTTGAAGGTGCCATATTGAGTGGCCTTACTGCAGCTTCAAAACTTTCACAAGTACACAATTCTCTATAGCTCCTTAATCACGTCAAAGATTTGCTGAACTTAGGACACGTCCAAAAAATAGTTTTCCTTTCTGCTGTTATAAGAAAGTAAAGCTCATAGATGGTGAGACTGTGGGTTACATGATTGCAACCTCCATCCTCGTCTATTTGATAACTAGTTTAAATGTCAACCTATAAATTTATGTTTATCCTAGTCATCGTGAACAAACATTTAAGGATGCTTCATAGATGTAGGATAATAAGGATATATTTGACTCAATATTTCAGCCATAAGCTTATCAACTTCAAAGAAATTAATCTAGCTAATCTGATTTCATATTTTGATTGCAGGGGTAGTGCATTACCAACAACATTCAGTGCAAAAGATGACAAATGTTTGTGGTTAGATAACAAGCGATTTGTTGTTTGTGGTGATTTTTGTGTTGCTCCAAATGTTGAAGGTGCCATATTGAGTGGCCTTGCTGCAACTTCAAAACTTTCACAAGTACACAATTCTCTATAGCTCCTTAATCACGTCAAAGATTTGTTGAACTTAGGACACGTCCAAACAATAGTTTTCCTTTCTGCTGTTATAAGAAAGTAAATTCTTTTGAAGAGCATCATATGAAATTTCAAACAAGATGTAGGTATTCTAATGCTGGAATCTGTCGGGTGTTGTCACGTCCAAACTATTTATGTGAATTAGCATTTGATCTCTTGTCATGAGCATTTTTTTTTTTGTAGCAATGGGTTATTGTAGCAACAACTCCATATTAAAGTCATTATGCACCATCCAGCATCGTTAATATGGTTCTCTTTTTTTCCATCTATACATTTTAAGTAATAAAAGTGTGTCAAAGCCTTTGTTCACTTACCATGAAGAGCTCAAAAAGAATGACAATGTATCATTGATCGAGGAAAGAAATAAGTTGTAGCCCCCCTTGCAACTTGTTACATGAAAATGATTCTCTATATGTTATTCTTTTAGTTTTTCATATTATTTCTCTTCCAAAGATTATTAGAAAGAACATGTTGCCCCAATAAAATGACATTGGCTGGTGTTATATTTTAAGCACAAGTATAGGATCTAGTTATGATAAAATGCTACACTAATTACTGCAAGTAGAAAGGGAGACAATAGAATAAATTAACATTAAAAAATACTAAGTGACTAGAAAGCCAATTTTAATTCACTTGATTTTTGCTTGACTTGAGTATAATTAAATAACCTTTTCATAGAGAAGTCATGTGCTCTAAGTGTGGTTCCAAGTGCATGCACAACCAACAGAAAACTACCTCTCCCTTAATTGTAGTTATCTGGGCCAAAAATTGAGTTGTAGGGTCTCTAATAGAGTTAGGGTCACTAATAGAGTCAAAATATCTGCTGAAAAACTCTAAAATATGCTTGCTACATGTCAAATGGCATGATTTTTCACCTGTGATATTCATTTCAATGGATATTTTTGGACTGTTGCAACAGGGTACATTTTTAAATTTGATGGATTAACATATTGGTGCACACAAGGAGAGAGGAATATCACTAAGATGGATGGTATGCATTCTCAGATGCATGCATACTGAACTGAAGGGTACACCTCCCTAATTCTATTCTTGGCTGCATGCATAGGAATTTTGGGACTTAATGTGCAGGTTTCAAGGAGGAATAGCTTTTTAAAATAAGAAAAAATCATTGCAACGAGGATGAATTCTAGGAGTTTTGATCTCTATCATTGCAGATTCAGAATCTAAAAGACTTGTAAATGCCTGAAAATCTGGAATGAGTAAAGCTTGGGCACTTGGTCGTCTTCCTCATGTATTTTCCATTGTTGGTGAATGCTTACATCTCTATTTTTCAGCCTAGTCAAGTTAATTTTGTGACATGGTGTGGGCGTTTGTCCCCTGGTTTCACTAAGATTATTATGAATTTTCCTAGTGGTCCTTGACCACAAATATTGGTAAGGTAAGAACTTTCCTCTGATTAGGTTTAAACAATAAGAGTAGGGTTGTGTCTAGGCATATGTTGTAGGGTTCAAAATAGTGTTACGTAGTGAGATTCATCTAACATATATGCCTCACTGGAATTCTCTATCTCTTATTTGAATTCAAGACCCAATGGAAAACACCTATTGTTGGATCCTTCCCAAATATTATTACTATTTTCCTTGTTTATTTTACTTGTTGGCACAGTTCATTCTCAATGATTTATTTGTAGATCATAGGCAGGTGATACAGATACCGCTTTTTTGTTGGGAACAAAAAACCAAAAGTGAGAGTATTTCAAGAGGTGATATTTATTTTTCTATGAAACATGCACCCAAGGCTCATTTTAGGTGTCAAAAAATTCCATGAAAATATTTGTGCAGTCAACATCTCCAATGATCTAAGGAAGTGTACCACATAAGCATCAAGACAAGGTCTAGAAATTCCCATAAGAAAGCTATCTTGAGTGTGAATATCCATCATGGCACAACCAAGGGTTATTAACATATCATACACCCCACATCAAATGAAGAGCCCTCAAGCATGATTTATACACTTTTTCCTTGCACCTAGAAAATGATAGGCTAGAGTTTTAGATCTTCAACCCACCTTCTCCTTTTATTTTTATGCATTCTTTCTAAAAGAAAAAAACACTTTTTATGGGAAATCCACACTAAATTTCCTTTTAAGGAGGGCCTTATCATACCCAGATGGTCACAATACACACCAATATGTGGTGTTGTATTCATGTACTTGTAGTATTCTTGTACTACTAGGTACAAAGTATTCTTGTCTTAATAAAATATACCATGGGGCTCTCATTAAAACACTTAAATTAAAAACAACAGAGAACAATGTTTTTTTTTCATTAAAGAAAAGGGAGGGTCTCATAACTCATCCTCACCTTGCCTTTTCTTCTCTATATAACTCTTCGAAATTGTAACTTTTGTTGTTCCACCTTGATAAGACACTAGTTTGAGTACATGAGGTTGTAGTTGGATTTTTTAACAAGAAGCTTTCAAAGGGAAGAGGGTCTAGACTTGTGATTGAACACCTTATTTGGTGCAAACATATTCATAAAGATTGATCAATTGATTTTTCATCATCATATAGATCAATTTATATGTTATTTTATACACATGCACATAGTCAATCTTCCTAAAAAATGGTTGATCTTTGTATGCCTTAGACCATTAAATGCCACAAATCATAGTAATATGTGCTTGAGTGTGGATTGAGTAATCACATTGTGGGAATACTAATATGCATCTCTTATGTATATCACAAGAAGAAATGTGAATTGTAGAATTCATGTGAGGTCATAAGAGAGGCATCATGTCATTATGTTAAGGATATAAATATAAAGGGGTGTAAAAAATGCTAATGAAAAAATAGATACCTACAATATATAGTGAAAGCAGGGGTTTTTTAAATTGGGAAAATGCAATGGGTTAGTATTGGTAGGGGGTTAAATAAAGTGATTTTTAGAGGTATTTTCCAATATGTAGTCAAATTAAGGGTATTGTTTAGTATGCCACGAACGCACGTGCTATGCCATAGGTTAATTGAGTGACACCCCTGTGGCTTTTAATAAGAGAAAAGAAATTAAAACAAGGGGAAAGAAGGATTGTTTATATGATTAAACCCAAAATAAATATTCAAGTGTACATTTCAAATCAGTTTTAAATCTACAAGAGATGAATGCATCTATGCAAGTGAATCCGCTTTAATAAAAAGTTATTAAAGTAAGCTCACTTACACGCGTGGATTCATTTAAGAAAAATTTATTAACTAATTTGCATAAATTAAAAGAAGTTTGTTTCAACCAATGTAAATAAAATAAAAACAAACATGTAATTGAACAATAAAAATTTATTGTTCAACACATTCTTATTTCAAAGAATTCATA
Organism: Pinus albicaulis; assembly: GCA_034641835.2. Lineage (NCBI taxonomy): Eukaryota > Viridiplantae > Streptophyta > Pinopsida > Pinales > Pinaceae > Pinus > Pinus albicaulis. The sequence continues at coordinate 976,794,065 of CM076581.1, read as the reverse complement.
TTAATTCTAATTCTTCTCTCCTCCTCAGAGATAGCTCCTATAGAGCTTCAATAACATAAATCCTTTGATACGACAAAGGTGCTCAACACTAATTAGAACATAAGTTAAAATCAACAAATTTTTTTTTTTTTGGCAAAATAAATTAACTTACATTCCACACAAAAGTGCACTGAAATGAAAATTTATTGAAAGCCATACCAAAATCTTGTTACAAAATCTGCAGTCCTTTGGAAGCCTTGATTCTTTGAAGAAGTTTTTTATAGAAATGAAAAATGGTTTTTTTCTTTCAGAGCCCAAAATGCCCTATCTCTCTACAATTTAACTCACAACACATTACAAAAGTGCATATGCCCAACAAGAAAAATCATAAATATTCCCCCAATTACTCAAATTTTAGTTATTCCCCTTATACTGCAACTAAAAATCCCTAACAAAAGTGTTTCAGAATCCTGTAGTTGCATAGAAGAGGAGACTTCGAGAGGTCTCTAGAGATTTGTTTCTCCTTTTCAAAACTCTTGTTTATTTACAAAAATGAAAACAAAAAATGGGAAACCGTTGTAGTTGTTATCACAAAATCTTACCCTAATAGGCTGCTGATCAAGTAGACTCTGAGTAACTATTTAAAACCAAACTTTTAGTTGATGCTTAGCCTCCTCAACCTGAGAGGGCTCTCTCAATAGGTTTAAGATTTTAAATTAAAGATTAGATGGCTAACTCTAGGAATAAATTGGATAAAAGTGTATAACTATTTGAATTACTAATTAACAAACATCTATTGGGCTATGGAGTCAAGATATGTTTCAACAAAACATCAACATCAGCTCAACATGGAAGTCAGGGCACTTAGAGTTTTAGGTTTATAAACCAAAACAGTAACACGGTGAATAAAACACAGTCTACAAACATGTGAAGGAAGTTAGAGCATTTTCCAATGAATTTTAAAAAACAAATGTTCATACCACTATGAATAGGTAGATGAGGAAATCCATAGAGAGATCAAACACCAAAAAACTCTTTGTGAATCCTGAGTAGTAAAGCCAATTTGTATTAAGCTGAAAATACATTGAAAATACATAGTCTACTACAATAACACAGTTTGCTTGCTAATAAAAATGCCAACACTTGAGGAATTCGACCTCATGTCTCTTATAGATCCATCATTACAATCTTGGATTCCCTTATCTAACTTGAGGAGAATTCGAATTTCTTAGCTTGACACCTATCTACTTCTAAAACAGACTATTAATTACATGTGACAGTTAACTGTCTGTTCTAGAGTCCTAATACAATTAGGAGTAAAACTCCTTATTATGACTAAAACAACCTTATATAGGAATTAAATATTATGTTTGACAGTTGCTCCTCCTTATCTTTGACCTTGATGGTTTCCATAACCTTGTTGTTATATTTTGTTAACTTATCCCTTATCTTCCCTGAAAACTAGGAACATGTTTCCTGCAATATAGCTTTAACCCTCATTTATGCTCCTCGAATCCTTTTGCTGACAAAAATTGACCTTTTTAGACAAGTGACATTTTTTATCACTTCCATAGAACCATGCCCTTCCACCTGTGCAAAATTAAGTCCTTGAAAGAGTGAAAAGAGAGCTAATGTGTCTGTGCTACGAAAATATCAGCTGTTTTCGTAGCACAGTAACTATTTCTTTGTAAACATCTCTTAACATCCAATTTCTTTTGCTTTAACATATGTAACTTCATTTGTGAACCCTTTCCATCCTCTAGCAGCATCAACACTTCAAAAACCAGATGTTTTACCTCTTGAAACCTTTAACAAAATGCTCAAAATTGCACCTACAGCAATTTCATAGTGCGCTATGAAACTGTTGTGCATGTCTTTTTACACAAAATTTTTCAAAAATCTCAGTTTTTAAAACTTCTTGCACTTTTTCCATGATTTCTACAGGATTTAATAATCAACATATGTCATCCTTGAAATGTTTTCAAAAAGTGATGTCTTTCTCCACAACAAAACTGCATTAAGAAGTTATAACTTACTGTTCTGATTTATCTTTGCTGTAGATTACCCTCAGAATTTTTCAATTTAATCTCAAGATCCTCAATCTGCCTCTTCAGCTCTCTGTTAGTAGCTCTTAATTTAACATTTACCATTCTCATAAATCTTGCCTCTCTAATTGCAGGGACAGTCCAGGTAAAAAATTGATCTTCACTGCTGACTGTTTCAGGTTTTGAAATTCTTTCAACCTCCCACAGAGCTCTCATTCTGTTGAAGTTTATCTTCTCAGCGGCATGTCTTCTTTCTTTCTTCTTAAGTTTAGCAATTTCAAGATTAACAAGTCTCAACTTCTCTTTAACTTCTTCATAACTGCTCTTTTCTCTTTGAGTGTTGAAAACTCTGTTTCTGTCACCTTCAGGCATTAGTGATGATAGTTCTATGGTCTCTTCATAAACACTGGAAACCTCTCCTGTTTTATCTACCTCAATATCCAATTCCTGCAATTTTTTTGATTTCCTAGTCAAAGGATTTCTAGGCTTGAAAACAAACTCTAAAATCTCATCATTAAAATCTAGCTTTTTGGAAGATTTAATCTTCTTTGATTTACTTTCATCCAATTTTATGAAGTCTGCCTGAACCAGAGGAGTTTCTTCAATATCAATATCCTATAGAATATCATTCAAATTTCCCTTTAAACCCAGACTTTCATCTATGACCACTGTTTTACCCTTCTCCTTTGATATTTGACTTCTAGTCAACTTTTTATGGACTGGTTTTCTAGTTGATTGTTCCTGTACTGTTTCTTTAACTTGAGTTTTCTTCTTCTGTGCAGGCTGAGGAGTCTCTTGAATAATCAGTGATGTTTTAATCATTGGCTCCTTTACTTGTTTTCTGAGATTAATTTTGACAAATCTCTTTGATCTTGTTTCTGCAGGGTCACTGGTTTTTGATGGTGATTTTTCCTTAGCATTAGGGATAACACCTGTTCCTATTTCCACCTCAAATCCACACAAAAATAGAAATGCAGACCATTCTCTATTCACCCTTTGAAGTTCATGCAAAACTATTAATTTAACTAGACCAGGATGGAATAATGAAGTTTCACATGCCTGATTTTTCATCTTCACCTTATTTTCCATCTTGGCCAAACTTTGAAACAGGAAGAAAGGTAAATCTAGAGAAATTATTCCAGTGAAATGCAATAAGATTTTGAAATGATAAGAATACACCTTATGGTATCTTCCTTCATAGGTGAAGTACCTTTGAATGTTGGAGAGAAGGTTAGCATATATATTCTTGACATAACCTCTTGGCACTGCTTTGTTTAAATCTGTGTCCACAAACTCTAGCTTCAAAAATATTTTACAAGGTTCCATTTCAAACCTGAAGTTCTTGAACCACATTTTTTCTCCCCTTGGAATATCTGTCACTAATGATATAATTTCAGGAGAAATTGGAAAGTTTAAAAATCCAACCTTTGTATTTGAACCTGTGAAATTAATGGAAAATTATTTTGTGACTTGATTATGACCTCCCTGTATCTTTTCACAGAATCTCCAACATCCTACCTTCTTGAAGGCTTCTTCAACTGACTTATCCTTGGTGAGAGCCTCTATGCCTTCAGGTTCCGTTCTCAAACAATGGCCTGGCTTGTGGTTTCTTTTTTCCTCTGTCATATTTCCCTCGAAATCCCTGTTGCTTCAGAAAACCTGTAATAAACTGCCTCACTTCATTTTAGAGAATCTGGCTTGCTTGATTAAGGGTTCAACCTCTCTTGATAACTGGTTCATCCTCGCTTGATAACCGGTTCAACCTCGCTTGAAAATTGAGAGAAGCTTTGGTTTCTGCTTACCACAAGCTTATCGTTCGAAGAAAGACATGCACCAAGTATTTTTTGCATGAGACAGTACAACCAAGGACAACCATCCCTTTTCAAATTTAAAAATGACTAATGATAAATGACCCCTAACGAATCTCATGATGGTTATGAATGGTTGCATTTGTGAGAAAGGATTCGTGGACTGACACCTAATCATGAAAATTTAACAAAATTTGATGGATTTGACAGCTGGACAAGATTGGTTACGAATCCCTGATTTCGTAGCGCATGTAATGTAATTTCAGGGTTTTGCGCTACGAAAAGACCAGCGTTTTCGTAGCGCAAAAGCAGTTTTTAACAATGTCTGCGCTACAAAAATGTGGTTTCGTGGCTTATTCGAAATTTTTTTCAAAATTACTAAACACATGACTTTCGAAACATAATATGGGACCCTTAAAGTGTGAAACAAGGTTTTTGGGCTTTATTTTATAATGGAAATGAGACTCTAACCCTATCACTTAGACTCTAAAAACATAAAAATGATTTAACCCCTATCTAAGACCATGAATTAGGAACATATGCAAACTGTCAAGGTTTGGAAATTTTTTATATTGATAACTGTAGTTGTTTTAAGATACAACAAATATGGATCTTGAAATCCTCCATTTTATTCTTTGTTGTCTCCATGGTATTGCTCCAAAAATGCTTCAGCTTCATCCTCTTCAACAACTATCTGTGCCATGCTAATCAGAGATTAAATCAAATAAATTAATTTACACATAAAAATTAAAACACTTAAAATTGGGAAAAAATAAACTCTCTAGTGAAAATCAAATTAAATAATAAAATAGAAAAAAATCAGGCTTCCTATTGATCACTAATAAATCCTTTATGGCTCGAAAAGACAACCTTCAAACCAAATCATGACAACATAAATTCTTAGCAAATGATAATGTTTCAAAATGAATTCACAAAATAATTTTAGTGATACTTTTTTTTGGTAAATTTGATAGAGCTAGTCACATTCATGTAAAACAAAGGATTACATAGTTGCCAATATCACGAAAAATGGTAGACTATTGTCTTGTTGTGGTAATTAAAATTGTCCCTATGGACCTAGCTTTCACCCTCTAGGATGGGAGATACAGGGAGAGGAGAAGAGGGGAGTGAGCAGTGAGAAAAAAGCAAAGATAAACATAGATATTGAGATGACAAAAAATGCTTTTAAGCCTCGTCCTAGAAGAGAAATATGATCTTTTAAAGATTTCTATCATAAAACCTGGAAGGTTAGTGGCCTGGAAAGCGAGGCTCGTCTGCATCATCAATAAGGAAATCATCGACACTTATTGGTTGTTTAGGTGTGTTGCATTTGTCGGAGCCGAAATTCTGCCTTTTGCATGAAGAGAGGCCTGCGCCGTTGGGGCCGATTTGCATTGAGGAGCATGGGGCAGGAGGATCTGCGCCGTCTTATTTAGGACTAGGATGGGGGTGACGAGTTGTTGCCTGGAGTTTTAGAAGAGAATAATGTGGAGAGTTGTGGTTGATGAACCTTTGATGATGGACTTTGCCGACGTACATCACAAATTTCTCTATGAGGGAATCTATTTTGCGCTATAGGATGCGGTTGCGGTCCTACTGATCTTGAAGAGCAATGGCGAGCATGGTTTTTGTATGCCAATAGAGGTCGTTGGCGCGATAGTAAAGGTTTTCCCTAGCTCTGGTGAGTCCAGGGTCAGGAACCCAGTTGAAGGCAACATCCACTACTTCTGTCGGAGTGTTTCTGCGAGTGGACTGGACTCTTCCTTCAATATCCTCAATTTTCTCCTACACTACCTGACTAGAAGTGGCATCAAAGATTCTGGTAGAGTTTCTATCTGTCATCTCTGCACAAATGACTAGGGGTTGAGAGAGGTTGGCCCAGTGGGCACCACGATCTCATCCGCCCTGAGCAGGGAGAGAGGGAGTGTCTCTACGGGGGGCCATGAAAAAAGTGACGAGCAGAGAGGGACAGGCAGAAGAAATATGCTGCAAAGGGTAGCCTAAGTGGCCGAGAACTGGGAGAGGCAGGGATGAGATGTTGAGAAAATAAGACGGATGCAAGGTTGATGAGGCTAGAAGATGGACTGAGTATCAATTGAGCTGCGTGAGGTAGATATAGGCTGGAGGGAGGAGCATATGGCAGGGGAAGCTGCAGGAGAATGTGCCACTTGGGCTAGAAATACATTGCGGGAAATGAATGATGCAGATGGGATTATCCTTCTGGTGAGTGACATTGAAAGAGCCATGGGCTCTTTCATACGAAGGAAGGGTGGTGAGGGTATGTGATGTTAAGGTCATAATTGCAGGGGGGGGAGCGAAGATGCCGAGGGGGTGGGTTGTCCAGAAGCCAATGTATCCATGTCCCTTATACGAGTGCATTCATTTTTGAAAATTGGCTGAGTGTAGGTGTCCCATGACGCGAATGTGAAACGATTTTTTCCGTTGACGCTGGTGTTAGCCAACAGGTCAGCCAGCTGATTGGCCTTGTGTCTGAAAATGTGGAAGGTGATACTTTTTTCCTTGTCGATGTGGAGTTTTATTCTCTAAAGAGTTTTGTTGAGTCTCCAGCTATCCAAAACTTGGTTGGCATTTCTTCCCTGTTGTATCTTTTTGATGCCTTGGGTAGCGAATGTGGAGTCCCATTCTACTAGTACGGGCCAAAATTTCTGATCAATGGAAATGGAAAAAATACCGTGAGCTAAGGCCTGAAGCTCGGCCGCATTGTTGGTAGTCTGTCCTAGATTCCATAATATATCGAGAGAATTTGGCCTGCATGATCTAGAAAGACTCGTCCAAATCCTGCTTTGCCCGAGTTAGCTTTAGATGCTTCATCGTAATTGAGTTTGATGAAGTTGGGGTTAGGAGGCTTCCCTTTGGGTTCAGGCGTGGTGGTTAGAGGAGAGTTCTGATTCATCGGAGAGTGGTGGAGGGATAGGTCTAGAAAAGAAAGGATGCGGAAATCCTCACGGGAGGGGGGGGGGGGAGGAGGGTCCGGTAGTTTGACAATGGAGGAAAATTCCCTGAGAGTTTGTTTAATGGAATGAATTGTTTGTTCTTCACCTTCTTCTAGTTTTTTGAATATGCGGGCATTTTGTTCCTTCCAGATTTCCCAACAAGTGATTCCCGACAAAAGGTTCCACACCAGATTGAAGAGGGGCTGGTTGGAGAATGAGGTGCACTAGTGATCCAGGGAAAGGAGAATGGAGGAGGGGTCTCTTTCCGAGGAATTAAAGACCAGGAAGATCCAATTCCATATGTTAGAGGAAAAGTGGGATTCATTTAACAAATGGTTTGTAGTTTCCCCATTATTTTTGCATAAAATACATATGGATGGGCCAATGAAGACTTTTTTGATTAAATTTTCCTAGGTCATAATTTTCTGGTGCATGACTAACCATAGAAAGAGCGATATTTTGGGCTAGTGGTTGCACTTTCAGAGAGTGTACCATTTATTATCGGTGGGGATGTGAGTGGGGTCTGTTAAGTGGCCATAGGCTTCTTTTATGTTGAAGTGACCAGTTGCATTAGAGCCCCATATTAGCTTGTCCAACTCCTCGTCCTTTTGAATCTGCCTTTTTTCTAGCTCATTAGCTAGGTTTTTCCAATCCTGAGGGTAATTTTGCTGAACCCATTCCGGGGCCTCTTGCCATTCCCTCCATTCAGTGTTTTCATCATTTTTCCAGAAATATTTGACAAGCCTTTTGTTATGGCTATCCATATGAATTCTGATTTTTTGGAAATGGTCTTGATTAAGACATGAGCTTTTCTCCCAGGCATCATCCCAGAACAATGATGTCCCACCATTTCTGACTTCCGAAAAGAAATGGTTTTGGACCATTTCTCTGTTCTCCCATGCTTGGTTCCAAACTGTGGAGCCCTTGAGGTTACCAGAGAGCCTCATTAGAGTCTATGGGTGGTGAGAAGGGGCATATTTAGCGTTCCAGAGCGCTGCCCAAGAGGTGTTAGTGCTGGTTATCCATCTCCAACAGGTTTTGACGCCTAGAAATTTTCCCAACAAATCTAGGTCTCTGAGACGAAGCCCATCATTTTTCTTAGGTCTGCAGATTTTTCCCTAGGCTACTAGGGCCCATTTTCCTTTATTCTCTTTACCTTTCCATTAGAAGTCTCTTTGGATGGTTTTGATTTGGTTTGAGATAGATTTTGGAGCAGCAATGGCCGAGTAATGGTATTAAGGGATGGCTTGTAGGACATAGCTGACCAGGACAAATCTGCCAGGGAGATTTAAGGATCTGAAAGTCCAATTGGCAATCTTCTTTTTCAATTTGGTTACCAAAGATTCCCAGTTGGATTTTGCAAGGGGTTTATCTGTCAAGGGGACTCCAAGGTACTTGGAGGGGAAGAAGTTGAGTTGGAAACCCAGAGTGCGAGCTATGTTGAGTTGAATGGGCTGGGAGGTATTTAGAAAGAAGAGTTTAGAATTGGCTTTGTTAATGGAGGTGCCAGAGGCCTGGGAAAATTCATCAAGAATATTTTGGAAGGCTAGGGCTTCTTTTACCATGGGAGAGCTCATAAGCATAGTGTCATCCACAAATTTTTGGTATGTGGAAGGGGGGTTTGAGGGGTAGAGTTTGATTCCAAATATGCTTCCATTTGAGGAGGCTGCCATCATGGAACGACCTAGACCCTCTACCATTATAACAAAAAGGAAAGGCAATAGGGGGTTGCCATGCCAAATTCTTTGGGATGGATCTATGATGGAGGAGGGGGAACCATTAAGAAGAATGGAGAAGAAGGCTCCTGTGACCTGGCCATAATCCATTTTGTGCAGTCTTTGTTAAAACCGAAAGCTTCCAACATTTTTCTGATGTAATTCCAGTTGATTTTGTCGAAGGGTTTGGACATGTCCAACTAGATGAGCATGCCTAGTTTCTTCTGCTCCTTGAGAGAGTGAATGACTTCATGTGAGAGGATAATGTTTTCCAGAATTTGTCTTCCTTCCACATATCCAGTTTGATGAGGGGAGATGAGCAAGGGTAGGATATTTTTGATGTGTTTGGCCAGAACATTAGAGATGATTTGTAGATGAAATTGCAAAGGGAAATAGGCCTAAATTGGTCAAGGGAGTCAACTTTTTCAGATTTGGGGATGAGGGTGAGGAAGGTGGCATTGAAGGCCTTTAGGATAGACTTCTGAATGCAGGATTCTTCCACCATATAGTAGACATCCGATTTGAGCATGGGCCATTAGGCTTTGAAGAAGTATATGGTGAAACCATTCGGTCCTGGGGCTTTGCCATTGGGCATAGTCTGGACTGCTTCTTCAACTTCGATCATAGATAATTTTTTTAATAGCATTTGGTTGTGCTCCTTAGTTAAGATTGTGGGGATTTTTATGGTGATTTTGTCTATGGATTCCTCGTTGGCCTTGTTAGATTCAGTGATGATATCTCCAAAATATTTATTGATTTCCTCTTGTATTTCTGTATGAGTGCTGAGGATGTTGCCTTGTTGATTTTTGAGGCTCAGTATTCAATTGTGTTTCCTATGTTGGATCATTGAGTGGTGGAAGAAATTTGAGCCAGCTGACTCTCGATTCTTAGCGCCATAAAGTCCCTTCTTGGGTAGCTCTTTCCTCCCAAATTTTTTGTAGCTTTAATTCCTCTTGCTTTTTTTGTTCGGTCATACCATTGCTTATGATGTTATGTTATAGGTATTTCATTTTGAGTTCTACCAGATTCTTTTCTGCTATGATATCTCTGAAGGAGTTCTTATTCCAGAGTCTGAGTTCAAATTTGATAAATTTCAACTTTTGCTGGAAGTTATACATTTTTTTGCCTTGGGAGGGTTGGGGGATAGACCACAATTCCTTCATTTTGTCCATGAATTCAGGATGATTGATCCAAAATGCTTCAAGCCTGAAGGGTCTGTTTTTGTGACCATTAGGGGAATTTTAAGGTCTAGAATGGGCCTCCTAAGGAAATTATAAAATAATAGTGGAACTAATAAAATTAGATTTGATGACATCATTAAATTTTAGAGGGAAAAAAGAAAAAACTACTTTTTCAACTCGTATTTTCAACTTATCTCCCAAATTTTTTAATCAAATTTCGAGTGGGGGTACGCGTTGAATGCAAAATTTAATTCCTCATCCAAGGAGTACCCATGTTTCATACTTTTGATGGACCCTAATACACAAAAAATGATAAATACATAAAAAAGTGATTTCAATCATGTTTTTTTATGTATTTCTCATTTTTTCGTGTATTATGGTCCATCGAAAGTATGCAACATGGGTACTCATTAGATGAGGAATTAAATTTTGCATCCAATTAGTACTCCCACTCGAAATTTGAGTAAGAAATTTGTGAGATAAGTAAAAAATAGGAGTTGAAAAAGTAGTTTTTGTTGGGTGTGGAGCCTGATTATCTTGTTTACTTTATATCACAACATTGGACCCTTGTACCTTAAAAGGGGCGGCAACGCCGCCCGTAATTAATCGCTGCCGTGGGGGGTCCAGGGGGGGGGCGACAGTGCTTTTCGGAGCCCCCCCCTGGCGAGGGTTCAGGGGCAGCGCCCCCGAAGCTAAAAACAGATGTAAAATTGCCTTGTAAAAGTATAGTAATTTCTAGTCAATCTAGGCCGTTCATTAGGCAAATGATCTGATGGTAGAAGTTATGTTTAGATTAGGGTTTTTTACCCTAGAAGGAAACCCCCTTGTATATATGAGGGTATTGTATTGCGGCTTTGTATGATGTGTGTATTCTCGGAGCGAGAAACAGAGAGGGAGACTGTGAGAGAGAACAGAGGATATTACAGCAGATCTGTTGTAGGTTTTGTCTCTTCATTTTTGTTGGATAATAGAAAGGAAGGATTGGCTGTTCGGGGTGGATGTAGCCCAAATTGGGTGAACCACTTTATATCTGTGTCTCTCTGGTTTTATGTGTTTTGTGTGCATGTATTTTTCCGCATATTTTATGTGTTGCATTGCTCCATAATATATAATTTTCTAACAACTGGTATCAGAGCCGAAGGTATATTTGGCTGATAAAATCGCAGGAAAAAAGGGTTCCTGGTTCGAGTGGGAGCAATGGCAGACGATGGTAAGTTTAGGGTCGAGAAATTTAACGGCCAAAACTTTGCGCTGTGGAAGATGCAGATGGAAGATTATCTGTATCAGAAAGATCTGTACCTACCATTGAGCGGAAAATCAAAGAAGTCGACGACCATGACAGACGCGGAATGGAACATTCTCGATAGAAAGGCACTCGGAACAGTACGGTTGTGTCTTGCGGCGTCAGTCGCCTTCAATATTTCGAAGGAAACAACAACAGAGGGTTTGATGCAGACGTTGGCGAAACTGTATGAAAAGCCCTCGGCCTCAAACAAGGTATTTTTTATGAAACGACTATTTAATATGAAGATGTCGGAAGGTGGATCTGTTGCAGATCATTTAAATGAATTTAATACGGTTACCAGTCAGCTAAGTTCTGTAGGGGTAAACTTTGATGATGAAGTTAGAGCTCTGTTATTCTTGTGCTCATTGCCAGAGAGTTGGAATGGTTTAGTAATGGCCATTTGTAACTCTGTCTCTGGATCTAGTACTTTAAAGTTTGATGATGTTGTTGGTGCTATCCTTAGCGAGGAAATGCGATGGAAAAGCTCCGGTGAGACATCAGGTAATGCTTTGAGTGCAAAGTCTAGGGGAAGAAGAATGGAAAGAGGAAAGAGCTCGGGATATCGCAGTAAATCAAGGAAAGGCAGATCCAAGTCCAGATCGGGGATAGTGTGCTGGAATTGCGGAAAGAAAGGACACCTAAAGAAAGACTGTAGATCTCGGAAGGGAAAAGAAGGAGACACACAGCAAGAAAACAATCATGAATCAAATGGGACAGGTGATGTGTTACAAGATGCTTTGATTCTTTCTTTCGCAAATGTTACTGATTCTTGGGTTGTAGATTCAGGGGCTTCATTCCATGCCACACCTGATAAGAAATATTTTCATGACTATGTTCAAGGAGATTTTGGACAAGTTCGCTTGGGTGATGATAAACCCTGTAAAATAGTTGGAATGGGTAAAGTTCTTGTAAAAAAACAGAATGGAAACCAATGGCTACTAAAGGAGGTAAGGCATGTTCCAGATCTGAAGAAAAATCTGATTTCAACAGGGCAGTTAGGCGGTGAAGGTTGTGTGACAACTTTCACAAATAAAACTTGGAAGGTCACCAAAGGAGCCCTGGTAATAGCAAAAGGTGAAAAGGTTGGTACATTGTATTTATGCAATGGTATTTCTAACTCTGTTAATGCTTTAACTTCCAAAGGAGCATATGCAGCATTATGGCATCATAGGCTCGGACACATGAGTGAGAAGGGGATGAAGATTCTTCACTCAAGAAATTTGTTGCCAGGTTTGAAGAATGTTGATTTGGATTTCTGTGAGAATTGCATTTATGGAAAACAGAAGAGAGTCAGATTTCTCATAGTTGGGAAAGAAAAGAAGAGTGAAAAATTGGAGCTTGTGCATACAGATGTATGGGGACCTGCTCAGGTATCATCTCTCGGTGGCTCTCGTTATTATGTTACTTTTATTGATGATGCAACTAGAAAAACATGGATTTATTGTATTCAGAATAAATCTGATGTATTTGATACTTTCAAGAAATGGAAAGTTTTGGTTGAGATTGAGACAGGAAATAAGTTGAAGTGTCTCAGATCAGACAATGGAGGTGAGTATTGCAGCAAAGAGTTTGATAGGTACTGTTCAGAGCATGGAATTCGTAGAGAGAAGACAGTTCCAAGAACACCACAAGAAAATGGCGTGTCAGAAAGGATGAACAGAACAATCATGGAGCGTGCAAGGTGCATGAGATTGCATGCAGGATTGCCTTTACAATTTTGGGCAGATGCTGTAGATACCGTTGTTTATCTAATAAACAGAGGGCCTTCAAGTTCCTTGGATGGTGGTATTCCAGAGGAAGCATGGACAGGTAAAAAGGTAAACTACTCTTTTTTAAAGCCTTTTGGTTGTGAGGCCTTTGTCCATATTAATAAACAAAATAGAACAAAGCTTGAGGAAAAATCAAAGAAATGTACCTTTATTGGATATGGTGTTAATGATTTTGGTTATCGCTTATATGATTATGAAAATCACAAAATCATTAGGAGCAGAGATGTAATATTCAATGAAAAGGTCTTGTATAAGAATCAGCTGCAGGAAAAGAAACAAGAAAAAGAAAGAAAGGAATATGCGGTTCTTGATGAGATATCTGAAAAAGTAAAGGTGCCTGAAAATAATAATAATCAACAACCACAGCAGCAACAACCACCACAACAGCAGCAGGCACCTCAAACACCTGAAAGTGGTGTTAGAAGATCTACCAGGATAAGTAGACCTCCTGAACGATACTCTCCTTCATTATATTATTTATTGTTGACTAATTCTGGTGAACCTGAATGTTATGAAGAAGCAATGCAGGTTGAAAGTAGGAAGAAGTGGGAGCTAGCCATGGAAGATGAGATGGACTCCTTAATACATAACCAGACTTGGGACTTAGTCAGGTTGCCTGCAGGTAAAACTCCATTGCAGAATAAATGGGTTTACATGCTGAAGGAAGAAGATGGAGGAAAACAGAGGTACAAAGCTAGACTTGTGGTGAAGGGGTTTGCACAAAAGAAAGGTATTGATTTTGATGAAATATTTTCTCCTGTTGTTAAGATGACTTCAATCAAAACTATCTTAAGTCTTGTAGCAGCGGAAGATTTACATCTTGGACAGTTAGATGTAAAGACAACATTTCTCCATGGAGATTTGGAGGAAGAGATATACATGTAGCAACCAGAAGGATATGAGGTAAAAGGGAAAGAAAAATTGGTGTGCAGGTTAAATAAGAGCTTGTATGGTTTAAAACAGGCTCCAAGGCAGTGGTATCTAAAATTTGACAAGTTCATGTCTGAACAAGGTTATACTAGATGTCACTTTGATCATTGTGTTTATCAAAAAAGGAAAAATGATGGCAGCTATATTATATTGTTATTGTATGTAGATGACATGCTTGTTGCAGGGTCTAACATGCAGGAAATAAATGTGCTCAAAAGAAAATTGGCAAATTCATTTGCAATGAAGGATTTGGGAGCTGCAAAACAAATCCTTGGTATGAGGATAACTAGACACAAGTGAAATCGCAAGTTAACACTGTCTCAAAATGAGTACATAGAAAAGGTGTTGAAAAGATTTAATATGCAGAATGCAAAACTAGTTAGTACACCTTTTGCTAGCCATTTCAAACTTAGTAAGGAGATGTGCCCAAAGACCCAAGAAGACATGGATTATATGTCTAAAGTTTCATATGCATCAGCAGTTGGAAGCTTAATGTATGCAATGGTCTGCACAAGGCCTGATATTGCACATGCAGTGGGAGTTGTAAACAGGTATATGAACAATCCAGGAAAATAACATTGGATGGCAGTAAAATGGATTCTCAAATATTTGAGAGGTACCACAAATCAAGCATTATGCTTTGGTGGTTCAAACATTGCTCTACAGGGATATGTTGATGCAGATATGGCAGGTGACAGAGATAACAGGAGGAGCACTATAGGATATGTATTTACTGTAGGTGGAACAGCTGTTAGTTGGGTTTCAAATCCAAAGTGTTGTTGCACTTTCAACAACAGAAGCCGAGTATGTTGCTGCTACATAGGCTAGTAAAGAAATGATTTGGTTACAAAGGTTTATGGATGAATTGGGTAAGAAGCATGATATGGGCACACTATACAGTGATAGCCAAAGTGCTATTCATCTTGCAAAGAACTCAACATTTCATTCCAGGACTAAACACATATATCTCAAGTACCATTTCATACGGTCAGTATTGGAAGATGGAGAGTTGAAGCTGGAAAAGATACACACTAGCCAAAATCCTGCAGATATGCCAACAAAAGTTGTAACCAGGGAGAAACTAAGAATGTGCTCAGTTTCAATTGGTCTTCAAGGATTATGATGAAGATGAGGAATAGCCAGGTCCAAAGAGGAGTCATTGTCCAGAAAATGAAGCAGCGGTGGAGTTGCTACAATCAGTCTCCAAGTGGGAGATTGTTGGGTGTGGAGCCTGATTATCTTGTTTACTTTATATCACAACATTGGACCCCTGTACCTTAAAAGGGGCGGAAACGCCGCCCGTAATTAATCGCTGCCGTGGGGGGTCCAGGGGGGGGCGGCAGCGCTTTTCGGAGCCCCCCCCGGCAGGGGTTCGGGGGCAGCACCCCCAAAGCTAAAAACAGATGTAAAATTGCCTTGTAAAAGTATAGTAATTTCTAGTCAATCTGGGCTGTTCATTAGGCAAATGATCTGACGGTAGAAGTTATGTTTAGATTAGGTTTTTTACCCTTAAGGCAACCCTCAGAGCATGAGGGTATTGTAAGTATTGTATTGCGGCTTGTATGATGTGCGGGGCTCCCTGAGCGAGAAACAGAGAGGGAGACTGTGAGAGAGAACAGAGGATATTACAGCGGATCTGCTGTAGGTTTTGTCTCTTCATTTTTGCTGGATAATAGAAAGGAAGGACTGGCTGTTCGGGGTGGACGTAGCTCAAATTGGGTGAACCACTTTATATCTGTGTCTCTCTGGTTTTATGTGTTTTGTGTGCATGTATTTTTCTGCATATTTTATGTGTTGCATTGCTCCATAATATATAATTTTCTAACAGTTTTATTATTTTATTATTTTTTAATCATTTTACCCTTTTACATAAAAAAATGGTGAATCATCCCCCATGGTTGACATAATCATCTTGAATCCTATTGGTCCTCATAAAGTTTATTTTTTCTGTACCATTTTATTAGGAGGCCCATTTTAGACCTCAAAATTCCCCTAATGTTTCTGATGGCTTAATATTTAGAACAATGGGCCAGTGATCAGATCCCACCTGAGGGGCGATTTTGGCTTCCATTTCCAAGGAGCTAAGGAACAAATATTCCGAGAGGAGGAATATATCTAATCTAGAGGCTATCTACCTATCTCCACCTCTTCTATTATTCCAGGTGAAGGAGCCATTTTTGGTGGGGGTGTCTATGAGTCTGAGATCATCAATAAGGATCTGGAAGGCGACTGAGTCTTTGTCCAGTTTTCTAAGGCTGCCTCTCTTTTCCCCAAGATTGAGAATCATATTAAGGTCGCCTGTTGTGATGCTGAGGGGATGATTGAAAGAGCCGAGGTGATTTTTTAGGATGATTAGCCAGGATAATCTATCAATAACAGAGTGAGGAGCATAGACATTAATGATGAAAATATTTTCCTTGGTTCCAGTGATTTGAAGAACTATGGTGAGGGCATATTTGGAAGCTGCAGACTCAAATAGGTGAAAATGGGAGTCCTTCCAAAAGGTGGCAAGCCCACCAGCAATGCTAGAGGCTGAGATGGAAACATGGTTGTAGTGGTTTTTGAAGAAGGATTGTTGAATTTCTTCCATGGAGCTTAGTTTTTTTTTATTTCTTGAAGTAGGACAATGTCTGGTTTATCAGAGGTTATTCTAGATTTTATAATTCTTTTCTCACTGAGACTATTCAGTCCTCTAATATTCCAGGATGTACAAATCATTGAAATTTTTTTGGGGGTAGAGTGATTTCTCTTACCTGTCCTTCATTGATGAGGCGAGCTCCTAACTCCTGGAGGAGTTGGCTGGTGGATTTCCTGCCTCTTTTCCGGTTTTGGAGTTTTGGTAGGTTTTTCCCTGCACTTAAGTTGACCATTATGCCACTTTCTGTGCTTTTTCCCTTGTTTATTTGTTCTCGGTGCTGATGCATTCCTTCTTATAGCAGGTAAGCCTCTTCAATTTTTTGGATGTGTTCTCTGGGAATGACGTATATTCCATTTTTGTTCCATTCTTTTGCTATTTTCTGTAGATCCATGCCCATTGGGACTTGTTCAATATTTGTTTCCTCTGGGGTGGGTACTTCTTGTATGTTTTCCATGTCAGTGTCCTCTTGATATTGAGTGCCCTCTTATGTGAGTTTGTTTTAGGAGTCCATTTCCTTGTTGTTTTTTTCCATTGATTTTTCCTGCTGGATATTTAATTCCTTTCCTGTCCGTTGTTGTCCTGTTTCCTCCTGAAGCGTGTTTAGAGCTTCGAAATTATTTTGTTGGGAGAACATTGGAGGGTCTTTCTTTGTGTATGCTCTTTTGTTCTTCTTATGTTTATTTCTTGCCCTGGTGTAACCTTGGTCATTTTATTTCCCCACTTGATCTTCCTTTTGATGGTGCCTTGTTCTAGGGCCAGTCTCGAAAGATACGTCCGTGTTCATGGCATTTCCTGCATCGAAAAGGAATATGCTCATAGTCTATGTTTTGAGACCAAATGTCGTCCCTGTAGTTTAGTCTTATGGATTCTAGTAGTGCTTCAGAGACATCTAAGTAGGCACAAATCCTTGCATAGAATATGTAGTGAACATTTTTGGTGCCCTCTGACATTTTTATGTATTCTCCAAGCTCGTCCCCTATGGCCTTCAGGATGGATAATGCCTAGTATTCTATTGGTAGAGAATAGAGCCGTATGCAAACTGGAACCCTGGTGAAGTCTTCTTTATCCGGGGTGAAGTTCTCCTTCCAAAATCTCATAAACAGACCTGCTAAGTTGAAGAAGTAAGGACCCCCTTCCAATATCCTGTCCATGTCTTCTAAAAGGGTGACGACCACTATGAAGAAGCCTTTGGACCCAAGCTTTAGGTTGATCTCTCCTTTTGCATTCCATTCAGCATGAATCCATACATTTAGAGCTCGTTCCATGGGCAAAATGCCCATAAATTTGCAGATGATCACATTTTCTTGCATATACTCCCTATAGACGATGAAATCCGGGTCCTGAAGGATTATTTCCAGAGTTTTCTTTGCTTTTGGGCTGCATATGTTGTGCTTTTTTGTTTCTTCCTTTGAGTCTGTGTCTTCCTTCGATTCTTCTCCTGTGTCCTCTGAGGGAAGGGGGGTTTGATTTTCCTTTGTGGTCGTTGCTGCTATGGTGTCCATGGCCGCCTTTCCATGGTTTTGTAGAGGAGCTACAGACATCGTATTAGGGTTTGGGCATGCAAAAGCTGAGCTAGAGGTCATTTGGATAAAGAAGGGTATGTTTCTTTTGGAGGTGTGGCCCGCAACGAGATCTTGATAGGATGGAGCCAACAAGCCTCCATACTGCTCCATTGAAGAAGCTTAGGGTGAGATCATGCAAGCACTACGGTGGCAGGGCTGCGGCCACAGGGCAAGCAAATCGATGCGTCAGGGGCTGCAGAGAGATAGCTAGGGTTGCAATTCACCTTTCCCAATTGTTGGTAATGCCAAAATGATTTATTTTTCATTTTAGTGATAATTTGGAAACCCATTATTTTTATAAATTTTATGCTCATTAAATATTCAAATCTAGTTGTTTTGATGCTTCCACATTGTTTTCCTCGTTTCTAACTTTCCAACAAGTCTTCTTGGGCCTCATTTGGCTAAATAAAACTCAAAATATCAGCTTCCAAAGTCAAAATATCAAAAAATTGCACTGCTTTTTAATTAAAATCCTAATTTTAAACTGTCAATAAATTTTAATTGACAATTTAAAATCCCCGAAAGTGATGATTGACACTATGTGATTCATTTCACTAGTTTCAATCCCACTTCTTCACCCCTGTGAGCATCACCCGATGCACTGAGTGCCAAGTGGACTATTAAAAATCATGAGAAATTAGTTAGTTACAACTACCTCTCATGGAAATGGTCATAGATGAATGACTTACTTAACACAATTAAATCCCAAAAATGATATATAATATAATGCATTGCAGAAACCCCTCATACTTAAATACAAAGAGTAAATGGAACTCTACTTGAATGGTTCATGGGGCACAATACTTGCTAAGGTTTTGCAAATGGGGTAGCAAGCTAATTGAGCCTGATTGTGGGGAAAAACTCCACAGTTGAGCGCACTTTAACCAGAGGAGTTCTGGGATGGGTGACCTACCGGGAATTCCTGGTTACTGGTTGCAAGCCCCAGAAGTGATGATTGATGCTATGTGATTCATTTCTCTAGTTTCAATCCCACTTCTTCACCCCTATGAGCATCACGCAATGCAACGAGTGCTAAGTGGATGATCAGAGGCTCAATATTTAGCTCAAAAATGAAAGTGATAAAAAATGCTCCAAACTAGAACGACTGACTTGATCTCGTCGCCAGGATTCCAACGCAATTAGTTTCATCAAAATACAAGTTCGTATGAATAAGTTATGGTATGTTGTTTGTTTCCTCAAACAAGTAAAAAATGTGTAGAACAATGACAGACTGATGACTTGGCAGTCCAGTCAGCACCTCAGGAATACTTGGGGAATATTCCCCAATTTTCAGCCAATGACATTGTGACAAGTGTCACAGTCAGATTCGCCAATGTTGCTTAGGGAAATTGAAATTTTCTTCTTATTTATAAGGTTGAAATTTTGATTATATGGTGCATTATTATTATTTCTATATTTGTGGATTTGAACCAATGGAGAAGGGCCACGTGGAGTAGCCAGAGGCTGCCATGTTCCATCCCCCATGGCATATTATGGTGCATATATGTTTTTGAACTGTAATGTTTTAACCCTAACTACATTTGGAGGAGCTATTGGGGATGCTTTATATTAGCGGACATATATTATTGGTTGACAACCTTACACTAGTCAGAATGGTGCCCTAACTCTACTCTAAATCTGGCAGAGACTATATGGTGGCTATCTCTAAACATGGCGAAGGCTAACTATCTGACAGAGCAATTTTAAACAGGCGAAAGATATATATACAGGGTGGCGGACTTCTAAACTTGGCGGAATGGACAAGTCTTGTGGCGAAGTCACTGATACAACGGAGGTGTATATATATTATAATCCAAAGTCCAGACTTTGGATATGGGTTAATCTATCACACACCAAAATTATAGGCGGGGGTCGGGGTCAAACCCACGACCACCCACGTATAACTCCAATGCTTTATCGTCTTCTCTACATCATGGGTCTTAACCCATAAGTCTGCCACACCTATTTAAGTTTTATCCGCGCCGGAGTCGGGGGTTCGGAGGGGGCCAGCCCTGCAGGCTAACCCCCTCCATATGTCCAAAGCGCTACGACCAAGAGCTTACACTATTCATCGGGGAGATTACAACAAAATTAAACCATGTTTAATTACACTAATACGGGATTAGCTCCATAATCCGCAATTTTAGGAGGTTGGCCCCCTCCATATTTCCAAAGCACTACGACCAGGAGCTTACACTATTCACCAGGGGAGATTACAACAGAATTAAACCATGTTTAATTACACTAATACAGGATTAGCTCCATAATCTACAATTTTAGCGTTAAAAGCGCTTAATGCTAAATGCGTCATTAACTCCACTTAAACGCACTTATCTTAACTTTAATGTGTAGTTTAACTTAGTGGAAGACTTGGCGGAGCTTGTCAAATGCGGCGGAAGCTCCACTTTTAGTGGAGCTATCTAGCGAACTTCCAGTTTTAGTGGAGAAATAATAGGAAAATTGGTTTTGCCATAACTGATGCAATGTTCGACCAATTTTGACTCAGGATGAGTCATTTTTAGTATATTTTGATGTTTTGGATCCATTGGAGCAGGATGCAGAGGAAAAAGGAGTCTGTAAACAACACTTTTGCACAATTGAAGCTAATACAAGAGCCCATGCCATGGAAGTTGGTCCAAGGAGATGTAGCCCAGGAGGGGTGAACTCCTTCATCAAAACCATGTGTATTTGGCTCAATTGTTTGTGTTTGTTGTGTTTTTATATGTTGTTGTTCAACATTTAGTTTCCATGCTTTTATGTTCATGAATTATACTTAATCTCATCAAGTTTGTTGATTTCTCAATCATAAGCATATGTATAAACCCTTGTACAATAAACAAACCAAAGCACTTTCATATTAAATCTGACACTGATATTAGCACAACTTTAACTAACAATCAATTTGAGATCAGTGGACTATTCAAAAATCATGAGAAATTAGTCAATTACGACTACCTCTCATGG
The DNA here is from genome assembly GCA_034641835.2 of Pinus albicaulis. Lineage (NCBI taxonomy): Eukaryota > Viridiplantae > Streptophyta > Pinopsida > Pinales > Pinaceae > Pinus > Pinus albicaulis. The sequence goes on along the minus strand of CM076581.1, from coordinate 976,773,235 downwards.
AAATGATCATAGATGAATAACTTACTTAATGCAGCTAAATTTAAAAAATGATATCTAATATAATGCACTGCTAAAACCCTTTATACTTAAATTAAAATTAAACTAATTATATACAAATCAATTAAAATTAAATTACAATTATAAATTATTTTAAATTAAATCAATTTAAAATAATTTAAATAAAATTTAAATTCATTATAAAAATCAAAATATTAAATAACTATTATTAAAAATAAATTTAATAATATAAAATTAAAAGGTGTACCGGAGTATGAAGGTTTAAAGGAGGGAGTTATAAGGGATTTAAAGGACGAAGGATAAGGAGGTAGCCGAGAAGAATCTAAGGGTTAAAGAATCCCGGAAGGAGGAAGGATAAGGAGGTAGCCGAGAAGAATCCAAGGGTTAAAGAATCCCGGAAGGAGGAAGATGGGTGCGGGAGTTATAAGGGTTACGGAATTTCCGATATTCCTGGGAAGTAAGAGAAGGGAAGTGAAGTCGGAGTGGAGGGAGGGGAGTGACACGTAGAGGTGGGTTTTTTCTCCTAAAACTACAACTAATTTTTTTTTAAATATGTTCGGGACTAAAAAAAATTACAGTTATTTTTTAAAAAATGGCTCTGGGAAATCTCGAATTTTTGTAAGTTTCTTAAATGAGATTAATTTTTTTTTGGGAATGAGATTCCAGATTTTCAAAATAAAATCTTGAACTCGATGGTTTTGTATGACCGTTAATAAAATAATAATTAATAATAATTTAATATTTATATAATAAAATTAGTTAATTTACAAAATTAAAATAATATATATTTTTTACATTTTTAAATTCAGATGGTGAAAATTAATCGAATTTTGAATGAACGTTATTTGTAAATTGTAATTCTAAATGAGATGAAATCAGAATCGTTGGGATGCTAGCGAGAAATCACACTCAACAAAACCATCAAAATGTAGAACTAGTAAAATGAAAATCTCATCAAAATGTTGCATAATTAACTAAAAGAAATTATTAAAAGTGATTTAACCAAAATTTGTATACGGCCCCCATATATTTTGTAAAAATTTATGGGGGATTGTTGTTTTGCCACAACACTTGTATGCGCCTCTTCACCTTGGACACCACTACCTTCTTCATGCACAACATCTCCCTATGTCACACCTCACTTCCTACGCCAGCCTTCTGTTGCACACTATCAAAACCTTTCGTGATACTCGATCCTCTTACATGGTCCCATACTTAACAGAATTTAATAAAATATTTTCTGGGCTCTAACACATTTAATGAAAATAAGAGGGTTCGAATCACAGTTGGAGGAGGATGTCACTGTATTAACATTCCCCCTTGATGAAAACCAATTGCATCCCAAATAAGAGATGAAGATGGAGAAGCTTCACCTTTACCATGGATTTGGTGAAGAGATTAGTAGCTTAATGTTATTGGGAAATACTCTAGATAATTAACACAATAGGTTATCAAATCTCAAATGTAATGAGTCTTAAGATCAATATGTTTGGTTTTGGAGTGATATAATGGATTGTAATCAAGTTGGATAACATACTTATTGACACATCAAGTTAGCATATTAGGAGCATTTTGAACTAATCCATGTTGATTTTTTTTTTTTTCTTCTAAATTGGTCTACTTCTATATTGATACAAAATAAAATTATAGAGAGGCAAAGGCCTCAGAAAGTCCAGCCCACAATTGCAACATTCTCACATTACAATGCTGGTCATTGACTAACAAAACTTGCTGGATGCTGACCAAGAGATCTTCCTCCTATGACAGGATTGTGAACAGACCTTGACAGACCTAACCAGATAGACTGGGTTCTTACAGACGCTTCCCATGACAGAATCCAAAACTGACATTTTGAAATTCCATAGCCATTGCCAAAAAATGAAGTCATAAGCAGTAGTGTGCTACCCACGCAGGGGAAACCGGCAGTTTAACAAAAAAGTAAACATATGAACTTGAGAATTGTAGAGCAGAGTTTGAATGTATGACATGAGCAACAAACTGGAGTAGAACACATCCGTGCCATCGAAAAACAAAAACCAAGGAGCGCAAACCTGATTAAACTTCATGAGAGGTGGGTGGCTCTTCCTCGACAATAAGACAAGCATATTTGTATGGATCTTCATCTACAGGAGGAGGGTTGTCCTTGCTTATGGGGCAACCATCAGTTGGAGCACTGGGACCTGCTTGCAGGCCCACATCCTGGGTAGCGATGCCACCGAGATCATCACTCTGCCTGTTGTCATTCTGAGAAATGCCGTGCGTGTCATCTGCATTAGTCTCCAGAGCCACTTCAGGAGTAGTCGTGACCAGACCCGAGGAAAACTCACGAATTTCTATGGTGACAGCGGCTAAGAGGGAGATATTGCTGAAAGTGCAGGGGAATTGAAGACGAGCATGGTGAGAATGAACCCCGGCGGAAAGACGGAAGTGCGCGGCGGAATTAGTCTGCCCTTGACCCCTTCCACGACCTCGCCTGGAGGCAGGAAAGCGAACAGGGGTGAAGTCTGAAGCGTAAGACCAAGAATCAGTGTTGGAGGAGGTGGACAATGTTGAATTTTCCCATGGGAGCTGCCTCTCCTACAACACATTCTCTGGGGCAAGCGAGGCATGGTATGGAGTGCAGTGAGAACGAAACTGTCAGCAGTTTTGTGGAGACAAGGGAGATCTGAAAGGAAATTTTCTTCAACCTACAATGGATGACTGGTAGAAACGGAGGGCGAATGTCTGAGATTGCAGAAGGTGCTATGGGACACGTGAAATCCCGGCATAAGATCAACACAACAAACCAAAGTGCATCGCTTCCCTGTGCTGGTGCGTGAGTGATGCTCATCGGCAGCAAGGGAGCAGCAAGTGCGCAGGGGAGGAACACAAATGAGTTCACGGTGGGACGCCATGGCTGAAGAATGAGCCGGCAGATGGAGAGGGACGAGCTGCATTAATGCAGCATTGAAGGCATGAGCTGGTGAATTAACAACAGGTAGCATGCGAGGTTGGATGGCGATGGTGATGAGTCACGCACCAATCCAACAAAAATCCATCATACTGAATGCCTCGTTACCCACCCGAATCCGGGAGAGAAAGATCTTGTAGCACCAGGAGAGTGCAGTCTTGTTTGAGTTGTATATCATTAGAACTTCTTAGAGGACCAGAGAAGAAAGGTAAATGTTGATCCACACCTTGATTAGCCAGTCTGTCTGCTACCTTATTAGCTGTACGCCGAATGTGCTTGAAGGTTATGCTTCGGGGAGTCCTGAGCCAATCTTCAATTTGTTCCAATCTATTTAGAAGCCGCCAGCTAGACGCGATCTTTGCTGCAGAGGTGCCAGATTGAATGTTAATCGCTGCTTCTATTAGGATTTGAGAGTCCCCTTCTATCTCAAGAGGGAAAAAGTTTTCTTTTTCTGCAATGCATATACCTTTCCACATGCCTTCAAGTTCGGCAGCATTGTTGGAATCTCTGCCTAGCGAACCATGGTAAATGTGCAGCGCTGATCCTGCAGCATCTCTGAAAATACCACCATACCCAGCTAGGCCAGGATTACCCTTGGCAGCACCATCGAAATTCAGTTTGTAAGAGTGAGATGCTGGAGGAGACTAGGACTGGGGGGAATCCGGATGGATGGAAGGATTGGCCTTGACATGGGCTGAAGAAGTGATTTCCAGATTCCAATTTCTCAAAATATGGCGTTCCTGGGGAGAAGCTGGCATTTCTGAATCTTGCCAATGTCTTAGAGCCAAAGTCTCTTGAAGATATTGTTTGAGATGTAGCCACAAGATATCAGGAGGCATACTGTGATCTTTGAAGATCCTGTTATTCCGCTCTTTCCAGATTATCCAATAAATAAAGCCTGGAAGGAGATTCCATAGGGAGTTAAGAAATAGACTTTGGAATGGATGTCGAGGCCAGTTCCTGATGGTGTTTACTATGTCTCCCTTACGTCGACCTGTTCTTCTGTTGCACTGAGAAGTTCTCTCCCATAGATGATCCGCAAGAGGATAGGTATCCAAGAGATGTGTAATGGTCTCTGTATGAAGGTTGCAATTTGGACATCTGGAAGGTCCTGTGAATCCTCGCTTTTGTAAATTATCCCAAGTGAGGATCCGATGTTTGCTTAGAAGCCAAAGGAAGGTCGAGACTTTAGGCCAGATGCATGGTTGCCAAACTTGATCCCAAAGCTAGTCCTTGATTATCTGCGTGGGTTGAAAGAGCAGTTGATATGCTTCCTTTGTAGTGAACATACCTTTGGGAGTATATCCCCAGCGCACTTTATCCTTCTGATCAGAGATTTTAATTTTTCTGAGTGTGAGCTCTTGATCTATTTCTTCATAAGTTTCCTCCTGCCAGTTGGCTTGCCAGGTGTCTGCAGATTTCCAAAGTTGAAAACCTTGTGAGTTTTGCTGCTGCCAGAACTGATGGACTAGGATTTGATCATTGTGCTGCATTGAAGCCTGCCACTTGGGTTTGTGAAAGAGTGAGGCAAGTTTGGGAGATTGTTGCCAAGAGTCCTCCCAAAATCTAGCCGTGGTACCCGAATGGATTTCCCAGAAACTATGCGTTTGAATAAAGGCACTGTGTTGCTTTGTTGCATTCCAAATCAAAGAGCTAGCGGTAGTTGAACTGAAGCGGATAAGAGCCTCCTGTGGACTGCCTGGAGCGTATTTGGCATGCCAGAGGCGTGCCCAAGGAGTATGGGATTTGGAAATCCAGTTCCACCAGATGCGGGCTCCCATGGTGATGTTGCTGTGGAGGGGATCCCTAAGACTGAGCCCCCTGCAGACTTTGGAAGACAGACATCAGTCCATTTTACCAGTGCCCATTTTTTGTTGAGGCCTGAGGAGCCCCAAAGAAAGTTTCTTTGAAGATTACGAATTTTTTTGAGAACCCATTTAGGGGCTGCCAATATAGAGAATAAATATAAAGGCATAGCTTGGAGAACGGATTTGATTAGGATAAGCCTGCTAGCCATATTGAGCGATCGGTAGGTCCAAGAAGAAAGCCTGGTTTCTAATTTGTCAAGAAGGGTTCGCCAGGAAGCATTTTTGATAGCAGAGTCAAGGAGGGGAGCTCCAAGATATTTCGAAGGAAGCACTACTATTGAGAAGCCCAGAATCCTCGCTATATTTCGTTGAGTGATTATGGGAGTATGGAAGAAGAAGAGCTGGGATTTAGAGGCATTAATTGTAGTGCTAGAGGCTTCTGAGAAGAGATTAAGCAAGGATTTGAATTGTGAGGCTTCTTGAACCGATGGATGACCGAAGAGCATATTGTCATCGAAAAACTGTTGATGAGAGATGGGGGGTAGATCATGAAGGGAGATGCCCTTAAGGGAGTGAGAGGAAATCGCAGCATGCAGAAAAGGCCTTCAGCCATGAGGACAAAGAGGAACGGGGATAGAGGGTCACCTTGACGAATGCCGCGGGAGGGACGAAAGAGCGAAGAAGGAGAACCATTGAGTAGAATGGAAAAACATGGAGAGGTGATAAGGTTCATCAGCGAGCAGATCCAAGTAGCATTGAAACCAAACGCTAATAACACTTGATTGATATAAGACCAACTGAGTTTATCAAAAGCTTTTGAGAGATCTAGCTTTAAAATCATACCTGGTTTTTTTAGAATTTTCAGACAGTGGATCACTTCATGGGAGAGTATGATACCATCCAGAATCTGGTGACCTTCTACGTAGCTTGTCTGCTCCGGTGAAATGAGGAGATGGAGAAGAGGTTTCAGCCTGTTCGCTATAACTTTAGAGATGAGCTTATATATCACATTGCAGAGCGCAATGGGCCGATAATTGCCAGGTGTACTGGATTCTTCCACTTTGGGAACAAGTGCTATGAAGGTCATGTTCAGGGAGGGGAGAACCCAATGCATCGAACGCGACTCCTCCACTAGCTCCCAGACCTCTGTTTTAATAAGCTCTCAGAAAGCATGAAAGAAGTTGGCTGTAAAGCCATCTGGACCCGGCACTTTGCCATCCTTGAGTTGGGCCATAGCATCTTCCACTTCCTGCATTAAGACTGGTTGTAGAAGTTTGCTGTTATGATTTGCCATGATGATTTTTGGAATGTGCTACATAATTGATCGAATGGCCTGATTTCTACTACCTTGAGGCTCCCTAAGAATATCCTGAAAATACTCTTTGAATTCCTGTTCCATCTCTTCATGCTATTCCAATCGCTCCCCTTGCTGATTGTTAATGAAGGCGATATTGTTGTGCATTCGCCTTTGGATGGTGGATCTGTGAAAGAACTTGGTGTTCTTCTCACCATCCTTAAGCCATCTGACCCTTGATTTTTGACGCCACAATATCTCTTCTTGATGCCTCCGTGCCTCAATCTTGGTTAAGAGATATTGCTCCTGTTGTGCATGATCTTCCGTTCTTCCTTCAGAGATGATGCACTATTGGAAGGTTTTCATTTGCTGCTCTAGCGCTCTCTGATGGTCAAAAATATTGCCAAACTGTGTGCGATTCCAAGATTTGAGAGCTTGTTTGAGGTGTTTTAGTTTTTGTTGAAATTGAAACATCTTGGCTCCTTCAGGGGGAATAAAGGATTTCCAAGCATCGTTGACAATATATTTGAAATTGGGACGTGAGAACCAAAATGCTTCGAAGTGAAATGGTCTGTTGCACAGAGAACCCGGACGCGTCCACTGTAGCATTATAGGCCAGTGGTCGGAGCCCACTTGGGGCATGATAGAGGCGTTGAAGTCCCCGCCTATGTGAATGGCGTTATCCGACATTAGGAAACGATCCAGCCTGGATGCTATGTGCTGTGGTCCTCTCCTTTTGTTAGTCCATGTATACATGCCATTGGAAGTCTGAAGATCCATTAGCTGATTACGGTGTATGAAGTCTCTGAAGCTGATGCTATCGCTTTCCAGTTTCGATCTCCCTCCAGTTTTTTCCTCCAAAGCAGTGATGATGTTGAAATCCCCACCATAGATCCAGAGGGGAAAGCTTCTGTCAGAGTTAAGAGCTGTTAGAGTGTCCAGGAGATCCAACTTATTTTGAAGATCTTGTGGGAAATACACATTGGAGAGATGTCGATGGATATTAGTCCCAATTAGGTGGAAAGTAGATTGAATGACGCAGTGTGAGGCGTGAAAATTATGGAGATCGAGAACTTGAGGGTTCCAGATGATAGCCAGCCCTCCTGACGCTCCTGAAGCATCCACAAAGACTGATCAGCATCCTGACCAGATTTTGTTTAGGATCTTTTACAGTGCAGTGCTATTGCATTTTGTTTCTTGAAGATAGACCAATGAGGGTTTATCTTGCTGTATCATATTTTTTAAGATTTTGTGTTTTGCAGGGCTATTGAGCCCTCACACATTCCATGAAATGAGCTTCATGAGGAACAGTGGGGAAGGGTTTTGAAAAACTTGGTCAGCTTAGGGAATCTTCCAGAGTCCACTAGCATTTCTCCAATTATAATGGTTCTTTGCAAATCCGTTTTGCGCCCTCGCTTTTTTTATTCTTTCAGTGTTTTTTTCCCATCCCAAGGGCTGCCAGCCTGAATAGCAAGATATCTGTGATGTTGTGCTCTAGCTAAGACCACTTCAAGACTTTCAATTTGCCTAGGGGGTATTGCACTGAATTCTTTCTGTCGACATACTATTTCTAGGCTAAGAATGTCCAGATCCCCCAAATCTATACTCTCTGGTTCCTCTTCCATATGTATTGGTTGGTTTTGTTCTGCATTGTTTGGCTTTTGATGGATAGTGAGAGCAAGAGTTGCATCTAGCTCCATGTTTAGGTCTTTTGGACCTGGATCTTGATTTGTAATATCAATGGATGTAGAGGCAGGGATCTTGATATGATCGGAGGTTGAGAGCGGAGCGGAAGATTTGGGAGGGGGGGGGAAAGAAGTGGAAGGCAGATCTGATGAGGAAGGAATCGAAAGATTACTCTCCAAGTTATTTTGAGAGGTCAGGATTTCAAAATTGTTTCAAGTTTCAGGTGTTTGGAGATTGTCAGACACGACTGGAGATTTCTTTGCATGCTTTCTTCGACTAGTGACCTTAGTGAATCCCTCTGCATCTTTTCTGGTCTCAGTGACAAGGGCTTTGGCTTGGATGTTCAAGGGGCAGTCCCTGAATAGATGGCCATGTTCATGGCACTTCCTGTAGCGAAAAGGTCTATTGTTTGGACCCATTCAAAATCGTCATGAAATAGACTTACCGAATCAGTAAGAGCTTTGGCCAAATGCATGTGTACACAAATTCTGGCATAGGAGGTGTATCTTCGGTGTTTGGTTTCCTCAATGACTTTGATGAAGACTCCCAGCCCATTGCCTATATCCTTCAAGGTCTCCTCGTCCCAATACTCCAGAGGCAAAGAGTACGTAAGGATCCATACTGGAGCCCAGTTGAAATCCTCTTTGTCGGGGTTGAATCTCTCAACCCAATCACGAAGGTACAGGCCTGCGGAGTTGAAGAAATATGGGCCTCCCTCGAAGATTCGAGTTCTATCCTCCAAACAGTTGAAGATAGCAGTGAAGAAGCCTTTAGGACCAAGCTGTAGAGTAACTTGTCCTTCAGGCTTCCATTTGGAGACGATCCATCCTTGCAAGGCCTTTTCAGTTGGCCAGAGACCTAAGAACTTTCCGATGAGTGCATGATCCCTCATATATTGGATTTGTTCGTTGATTCAGTGACTGGGGAGATCTATTTTGGTTCTTTCAGAGGTTCTTGGAATGCAAGTAGCAGAGGACGCCTTTGGCTGTGTCTTTGAAGCATGCTGATCGGATCCTTTGGCTGTAGCGGTCGTGGTGCTATCCGCAGGATTGTCAGCTTTGTCTGTGGCGACCGAGGTATTGTCAATAGGAACTGTGACATTTGCAGCCAAGGGGATAGAGTCGGACTTGGCAGTAGTGTCTGTGCTTGCAGATTTGTCAGTAGAAGGACCGTTGGGGGGAGGGGGGGCCACGCCCGCCCCTCCGGTATCCTGATCCATGAAGGGAAGGTCAGCAGTAGAGCCTGTGGCGCTGAGTAACGAAATAGAGAGTGCAGAGGATCATAGTTTCAGAGAATGCGTAGAAACCCTAGCAGAGCGCATCTGAACAACATTTTCAACTAATCCATGTTGATTAAGAACATGCTAAAACTACATTGCTTCTTTTGTTTCTCTATACTTTGCTTCACAAGAAGAAGGAGAAAGGGTCCTCAACTTCTTATTGGGCCATGAAATTGGACTTGAACAAATATGAATGACATATCTTGCAATAGAACTTCTATTAATGGTCTCTCTTACCCAATCAAAATTGATGTAGTGAAGAAGTAAAACAGAAGCCTTGCTTGAATTGAATACACCATAATGTAGAGTTCCATGAAGATATTTGATAATACTTTTAGCCATTTTCTAATGGGTATCATGAGGCTTTTGTATAAACTTGGGGCCAATATAACAACAAAAAAGAGATTAGGTTTGTTATATGTCAGATATATTAAAATCCCAACAAGTTGATGATAGAGTGCTTCATGAAAAAGAAGAGTGTCACACTCAACATATAATTTTACTCCGGAATGAAATGTTGTTGGTGAACAATTATAATCACTCACATGAAACTTAGCTAAAAAAATCCAAAACATGCTTAGGATGAGAAAGGAATATCCCATCAACCATGTTTTAAGTTTGAAGACTAAGAAAATAATGCAATATGCCTAAGTATGTCATTTTAGTGCTACTTAATGATCATTCTTCAATTCTTGGATTAAGGAATCTTGGCTCATTGTATGTATTAGCTCATCCACATAAAGAAAAAAATTATAATGTCATATTGAAAGAATTTAGCATACATATTTAGATCATACTGACACCTCATGAAACCACTTTGTAAGAAATCAATATCAATTTTCTCATACCAATTCCCTAGTGTATGTTTACGACCATACAAAGGCTTGTCCAAATTGCATACCAAACATAAAGTTTCATAGGAGATAAAACTAGGTGGTTTTTGCATATAAGTTTATTCATGAAGATCACCATTTAAAAAAGCACTATTGATATCTTTTTGGTGAATTTCCCATTAAAAATATGTATCAAGAAAAGTGATGATTTTAATGATGTTCATTTTAATATATGGATAAAAAGTTTTAGTATAATTAATACCTCCTTTATGAAAAAAATCTTTTAGTGATTAGCCATGTCTTATTCTTTTCAATTTGTCCTTTTGTAGTGAACATTGTTTTAAAATCTATTTGCAGGAAATAATATTTTGATTAGGAGGAAGTGGAACAAGGTTCAAAGTATTATTTTTCATAAAAAATGTTTGGTATGTGTTATATTCTTTGCATGTCCATCCCTAAATATTTTATGTTGAGTTAGGCGTATGCTTAACCCTATTTGCCACTCCACCATAGTGAGAGAAACCCAAGTTCAACTTACCTCAATTGCTAGCTAAAATGCATCCACTTTCACCTTTGCTTTTACTTATGTCGGAGTTATTCGAGCTATATTATATACTGAGTCACTAAGAAGAGTACGAGTTCCATTCTATGTAATTGTATTTCATTTATTAGTCAAACAAAGCAACTAGGAGTGAGAAGTAAGATAGAAAAATAGAATGGAACTGTAACAACCATACATGCCACATGTCTCACTTAACCCCATAGATAACAACTTTTTGTTTGTACTTGCACATTTTCCATCCTAAATAAAAGAGCTTAAAACACTCTCACTTTCTACCCAGGGTTCCCCCCATAATGGTTTCCCATGCAAAATCTTTGTGTCTATTATGGATGGTGTGCATATTTCTTGTATTTTAGCTAATTTAAATAATGAAGCAAAAAATTAGTTGACAAAAGAATTTGGAATCAAAGGAAAATTTAGTAATAAATATTTTAGTAATTTTAACATGATTGTTGTGATAAAGTGTTTAAGTGGCATATCCATGACAATTTATAAATCACAACTTATAAGTCAACAAAAAATTTCCTTGAAGTTGTAATAATTAAAAAAATTCCAATTTCTTCTTCTTTCTTTATATATATAGTTTTTAAATAATTTTTAAATAATAATTTTAACTACTTTTTTTTTTTTTTTAAAGGTGGCAATATTGATCACAAATTTGTGATGACGTGTTTAAGTGGCATATTCATGGCAAGTTATAGATCAAAACTTATAAGTCAACAATTTTTTTTCACTTAGCACTCATTGCATCGAGTGATGCTCACACAGGTGAAGAAGTGGGATTGAAACTAGTGAAAAGAATCACATAGCGTCAATCGTCACTTCCGGGGCTTGCACATGGTAACCATGACTTCCCGGGAGGTCACCCATCCTAGATCGCTTTTGGGTCAAGCACGCTTAACTATGAAGATTTCCCCACAATCAAGTTCACTTAGCTTGCTACCCCATTTGCAAAACCTTAGCAAGTCTTGTGGCTCATGAACCATTCAAGTAGAGCTCCCTTCACTCTTTGCATTTAAATATTAAGAGATTTTCACAATGCATCATATTAAATATCATTTTTTGAGATTATTTTTTAATTTTTTTTAAAAATAGCAATATTAATTACAATTTAGTAAACAAAAAATATAAACATATTCATTATCATTAATCATCACTAATTACTACTCATCATCATTATTGAAAAAACCAAGCTGCTTAAAATCACTCACTATTTCTTAAAAACATAAAATTTCATCCCTGCTCATATCAATAAAAAAAATAATTTTAAATTTTACTTTACTAAAATTGTAAAATAATGATTTCACTTCCATCATGATCAGATTCTATGCTGCATAGTATTTATCTTAAATCTTATAAAAAAAATGTCAAATAATATCTCGAATTTATATCTTTCATTACCTTTACCTTTCCAATGTAACCTTCTAAAAAAGTCTTGAAAGGTTTATTCCCAATTCTATCTATTCTAGCTTTTACTTTATACCAAAGCGAAGGTTTCACTATAAATAATATTTTGGAAAAAGTCATCCCCGGTTGCGATCATAGTTCAAGAAATTTTAATGGGAGTATGTGTTTTATCAAATCAAATATTATCCCAAATTTACATGCTTCATTAACTTTACTTTTAATAACATACATAAATCAAGTACTGCCTTGATTGCAATCTAACCTTATAACGAAGAAAACAGAAAAAAACAGTAAAAAGTTTATTCTTCGTTCTTATCTATGCCATCATACAAAGCACCAGCGTGCGTCTGTGCCGGGATGTTTATCCTCACCGAGATATATCTGCTGGTAAAATATGTTCTACGATCTACTCAGTATCTCAAATTATTGACGAGATTTTTCTGACAGGCTTGTTACGACTTGAACTGAATGGTCTTCAATGTAACGGAAATTAACTAGAGAATTATATTCTCCCCTAGGTTTTTGTAATTGGTTTGACTCAGGAACCAGTCCATTTTTAACAGTTTTTCCGCATGATGGGTAATCTAAAGTAGATTTTAGATTGGCAGAATGTTTTCCGGTGCTGTTTGGTCAGAATCTTTCTATTTTTTAAGCTTGAGACCCGCAGAATTTTTGCGAAATTGAAGCTGGGATCCGCAGAAATTCTCTGAAAATTAAGATTTCCTGAAACCTGAATACAAAGTGCGAATTTCAAAACCACCGGCAGCAGTTCTGCTTCAGCAAAATATGGGTCAACTTTCCACCAATCGACGAAGAATGGGAAGGAGATGCAGGGTTTGGGTTTCCTTTAAAGTTCCCTCAAAGCCGACGGGCATTTTAATTAAAATAACATCCAATCTGATTACCTCATTCCATTTTCTGGCATTCTTTATTTCATTTCATGGCGACATTGGCTCCTGGCAGTCTGTTGAAGCTGCTCGTTACAGGGGAACAGGGTTTGGTGTTGCTACAAGTCATAGACATATTTCCAGTAGATCTCGACATCTCAGAACTCTGGCCAAAGAAAGGATTTAGAATTAAGCTCTCAGACGGGCGGCATTCAACGTATGTTTCCCTCACGGATGAGCAACAGGAGCTTGTCCTGACCGGTAAATTACAGGTAGGACAATTTATTTATGTCAACAAAATTGTGCCTGGAGATCCTGTTCCTTGTATCCAAGAGCCTCTCCCTACTCCAGGTTGCCATCCACTTGTGGGCACTCCTGAAGATTTGACCAATTTGATGTCAGAACCAAATTTGGCCGAAGGAAAATTCATCGACTTGGAAAGCAACTCGAATATCCCTTTGCCGGACATACATGTAAGAAGTAGCCCTGTTTCAGATAGGGATCCATATTTAAGTTATATTTACAAGAATTCTGTCAAAACCCTGTCCATATTTAAGTTATTTTTACAAGAATTCTGTCAAAACCCTATCCATATTTAAGTTATAATTACAAGAATTCTGTCAAAACCCTATCCATATTTAAGTTATATTTACAAGAATTCTGTCAAAATACATGCTCGCAGATTGTCATTTATCCTTGTATATCCTCAAAAGCTTCTGGGTATGGTGATTAGATGTCATAGTATGTATATGCTGAACGATAGTGCTGGATTCAACTATCTTCGAGGGTTCTATAATCGGCGTTTGTGAAACATGTGTGTCTAGCATTCCTTAAAAAAATTTAAGCCGGAAATTTTGAGAATTTCAGATTTCCAAGAAATGTGGTTTAAATGTATGTTTGGTACCTTTTGCAGGAAAAGAGTCATACACCCCCAAGATTAAGCCATAGGAGACCACCTGTTTTTCCTGTTGCCAATATGAAGGCCAGACCCTTCGCCTGTACCTTAAAAAGACCATCCATTTCATCGCCAGATGTTGCTGTCAACGCTAGTCATGTTGCTTATGGAAACGCTGTTCCGAAATCTCTTCCTGGAAAGCTTGGCACCATGGGAAAGGTAAGCTATACTCTGTCTCAAGTTTTGTAACTAAAAATTCTGTTGTATATTTGCATAGGAGAAAGAAAGAAGTATGTTATTGTGGTCAAATGATTAAAATGGATCTAAGAAACTTAAGATAGTTAAATGAAGCGCCTAATGTATATCCAGTTAGTTTAATGGAAAAGGAGAAGTGCAAACAATAGCTGAAAAAAGTACAACCCAAACGGAACCACAATGTTTTTTCTTAATTTCATATACTCTTCCTACGGATTGATATTTAATTTATGCTGCTTTTATTACTTTGTGACGTGAAAGAAGTGATTCTAACATCTTATCTCTACCCTAAAATGACCATGTGTGCTCACAATAGAATATCCAATTGCTGTAATGGAGTGTTTAGAATCTGATTCCCTAGGGCCTTAGTTTGTGAATAGTGAATATTACCTTTGTCCAAATAGAATTTCTTGCCATATACCTGCAGATATTCCCAAAGAAGTTTGTAGGGAGTTCCTTCAAACTGTATTTGACATTAGGAAATATTACTGCAGGAAGCTTTGCAGAGACGTGATGCAGCTGTTGTTGTAGCATCAATTGCGCAACAGGCAGCATCTGCAATGGGGACTCTGGTGAAAATAATGAAGTACGTATCAAAGTAAAGTTCCCATTTTGGAGACTAGTTAATTTGCTAACAGATTGAGTTGACTATAATATTTAACCATTGTGCAGAAAGTTTTCAGAATTGTGTTCTGAAGCAGATCCGAAAGCCCCTGATACAGCTATAGAACAGTTCCTGGATTTACATTGTCAAACCTCGCAGACTCTGATTGCCATGGAAGAACTGATCAATACTGCGACTTCAGATAAAATGCAAGCTTTTGAAGACAAAGAAAAAATGCCCAACTCTTTTGAAGACAAAGAAAACTCGTCAAATACGGTTCGCTGGTTCCTCCATGAAATAAGATGCAACTCAAATCCCCATGAACCACCATTGAATTCGTCAAAAACTTTGCTTAGAAAGTCATCTCAGGATTTGTCTGGGAGTTCAAAGGCAGGCCTTTTGTCAAGAGGCTCAAATTCTTGTCAAGCACATGCAACTTCTAAAAATTTCCCACCAAGGATTTCCTTGTCCCAAGGAGCCGAGAACCATCCCATTCCTAAAAAGAACCCCCAACCAAGCTACATGTCAAGCCTACAAAGCCCGATCAGATTTTCCAATCATGACATTGAGAAGAAAGGTTCAAATCCAGCAGCTCAACAGCCCCCCCATGCCCAAAATTCCAGGAGAAAGAATGCTTTCTACCAGATGGCAAGACTGGCAAAGCAAATGAAAAACGAAACAGAATCCTGGTTCATCGACTTCATAGAGAAAACCTTAGACACATTCTTCAAAAATATGAATTCCTCTGAAGACTCCAGGGTCATGACGGAGGATTCCAATCGTATTCTACCGTCTGTTTCCCGTAAATGGATGTCACTGACTAAACTCATTGATTGGGTTGAAAGCCAGTGTAGTGTTGGAAACAGAGAAGGTTTGTCATCATATTCCAGAATGCACCAAGTGCTAAGTAGATTGAAACTCAAAGCTACTAAGTACTAAGGTTCCTCAATTTTTGCTATCTTATGTCTTTGAGAAGAACATGATGGAAATACTACAGAAGTCCTATTTATGCTAAGGAGATTGAAACTCAAAACAAAGAGGTCCTGTTTATGCAACTAATTGCAGCCAGAGAAGCTAGGTGCTCTACAGCAATACTCTGAAAGTTCTGTTTGTGATAAGAAGATTGAATGTTAAGCAAATAAGTCATGTGTATGCAATTGGTTGCATCCAGACAAGCTAGGTGATCTACAACTTGGGCTAGTTTCTTGATGACCTAGCTTCTCTGGATGCTAGTTTCTTGATCACCTACCTCCTCTCATTGCAACTAGTTGCATACACAGGACTTCTTTGCTTTGAATTTCGATCTTGTTAGCATAGACAGGACTTCTATATTACTCCGATCATGTTCTTCTCAAAAATATAAGATGGCAATTAATGCATATCACGTTTTGGGCGGGATTGCATTTGAGGCTGGGAAATCTGTTTTGGTCACCTGTATCTGTATTGAAAGAGTCACAAACTGTAAGCTAAACTGGGTTTCTGGATTGGCGTTTCCTATCCTCGTAGTAATCCGGGAACGATAGTAAATGAGCTTGGATAGTACTGTTGGACCAAATCCATATGTGCTGTGCAACTTCTCTATTATTTCACATAAAAATTGTTAAAATGTTGTGTATGATTTTTATTGGCCTCGTGTAAGACTTTTATTCGCCTGGTTAAGTTTAAGGGCTGTATGACACCATGTGGGTTTTTATGAAGCACTAAATTGAAATGCAATTAAAGTTAATTTGAAAGTAACGAGTGTGATACAGCCTAAAGCCATAGTGACCAAGGGAAAGGTCAAGAACCAATGAACATTGCTAATTCATTGGTTTACATATAAAATGATTTAAAAAATATATAGTTAAATTAAAATTTATTAATATGAATTTAAAAAATTTAATTTTAATGAAACAAACATTTATAATTTTATTGTATCAATTAATATAAAAAAATATGAACAATATTTTATAATTAAATTTTAATGTTAATATATCTTACATAATTTACCATTCCATTAGAGTGAATGATAATTATTTCCATTACATTGAATTATGATAATTATTTTCATTACATTGAATTATATTTACATTAGATGATTATCATTTATGTATGTTAAAAATATTAAATAAGATACCAAAATATTGATTTTTTAAAATATAATAATGTAATCTTTATAACAATATAAATATTGTTTTTCTTAAATAATAGAAAATATTAATAAAGTGTTTAAATATTTAGTATAGATAAAATTTCAATATGTATACTATATTATATTAATCAAAATGGTTACATATATATACATGAAATATAGTTTCGAGATAGGGAAACTATCTTGGACGCACAATAAGGTGGCTGAGAGAATATCTCAACCACACAACAAACTAGGAATATTTAGTTTTAGATACCTTCTATGATATAGGAACAAACTCTTTACATAGAAAGTCAACACCATAGACAAGCAGGAATTACATATTCCAACACACGCCCTTAATGACTACTTGTCTCAGTAGCGATTCACAAAATCTAGTTGTGGTCAATCATAACAAAAGATGTGTTTGCGATTCAGATCCACCACAAATGGGAAAATCCCATGTGCAGAACCAACAAAAGATGTGTTTGCGACTCAGATCCACCACAAACGGGAATATCCCATGTGTAGAGCCAACAAAAGATATGTCGACATTCATATAAAGGGAGCAACCATCCACCGGAATGCATGTGTACCAACCGCTGCAACCCTAGTCTCGTAGGATGTCCTTCACATGCATGGTTCTATCAACCATTATCACTGCATACCTGTGCATGTATCTGCAAATCCCCCCAAAATGTGCTCAGTAAACTGAGACGTATGAGAAACTTAGTTTCTCCTGTGAGTAAGGTGTTTCTGCAGACCACCTACTCCGTTTTGAGCATGAAGGCTCCTGTGTGCACCTGGGGCATCGTAGCCATGAAGGCTCTATAGCTGTGAAGCCTCTGTAGCCACTAGGGCTCGCATGTGGTTTTTGGCTCACCACAAACCATCACTTTAAAGTGACAAAAGTGGTTTCCGGCTGGCCACAAACCTCTAATTACAAAGTGGTTTTTATATAACCACGAACTTCACGTGGATACATATGCCTTTACAAGGTTTACATTACGCACTCCAACTCTTGGAGTTACCAGGTACATACAATGACTACTACAAAACCATCCTAGACTTGCTTACCATTCAACTGTGTGACTCATCATCAAGAGTCTATTCCAACAAAATCACACAAACTTGATTGTCCATCCTCCTCCAATCTCTGATGTAGATCCAACCACTATCCTTTGATGTCATTTTCACTGTCAGTCTCTTCATCATATCTTGTAGTAAATCATTCCTGCTAATAAATTTGTCTACTATTGGAATGGCCAGTTCCAACAAGGACACTAAATATCACCACAAACTTTACAAATATTTTTCAACTAGATTTACATGAATGCATTTACATGTTAAGTTGATCAGGCTCAACATGAAAAAACAAAGGAATTCACGAAGACAATTTGTTTCATCAAAACAAATATGTTGGAACTTTTAGTTTCATTTTTACCCTGTCTCCCTCCTTAGCCACAAACGCTGCAAAAAACGTTGCCATTAGCTGCAATTCACCATGCTGCTGCTGCGCAGCTCACCAGAGGCTACTCTGGTATACGAACAGGAACAGGGTCATGTCCAAGAAACTCACCACACTGCCCTCAACCACTGCAACAAATATGTTGAACCACACTTCACCACTGCGCCACAAGACCATGATAACAATGCGTTCAACCTTCAACCCGGATTGACTCCTCTACACCCGGCGACCCAGCTGACACAACTCTTCTCAACATTGGTCAAACTGCATCTCGTTGCATGGCGGATTTCCTTCTTTGCTACCAAACCAAATCGGTCATCCCGCACACCATCTCATTCACCAATGGCCCAAGTCTGTGCTTACTAACTCAACAACACACAATACAACGTACCAAGTTTCCAAGTCCACTATGAATGGACGAAACGTTGGCAAGGTAGTAGCACAAGATCCAATCGGCAAAAGTGACCGAAACCATCTCGTTAATACAGTGAACATGAAATGGATGCACATATTGTTATAATTGAAGTTCATAAACATAGACTACAAGAATTTCTTCCTCAACAATGAATCTATAGTGCACAAAAACAACCCCCGGGTTTCCATCACCTTCCCATTGACATAAGGACTGTAGTGACAGCAAAAAACTGGGACAGGATCGCTACCACACACAATCTTAAGTGAAATCGACAAATCTCGGCCTTAAGGCATAAAAAATCAGACTTAAAAACACTACCAAAATAAGAATGCACCCAAAACACTGCATCGAACGAGCATCGGATCAGTCTGAGTCTTTAATGCAACAAATAACCTTAAACAATCCTTGCAAGACGACTACCAAGTGAGCACCCCCTATCGATCAAAATTGTTCATTTCTCCATTGTTCATTTCTCCGCCATTCTTCTAGTTCAATGCCAGACCACTTAATCTCTAGAATTGCCAGAAGAGAAAGAGTTATCATAATAGTAAGAGGATATATAAAAAAAAACATGACGCTGAGGGTTTGCACAATGAATTGCCCCGAGAAGAAGACAGTGTTGGAAGAAAGCAGTATACAATAAGGAATACTGAAGTGAAAGGATAAATGGAAACATTTGTGACAATACAACTCGACTCCCTAATTGAGCTATACACGCTCACCATGCTTCAAACAGAGGCTTCAAAAAACACAGAAAAAGAAAATATGTATTTGGTCTTCAATACATACGGAGTACTACGAGTATGAAATACCTGAAACAATCCATATCCTAGATGCATAATGATTAATCCGGGAAAAACCGTGGTGATAAGGATTGCCTTGCAAGCCCCGTCAACAATTATAATAAGGACCCCGCGTCTTTGGCACAACACCATGTTCTTCGCGATGGCACCATAACTCCTCCACCACAAACTCCTCTGATTTAATTCTGAGTCCATCAATATAATTTCCAGCAGCATTGCCCTATGGATCGATCAAATCCCGTGATCCATACAGTTGCATCGACTATGGCCGAAGCGACGGGTTCTTACTTGTTTGCGCTGACTCCATACAACCCTTCCGCGATAGGGATTTCGAAGCAGGCGGAGTTTGTGATGACGAAACCATTCGCAAATTAGCGTGGCCATCAAAGCCAGCAAAAGGGCGTTCCTCTGACTTGACCTTGGATCAAGAACCTCACCAGTCAACGACTCTACATTCGTTTTGGATGCGGCTCACCAAATAATCTATTTTCTATCCAAGCCACTACTCCACGCTACCAACGCTCTAACCCTCTGCTAACAACACATTAAAACCAACATTCGAGGACTCGGCCCTTCTCAGTGGCCTCATCCACCCTTTCGCCATCATATCATTCTACGCCAATACGTTTACAACATAACAATCCTGAAACATAATTGAAGGCAAACATGGATCTCATTTGCATGAAAACATCCCTGAATGGATGCTTGATGGATTTAGCGAGTGCGGTTGCATCGAACATATCTGCTCGGAACTCAAACCTCGCATCGCGCGCTCCACCACAGCGAATTGTTCCAATGTTCACACACAATTCCACATCCATGCCAATTTTCTCCTCCTCTCGTGGCTGGACCTCCTTAAGTGCACTCGACCACAATTTTAGAATCACTTTAAAATAGGTCGCACCATAGGTTGCACAAACCCAGCTTGAAGGACCACACACAATGCTCAATAGGCCGCAACTCCTAGGTCTCCATACATGGCTAGCGATGGTCACACAAATGCTCACATCTATGTTCACCGCAACACACCACGATTCCGCTGGTCTTAGCTTCTGTCACATCCGGTTGGGCCCTCCAACAGGGAACAATCGATGAAGGGTTACACAACAGTCTCCATAGGAAGGAACAATTACACAACAAACTAGATGGGCAGGCCACTAGACTTCCACTGCAAATCGCTCTCGCCCTTTCACATACACAACGCGCTATTCTTGACCGACGCTCCTCTGAAAATACACCTCTTTAAATCTCTTTGTTGAAGAATAGGAAGACAATACAATATGTAGTGGTGGATTCCCTTCAGGCTCGAGCACACGGTTTTGCATTTTAACGGTCAATACATCAAAGCAGTCAATACATTGCAAAGGGTGGCCGCGGTTGTTTTGAGGAAGACCAAAGCTCAAGTTTGGATTCAAAAGCTCAGTTCTTCAACAATGCATGACAGAGGACTATAGTGCAGGACTGAAATCATGAGCTGCCACAAGCTTCACAGGGCTAACACCACATGACACCACATGTCTTCCTCAACTCCAATATCTCTTTCACCCAAACGAATGGACAACCAAAAACTAAAACACAATATACTTTCCCTTATTTTCCTCAACTTAGGATGGGTTAAGGTCTAGGGTTGTATGGGCTTTGATACCAAGGTAAAATCTCAATATGCACACTATATTATATTAATCAAAATGGTTACATATAGTCTCAAATATAGGGAAACTATCTTGGACGCACAATAAGGTGGTTGAGAGAATATCTCAACCACACACCAAACTAGGAATATTTAGATTTCGCTACCCCCTATGATATAGGAACAAACTCCTTACCTAGAGAGTCAACAACGTAGACAAGTAAGAATTACATATTCCAAGAAGTATACCTTTTTCAATGTTGTTGTTAATAAGTGGGACTTTTAATTAGATTCAGCATAGTGAGATGAGATTCTTAATTGATTAAGTTGAGCTTGGATGACAAAATCAAAAGACTAATGCATTAACAAGGTTCACTCAAAGCTACATCCTTCATACTAAAAGGATTTTTGGTTATGTTTGTAAGTGTTAATCTTCAAAATAGTCAACACTCCAACAATTCTACATTGTCATATCTAAGCCACATGAAATGTTTTTCTTAATCTACAAGTCCAAGTCCCATCGCATGGAAAAAATATGACTGAGTTCCTTTCCTACTTGGGAATTCTATGGAGTCCTCCTAGTATGTCATATGGTTAGGTTGACGATGACGTTCCTTATATTATTTCATGCTTATATATCTTGACTATTCACTACTAGAAATACATGTTAGAATTTTACTCAAATGTATGAAACAATGTAAACTATGAAACAAGAACTATAAATTGAAAATAAGAATTATAGCAAAAAAACCTTAAAAAACATAAAAAAACAATTCGAAAACGAAAAGTGTTGATGCTGAAATACCAACTTTTTTTTCTGGGTAACTTTTCAACATTTTTATTTTGGTGCAAAAAACATCTTGAATACAACTTTTCTTCTTCATGATAGATTTTTAAAGTTTTGAAATAATGACATAAAAGATAAAATATCACGACTCCTTAAAACCTTCCAATTTCAAAAGAAAAAAAAAATAATTAAAACAATGAAAAAAACAAAAACAAAAAAGTTAAAAATAACAACAATAAAAAGTAAATAAAAATATATAATAGAAAAAAACATAAAATAAGAAAATGACAAAAATAATCAAATAGATAAAAATATATAAAATGACAAAACAAAAAAATCAAACATAAAAATGTCAAAAAAAAAAAAACCTATAAAAGATAAATATCACAAAATAAAAATAAAAAATAAAAATAAAAAAATATTATCAAAGAAAAAAAAATACTTTATTGAATAATTTAAAAAAACATTAATATAAATCAATAAACTATAAATTAAAAAAAACACATTTAAAAAAAATTAAAAAACTTTAAAAAAAAAAAATTCAAAATAATAAAAATAAAAAACACTAAAAAAAAACTAAAAGATTGAAAACATATTTAAATAAAAAAGAAAAAAATTAAAAGAAAACATTGAAAAAAAAAATTAAGATATAAAAGAACTTAAATAATAAACAAAAAAAACTATTAAAAAATTAAAAAAATAACTAAAACTAATTAAAATCGATTAAAAAAATTAAGAATTGTAATTTAAAAAAATTAAAAAACATACAAATTTGGTCCCTTGGCCCATTGGCGAAGAATCGGTTGGGGGCCTAAGCTAATTTTCAGAATCATTTTTAAGCTCGTTTGTGGCCCGAGGGGCCACTTGCTGTGGGCAAGCAGAGCTGCTGCAGCTCTGCCTACCCACGGGAGGCGGCCACCAACGACTCGAATCAGATTCTGAGATTCAGATCTAATTATGAGAATTAGCTTTGAGTCGTTGGTGGCCCGACCACTGCCTGCCGTGGGCAAGTAGGGTTGCAACAACTCTACTCGCCCACCACAAGCGACCACTAACGGTTCAAATCTGATTGCGAGAATCAGATCTGATTCTCATAATAATATTTGAGTCTTTGGTGGCATGAGCGGCCACCTGCCATGGGTAGACGAAGCTATTGCAGCTTCGCCTGCCCACGGTAGGCGGCCCCTTGGGCCACCAACGACTGAAAGCCGATTCTCGGAATCCACTTTGAACTGTTGGTGGCCCAAAGGGCTGCATGCCGTGGGCGGACGAAGCTAATTGACTTTGAGCAACTGGTGGCCCAAGGGGCCGCCTTCCGTGGCAGGGTGGAGCTGCCGTAGCTTCGCCCACCCATGGCAGGTGGCCCCTCGGGCCACCCGCGCCTCTAAGTTGATTCTTTGAGCCCGTTGGTGGCCTGAGGAGATGCCTGCCGTGGGTGGAAATAGCTCCGCCCGCCCATGGTAGAGGCCCCCCTCAGGCCACCAATGGCTTAAGGGATGCAATAATTTGTTTTTATTTATTAATTTATTTTTAATTATATATTTTTTCATTTTTAAATTATATATGTTTTAAAATAAATCTTCCAGGAAATCACATGAGAAATTTTAGAACCAACGCATTTCGAACTACTAAATCAGGATAATGAAGACTGGCTGATCCTAATATCCATATATATATCATGCAGAACAAAGCAACAAGACTGGCTGATCCGACTATCCATATATATATCATGCAGAACAAAGCAACAGTCAAAGCCTAAGGAAAAAAAAAGATGTTAAAAAACGGTCAAAAATATAAATAAATAAATAAACAAATAAAATAAAAATAAAATCTCATCCTAAAGTAATAAAATAATAAAAATAAAAACCAAGTCAAATAAATAAACTAAAGATAAATAAAATAATCAAATTAAAACTAACAAAATAGCCAAAATCATAAAAATAATAATAAAAACTATCTATCTATATATATATATATATATATAAAGAATTTAAATAAAAGGATTATAACAATAATACTACCTAAAAAGAAAATATACTAAAACTATGTCAGCAATAGAAATAATATATAAACTATAAAATAAAGAAGTAAATAACAAACCTCAAACATATATTAAGCAAAAACATAGGGAAAACAAAAAGAGAGGAGAACACAAAAGGAAGGACCATTACTGAGAGCAAAGAGATGGAATCCCTATTCAACGTACGGGGCCTTTTCTCAATCTCAATAGCTTCCCTAAATTTACGGTGATGGAAATGCTCAACCCTAGCAATGACTCTAGAGTTACAAGAAGCTCTCTAAGAGCCCTATTAATAAAGTCTCTAAGATTGTGGTGAATGCTATTAAATCCAATAGCACTGTGGGTTCCATGAGCCTGAAGCTCATTGAAAGAAATCCTATCACCCCTAGGATTTATGGGCTCCCTAAGATTCATAAAGAGGGTGTTCCTCTTAGACCCATTGTTAATACTATTGGTGGGCCCACTTATCTCCTAGCGAAGTGTTTGGCACGTAAGCTGAAGCCTCTTGTTGGTCATTTAGATTCTTTCGTGAAAGATTCTGCTTCTTTTGTCCAAGACTTGAAAAGCCGGGAATGCGAATCGTATGACTCTCTTGTTAGTTTTGATGTGGTTTCCCTTTATATGAATATCCCTATCATGGAGGCAGTGGAGGTAATCAAATGCATCACTGATCCGAACACTGCAAACTTGGTAGAAATTTGCCTTACCTCAACCTTTTTTAGTTTTGAAGGAGAATTTTATGAGCAGACCTGTGGTGTTGCAATGGGTTCGCCGCTCTTCCCCGTGGTTGCTAACTTTTTTATGGAAGATTTTGAATCTAAAGCTTTGGCTTCTGCTCCTTTTAAACCCAAGGTTTGGAAGTGGTTTGTGGATGACACCTTCATAAACTGGTCTCATGGTCGTCAAGAGTTAGATTTTTTTTATCAGTACTTGAATAATCAATCTGACTCCATCAAGTTCATGATGGAAACAAAGACTGATGGAAGCCTTCCTTTCCTTGATGTTCTCATCTCTAGAAATAATAATGGCTCTTTCTCGCACCGTGTTTTTCCGAAGGAAACTCACACTAAGCAATATTTGCATTCTTGCTCTCATCATCTTCCAACTCAAAAAGTTGGAGTCCTTAACACTTTAGCCACGAGAACTCTTAGAATTTCAGATAAGGATCATTTAGATGAAGAGAAGGCCCATATCCTTAGGGTCTTTGAAGAGAATGACTATAGTAAAAGTCAGGGTTTGAAGGCTTTCATGAATGCTAGCAGAGGTCCGAATCAGAAAAATGTAAAATATGATTCTTTTGGTAGAGTTCATTTGGCTTTTATACAAGGTACCACTGACAAGATCGCTCAGATTTTAAGGAAGCATAAGATCTCTTCCTCTTTTAAACCTTTGAACACCATTCGTGGTTCCCTTAAATCTGTTAAAGACCTGTTGGATCCCAAAAACGTGAAAGATGTTTAGTTGATCTGTGCTCCTGTGGGATTCCCTACATTGGAGAAACAGGTTGGTTGATTGAAGCATCACATTTGTATGGAATAATCCAGAGTCATTGCTAGGGTTGAGCATTTCCATCACCGTAAATTTAGGGAAGCTATTGAGATTGAGAAAAGGCCCCGTACGTTGAATAGGGATGACGGGTGGAAAGTTAGCAGTTGTTGGATTCCATCTCTTTGCTCCCAATAGTGGTCCTTCCTCTTGTGTTTTCCTCTCTTTTTGTTTTCCCTATGTTTTTGCTTAATATGTGTTCGAGGTTTGTTGTTTACTTATTTATTTTATACTTTATATATCATTTCTATTGCTGACATAGTTTTAGTATATTTTCTTTTTAGGTACTATTATTGTTATAATCATTTTATTTAAATCCTTTATTTTTAATTTTGATTTAGATTTTGTATATATATCTTTTATTTATTTATTTATCTATTATATATATATATATATATATATATATATATATATGACTTTAGTCTTTATTATTATTTTTACGATTTTGGCTATTTTGTTAATTTTAATTTTGATTATTTTATTCATCTTTATTTTATTTTTTTGACTTGGTTTTTATTTTTATTATTTTATTACTTTAGGATGAGATTTTTATTTTTATTTTATTTATTTATTTTTATTTTTGACCGTTTTTTAATATCTATTTTTTTCCTTAGCTTCTAACCGTTGCTTTGCTCTGCATGATATATATATGGATAGTCAGATCAGCCAGTCTTCATTATCCTAATGATGAACTACATTCAGTAGTTCGAAATGCGTTGGTTCTAAAATTTCTCATGTGATTTCCCAGAAGATTTATTTTAATATGATATGGATCACAGAAGTTTACACTCTCAATTATATATGTTTTGTTTATTTTTTAAATTGTTTTATTTATTTTTTAATGTTTTTTATTTTTTTGAATGTATTTTTATTATTAATTTTTTAATTACTTTTTTATTTTTAATGATTTTTTATTTTTGGTTTATTATATGATTTCTACTATTTTTATAAATTGTGTGTTTTATTTTAATTTTAACTTTTTTTAATACTTAAAATGTTATGTAAATCATTTTTCTAGATTTTTTTATTTTTGAAATGTCATTTTTTTTTTATATAAAATTTATAAAATTTATTATTTTTCCAAAAAAAAAATCAAAATTTCCATAATTTTTATTTATTTAATGTACATTTTTTAGCGAAAGTGTGTTAAAATACATATTTTTTAATTATATCTATATGCAAAATGCATATTTTTTGTCAAGTTTTTAAAAATTATTATTTTTTTGTGACAATTATTATATGTGTATTTTTTTTCACGAGGGGAAAGCTCACGGGAAACCCGGGCGTACTTCCCCAGAATTTCTGGATGGTACGTGCGGTAAACCGTTCGGCGGACTTTTGGCGCCTGACCCCAAAGGACTCAAGGATCGAACCCGTGACCTCCCTCAACGGAGAGGCCCACGTATTGGCTCACTACCACTTGAGCTAACCCTTGGGGCTATTATTATATGTGTATTGAAATAGTAATTAATGATATATAAATATAAAAGAAATCGTAACCTCAAAATATTGATTTTATTAAGTTTTTTAAACTTCGGAAACACAAATATATTATTATAAAAAATATTGCAAAGGAAAACAAAAAACAAAAATTTGGAAACCTTTAAAAACCAAATATCTTAGGACAAAAAACATGAACATGAATAAGATCATTTGAAAAATGGTTAAATAATTAACATTTAACAAAAATGGTCAAAATCTGCATGGAAATATTCCACATTTAAAAAAAACATCCACACTTCATACATTATAAAATTTAAACTGTAAAAAATAAGCCCTCTAAAAAAGGGGGTTGATGTTGCATCAACACTTTTTAAAATTAGCATGAAAAATTGCTAACATTGTAAAAAAAATGTTCATACCTGATACATGAGAAAATTTAAATTGTCAAAAATATGCTAAAATAAAATAATGTGTATTCTGAATAAAGGCTTTTCAAAATCAGAATATTTTTTGCTACCTAAAAAAAAAATGTGTATTCTGAATCAACCAAAATGAGACAATTTTTTGCTACTTAGAAAAAAAGGGTGTATTCTGAATCAACACTTTTCAAAATCAGATGATTTTTTGCTACCTCAAAAAAGTGGGTACTCGTATCAGTTCCTGTTTCAAAGTTTACATTGTTATGACTTAATCAAAGACTTAAATGATGTTTCTATCCCACGTATAATTGAGTGTTCTTACTTGCAAAGAAAACACAATTAACAAACATATAAAGTTATGTTGCAAGCAAAGAAAATAAGAATGTGAAGGTAAGTGTAGAGGCATATTCCTAGTGTAATTGGCATGGCAAGTGAATGAGCATTGTCCCATAAGGTAAAGGAATGATTACTTGAGTTCACCAAGTCATATGGAAATCAAAGGCAAGTTACAAGCTCAAATTGTGGCTTGGAAATAAATTAGTTGTTGAATCACATCCCATGTAAAGGCTAATATGTTAAAGGAAAATTGGTTTTATTGTTTGCAGATGAGAAGGGATAAGGGATATGACAATTGCTTATGTATCCACCATTCATGAGAGGGTTTATAAGCCACCAAAATTCACTCCACTAAATAAATAGTATAAGAGGGCTTTTGTTAGATCAAATTAATATGCGAAACCTTATAACAAAGAATCTTATTAATATAATATTTTATACAAAACATTAGAGAAATTAGTAAATAAGATATGCAAGAGAAAAAAGAGACATGATTTTATATGGTAAAAACCCATAAGGGAGAAACATCTGTGAACATTCCTAAAACTGGAATCCTATTGCAACAACTAGAAAATATTCACCGAATTGTTAATGTTTACTTAACAATTTATTTGCAGTTTATCTACGAAAAACACTAAATAGATCACATTGAAACCTTCACTACATAAATAATATGCCAAAACATGAACTGATCAAGAAATAAATAATCACACACAACATTGTTATTTTCGGACAATGTCCCTGGAAAAACCCAATGTGGGAAAACCAATGCAACAAATGAGGGTTTGTATTATTAAGTTGTAGTTCTGAATACAATCTAAGATGCCTTACAAGCCATCCAATAAAGAGAATCTGGCTGGTAGAAAAATTAGTGAAAAATACCTCACACTATCACTGGTGATTTGACACTGATCCAACCTCAAAATGGTTAACCCCAAGTTGCATTTGCACAATCGCTTCGCAACTCTGCGTCACAACTGATAGGGACTACATCACTTCGTCCGACTGATAAATCTGTTGGCTGGATGCTCGATCTTCTCGCCCTCCAGTCTCAAACCCCAACTCCAGGCACTGGATTTTATTTTACCCTCAACAAATTTGCAGATCTCCTCACAGGCTCAGCGCTGCCTCAACATGGCTCTGCGCTGCCCAACGTGGCTCTTACGATGCCTCTTCTGGATCTCGTTATGCCTTCTTTGGTTGTATCCTCGACTCAGGAAATTCTCGAACCAGAAAACTATATCTGCCCCTGACTGCAAGAAATCTCCTCGATGATCTCTCCAGCAACTGCTGTGTCGCTCTCTTGATCTCCATTCAATGTGTTTTCCAAATGGCCATCGAAGTCCTTCTTATAATATCCTTGTTGAGTAATCAACGACCTATATTAGAATCTAATTAATGGCTCAGATCATATAGACTTAATATTCATATTTTTCTAGAATATTCACACTAAGTTTTATTAATACCCTTTAATTGTTTTAATTTCCTAAGTTTAGACTTAGAAATCCATTAAAAATAATTAATTATTTTCATAAAACTGTCTTCGGGTGGAATTTCTCAAAACGATTTCTGGGTATTTTGGAATACATGTGTCCTATCCTCCTTGAAAATTTTGAGGCTTAGAGCACATCCGATGCTACTAGAAATAAACACTTCCTCTTAGCGAGGAATGTGCTCTAGTAATGCATCATGCTGAAGCATCACCCTGACCCTGTAACTTCTCCCTATGCGCTGCTAATGTCGGCATCACTGCCCTCCAACGACTGCACAAAAGCTGCATCTGTGCTGCTGCTTCCAACTGCATCTGTACTGTAACTCTGCTGTTGTTGCAACATAAAAACATCCAAAATATTGAACCAATGGTGTTTATTATGATGCAATTGTCACTGGAGTTATGACTGCTGCTAGTCTCTACGCTGACCCTTTGAAGCCTTTGTGCTACTTCTAACTATGCATTGTGCCAAATGCACTACTGGCAACTCTACTATGCGCTGCTCAGTTTTTGGCGCTCCTAGCCATTGCAACTGTCACTTCGACACTCCTCTGCACTAACTGACACTGGTCCATCATGCTATTTTTGATATGGGCTCCCATAGCAAGGTATTGATCCATAAGGTGGACTCCTCAAGGATCCTGGCCATCTGTAGTTCTTTCAAACTACAGTACTAGATCACCCCACCTCTCCCCTGGAGGTATCTGGGTAAGCACGACAAACTCTTCCTCCTTGATCCTTTCGATTGCAGCTTGTGGATCATGTTTCTTGTTCTTATCCTTCTTCTTGAGAGTACATTGCGTAGCGTAGTGACAAAATTCACCACACCAGAAACATTTGATCTTTGAGACATCCTTCTTCTGCCTCTGCTGCTCATGATACACTTTCGATGCAAGGGTTGCATTCTCCTCCTCCTCCTTGGGCTTCGTCCCACTGCTGCTGCTGCCATCAAGTTTTCACATGACTAATTCTCGCCTCATCTCTTCTTGTTAAAGAGAAGCCCACATCCCTTCCCAACCCGACAACTTTTCTCTGCCCATGATACTCTAAACAAATACTTGCCATTCTTCTAAGACTGAATTCAGGGCCAACCTCACCATCTCTTTAACTTGAGGCGTTGATCCTATGGCTACTAACTGAACTCGGATTTCCTGAAGCTTCGATAAGAATGGATCAATGCGTTCCCCCTTTTGCATACTTGTGGATCTCATTTTCTCCTCCCAATACATCTTCCGGTTGGAATATCCTTGATACAACGTCGCCAAGGCATCCCACATCTCTTTGGTAGTCCCTTTTCCAACAATGTGTTGGGTGCAACCCAACTTGGCCTAGAGTTTTACTAAGACTCCACACTTTACGGGGAAGAGTGCATAGTGTGAAGACTTAAATATACCGCGTGGTGTCTTAAGGGCTTCGGGGTGGGTCGAAGCCCCTCTTTTTTGTAAAATCATGCAATTTTTTAAGGGATCAATGGTTTTGGGGCCATATTTGCTTGTTTTAAAGAGTCCATGGTATTTTTGATGTAACCCTACAATGTAATAACATATATAGGGTAAAATAATAAGAACAGAAATATCAAATTTGATCCAAATCAGTGTCATGGGTAAATTATTGTGATATGTAATTTGGTAGCAAAGGAGAGGCTTTGTAGCTAAGTGCGTAGAGGTTTGGAGAAGAGTCTTCAGTTGAGTGTACAGATAGCCTGTAGCTTAGTGTGCATGCTAAGAACTATTTGTTGTTCAAAGATTCATTATATTAAGCGACAATTCTTGTGGACATAGCCCTACACTGGGGTGAACCACGGTAATTTGGTGTTCTTATGTGATTGATGTGCATATTTGCTTATTATATGTTGTAAAATAAAAATTATTATAGTTGCATTTTACTTCGGCACAATGACGGTTTATGGTTTTATATGACATATTTAAGTGATTAATATAATTCGACGAAGTGATTTATAAGTACCAAGAATAAGATAACATAATAATACCACATCTTCGAGTCCCTTAAGGCTATAGAAACATGGCTCTGCATCCTCCCATAGTCACTTCAGGTGAGATTGTGATATACTTGCGAGTCATTGCCAAAAGGTCCAGTGATCAATGGTTTTGTTGGTGCACAGTATAGATAGAACCTATGTTAGCCCAAATCAAGCCAACAAATGGTTCTATTGCCGGGACCAAGATTTTTTTGAGGGATATATGGATGTGGTACCCGTTGAAGAAGGAGATTCAAGACTGGATAGACCTGAAATTGTGAGAATTTGCAGATCAAGAAAACAGAAACCCTCATCTAACATTCAAAGTTTGGTTACAGAAGTATGTTTTTACAGATCAATACGAGATTTTATTCAGTTCTTTTCTTGTAGAGTTATACGAGTGGATATCGAGGCTGACCGAAAGAAAAAACTATTTTAAGGGCGGAAAAGCTTCAGTGTGGACTCCTGAGCTAATACAGTGACTCAAGAACATTGACAATAGGATTTCAAGGGTTGTCGACTTCTAGATTGATAACATCTTGGGAGGCTTCATTACTGAGTTCGCTATATATTCAACTGTGTCCTACAACGAAGTAGAATGACGATTCTTAAAAGGAACACGAGGTAAGTATTTGAAATCTATAAAACTTTGGATTAAAATGCTTCTGTGTGAAAAGGGAATTTTGCAGATGCAATCAGATTGCTAGTTTACTTATGTTTGGAAGAAGAGAGAATAAATCTGAGCAAGAGATTGGAGTAAGGAAAACTGGAAGGAGATATAAAGTAGATACCAGAAAGAGATTTCATGGACAAGAATCGAATACCTTTTTAAAGACTAATTATAGTCCTCTTTTAAGTGGATTTGAAAGTGAAATATAATAAAGTCACCCTGATAACCCATAGGTAACTTCGTAGTATTCATCCTCCTAGCCTGAGAGTTCGTAGAAGCCATAATCCAGTAATAGCCAGGGTGTTTTTGGCTTTCATGATCCCCCTACCCTTCCTACCCCACATCCCTCTCCCCCTCCCCCTCTAAGAAGAATTATGGATGATGATATTAGTCTACCTGTTTTCAAAGGAACTAGATTGGAGGATCCAAAATAGTTTTGGTTTTTATGTGAATCTGTATGGACAACGAAGTAGACCAACGATGAGAATATAAAAAAGACGTAACTCATTATGACATTGCCAGATAGATAATTGACATGGTATATAAATTATTCAAATAATTAGAACAAAAATGTTTGCAGATATTAAAACAACAATTATAAGAGAATTTAAGAATTTGAAGTTTGAGTCACAGTGCATCACCGAATTGAAAGAGATAAAATAGAAACCTACTGAGTTTGTTTGGGAGTTTGACCAGAGATTTAAGGTGTTATTGGATTAGGTAAGCTTCGACATAGCTTTGCAAAAACATCAAGAATTGTTTATAGCTGCGCTGCTCCCGCATATAATATTTCCATTGATGCAACAAAAGATAGGAAGTCAAGCTGAAGCTCTAGAGATTGCGATGAAAATGGAAGATTCACCTATAGGAGATACTAATGCAGACATGCAACAGATTCAAAATCAACTAGCAAACCTAACCCTACAGATACCTGACATCAATAAAAAAAAGGAAATTAGAGAAGAAGTATGGTGTATGAAGTGCAGATCAGAGGGCCATTCTAAAGAACAATGCCAGGATTACATGGTTGGTGGCACACCAAATCCCTTGAATGCAAGATCCAAACTATGGTGCGAAATATGTAAGAATAGAGGCCAACATCGTTCAGAAGATTGTTACTTATTATAGAAATATGTACAAACTCCAAGGAATCGATATTTCAAATTCTGTAAATCAGTAGGACACAATGAGAATAATTGTCAGGCTTACGAACTATGATGAAGCACAGTACTGACACTTATAGAATGAAAAAAGACAAGCACAAACATGAGGACAATGGACAATGCGGTGGTCAAAGAGGTTACCAAGGAAGAGGTCGAGTTGGTGGAGCTAGTTGAGGACATGGATGCATCATTTTCTATAACTGCGGCTAACTAGGTCATTTTGCGAGAGACCGCCAGAACCCCAAAATGACATGTAAGTACTGTACATCCTTTAACCATGTAATTGAAGAATTTATGGTACTTATGACAAAGATGCAAGAAAATAGGAATGAACAGTCGACACTGAATATTCAAATGATGACTGCTAAAAGGAGGACTGATGAAACTCGAGTTAGTATTGTTACAAGAAGTGGAGCTGTGACTGGTAGTGATAAAACATGCTAAAAGAAAGAATATGGAAGTTCATGGGTCAGAAAGACTGTTGAGAAAACTCTTATTTTTTATATTCAAAAATAGAAATAAGTATTTGTGGAAGCAAAGTGAAGTTTTATTGATGTTGGAGCTTTGACCTCTAGTGCACATCCAAAGCCTGATCAGAAAAGTAACTGTAACATGTCATCTTCTTCGATACAGAACCGCGCTCTAGCACAGGATCAAGCTTTGACACAGGACCATGATTCAACAAATCAAGTAGATATTTTAAAGTATTTTCTACAGAATTGTATGAAATTTTTAAGAGATCAAAAGGTTGTAGAAGGGCTTCAGGAGTTGATAGATTCCCGTGCATCCAAATAAAATCTGTGAAGTGAGATGTACGTAGTCAATAATTTTCATTGAAAAAATAGAACCGGAAGAGAGATGAGGCTTAATGCGCAGATAAGAGAATATGATATGGATCAAACTATTATGGATTTGGAATCTGATGCTAATGTCTTGACGAAAAATACATGGGAATTAATGGGTAAGCCAAATCTATAGTGGTAAAATATTTAGTTAAGGATGGAAAATAAACAAAATATATTCCCTATGGGAAGACTACCATGTGTCACAGTGGATATTGAAGGAGTTCGTACTATTGCTGATTTTGAAGTAATAGAGATCGTTTATCAAAGTAACCATTATTCTGCATTAATTGGAATTGACTGGGAATTTGAAAATATGGTCATAATTAATCTAAAGAAGAGACATGATATTTGAAGGAAACAATAAGAGATGCATTATTCCCTTAGATCCACCATAATGAGTAAGATACACAGAACCAATCAAAGAAGAATACTGCACAGCTAACATAGCTAATATCTATCAAATGAAAGTGAAGGAACATGATTGTGTTAACCCTACTACAAAGGGAAATTTGATTTGGGAGCACGATATTTCTTGTACCTCAGGCTCAGAAGAAGAGTTGGAGAACTGATAGAATAGGCTGCATGAAGTATCCACAAGGTGTTGTGCAGGAATTTTGAAATCAGTTAATTGTATGATATCTGAGGTATGTAACCTGCCTTCTTATGATGGCTTAGGTGATGTAAATACTTTTATTAATGATTATGAAGAACAAGTTCCATAAAATAAAAGGTTGTTGACCTTGGATACAACCTTGAAATCTACCCTTGCAAGTTGCTAGATGGTGGAATGCACACAAGAAGAATATAGGAGGTTGGCAGGAATTTTGAAGACTGATGTGGATAAGGTTTGCAAAGATAGATATAAATATGGAGATAAAACATGATGGTGAAACTAATCCTGGGAAGCATATACAACTATGCCCTACAACATGGAATGAGATTCCACAACAAGAATGGGTACATGGATTCATTCATACATTAGAGACAATCCTTAAGAAATGGTACCTAGAAACTGAGCATCAACATGGTACCATGAACTGGGCATACATGGTTGATGGCTTCATATTAACATTCAAATTTTAGGATGAAGAGGATGTTATAACCTTACTGCAGATGAATAAGAATATCCTCGCGACATCGACATAGAAAAGTTAGAAGGATATCGCGAAGTAACTAGACCTAAGCTAGAGATACCAGACATAATGAATCCACTAAAGATGAAGAAGGTAAACATAGGATCAGAGAAGGAACCTAAGTTTGCAACCATAGGAGACTAATGGGATGAGGATATAGTCAATAAAAATACAGATTTACTTCATGAACATCAAGAACTGTTTCCCACCAAGTTTTCAGAAATGAAGGGTATAATAGGAGATCTAGGAATCATGAAGATTCCCCTTAATGATGATGCGAAGTCGGTCAAAGAAAGACCTTACAGGATGAACCCGAAGTACAAGGAGAAAGTGAAAGTAGAGCTTGATAAGATGATAAAAACAGAAATTATTGATCCTGTCGAAGAACCAGAATGGGTGAGTCCTATGGTGGTGCAAGAGTGTTGTCTTGGAGGGGCGTCGACCCAGGTTCAGAGTTAACTGTGCACCAAAAAAACCCTTTATTATCGGCCCTTTCGGCAATGACCTGTAATGAAGATCATAGTCTCACCCGAGGCAATATTGGGGGATGTCAGAACCTTGTTTATGCATCCAGAGGGACAATAGGACATGGATCTATTGATAAACTTCTGTATTAAGCTTATTATGAACTGCGCTGATGCAATTATCTATTTTAACAGTCTATGTCTTATTCACCAAGCAATACTAGTGCACAATGCACCTTTATCATCAAAACAATACCTAAAGCATACAAATAACTTTGTAATGTAGATAATAAGAAAATACATAGATAAACACAAAGATGATCCAAAGTATCTTCTTCTTTAATAAGATAAGTCTTCTTCAATACATGTAATTTCTCTAACCTGCACACACAACTTCAGGTGTTCTGTGCACAAAGCTGCAAAATCTTCAAGGCCTCCACGCAAACAACTGTAGAACCTTTCTTAAGTCCCAAAACAGGCTTAAAAAAAAAATATTAAATACTTCGTGCTCATCAATAGTTACAATATATCACTTTGAATTGATATTACATTGCTTCATATCACCTTTACATACATCCAATACCATGGTCCACATACCATGGGCAGAAAAAAACTAACAAATAAACCAAAACCCTTTACAAAAAGAGGGGCTTCGACCCGCCCCGAAGCCCCAAACCTCTGCGCAGTAGATTCATCTTTGTTGGACCGTGCACTCTGCTTCCTCAAAATGTAGAGTCTTTGACTCAAAATTGGACCAAGTTGGGCCATGCCCAACAGACCCCCAATACTCACATGTGACTCATACTGAGTCACTCATCTGGTGTGCCATGAACCCTTTTGGCAATGCTTGTATAGGTGATATTCAATGGCTGAATCATCTCTGTAAAATACTTCTCCTCCCAGTGCACCTCTTCAAGCAAATTCTCTGTTGTTAGCCTGACTATCTTGTAAAGCATGTCTTTCTACGTCTGTCACATCTCTTTAAACTTGCCATCGACTGTCTGAGACAACTGAAAGGAATCATCCTACCATGCCTGAGTCCTCATTGTTATTAGCTGCACTTTCCTGCACAGATCCTTGATCTGGCTCTATAGATTTTCCCCTTTTATGATCCCAACAAGTTGTTGCACGGGCACTAAATTCTTCGCAGCTGCTCAGATCTCGTCCATCTACTTCTGCTTTTCCTGTACCTCATCTTCAATTTTATGAATGCTTGGATCCTCCTGCAGTGATGTCCAAATTTCCATGGTGTGATCTAAAATTTTACCACAGTCCTTCACTGTAGTGGAGATAACTTCCAATGCAGTTTTAAGGCCCGCTTCCATTTGCTCTCTGACCTCTGGTGGCGTGGCTGGTTGTAGCCTCATTTGCAGTTCAATGATCTGCATTTGGTACTCTAAACTTTAGCTTCTCCATGTTGTTATTTGACTCCTTGATTGCAAGGGCAAGATTCACAACCTTATCTGTTGGGGATTCCTCTACGCGGACCTTGATGTCTTGAATCTCACTGCAAGCCTTGTCTATGGCATCTTCCAGCTGCTCGTGTTTCTTCCACTCCTTGTCTCTCTCCTTGATCACCTGATCCAGTTCCCTCTTCATATTTTTGCAATCCTGTTCCACCTCCTTGGTTATATGTAAGGCGCGTTGTTCCCACACCTTCAATTCATTCGTGACATTGGTGGAAGTCATGTAGTGTCTGCATGGGAAGCACAAAAATATTCAAGTTAGCGTTATCCAAACTTTTTGCTCACTCTCGATCCTCTGCAGCTTCAAACTGCAGTGCTCCTTTAGGTACCTGCATAATTTGAAAATCAAAAGTTGTTTCTAATCAACACTCTGTCTGTGCCTGCTAGCTCGCTTGTGCTGGTTGAATGGATGCCTGTGCCTACGATCGTGTCTGTGCTAGCACCTTAAATTCCTGCATTCCTTGTTGTACCTCTGTCAGTACCACTTTTTACTGATCTTCAATCTGATTCCATGTATCTTCAGTGATATGCAACACCTTATCGCCAATCTCATCAATGTACCCTTCAATGTGTTGAAAATGGAAACAAGAAACAGTGAAGGAGGCCTCCTGAAACATCTTTCTTGATCCTAGTTGGAAAGAGATCACCTAAACTAGGTGGGGACCACACATGTGATTTTTTGTCGAAAAATCTATTTTTAGACTATGTCTATTTTTAGACATATGGAGCATGGTCCAGGGGTTACATTATGTTATTCTTGGAGTATTGGTCATGTTGGTAAAAATAGATGGACATCTATTTTTTGGACCTATAGGTTGAAGTCTATTTTTAGACTGCCTCTCCTTAAAATAGGGAAGTCAAATATTATTTACCCTTAATAATATTTGGACTCTAAACTTCAGTTTACTCTCTTGGAGCACTTCATTTTGACCCTCAGAGGTGGGGCATGCAGCTGCCAGAAGGAAATACGCTTTTCCTATGAGTTAGGTGAGCTAATGCATGGTTGACTTCAGTTAGAGCTCAAGTGGCAGAGTTCAGTGGAGTTGATGCGACAATTAATGGAGGTGGTGTTCTGGTTAACTAGTTGAACTAGTTGTATTTAGTTTAACTGGCTAATACACTAGAGATGAGTTGTGTGAATTAAATATTATTTAATTCACAAATTATTAACTCATTATTCAACTAAAGAACACATCGGTTTAACTCAGTGCATGGACAGTTCAGTGGCGACAAGTGAAAGAGGTAGATGAAAGGGTTGAGTTAGCTATCAGTTGCGACATTAGTTGTGCATGAGATTTGCACCACACTTGGAGGAAATTACCAATGAAAATTGCGCAGTTGGAGCCAGTGAGATTCAAACCTGGATCTCTATTTAGACCAGCCTTGATTGCGCAATAGAGGAAGAGAAGTAGTGGGTGTGTTTTGAACCTGTGACTTGTTCAAAACCAAGCTAGTTTTTGTGTAGCTTTGGGAGATAGTACTGAGTACTTGTGAGGAGTTTGTACTATGTATTTGTTGCATGTTCTCTCCATTTATAATATACTATAGCTGCAGGGTTTTCAGCTATAAGCTTTCCCCATACATACTGTGTTAATGTGTGTAATGATTTGATGTGCTATCGCTTCTATTCTTTCCGCATGTGACAATTAATTGTAGAAGAGATTATGTGTTATGCATGCAATTCGAAATTGATGTGTGATCAGGTTATTATCCATTGAATAAGTGATTTATTCAGCAAATTTCTACACAATGAGGATCATTGTCTCCACACCCTTTGATCTATCTTCCTTGTGCTTCTTTCATGCAGTTGGCATAGATGCAACATGTATCCTTCTCTTCACGATAAACAGGGACTCCTCCTGTTCTCTGTCACTTGGAGGGTCTTGGCCACTCTGTTATTGCTCTGTGCCTCCAGTTTCTTTTCCATCCTTCTCTGTTTCTTTTTCTGCATCTTTTCCTGTTTGTGTATATTTTCCACTGGTACTTGCATGTTTTGTCTCAGTGCCTCCAGTGGGTGGAGCTAGCCAGTCTATCGACCAATTCCTTGTGACTTGCACAATGTCAAGTTCAGTGACCAAGTATAGAAAATGGTACCATACTTCATCTATATCCTGTCCCGCCTAGATATATACTCTATGAAAATTGGTTTTGAAATCTGCAACTTCCCAATATTATTTAAACAAATTAGGTGACAACCTTGGACACTGACTCACCACCGTGCGCAGATCCATCTCCATTAACACCCAAATTTTTTTTTTCTCCATTGTGCACTTTGGTTCCTTAGAAAAATAGAGCGAGGTGTATCTCGCAGCGTCATGCACATCGGGTTCCACAGTAGGGAACTGTGAATGCTCAGGTTCCTTCCAGGCCATCAATGCAATGAGAAACAACAACCATGCATAGTGGAATGTCTTCCATTTCTCTTGTGCTTCGTGAAAATCGTCTAGAAATTCTTTGCATAGGTAGCCAACCCAGTTATATTGGACCCCTTTATTGCACTGCACCACCAAAGAGACCACGATGCTGGTACTTCACTTGTGCAATATTTGCACATTTTCTTTCCTATGAGGATGTACGCAACGAAGTGCACTACTGAATCATTGATGGAGCTAATGTCATAGCCCCTTGACTTATTTAATAGGCCATACTTATTCTTCATTTCCTTAGCGAAAACCTTGTCCTGACTCTTTCCTATGAACTCCTCAACAGGGTTCTTTCCCTTATAGGGCAGCGCAATTATTCTTCTGATCAACATGTCATCGATGGGTATCCACTCTCCCATCAAGAGGGACTCGTAATGTACCAAAGAAAGTAGCTGGAGAACACAAATGGTGTTGATATTACTTCGCCCAAAGTGCGGAACGTACAACATGTTTAACAACCCTGCTTATTGTATTCCCTCAACCCACCTATGTGGCTCCAATATGGTGACTTCGTTCTCTAGGTAATGAACCTGGTGTAGGTATCTATTAGGCTCAAATTTGGGATATTTTCTTATTTCGTTAAAGTCCCAGTCCTCCATCCTTAGTTGTGGTACCTTCCCTAACGGTTCGCCTTCAAAGGGTACTTCCGGCAGCATCAATGTGAATATACTTAACTTCGCAATATCTGGGTCTTTCATTGATTTAACACCCAGATTCTTGGGTGGTACATATGGTGGGAGCCTAGAGATAGGATATACATCTTCTGCTGCAATATATTCTGGTATCTCCTCTTCAATTTATTTGTCAGTGTCTTAGATTTCCATGGGTTTCCTCTTCTTGTCTTTTCGCTGCTCCTTTGTAATTTTCATCCTTGGGGGTTGTCTTACTGCGGGGATTGCTACTGGTATTTTTACTTGCTTTTTATTTGTTTTTGCTTCTTCTGCGGTTGTCTGCTTCTGTGGCGACTGTGGGCCTGTTACACTCGGTATTGTAGCCTCTATAACTCCTACTGGCCCCTTCCTGAGAAATTCTTGAACAATGTCTTTAAATCTCTTCTCAGACATAAAGCTAAACACAAGGTTCTCACTTAGGCACGAATTCACAATTTGAGTACTTAGGAAGAAAAGTGGCCAAATGTGGAGCAGGAGGCAGTTTGTATAACTAATGTGAATTTCAGACCCCATTATTGTCTTTAGATTTGCCTTATTTAATCCAGATTTTGCAGCAAATTCACCCAATTATGCTTAATAAATGTGTTTCCCCCGCTCCTTTTAACGGAAATTTCCCCATCACATCAAAATTTTCCTTCCAACAACCATATTTCTGGTGAAATTCGATGGATCTTCCCTTGTGTCGCAACAATTCCTCCCTCATCATAGTTCCCTCGGGCTTCTACATCCTCCTAAATATCGCGCAGTAATCCATCTTCGACGAAGTCCTTCTTCAGTAGAGTAGTTTATAGTCTCATGCCAAATTTCAACTGCATGTGGTACTAAGAATTTTCCACTTCATCTTTTCAGTGTGAAGTTCCAAGGATAGAGTTGTCCCTATATATTTTCAGTCTAATACCATTTACTTGTCCAGGAAATAGTTCACCATTCAACTTTGCAAGATGAACTACACCACCATCAGATATATTCTTGAAAATATATGGCCCCAACCATTTTGTCTTGAAATTTCCTGGGAACTTCGCGAACTTACTATCATACAAGAGTACAAGGTCTCCCTCGTTGAATATTTTCTTCTTGTTGTGCATGTAATGCCAAGCTTTCTCCCTTGCTTTCTGCACTTGTTGATGAAATCCGTCGATGAACCTATCTTCTTCCAAATTGAGCAGTTGTTCCATCCTTTCTTCCATGATGTCGTTTTCTTCCATATCCGTGACTGCTGCAATTATTAAACTCGGTATAATATACTCCATAGGCATAATTTCTTCCTGTCCATAAACCAACCTAAAATGAGTTTGTCCTGTTATTTTATTTCATGTAGTATTGTATGCACATAACACCGCTGGAATTCTCAAATCCCAGTCATTCCTGCTCACATTTCATACTTTGGTGAGTGCATTCTCCAAAATCTTGATAAAAGCTTCAACTGTTCCATTTTCCTGAGGATGATAAGGTGTACTATTTTGATGATGCACTTTGAATTCTTCAGTTAGTGCCTCAATGGTTCTATGCAATAAGTGTGACCCTTTTTCACTCATCAATATCTTTGGGAACCTAAATCTGGACAAAATATAGTCAAAGATAAATTTCACAGCAGTGTCTGTGCTGCAATCCTTTGCTGCCTGTGCTTCAGCCCACCTTGTCAAATAATTTGTAGCAGTGATTATATATCTTGCTTCAGTCTTCTTCTAGTGGATTGATAGGTCCAAAAAAGTCTATTTCCCACTTATCCAATGCCTGCAACGTCACCTGTGGATTCAAGGTAATTTCATCTCTCCTAGATGGCCTTCCTGTTTTTTGACAAGAATCAAAAGATCTACAATATTCCTTTGCATGCTTGTGCACTGTGGGCCACCATAACCCAACTCTTAAAATATTTAGTGCAGTGGCCTTCCCTAGATAGTGTCCTCCTACAACTCCTGCATGAGATTCTTCTAAAATGATTGGATTTCGTGCACAGGGACATATCCGTGTAATATTTCATCCGGTTCCATCTTGTGTGTGAGTGTTGGGTTCAGGTTTAGTTGTTTTTTTTTGTCCGCCCATGGTATGTGGACCATGGTATTGTATGCATTAAAATGCTATATAAAGCGATGGAAGGCTTTATTGAAGAAATATCTTGTAACTGTTGATGAGAACGAATTAATGAGTATTTATTTCTAAGTGTGTTTTGAGTCTTAGGGGAAGAATCCATAGCTGTGTGTGCGGAGGCCTTGAAGAGTCTGCAACTTCGTGTGCATACCACTTGCAGTTGTGTGCATAGGTCACATAAAGTAAATGTATTGAAGAAGGCTTATCTTAATAAAAGAAGAAGAAATTTTGGAGCATCTATGTTTTTATCTGTGTATTTTCTTATTATCGACATTACGAAGTTATTTGTATGTTGTCTATTGTGTTTTGATGATAAAGGCACAATGCACACTAGTATTGATTGGTGAATAAGGCATAGACTGTTCAACTATATAATTACATCAACGTAGTTTAGAATATGCTTAAGGAAGAAGTTTAGCAGTAGATCCACATCCTATTTTCCTTCTGGATGTAGAAACTTGGTTATGAAATCCCCCAATATTGCCTTCGGTGAGACTGGGATCTGCGCTACAAGTTGTTACCGAAAGGGCCAGTAATAGAGGGCTTTGTTGGTGCACAATTATCTTTGAACCTGGGTCGAAGCCCCTCCAAGCCAACAAATGGTTCCATTGTTGGGACCAAGATCTAATTGAAGGACATGTGGATGTGGCATTCGACATGGAAGGAAATCCAAGACTGGTTAGATAAGAATAAGCG
This sequence comes from Pinus albicaulis, assembly GCA_034641835.2. Classification (NCBI taxonomy): domain Eukaryota; kingdom Viridiplantae; phylum Streptophyta; class Pinopsida; order Pinales; family Pinaceae; genus Pinus; species Pinus albicaulis. The sequence continues at coordinate 976,730,692 of CM076581.1, read as the reverse complement.
AGACTTTGCAGTGCAAGAAAAAAAATATCCGTGATTATAGACTGAAGCTTGATTACAGAGATATATTTTTAAAAACCAACATGAAATTTTCCTCTCATCATTTTCTAGTGAGATACATGAATGGTTATCGAGGCTGACTAAGAATAAGACCTGCTTTAAGAACGGCCATCCTATTGTCTGGATCCATGAATTGATACAACGAATCAAGGAGACTGATAACAAGATCTCAAGAGTTGTTGATTTCTGGATCGATAGTATTCTGGGAGGCTTCATTACTGAGTTCACTATAGACACATTGTATCCTACAGAAAATCCAAATGAATATTTTTCAAGGGTTCGCGAGGTAAGTACTTGAATCCTTTAACATTGTGGATTAAGATTATTTTATGTGAAAAGGGTGTGTTGCGGATGCAATCATATTTATGTTTGGAAGAAGTAAGTTTGGTTCGATACGAAGTAGAAAGAGATACATAGTAGATCGCAGAAACTTCATTGAGACTAATTACAATCTGTTGTTGAGTGAATCTGAAATAGAAGAAGGAAGAAGTAACCCCAAAACCCCTAAAGGTGAATCGTAGTTAGGAAGTGAGAATAATAAGGGCACCTCTAAGATTCTCCATCCCTCTAATCCCCTCACCCCTCATCCCCCTCCTTACAGTTTCCCTCCCCCTCCTCCTCTGCCTCCCCCTTACACACCAAGAGACATAGCCAATGAGGTTAGTATGCCTATTTTTAGAGGTTAGGGATCAAAGGATCCTAAGAAATTTTGGTTTGTTGCTAAGGCAGTATAGAAAGCGTGACAGATCACCGAAGAAGATATAAAGAAGGAAAAACTTGTCATAGCGTTGCAGGAAAGGTGCTACCATGGTATATAAAGTATTCTATAATGAATCGGGCTGGCACATTGGATGATATAGAGAAAGCACTAAATGCAGAATTTAAGAAGCCAAAGTTGCAGTCACAGTGTATTACTGAGTTAAAGGAGGTCAAACAAGCGACAAATGAATATGTTTGGGAATTAGATCAACAATTCAAGATTCTAATGGGATAAGTGAACTTCCAATTTCCGAAGGAACAACATAAGGAGTGGTTAATAGCTACGCTATTGCACATATCAGGATACCGTTGATACAATAGAAGATATCAACACAAGACGAAGCCTTGAAGATCGTGATGAAGTTGGAGGCTTCACCAGTAGTAGATAACCATATAGGGATGCAACGGATCCATAGCCATTTAGCTAGTTTTCATTTGGAGTTGAAAGAGCTAAAGAAAGGAAAGGAAGTCCAGCCATAAATTTGCTTGGAAGTATGGTTCATAAAATGTAAGGAAAAATGCCATTATAAGGAACAATTCCCTGTGTACAAAGAGTATCTGGCTAGTGGAGCACCTAATCCATTTAATCCATTATCAAGAATGGTGTTACATATGTAAAATTTCAGGTCAACATTGCACGAAAGAGTGTTATTTGTTGCAGAAGTATGTGTAGACCCCAAACTCGATGTTTTGAAATTTTTGTAGTTCGTTGGGGCATGATGAGAAGACATGTCACGGTTATGATTTAAGGATGGAGAAAAATGAGGGAGCTTATAGAATGAAAGAAGAAGGACGTGCACATAAATATCAAGGTCAGCACGTAAGTCGAGGGGGATTCCAAGGACAAGGACGAGGATGAGGATGAGGCGTTGGTCGAGGATGTGGCCAACTTATATGTTACAATTGTGGAGAAGTAGGACACTTCGCGAGGGATTTCCAGAATCTGAACTCAATATGTAAGTATTGTAAATATTTCGATCATGTGATAGAAGAATGTCCTGTCCTCATGAAAAAGATGCAGGAGAATAGAAATCAGCAGTCCACACAAAACTTGTAGATGATGACTGTTGAACCTTGGGAGGAGGAACCACACGTCAACATAGTAACAAGAAGTGGCGCAGTAACATGAGATGATAAAGTCGAAGGAAATAAGCCGATGGAATATAAATGGGTTAGGAAGACTGCAGAAAAGGCCCCTGGTTTCAATATGCAAAGGGAAAAAGAGACATTCATGGAGGCGAAGAGAAGTTTCATGGATCTCGGAGCTTCAACATTGAAGCTACAACTACAACAAAAGTTGATCCCACAAAATAACAACACCAAGGTGATTACTACGATGAAGGAATTTGATCCAGCTATCTTAAGATCATTCTTTCAAACCTACGTGAATTTGTTGAGAGATCAGAAGGCCGTTGAGGAACTCCAGGAACAGATTGATTCTTGTGCTAGTAAGGAATAACCGCAAAGTGAGTAGCACGCAGTAAACAACTTATATCGTCATAATAAGAGAACAGGCAGGGAAATGAGATTAACTATGCATATTGGAGAATACGAGATGGATTAGGTAATTCTAGATTTAGGATCAGATGCCAATGTACTACCAAAGAAAACTTGGGAATGAATGGGAAGACCGAAGCTGCAATGGTCGCCAATTCAGTTGAGAATGGATAATCAACAAAAGATCATCCCTATGGGTAGGCTACCTAGTATTATAGTAGACATTGAAGGAGTGCGCATTGTTGCATATTTTGAAGTGATTGAGATCATGGATGACAACAACCCATATTCGACGTTACTTGGGTTGGATTTGACTTTTGATACCGATGCAATATCAACCTAAAGAAGAGGAAGATAGTGTTCAAAAAGGGAAATACAAGGGTCATTGTTCCTTTGGATCCGTCCGAAGGAGCACGCTACACAAAGTCAGTCTGTGATGAATATGGTGTCGCAGACATTGATAAAATCTATAATATGATAGCTAAATAAGAGGATTGGATCAATCACATTGCATATAGAAGGATAACTTGGGAGAATAATAGTACATAAATTTCATATTCTCGAGAATAATTGGAGAATTGGCAGAATATATTGCATGAGATGTAATATCCCAAAACAGGGATTTTCTACAACAAATAGAATATCTACAGATATTCTAAAGTTGGAGCTTCAGAAAATCATGAGCATGGAAATGTAGATCAACTAATTAGATGTAAAATAACATCTCACCAGTAGATGAAAAAACCTCAGTAAGAATATGGTCTATATCCTCCTTCCCAAGTGGGGAAATGCAACAATATAGGATATAAAACAAATGTCTTCAGAAAAAAAATGCTATACCTGTGAGGAAGGGGACTTGGATCCCTTAGAATAAATCATATAAAAGTCACATGCAGAATTAGAGATGAAACAAATCACTCTAGCCAGCATAAAAAGATCTCCCCAAGTTAATATGACTCGAATAAGCCCAAACCCCATAACTTAACTCATGCAGAAAGAACTGAAGAAATTACAACATTATTTTTATGAGGGTTTATGTAGAAAATAATGACAAACAATAGATATGGGGATTACAATCATCCAATGGCTGAGAAAATGGAGATTCCTTCCTTCTTATACAAAATACGATTAACCCGGCAAGGGTTTCATGAGAGTACAATGTATAAAAACTACAGATCTGCAGATCTGGATCTGAAAAACACAGTTATGCTGCAGCACTGAATAAATATGGCTGAAATATACAAATGGCATAAGAAGAATGAAGTATAGAGCTTTCCGGGAGAAGGGTTGGCCCTTTCTCCAAGGAACAAGCTCACAAGCAAGGGTTCAAACCCTTCTACTGCAACTCTGGAAAAAATGACGCAGTTTCTTCAGAGAACCGTGCTGTAAGTGATGGGAGCTACTCTGGCCACATGACAAGATTTCCACTATGCTCAAAAATCTCCTATACAGGTCTCACAATGAAAGGGGAGCTCCCTCCTCTGAAAGATAAGCCCAGAAGTTGGTGTTGTAAGACTCCCACTGCAACACCCTACAACACAACGTCCACCGCTACAGGAATAATGGTGTGACTGAAGGAGGATGCTTGGCCACAAGCCCGGATGTGGGAAAGTGAAGAACAAAACTCCTCCAAGAGATCACTCAATGAAGGGGAAGGAATCCATAAGTAGGAATGCCTTGTGCTAAACAACACTGCATACTCAACTCAACAGCTGAAGGATGCTCAATAGTCTAAGAAGACCAAAATCAATAATCCATAATCTAACCCCAAATGTCTTCTATCTTCGTCCTTATAAATTTTGTGAGCCTCCTCACCTTGGGTCCCACCTATTAGGGTTTCCAACACCATGTGAATACTTTCCCTCCAAAACTGCATTGTAGCTCTATCAAGACTGCTCCTCCATGCTACGTTGTTGACTTGGTCAACTTGACTGAATCAACATGATTATTTTCCTGTTAACACATGGGAAGTGAAAAATCCAGCCTCTAAGTTATCCCCTTTTCACACCAAGAGGGATTTTATGCCAACACAAGACAAGTATGGGTCTCTTTGACCCATTTATTCACCTACTAAGTGCAAGAAAAAAAATTTAATATTCCCATTAGTTGCATGCTAATTTTAGGAATATTACAATCCTCCCCTCCCAAATGTTCCTTCTCCTCAAGCAACTGCAAGGATAGAACTGGAAATTATCCTTCCCTCCTCCTGTATCATCCTCATATGATGAGATCCCCCAAAGAATAAGATGTTGTCTCAAAAATGAAACTCAATAGTGCCTCTCCCAAGCAAACAAATTAGCATTTGGTGCACATCCCAAATGGCTATCATCATGTAAAAGTAACATACTCAAGGAGACAACTATGTGTTGTCTAGAGGTCCTCTCAAGGCATGGAGTTTGAAGTGCATGGGAAATTCTCATTCCCAAGTGAAACCTCCACCCCCAAGCTATCATCCATATAAAATGAGTTACCCTCCAATATGGCAACTCATGCACAACTCCCTCCACCTTTGGCTCCTAAAGTGTAGGTGGGCTGAATAATTGAACATGATAGGAAAGAGGGCCTATCCCACGTTTTCCACCTCTCCACTTGTGATAAGTGTAGAGGGCACGTTGATCTTGGGCTGCAACATGGTTTCCCTCAAGTGGCAAGAAGAAGATTGAATCTCTAAAGATCCTCCCTCCAATGTCATGAGCCATGCTCACCCAAACCATCCCATACAAGATGAATGGAACCCCATCACCATATGGCATCCAAATCAAAAAAATGTTGTAGGTTATGTGCAAGTTTGGATGGTACAAATGGTTCTCCAAGTGAATATCACACAGTCTTCCCAACTAATGTTTGAGAATGTCATGTGGCAAGTGGTTCTGCAACAAGTTATAAGCTGTGCATGTTTGCTCCTCCACCATGGGGAAGTAAGAATCAATGTATATAAGCTATATATAAACAATATAACAATACAATTTCCCAAGGTCATGTATAGATGGGCTACTAGCATTAAAAACATTGGCCCTAAAGTGACGATGAAACCCAAAAATACTCTTGCTCTCTTGTGGAGCAATGCACTGTTCATATATGGTGAGAAGATACAAATACTCAATGGAGTAATCAAAAAGTACAAAAATGTATTTCTTACCATGCATGGTGAGTAGGTTGAAAGTGAGGTCCATGAGTAATATCTCCCATGAAAATATTCTCATAAAAATATGCAAGAAGAGAGGGTGCATACTCCCTTTGGAACACTCCATCAATAGAAACATGCTCTCAAGTGACAACGATGTAGGCCCTAGTAACAAGGCTCTTGTCACTCCATGACTTCTCCCTTTTAAATTCCACATGCCAAAGCCATACACCATCATGCTTATATGTGAGAATATCTTCTTCCGACATGGAAGCCTCTCATAATCCTCCAATGCTGAAGGGTAGCCTCCTTGCACCTTGAATGTGCCTTCCTTCTCTCTGGAAATATCATTAAAAGTATGAGAAAATTTCTGCCCATACTCTCCCAATTGTAACCACAACAACAACAACTCTTGCTACTCCCTCATCTCTCCCTCATGCAAGCCATAGAGTAAGATCATGATGGTTGTCTTGTATGATGCCCCATACAAACAAATCTCATGTTGTCTTATCATATGGGTGCCATGCCATGCCTCCATCCACCACATACTCCTTGACAAAGAGTATGACCCAAGATGGCCAAACTCTCTCAAGAGTAGCCAGCACAACTTTGCTTCTTGCTGCCCTATGTCATAAATCTGCATGTGGCTCACCAACCTATTTCTCTCCATCCATCTCCATTCATCCAAATGTGGATGCCTCCAATCATTCTCCCCTTTGGTATCTTCCCAATGAAGACTACCAATCTCCCAAAACAGATGTTCCTCCTCAAATATCATGGGGAGTTGAGATGTAATCCCTTAGAGAATACCTCTCATCAATAACCCTTTTGGATCCAAGAGAATCCCCGTGTGCTGAAGGTAAAATATCATCAAGAAGTGGCACAACACCCATTATGCCCTTCAAAACCTTGCACCCTAACTCCTCTTGCGACATGCAACTTAATAAAGGTGCAATGGAATGAATGCTTATCGTCTCTTGGATTAAACCAAAGATGCACAACATTGTGCAAGATTGTTGCTCTACATCAACAATGTGTTTTGATCCTTGACCATGTGGAGACAAATCTCCGAAATTTCTCATAAGATTTCTTCAATGGATAAAAAATGGAAATCCATGCATACCTTGGTGAGTCTCGGGAATATCTTGTAAGGCTACAAGATTTCCTTCCTCCATTGTGTTGGCTGATCCAACTACTGTTACAGATGGCTGCCCCTCCATGATTGTGACAGCGCTGGTACAAGGCTCCTCAAGTGGAGAAGAGGACTCCTCCTTCTCGGATCTTATATTGTCAAATAGTCTGATTACCCGGTGAGTGAAATCTGCAAAAGTGGACACTCTTTCATGATTCACATGGCTGAACCACCAGGTGCTTGCCTTGCCCTCCAAGTGCAGTGCTGAGATCTCCACAGCCTCTTTTTCCACTACTGGATGTAGTAGGAAGAATGACTCTAACTTCATCACCTAAGATTCTGCTGTACATAAGGGTGATCCATCAAAGGTAGACAATAGGAACCTATTGCCCCTTATCATCCTGCTGCTGCATGGCCTTCTTTCTTCTCTCAGTTGGATAAACCAAGGAAGATCTAGGGTCTCTTTGACATCCCTAGGTTGGCACTTGTATTCTACCAAATATACATTCAGGATCTCATGCTCTAAGTGGTATTCTTGCTCTTCACTTCCTCCATGAGAATAGGAAGTGCATGGGTCTTCTTCTTCCTCTTGAAACCTTCTAGAGGTCTCACTGTAGCTTTCTTCTTTTCTCTTAGATCTGAAAATTGATGAGAGTAATCTCATCCTCTCCATCATTTTGTTCTCCTCTTATTCTTATCTTCTGATTGGATCTGAAATCCATAGGTTGAGCCAAAATGGCAGCTCTAATACCACTGTAATATCCCAAAACAGGGCTTTTCTACAACAAATAGAATATCTACAGATATTCTAAAGTTGGAGCTTCAGAAAATCATGAGCATGGAAATGTAGATAAGCTCATTAGATGTAAAAGAACATCTCACCAGTAGATGAAAGAACCTTAGTAAGAATATGGCCTATATCCTCCTTCCCAAGTGGGGAAATACAACAATATAGGACATAAAACAACTGTCTTCAGAAAATAATGCTATAACTGTGAGGAAGGGGACTTGGATACCTTAGAATGCATCATATAAAAATCACATGCAGAATTAGAGATGAAACAAATCACTCTAGCCAACATAAACAGATCTCCCCAAGTCAATACGACTCAAATAAGCCCAAACCCCATAACTTAACTCATGCAGAAAGAACCGAAGAAAGTACAACGTTATTTTTATGAGGGTTTATGCAGCAAAGAATGAGAAAAAATAGATCTGGGGATTACAATCATCCAATGGCTGAGAAAATGGAGATTCCTTGCTTCTTATACAAAATAAGATTAACCTGACAAGGGTTTCATGAGAGTACAATGCAGATCTGTAGATCTAGATTTAAAAAATGTAGTTATACTACAGCACTGAATAAATATGGCTAAAATATACAAATGGCAGAAGAAGAATGAAGTATAGAGCTTTTCGGGATAAGGGTTGGCCCTTTCTCCAAGGAACAAGCTCACAAGCAAGGGTTCAAACCCTGCTACTGCAACTCTGGAAAAAATGATGCAGTTTCTTTAGAGAACTATGCTGTAAGTGATGGGAGCTAATTTGGCCACATGCCAAGATGTCCACTATGCTCAAAAATCTTCTGTACAGGTCTTGCAAAGAAAGGGGATATCCCTCCTCTGAAATATAAGCCCAAAAGCTGGTTTTGTAAGTGTCCCACTGCAATACCCTGAAACACAACGTCTAGTGCTACATGAATAAAGTTGTGGCTGAAGGAGGATGCTTGGCCACAAGCCCGGCTGTGGGAAAATGAAGAACAAAACTCCTCCAAGAGATCACTCAATGAAGGGGAAGGAATCCCTAAGCAGGAATGCCTTGTGCTAAACAACACTGCATACTCAACTCAACAGCTGAAGGATGCTCAATAGTCTAAGCAGACCAAAATCAATAATCAATAAGCTAACCCAAAATGTCTGCTATCTTCCTCATAAATTTTTTGAGCCTCCTCACCTTGGGTCCCACCTATTAGGGTTTCCAACACCATGTGAATAATTTCCCTCCAAAACTGCGTTGTAGCTCTATCAAGACTGCTCCTCCATGCTGCGTTGTTGACTTGGTCAACTTGACTGAATCAACATGATTCTTTTCCTGTTCACACATGGGAAGTGAAAAATCCAGCCACTAAGTTATCCCATTTTCACACCAAGAGGGCTTTTATGCCAACACAAGACAAGTATGGGTCTCTTTCACCCATTTATTCACCTATTAAGTGCAAGAAACAAAATTTAATATTCCCATTAGCAGCATGCTAATTTTAGGAATATTACATGAGATGACTAGAAGGCGATGTGTCAGGGTTACAAAATCACTGCACTTTCTAACCTCAAAGGTATGTGAGCCACTTTATTATGATGGAATTAGAGATGTTAGTTCGTTCCTCGAAGAACATGAAAGAACAATACCAACAAAACAACAATTGCAAGCGTTGGAAGGAGCATTGAGGTCTACACCTGCTAGATGGTGGGGCACTCACAAAAAGGCCATTAGAAGTTGGTAAGAATATATAAGATTGATGTGGATCAGATTTGGGCTAGCGGTCACAAGAATCAAAATTAAATATGATGGTAAGGATGATCCCTGGGAACATATCTATCACTGCACCACATTTTGGGCCGATATTCCAAAATAGGAGTGGGCACACGAGTTTATCCACACCCTAGAGAGAATTCCCATGAATTAGTATTTGTAGAAAGAACTACGACATGGTATTGAGAACTGGAAAATTTTGGTTGATGCATTCCTTGATCCATGTGGATATTGGTGGCCACCGGCTTATTCCACCAAGACAGTTTCATCAATTTTTTATTTACTATTTTTTTCTAGTCTTGAACTTTCGGATAAATTTTGACCCCCTAAACGACGTTATTTTGAGGTCCGACGTAGTCCCATAGCCAAATGTAGGGGATTGTGGCATATCCTATAGTCCTTGGTGAGATATTTCCAACGAGGTATCATATGTGCCAAACGGAGATAATGTGACCAAGTTACGACCCCGGGAAGTTGCTTGCCCAACTAACCCTAATGGGGCCCATAAAATCTTCATGTTACATCTCCTCAGGTTAGGGTTTTGGTTGTTTAGGGTTTTATCTTATTGTTCAATAATAAAAATTCCTTTGAGTCTCATTGTAACACAGTTCAGAGGCATGTAGCCACCACATCTCTCCTCAACGATAAGCTACCATCGCCAGAGCTATTTTTCTTTCAATTTTATCTGTAAGGATTTTCAGTATTTGATATTAATGAAATGAAATATTATTTCTGTTGCATCTCTATATTTTTTATTATATCTGTAGTATGTTTTGTTCCTTATTAAATTTGGATTAGTGGTATTAGAGAGGTATCCTCTTTCTCTGTTTTTTTCTTTGCATGTCCCCATCGAGGTTAGGGTATAAGGAGTTAGGGCTCGATTTGGTTCAACCCTTACAAGATCAACATCGTAAACCCTGACGACCTCCCATGGTGGGCGAAAAGAAAGATGAGGGAGCAGGAGATCCCATCAACATATTGCTCGAAGAAGCCCTCGAATGACAAAGGAACAAATTATAGATAACTTTTCTCAGATCCTGTGGCGGATGCCCATGGGCAACACATATTCATCCAATAGTCACTCTGGAGGTGCCACTCCCTTCAAGTTACAAGTCAAATTCAACATTCATGTATTTGAAGGCCATATAGATGCAGATGCCATAGATAGATGGTTGAATTTTCTGGAAGGGTATTTTTAGGTCCATGATTTCTCTGATTGAGAAAAGAATACCTTTGCGCTCCTCAAAGTTGCTCCCCATGTCAAAGATTAGTGGTAAACCTACTGTGAACAGAGGGATGAGGAAGAACCCTCACTTTTTTCAGCTGCACCCACTTGGAATTTTTTCTGAGATGACATCAAGGAACAATATTACCCCATGGGAATCTATGAGGACAAGTACATCCAATGGACCACGTTGTGGAAACAAAGGGATCAAGATGTGGACAAGCTAATGAATTTTTTCTATACCCTACGAAAAAAGTTGGGTATTAAAGGTTCAAAGAAACATTTGGTGCTCAAGTATTATAGCTGTTTTCACATATACATTCAGGAGCAAAAGGATTTCCTGAACATTACCTTGCTTGGTGCGGCATATCAATATGTCGCCAAGATCGAGAAGAAATTTAGCAGAAGAAGTGAGACTTTGGTTCCGTGAATCTTAAGCCGGGGAAAGACACCCCCAAACTGTAGAAAAAGGGGAAAATCCAAAGCGAGGTGAATCATGACAACCCGCCGAAGCAACAAGTGAAGAAAAACACCACAAAGCCAAATAAGGACATGGGGAAGTGGTGTGAATTTCATAAAAACTCCACCCACAAAACAAGTTAAAGTCGGGCCAAATAGTCGCTTGTGGCTGAGCTAAAGCCATCCGAATTAGATGCATGTTATGATTCTGAGTCGAAAATGGATAAGGGGAATGAAAAAGGGAAGCAGATCATTGATGCAGAACGTAATTCCACCATTTCCACGACCAAGCTCCAGAGGGAGGAGCCCAAGGATCCAGAGGAGGGGGAGTGCCTCTTCCATTCCTAGATGTGGGCGATGGGTTCTCTAATGGAATTTATTGTCGATAGCGGAAGCCAAAATAATCTCATTTCAGCAGAGCTCGTGAAGCGGCTTGGCCTACTGACCACATCATGCCCAAAACTGTATACCATTTGGTGGCTTCACCAAGGAAAAGATATCCACGTCAGCCAACAGTGCCACCTTCCCTACATTATCAACCCTTCATGGATGAAGTACTATGTGATGTTGCTCCTCTTGAAGTTTTTGATGTATTATTAGGCCAACCATACTTGTGGAAGCAACATGTTGTGTATGAGTCTAAGCCTCGTTTTTTTATTATTACTATGGGAAATAAGTTGTACATGATAGCAGAGGCAGTACCGCCTTTCGCCATCTCTTTGATTACTGAAAAGAAATGCAGTAATATTATTTTCAAAACCCGGAAATTTGTTTTCATTATGATTCGCCCACAGGGAAATAAGAATATTGTCACCGAAACCTCTAAACATGGCTCCCGTACACGACAACAACAAATGGACAAAGTCATGGAGGAATACAAGAAAATTTTCTCCTCACCCACAGGGGTTCCTCTACACTGTCAGGTCAAGCACTCCATTAACATGACCCCAGGAGCGTCGCTGCCTAATGGGCCGATCTATCAACGTTCTATTCTAGAGAATGATGAAATCAAGAGGCATATCCAAGATCTGCCGCAAAAATGGCACATCAGGCCAAGCTCCTCACCATGTGGGAGTCTGATCGTGTTGGTATAGAAGAATGATGACACCTAGAGACTCTGTATTAACTATCGGGCGTTGAAAAATATCATTGTTTGGAATAGGTATCTAATCCCATGGATCGATGACCTCCTGGACCAGCTCAGGGGGGGGGAAATATTTCAGAAAAATTGACTTGAAGTCCAGCTATCACCAGGTACCAATCGAACCCTATAATGTATGGAATACATTATTCAAGTCTAAGGAGGGCCTCTTCAAATGGTTCGCCATGGCTTTTGAGCTGACGAATGCCCCCACAAACTTCATGAGGTCGATGTAAGACATCTTGCGACCTTTTACCAACTCATTTGTGGTGGTGTATTTTAATGACATCCTATCTTTAGTCAGAGTTGGGAGCAACACCTCCACCACATTTTACCAAGGATAGCTATGAGCCAAGGATATCGACCATCCTATTTCATTTGAGAGTAGGAAATTGTCAAGTGTGGAGCACAACTACTTGACCATGGAGAGGGAAGGATTAGCTATGATCTATGCATTGCAGAATTTCCGCCACTATCTCTTGGGAGGTCATTTTAAGATGTTTACTGACCACTCTGCCCTAAAGTACATGGTCAAAAATCCTGTGTTTGGGGGGGGGGAGATATGAAGATGGCTATTGTTATTTCAGGAGTATGAATTTGAAGTAACTGTAAAACCTAGGAGACTCAATCCTCATCCAAACCATTTGTCGTGCATTGAAAGTGGAGAAGGGCCAACTAGCTTGGAAGACGGCTTATCAGTTTCACAACTATTTTCCATTAAAGTAGTCGATGATAAATTTGCAGATGTTATTCATTTTTTTACCATTGGAAGTGTGCCCATGGAATATACATTGAAACAGAAGAAAGAGTTGGTCACTTGTGCAATTTATTTTACCTTGATTGCTGGGAAATTGTACAAAATGGGCATAGATGAAGTACTAAGGAGGTATGTGTTGGAAGTTGAAAGATGGGATATATTAGCTGAGGCTCACGGTGGAGTTGCAGGAGGTCACTGTGCAGGGAAAGCATCGACACAAAAGATTTTACGGGCTCAGTTGTGGTGGCCCATGGTGAAAAATGACGCACATGAGTATTATCGCGCTTGTGATGTATGTAAAAGGAAGGGGAGTCCGTCAAGAAGAAATGAGATGCCCCTGCACCCACAAGTGAATTTGTAATATTTTGACAAATGAGCCATTGATTTTTTTGGACCTATCAACCCTCCAGAAAAGAAGATAGGTGTGCACTACATAATCACTGCGATAAAATATGTGACCATATGGGCCGAGGCTAAGCCTATGAAGGATTGTAGTGTAGAAATAGTTGCGCACTTCATTTTTAAGAACATCTTGAATCGGTTTGGGTGCCCTAAGATTTTGATGAGTGATTAGGATACACACTTTCTGAATGAAACTATTCAAGATCTGACTGAATAATTCTAGATTCATCCGTCAGAAGAGTACTTCGTATCATCCACAGGAAAATGGTGTGGAGGAAGCTTTTAATAAGATATTGGAGACCACGCTCACTAAGATTTACAATGCTAATAGAAATGACTGGGATGTGTGCATACCTACCATTCTGTGGGCATACAAAACCATGTGCAAGAAGTTGACAGGGAAGACACCTTTCAAAATGGTGTATGGTAGGAAGTTTTTATGCCTATGGAGTATATTGTCCCAAGTTTTCACATTGTAGCTATCACTAATATGGTTGAGCAGGATATTATGGAAGAAATATTTTCACAGTTGGTTGCATTGGAAGAGGACTGATTCATTGTAGGTTTCCATCAGCAAGTGTAAAAGGCACGCAAAAATTCTTGGCATGATAGTCACATTTGACAGAAGGTATTTAAAGAAGAGGATTTGGTTTTGTTATATGAAAGGAAGTTTGTGTGCCACCTAGGAAAGTTCAAAATGCATTGGCTCGGATCGTATATTATCAAGGAGATCACAGAGGGAGGTGCAGTACCACTAGCCACATTAAGCAGAGAAGACCTTCCTGGGTATGTAAATGGAAGTTGGTTGAAACCATACAATGATGGCCCTCTCCCTACACACACCAAATGACTATATGGTTGGAAGTACGAGTCTGTAAAACAGGAACGAAAGATGCACAGACAGGTGCGAAGATCACGCACCAGCTATGCTAGAACGTTTAATCAGTCGCAGATGTGCCAAAATATATTCATTGGAACAATTAATAAGGCTAAGACAACATTATTAAAATTTATAGGAGCGACTAAACTAAATTTAATGAGGGAATTATGTCATATTTGGAGACGTTCTAGCATTTATGGGGATACATTAATGAAAAAGAGATCGTTTAAGATGCGTCAACGCTATAAAATATGTCAGGAAAGGTCGCATTAGTTCCCTTTACTTTCTGGGTAAATTGTGTTCATTGTTATTTGTGATTTGTTTAAAGCTTATGTCTGGAATAAACACACTTTTCTACGAGGAGCTGCACAAACAAGGGTTGGGGTACTTAATTCCGTTGAGTATGACTACTAATGAGCCTACCCCTTTTGCGACGCAGGCCACTGAGACTCCTGCGCTGATTGTTGAAACTGTTGTCCCTACCCCGCAGATGGAACCATCCAAGAAGGGACAGGCTTCAGGCACTAGGAAGTCGCCAAGCAAGAAAACCTCAAAGCCCAAGTCCACCCCTGTTGAGCTCTAGAAGAGACTGATGGATGACTTACCTGAAACAATTATGGAAGAGGATGTCGTGGAGGTGGTCGATCCCATATCGCGACTACCTGCATATGTAGCGCTACGCAAATCCTCAGTGAAGGTCCCAAAATACCTAAACAAGGTGCGATCATATATAAACATGTCGCTGATCCCTAAAGATGTGCCAGTAGAAGGATATATGTTTGATAATATCCCACTATTGAAGATGGAATACTGGGACCTAGTTGAACAGGAGAAATTCCCTAAGCTTGTGCCCTCAATGTACCTGGAAAATATCCCCTATGACGATGGGGTGGTGAGGGTTGAACTGAAGTCCTGGGCACTAGGCCTGCAGAAATCAGGGTTGATGAACCTCTTGCATGTTCCTCATTTTGGGCACAAACCTATCAACAACATATGTGTGCGCCAATTTCTCACCCTGGTGCACGACGACTGGCTGTGGATAGGCAGGCTGATTCCAAATGATGCTGCACTGATAAATCGTATCACCAACCTACCCAACCATGGGGAGGACCCTACGACAAATTTTGGAGGAAAAACCCAAGAGCGCAAAGTTTTTGAGGATGTCAAGGAGAAATTTGAAGTCTCACATAACACCCGGTGTTTTTGGTCCATGATATCAATGACCCTATAGTGCAGATTGGCACGTTGATCCTCACATGCAAGATGATGCGGAAGTGTCGGCAGTACCGTTCAAGATAAAGGAAAATATAAAGGCTACTGCCCCACAGTGACATGGGACAGGTCACAAGATTGTGTTGGGGGCCTATTTGAGCAAGGTACATTGGGGTACCTTTTGGTTTAATTTTGTTTAATTTTTGTTGTATGCGCTGCGCACAGATATTCAAAGGTGATCTGGGGTGGGTCAAAGTTCCTTAATTATTGTAAAGGGTTAAAGGTAATGTTAGTCATCAGTAATTTGTACTATCTATATATGAATAAATATTGGTTACAAATTTCTAAAAAAGAAAATTCCCTGAACATTGTGAGTTTTAGAAATCTCACTGCCTTCATTATCCTTATAGAAAAATTTTCACTATTCCACTAGCTTGCCATTCCATGGTCACCTTGCTGCTCCTAAAAAACTTCTTATGTGCTTTTACCTACCTTTGTTAGCCTCCTATAATGCTTATAACTTAATTTCCTCATTTTCCCCTATCCTTAATATACCTTCCTAAACACTTCCCATCACTCCTATCCCTCAAAGTCATCATTTTTTTTACAAAACCTAGCCTATTGCTACAATTTGACACTTTTCGAGACTAGGCTTGTGTTTTTCCCTTTTATACCCATTCCCCTCACTCAATCCTTGAAATTCCACTTTCCCCAAGCATCTATCCCTATCCCCCAAAATTTCACCAAGAATTTAGACAACCCTTAACCCCTTCATTCCCCTCCTTCTACAAGGTAGTCTTGAATCCCCTGTTTATCCTACACCAAACCCTAATTTCCTCTTCCAACTAAGCTAGGGTTTGCTATGTAAAAGAGGCATAGGAGAAAAATATCCATATGGTAGGTCATATCAGCAAGCATGAAGCCATACCAACTCATAAACTATTGGTCAAGGTTTTCATTGATGTCAATATGACATTAACCGAGATTTCAATATTCTTGAGATGTCTGGTTCAAGATGATGATGTCATGCCATCAATGAAGATGTCATGCCATCAATGAATATGTCAAATCATGAAGAAGTCAAACCACTAATGAAAGAAGCCCTAAGAAGTCCTTGATCTAAACTTGCATGCACTTGATGATCTAGATCTTAACCCTTGATGTTATGTGATGATGTCATACACTTTGATACTTGATGATGACATATGATGATCATGGTTGGAGATCATTTGAGGGTTGGAAAACTATTTTTGGAGTTCTCCTAATAATGTTGCACTCTGACATATCACTGCACCATTATGTGATGACATGGGTGATGCACTCATTTCTGGACATTATCATGATGACGTGGATGTCATACATGTTCCTATTATGATGAAGAAGCCAAAAAGTGGAGAAGACAAACAATGGAGAAGCCAAACAAAGAAGCCATAATGTACAAATCATTTTTTGCACTAAATAATTCAAGGGCAGTCACAAAGAATTTTTTTTTTTCACCACCTTAGAGGCAACCTTTCAAAATGGATCCTATACCATCTTATAGAGTATATTTTACCCTTTCTAACGAGCCCTTACTTGCCCAGAAACTCCAAATAGTTTGGGAGATATTGATTTTTTAAGTTAAGGAAATTAAATCTGACATTGAGCCGACCTAAGCCGAATTGTGTAGGCTTGACATGTCGTCCAGGAGACGTGTCACTTCGTCAAATTTCAAAATAGTATAAATAGAAATCCGTACTCTTCATTTTATTCATTATTTTCGGTCAAGATTTCAGAGAAGAATCACAGAAGGTGAACTAAGGCCAAGGAGGATAGTTAAGGATATATTTAGGCAAATATATTTATAAGTTTTTCAAACTTGGACTTGCTAATCTAGAATTGCAATAATATATATGAAAGCTCAAAGGCCTGTTCATGCCTGTTTGAGGCAGTGTTTAAAGAACTGTTCTAAGCCTTATTTAGGAACAAAAAAACTCAGATCTGTAGGAAAAATTTAGAACTGAGACCGTGGAAAATAATATAATATGTTATGAAAGACTTGTTATGGCATATTTGAACACATTTCAAATCTAATTTTTTTGGAGCAGGTTGTAATATTCTTGGGAGTAGTCCTTAAGAACACATAGTTACATCTTGGATTAGCTATGAAATGAATTTAGGAGCAGATTGTGGTGACTCTTCAAAAGAGATATTGGAGACATTGAAGCAGATTTTTGGAAGGGTTCTTGGAGCAGTTTGTAGTGGCCTTAGTATTTCACACCTCTGCATCTGAGGCCCAGTACCCTTGAGTAGCAACACTTTCAGATTTGGTTTGGTATCTTTTAGAAGACTACTCCTAGCTTGAGAGTTCTTTTTGGACTGTGGGAAAGTGGACCTGTGGTTATATTGGCTTAGACATTTTCTTGTGAACAAAAGTGTGCATGTGACACTTGGGTTAAGGACCTTATAGCATTTGGATAAAAAGCATTTCATAAATCTGACCTCACTCTCTTAAAGCAATAGACTTATTGACTTGTACAGTAATTTTAGTCCTCTCTTGTGATCACAATTGGGCAAATTGAAATATAGCCTTTAGATATACTTTGGTGAAGACTTAAAGGAGCTGCCAACCTTTGTAGAAAACTTGTTTGAAGCTGAATTTGGAAAAGGCCTATTTTGGAAAACATCAAGCCAAGCATAGTGGGGACTTTGAATTGTTAAGCATTGAAGCCTACAATTATTGGAGCCTTTCTGAAGCAGTCTTTGAGATTGATCTATTGAAGACTTGAAGAAGAAAATTTTGGAGGCATTCTTGGAGACCAGATGTATTGCTAAAGCCCTCATGGAGTAACCTTGGAAGAAATTTTTTGGGTACGATGAAGAGTAGTGGTGACACCTTGTAAGAATTAAAAGTTGTCATTGATGATGTGACATGGAGACTAAGTGTGACAGGGGTCATTGAAGAATATTTTGGGAGTCGTGAAGAATAAACAAACATATTATGACAAAGTGAAGTTGAGGGTTGGAGCCTAAGAAATTGGAGCCTCATAGAGACAAGGTCGGTGCCTTGGACGATAGGGTTGGAGCCCTAGAGGATTGGAGTCCTCAAGAAACTAGGTTGGAGCCTATACCAGAGATAGGGTTGGAGCCGTAGAGGTTGGTGCCTCAAATTGACAAGGTTGGAGGCTTTGAAAGACCAAGTCGGTACTTGACACAATATAGGTCGGAGCCTGAAGATTGGAGTCTTCATCTAGGGTTGGAGCCCTATACCATTATTGTACTTTACTTATTGTAAAGAAGAAATTAATAAAAGTATCTATTCCATCATTGTTCATTTTGTGTTCTAATTATATGTGATATAACTGGTAAACTAACAATTGAAAAGAAATACTGATTCACCCCCCTCTCAGTATTTCCAACAATTGGTATCAGAGCCAATACCTTCACTCAAAGCCTAATAGCTTGAAGGTTGATCATTAGGACACAAATGGAAAAGCCAAGGAAGAAAGTCTCCAATCCTCCTAAATATGTGTCTTCCTCAACCGTCAAAATTGAAGTCAATCAATTTGTGAAAGCTCCATTGTTCAATGGAAATTTTGATATATGGGAGGCAAGAATGAGGAATTTCTTGAAGAATCAAGGAATTGAAGTTTGGAAATCAGTGATTACTAATGACACGATGGACGAAGAATCCAAGGAGTACAATACAAGAGCAATGAAGGCAATATTGAATGGGTTACCAAATTCTATGAAGGCCAATTTTGAAAAATGTTCATCAGCAAACATCATATGGGACAAAATTCATGATCTTCACTCAAAAGGAGCGTTGACAATGATCTATAGTCAAGAAGATGATGGAAAACAAGAAAGAAGTCAAGAATCCATCAAGGAAGCTGAAAACAAGGCTAAAGAAGACCTAGAAGATGAAGAGAACAAAGAATATTTTGAAGAAGATCTCCTAAATAAACTTATGGCTTCCATGGAAGAGATTAAAAATTTGAAAAAGGAAAATGAGGAAGTTAAGAAGAAAGCGCAAGATGGTAACCAATACAAGACAAGGAAGGAATTTGACTTTGTCAAGCTTCAAGTACAAGAAAGAGATGAGGAGCTTGCCAAACTTAAAGAGGAATTTCATAAAAAAAAAAGAAAGCATCATGAAGAAGTCATATCTATGAAAAATCAATTGGATACGACAAAGAAAAGGGAAGAAAATTTGTCAAGCCACCTTGAACAAAGGCTTAAGATCTTGAACAATCTTGAAGCAAAGGTTGGTCAATACAAGGAAGAAGTCTCTTCTCTTAGATCTCAACTAGAAGAAGCAAGGAAACAAGCACAAGGAGTCGAGAAGGTGATGGAAAATTTGGCATTAATAGAAGGAGAAGTTGATGAAGCAGAAAAGGAGAGAAACACCATGATATGCCAACTAGAAGAAAAGGATGTATAAATCTTCAAATTAAAATTAGACATCAATCTTCTCAAGGCCCAATCATGTGAAGCAACCAAGATGAAGGAAGAAATGGAGATCGATCTATAAAAAAAGGGTGAAGAATGCAAGAAAATCAAAGAAGAAATTTATATCCTTAAAAAGGAAGTTGATCATCTGAAAAAGAGCCTAAAGAGCTCCCAAACCCTAGATGACATCTTGAGTCATCAAAGATCTCCTCTTGATAAATCGGGTCTTAGTTATGCAGGTGAATCTTCAAACAAGAATGATACAATCCCTAATGCTTCAAATAAAAAGGATGTGGAAAAGCTTGGAAGAAATATTGATGCCCCCAGTTCTAGCAAAGGCAAGAAGAAGGGTCAAGATGAAATTGTAAGAAACCCTACTCCAAGAAGATATGCTGCTGGTGTCAAGAATACTAGAGGCAGTAAATTTGAGAAAAGGATCCCAAGAAAAATTATTTTAGAAGTACATCAAGGCAATATCCATCCTCTAGGTACAAAAGTATATTTTTTGGTTATTGTTATTCTTGTACAAATTTTGGGCACATGGCAAAGGATTGTAGGGCATACCACAAGGAAAAATATAATGGTCCCCGTCAATTTCCTAGAAGAAAATTTGCAAGAAGAAGTCATTATCTTTCATTCATGAATAAGATAGAGTCCTTCAATTTCCATAACATTGGACATATGGCATGTGATTTTAACTTGACTTGGGTTCCTAAACAAGCTAAAACCATGAAAACTAACCAAGAGAAGAAAGTTACACAAGTATCGAGAAAGAAGCAAATTAGATTTGAAAGTCTCTTGAACACTCCAACCAACAACACTTGATGTTGATTTGATGAAGAAATCATTGGTAGTTTGATATTACAAGGTTTAATGATGAATTTCTGCCAAGAAGAAGACTATGCATATTTTTAGAGGGAGCTTGTGATTCTTGACCATTCTTGTAAAGGCTATCCATGAATGGGCCTTATGAAATCCTTGATGAGTCACAGATGGACAATCATTTTTTGATAGATCATCTCTGTGGAGAAACTCCATTGAAAGAACATAATCCCTTACTCATTCGTTGGAACATTGTTGAAGATGTCTCCCACTTGATCACAAGGCAAGCAATATTTCTTAAAAAACTAACGGAGTTTATGCAGACAAGGGGGGTTGATTCATCCCATGAATAAATGCAATCTATCATGGACCACATTGCCAAAAGGAAGAGCACCATGACTGGGGGAGCAACATAATTATGAAGAATTATTATTGATGTAGAAAATATGATGAAGAAAAGCAGCTTGATAGGGGGAGAACTTGGGGACCCTGTTGCCATTGATGTCAAAGGGGGAGAAAATGTTGAAGGGGAAAGAATATTGCCATCAATGAAAAAGGGGGAGATTTTTGGTCAAGGTTGTCATTGATGTCAATATGACATTAACCGATATGTCAATATTCTTGAGTATTCTGGTTCAATATGATGATGTCATGCCATCAATGAAGATGTCAAATCATGAAGAAGTCAAACCACTAATGAAAGAAGCCCTAAGAAGTCCTTGATATAATGTTGCATGCACTTGATGATCTAGATCTTAACCCTTGATGTTATGTGATGATGTCATACACTTTGATAGTTGATGATGACATATGATGATCATGGTTGGAGATCATTTGAGGGTTGGAAAACTATTTTTGGATTTCTCCTAATAATGTTGCACTATAACATATCACTGCACCATTATGTGATGACATGGGTGATGCACTCATTGCTGGACATTATCACGATGACATGGATGTCCTACATGTTCCTATTATGATGAAGAAGCCAAAAAGTGGAGAAGACAAACAATGGAGAAGCCAAACAAAGAAGCCATACTGTACTAATCATTTTCTGCACTAAATAATTCAAGGGCAGTAGAAAAGAAAATTATTTTTCACCACCTTAGAGGCAACCTTTCAAAATGGATCCTATATCAGCTTGTAGAGTATATTTTACACTTTCTAACGAGCCCTTACTTGCCCCGAAACTCCAAATAGTCTGGGAGATATTGATTTTTTAAGTTAAGGAAATTAACTTTGACATTGAGCCGACCTAAGTTGACTTGTGTAGGCTTGACATGTCGTCGAAGAGACGTGTCTCTTCGTCAAATGTCAAACTAGTATAAATATAAATCCGTACTCTTCATTTTATTAATTATTTTCGGTCAATATTTTAGAGAAGAATCATAGAATGTGAACTAAGGCCGAGGAGGACAGTTAAGGATATATTTGGGAAAATATATTTATACGTTTTTCAAACTTGGACTTGCTGATCTAGAATTGAAATAATATATGTGAAAGCTCAAAGGCCTGTTCATGCCTGTATGAGACAATGTTTAAAGGAATGTTTTGAGCCTTATTTAGGAACAAAAAAATTCAGATCTGTAGGAAAACTTTAGAACAAAGACCATGGAAAATAATATAATATTTTATGACAGACTTGTTATGGCATATTTGAACACATTTCAAATCTAACTTTTTTGGAGCAGGTTGCAATATTCTTGGGAGAAGTCTTTAAGAACACACAATTACATCTTGGATTAGCTATGAAATAAATTTAGGAGCAGACTGTGGTGACTCTTCAAAAGAGATATTGGAGACGTTGAAGCAGATTTTTGGAAGGGTTCTTGGAGCAGTTTGTAGTGGCCTTAGTATTTCACACCTTTGCATCTGAGGCCCAGTACCCTTGAGCAGCAACACTTTCAGATTTGGTTTGGTATCTTTTAGAAGACTGCTCCTAGCTTGAGAGTTCTTTTTGGACTGTGGGAAAGTGGACCTGTGGTTATATTGGCTTAGACCTTTTCTTGTGAACAAAAGTGTTCCTATGACACTTGGGTTAAATATCTTGTAGCATTTGGATAAAAAAAAATTCAGAAATCTTGCCTCACTCTCTTAAAGCAGCATACCTATTGACTTGTACAGTAATTTTAGTCCTCTCTTGTGATCACAATTGGGAAAATTGAAATTTAGCCTTTAGATATACTTTGGTGAAGACTTAAAGGAGCTGCCAACCTTTGTAGAAAGCTTGTTTGAAGCTGACTTTGGAAAAGGCCTATTTTGGAAAACATCAAGCCAAGCATAGTGGAGACTTTGAATTGTTGAGCATTGAAGTCTACAATTATAGGAGCCTTTGTGAAGCAGTCTTTGATATTTATCTATTGAAGACTTGAAGAAGCAAATTTTGGAGGCATTATTGGAGACCAAATGTATTGCTAAAGCCCTCATGGAGTAACCTTGGAAGAAATTGTTTGGGTACAATGAAGAGTAGTGGTGACACCTTCTAAGAAGAAAAAATTGTCATTGATGATGTGATGTGGAGAAGTGTGATAGGGCTCGTTGAAGAAGACTTTGGGAGTCGCGAAGAATAAACAAACATATTATGACAAAGTGAAGTTGAGGGTTGGAGCCCAATAGGTTGGAGCCTCATAGAGACAATTTCGGTGCCTTGGAAGATAGGGTTGTAGCCCTAGAGGATTGGAGTCCTCAAGAAACCAGGTTGGAACCTGTACCAGAGATAGGATTGGAGCCCTAGAGGTTGGTGCCTCAAATTGACAAGGTTGGAGCCTTGGAAAGACCAAGTTGGTGCTTGGCACAATATAGGTTGGAGCCTGGAATATTTGAGTCTTCATCTAGAGTTGGAGCCCTATATCATTATTGTACTTTACTTATTGTAAAGAAGAAATTAATAAAAGTATCTATTCCATCATTGTTCATTTTGTGTTCTAATTATAAGTGATATAAATGGTAAGAAAAAAATTGAAAAGAAATACTGATTCACCCCACTCTCATTATTTCCAACAATAAACATCATGCCTCCATCATTTTCTAGGAATTCATTCCAAGAGCCAAGCCATCTGTCACTCATAAGGCCAATTTTTCTTCAAACTATGGTTTTGACCAAATAGAGATGAATTTGAAAAAAGTGAGAGAGGTTTTTGTCCATCATGGGTCCAAGAAGAAAACTGTCCTTCAGATTTTACACAGGTGTCATGGTTTTAGAGCAACGTTAAAAATACATTTGTCACGGGAGAATTGTTGCACTTCTCGAGTGACCTTGGGAAAACCAAATTGTTTCATAGCTGGAGTGTCCAAATGAATTTTTTGATGAGTCAAATGACAACTAGATTGGAAGATATTTCCAATGAGTTATCATGAGCTCAATTTTGAGTTGAGGAAGGCGTCCAAAAGTTGCCTACACCAACACTCTACATTTCTGCACCATCATTCATCACGTTTTTAACAGTCTTGGGAGAATCAAATTTTGATAGGAAAAATCAACTCTAATAAGAAAAAAAAAGGCATATTTCGAAAGTAGACAGGATAATATTTCCAACGAGCTATCATGGGCCCAATTTGGACACCGGAAAGGCCTCCAAATTCCCTTTACAAAAAGGCGCTATGCGTTCAGGTCGGCGCTGCACGTTCAAGGTCAGGCGGTGCCGTTTGGAGGAATTTCTTGTGAAAATTTGCACTACGCTGTATGTTTAGAGGCATGTGCTACGCGTTCAGAGGCACAATGCACATTTTCCTAGGAAGCCCGACATGCCCGTGCAGCGGCGTTCTGGCGCTACGCTTTCGTAGGGAAGCCCGACAGGCGTGCAGGCGTTGCACATTCACAACCTGATAGGCCCGAAAGGCATGCAAGCGCTGCACATTCACAACCCAACAAGCTGGAAAAGTGTGCAGGCATTATGCTTTCGACAGATCCGACAGGCCCGAATACGCGTGCAGGCGCTGCGCTTTCGGCAGACTTGACAGGCCCGAATATGCGTTCAGGCGCTGTGCGTTGGAGCTGAAGCTCCTCCTGCACCTGAAAACACTCAAAAAACATAAAAAATACCTCCAAGCTGCCATCAAAGGGTCTTGAAAGAATTGCTAATTGTTAGGTGGATGTCATACCTTTTCCTCCAGTGCATTTTGATGATTTAAAGATAAGAGAAATTGGAAAAACCCTAAAGGAGTGAAAACCTAAGTGTTCATGCTAAAAACCCTGTTTAAGCCTCCCTCATTTGCAAAAAAGAAGATATCAGTCAAACAGGGATAATCAAGGTGGTTTCATTGGTTTAAAAGTTTGTCATCCATCAAGGCTTGACATGGCACTTAGTCCCTTATATTGCAAAATAGAGTGACATCACATGCCCTCTTTCCTATCAGTTTGACATCAGTGAAGTGAGGAGGCATATATCAATGAGACAGAGAGTGATAAGCAAAGAGTAGTAGAGATGTTGAAGGCAGTATAGAACAAAGCCATGATGAGAAATAATGAGTCAAACAAGGAAAAAAAAAAGCAGTGAAGAGGAGGCCATTTGGGTCTAAAAACAGTGAGGCTCATAGTGGGTCTAAGGGCATCAAAGCACATATCAGTAAAGAGCATAGTAAAGGTCACAATAGTGAGGCTGATGTCAGTAAATATGATCAAAATGAAACAGAAGGCCAAGGCTGCTAGTGTAAATTTCAATGAATAATTAAAGCAGTAAAGAACAGGAATTAGATCCAAGGGTCATAAGAGCAGTAATAGAAGTGTTACAAAGAATGAAGATGAAAATGTGGCAAAGAAACAATGCATAAAAAAATGATGAAGCACATAGCGGTGAGTCTAATGATGGTGGATTAGATAAGAGAAATGAGGTAGAAATGCAATAAACAAGATAAAGAGGCCTATGAGGCACGATGAACCAATGAAGACAAAAGCAATGAAAAAATCAGCGAGGCAGGTGCCAATGAGGGAAAGTCCTCAAGAAGACAAAAGAACAAAGGAAACCTTTAAATTCTTGTTGATCTATCCCCTACAAGACATTCCAAACATAATCAGCAAAACAAATTCAAATTTTGGCAAGTTTTTGACATTTTTGGTTTTTTGATTGATATTAAGGGCCGAAAGCGCATCACCCTTGGCGCTATGATTTTCCTACAGGCATCCATTGGAGGTAAATTTTACATTTTGGATTCATCAGCCCAAGGACATCATGCCCACCAAATTTCAAATCATTTGGAGTAGTTTTGGTCCTCCAAAAGGCCCAAAAACATACCAATTTTCACCTTTCTGCCATGTTTTCAGGGCTGGCGCTATGCCTTCAACAGCCTTGGGAGATTTTCTTTTTTAATAGGTTAATGGAACCCAACAAGAACACCAAGGGAAGTTTTTGAAATTAGACTCAACAAGATTTCCAACGAGCCATCACGGAGCCAATTCCGACATTGAGAAGTTCTTCAAAACTTGGTTGCAAGATGGCTTAGGTTTCCTGTGCAGGCGCTACGCCTTTAGACCTCTGAAGCTGCCCCCTTGCAAAAAAGTCAACAAAACACACTGGAGGATATTTTTGAGATTTTTTTGGAAAATCATTTCAGATTTGGTTGAGAAGTTATGTTTAGGCTATCTTTCATTTATTACATTAGATATTTTGTGCCTTGGGCCTTGCATGGTCTTAATGGACAAATTTGGAACTTATGATGTATTTGTGTTTTCTAGAAGCCTCTTAGGGTTTCCACCTCCTCATTTTCTGGTTAAATAGAGCCTTGAGGCCTTATTGTAATTGTTGGATGTTTATTGAGAGTAATATACAGACTTTGATATTAAAGAGAAATTGGTTTTGGTGCTTGATGATGGCTTTGGAATGTGCATCTATGGATTGAGCTCACTCCTATGATTCATTAAGCTTGGTTATATGGTGATTTATTCCATATTTGTGTTTGTTTTCTTCAGTTATTCATTATGTTTATGGTTCATTTAGTCATAGGACAGAAATAAAGAATAGGATTTGCCTTCTTGGCACCCTACTTCTGCCTTCTTCCTTGATTTCTATGTTTTCTTCTTCAAAGTTTTGCTAAAGAATCCTTGAATTCTCTTTAGTGTTACTAAGACGTTATGTTAAATTTATATTTGTTTGAAAGAAAGTCTTAGAGAATTCTTCACTGCTCTCTTAGCTTACTTATCTGTTGTTTTTAAGGTCTGCTTAGTATTGTTTGGTTGAAGAATCCTTTATTGCTCTTCAAGTTTATTATGCTATCATATTAGAAGCTTTTTCTTGTTTATTAGTTTGTTAAAGGATCCTTTATTACCACTTAACATACTGTATTCACACCTCCATGTTCATTTAATTCTCCCTAGACCTACTTAGATCCATTTGGCCTTGTCAACTTGCCCTTTGAACTATCCTTGACTCATTTTTATACTTTTCAAAACTTTTGCAGACTCCATAGCCCAATGGATTGATCCTCTCTTACTATACCTATTTCCCTTGACAACCTACCCAACCAAAACAACGAACAAACCCTAATCCCTATAACTAGCCTAAAATCAAAACCTAAAAGCTATCAAGTTAAAAAAATTTACAAGCAAACATTAGAGAGAGCCCTCTCTGAGTCCAAGAAGGCTAGGTCCTAGGACTCTAAAGACTGGTTTGATTTTACCTTTGTTCATTTTTTCTTTCCAATCTGCAAATTATAGGGACCTAACATAGTGGCGATCACGATGGGACCTTCTGAGTTAGTGACAATCTAGGTATTCCTTGGGACTTCGGAAACCCTTGTCAAATAGTATCCAGTGATTCATCACCACCTCATCGCCTAACATAGTGGCGATCATGATGGGGCCTTCTGAGTAAATAACATCTTAGACATCCTTAAGACCTCAAAAAACCCTCAAACATCCTTAGATTGGCTTTCAATTTTTGATGGTGGACAGCAAGTACATCCTTAAATAGTAAACATCCTCCACTTGGCTACTCTACTAGTCTTCAGTAGCCCTGTTGACCCCACTATTCCTCATAGACTCCCCTAGGAACTCATTAATCATGCTGATGGTGGAAAAAAAAGTTGAAACCCTCCACCTGGCGACTCCACGACCCCCAATAGACCTAAAGACTCCACTGGTAGATAAATCTAGATTGGTTGAAAAGATACAATGAACCTTTCTGATTTACAAACATGAATCCAAGGATACAACGGAGATATTTTCTGATGAACATAGATCATATCCCTAGATTCCCACAAAAAATGCCTCGAATATATTGGTTTTCAAACTTGCCTATGTTTCAAGATGAAAAAGCTGATGACCCTTTGTTACATCTCATCAAATTTCATATACATGTATGGAGGTTAAAAGTGGAATGGCATGAGGACTGCCTCATGAAAATGTTCATGGGGACATTAGAAGGAAAGGCAAGAGAATGGTATGAAGGCCTGAAACCTGGCACATTGTTTTCTTTGGAGGATTTCCATAAGGTATTTTATGAACACTATAAAGAATATTGTCCATCTCTATCATTAGCTGAAAATTGTTGTGATCAATCGGAAGATCTCATTCAGTACCTTGTAAACATTGATGAATATTTTGGAAATTGGCATCCTAAAAGCCTATTAGAAGCAATTCATGAGTTTCATTCTCAAAACATCTATTACGACAGCCAAGAGGATTTGGTTGAGGGTGAAATCAATCAGGGAACAAAAGAAGACCTACAAGATCTCTCCAAGGAAACAAGTGTTGATTCAACATCTCTTGTGTGTAAGGCTCAAGAAGACATTCATCCTCAGAATCAACCTTTACAAGAGAAAGAGAACTGTTATTGTGCTATCCAAAGAAAGAGAACTATACCTCCTCTTTTAACTAAAGAGGAGATAGATCAGATTATAAGCATGCAGCCAGCCTCTAAACCTTCATGTGAGAAGAACATTTCTATTTTTCCTCATGCTAATCCTAGCCACTATAGATCAGAAAATGGACTTGTGGATCAATTTAAAGAGAAAAAATCTGATAATACAATATGTTTGATTGGTGACATTACTTCTTTTTATGATTGTCCAAAGTTTGATCAATAAAATGATGGTCATGTTCTCCAAATAGAAGCCAATCTTGCAGAGAAATCGACAACTGGTTTGTGGGAGGAAGTTCAGTTTCATTAGAGCAGTAATCAACTAATACATGCCAGTTATGACATTGATGAAGAAAGTATAGAAAACTTGGAAGTAAGTGAAGAATCTCTGACTCTTTGTTCTACTTCATTTCGGTCAATTAGAAATAACTTTCATATAATTGGAAATGATCAATATTTCAGTTTTGATGTTGAGGTTGGGGAGAATGATGAAATTCTTGAGCATGTAGAAATTTGAATAACTGTTAAATTATTCACCGAGATTATCCTGATCACACAGTATTTGAGCTTCATGCATAATAAATAACCTCTTCTACTATTGATCATTAATTGCAGAAATATAAACAATCACATGCGCACATTAAAACCATAAACAATCACACATATAAACACAGTATTTACGGGAAATCTTAAAGCTGAAAACCCCCAACTATCTGTATATTATAATGATAGATATCATGTAACAATCATTGTAGAAACTCCTCACAAGCTCTCAGTACAATCTCCAATTGTTACACACTACACAAGCTCAGATCTAGAAAAACACACGCTCCAATATGCTCCACCTGTTAGCCTGCCTCTACTGCGCAATCCAAGATGAATAATGGCCCAATCTGAGTTTGACTCCACCTGGTATGAACTACGCAATCCTCATTGGCATCTCCATCAATGTGTGGTGCAAACTCATGCACCAATATAGTCACAACTGATAGTCACACTGCTCTTTCACCTACCTCTTCACTGGTCTCCACTGAAACTGTCCATGCACTGAAGTTAACTGATGTATTCTTTAGTTTATTTATGAGTTAATAATTAGTGAATTAATTAATAATTAATTCACACTGTTGAGATTGCAACAAGATGATGAGCTTAGAGGAAAGGAGTCACCTTCACTAAGTGGGCCCGTAGGATATTTTTGGCGCATGGATCATGTTCTATGAGTTGCAGGATGCTATTTGTGGATGGCTGGTCAAGTTGGAAAAAATAGATGGACTTCTATTTTTAGAAATATTGGGCGGAATATATTTTTAGATTGCCAGTCTAAAATAGATATGTTGAATATTATTAGCTCTTAATAATATTTGGACTCTAAACATTATCTTATTCTCTTTGAGCACTTCAGTTAAGTGCACAGATGTGGCACAGGAGATGACAGAAGGAATTACGCTATTCCTGAGGGTTAAGTGGTGCTATTTCATGGATACTTCAGTTAGAACTCATGTGAGAGAGTTTGGTGGAGTTGATTGAGGAAGTTAATGGAGTTGTGTTCAGTTTAACTAATCTAAACATAGTTGAGCTATTTGTATCTAGTTTAACTGATTGATACAATTAGTGAGAGTGATGTGAATTAATTATTAATTAATTCACTAATTATAAACTCATTAATCAACTAAAGAATGCATCAGTTAACTTCAGTGCATGGACAGCTTCAGTGGAGACCAGTGCAGAGATAGGTGAAAGAGCTGTTTTAACTTCTCAGTTGTGACACTCTTGTTGCCTAACTGCAACACAAAGATAAATTGAACAACCCATGAGGATTGTACGATTCAAGATAGGTGAGTTATCTCTATTTAATGAAGCCATCCACTTAACATTAATACCGCAATAAGTGACTCTCAGAGTGGCAAAAGATTGGAAAGCATGGTGTTTTGCCAGATCTAAGCTTGTGTATGTTAAGCAATTGAGGTGTGCATTAGAGCTTGTGAGATTTTGTACTATGATTGTTACATGATCTCCATGACATATAATATACGAATAGTCAATAGTTGGGGGTTTTCAGCTTTAATCTTTCCCATAAATACTGTGTTTATATGTGTGATTGTTTGTGGTTTTAATGTGCGCATGCGATTGTTTATATTTCCGCAAATTGATGATCAATGGTAGAAGATATTCTGTATTATGCATGAAGCTCAAATAGTGTGTGATTAGGAGAATCTTGGTGAATAATATCTTAGTTATTCAAATTTCTACACACACCACTCTCACTAGTGTATCAATTAGTTAGACTAGATACAACTAGCTCAACTATGTTTAGCTTAGTTAAATTGAACACAACTCCGTTAAATTCCTCAATTAACTCCACCAAACTCTCTCACATGAGTTCTAACTGAAGTATCCATGCAATAGCTCCACTTGACCCTTAGGAATAGCATAAATTCTTCTGTCATCTCCTGTGCCACATCTGTGCACTTAACTGAAGTGCTCCAAGATAATAAGATAATGTTTATAGTCCAAATATTATTAAGAGCTAATAATATTCGACATATCTATTTTTAGACTGGCAATATAAAAATAGATTTCGCCAAATATGTCTAAAAATAGAAGTCCATCTATTTTTCCAACTTGACCAACCATCCACAAATAGCATCCTACAACTCATAGAACATGCTCCATATGTCTAAAAATAGACATAGTCTAAAAATAGACTTTGCGCCAGAATTTGCCTGCGGGCCCACTTAGTGAGGCGACTTCATTTCACTAAGCTCCATCATCTTGCTGCATTTTCAACACTCCCTCTCAGCAAGATATGGATTATCTGCAACCCCTATCCTGCCTCTGTGGAATTCGAACTTACTCCTGGTGAGCGCCCAACCCAAATCGAAGATTCTGGCAACAACAATCCTCAAGTAGGAATGTGTAAGTTGTGTGTAAGTAACATGATCTTCCACGCACACAATCTCGATATGATCGTACCGGATGTCAATGTGTTTAGATCTATCATGAAATACTAGATTAACCGAGAGTTTGATGCAACTCTGATTATCACAATAAATCACAGTAGGATCCAAGTGTGAACCAAACAACCCAACCAGTATCTTCCTCATCCATATAGCCTCGCATGCAGCCAAAATCGCTACCATATACTCGGCCTCTGCTGAACTGAGTGCCATAGATCTCTGCTTCCTGCTGTACCAAGAAACTATTGTCGACCCGATACTGAAAATCCCTCCAGATGTGCTCTTTATGTCCGTTGGGCTCCCTGCCCAATCTGCATCTGTGAAGCCACATAGCCTCACCTCATCCGATTGTCTATACCACAATCCATATCCCGATGTGCCTCTGAGATATCTCAATACATGCTTGCCTGCCTTCCAGTAGAGCTTGGTAGGCTTAACCATAGCTTGTGAAAGCTGGTTAACAACATAGCATATGTCGGGTCATGTATTGACCAGATACATAAGCGACCCCACCAACTGTCGATAAACGGTGGCATCCACTACCTCCGCTGAAGTAGAATCCTCCTTCCTCCAACCACCAGGAAGAGGAGTATCAAGAGGCTTGCAGCCATGCATGTTGAACTTCTCTAGTATCTCCCGGGCATACTTACCCTGAGAAACAAACAGTCCATCACTGCGCTGCCAAATTTCCAATCCCAGGAAATAATGAAGGAGGCCCAAGTCCTTCATCTCAAACTCTTTTGCAAGATCCTCCTTGCATGAGAGTATCAACAGCTCATCACATGTCAAAATCAAATCATCTACATAAAGTACAATGATCCGAAACTTACCCTCCACCACAATCTGGTATAGGTTAGGATCCGCCTCACTCTTGAAGAATCCAAGTCCGGTGAAATAATTGTCTATTCGTGTGTACCAAGCACGAGGTGCTTGTTTCAACCCATAAAGCGCTCTCTTGAGCCTGCACACATGCGACTCGCTGCTGAAGATCTTGAAACCTTCGGGCTACTCTATGTACACCTCCTCCTCAATCACCCCATTGAGGAACGCAGTCTTCACATCCATCTGATGAATGTGCCACCCCATCTGCGCTGAGAGAGCAAGAATCGTCCGTATGGAAGAATACCTTGCGACAGGTGAAAAGGTCTCCTCATAATTGATCCTTTCAATCTATGAGAAGCCTTGGGAAACAAATATTGCCTTGTACTTCTCCACACTCCCGTCAGCTGCCTGCTTCAATTTGTAGATCCATCTTGAACCCACCACTGATTTCCCTTCCGGCCTCGGGACAATCTCCCATGCACTGTTTCTGAAAATCGAATCATACTCTTCCACCATGGCATCTACCCATGCGGGATCCTCCACAGCTTCCTTGAAAGAGGATGGCTCTGTCACGATACACTTGCTTACAAGATCCATGTATCCAGTATACCGGTCAGGTGACTGTCTCTGTCTGCACTATGATGTAGGTGCTCCTACAACCTTCTCTGCATCTTGAGCCAGTTTCTCAGCTTCTGTAGTGCGATTCTGCCCTTTGATGGTTTGCGCTGCATGAGTGGTCTCTTCCACTCCATGAACCTCATCTTGTGGCTGATCCACATCCTGAGACTCATCCTTAGGAACTAATAGCTCCTCATCTGCATGCAAGTGCCGTCCCTCTCAAGCGAACATATGGGTTTCTCCTCTGAAATTTGATATCCGTCGCACGCCGGTCTTAGGCGTACGGAAAAATACACCACGATGGTTGTGGGGGTGTATCGGTGTACCCACAAATATTCCAACATCTAACGGTTAGCTCCGGCTCTTCCTAGCATCCTTCGTCACATGAATGTAAACAGGTGAACCAAAAATCCTCAAATGGGAAATATCAGGCCTCTTACCAGAAAACGCCTCCTCGGGTGTACTCATGCCAAGTATCTTGTGAGGACAACGGTTCTACACATATACTACATTATTGCATGCCTCAGCCCACAAGTGTATGGGAAGGCCCTGATCATGCAACATCGCCCGTGCAGCACCCACGGTCATTCTATTCTTCCGCTCAACAACCCCGTTCTACTGTGGGTTATGAGGTGCTATGAGCTCTCTTCGAATTCCTTCTACACTGCAAAAGTCCTTGAATTCACCAGAGATGAATTCACCATCGTTTTCGCTCCTAAGAGCCTTCACCTGCTTCCCCGATTCTTTCTCAACCAGTGCCTTGAAATCACAGAACTTTGAGTATGTCTCGATCTTCTTCTGCATGAAGAAGATCCAGAACTTACGAGAAAAATCATCAACAAATATCACATAATACCTGTGCTTTGTTGTCGAAGCTGCTGAGAAAGGTCCACACACATCTGTGTGAATTCTCTCAAGGATCATCATGGCACGACTATCCTTCTCATGAAAGGTGGCTTTCACAAATTTTCCCAAGGTACATCCCTTGCACTGATATGACTATGCAAGAGTGCCTTTAGGAAGCCCAGTAGAAATCTGCTGCAGTATCTTCAAATATCCATGGTGAAGGTGGCCCAATCTCTAGTGCCACAACTCACCATAATCCCGGCTCACCACTCCTTTTGCCTTGCCTGCCATTGCTGCGCAGCCATCTACTTGCAATTGATAAAGGTTCTTAACTCGAACCCCTATCCTCCGGGTCTCACCAGTTGCCTTACTGCGCAGGAAAGCCTTTCCCTCGCTAAAGACAACATCATATCCCTTGTCTTCTAACATCGCCACAGAGATAAGATTCTTCTTCAATCCTGGAACATGCATCACATCCTTCAATACGAAGGGTTTACCAGACTCCCTCTCAAAGGAAATGGTACCGATACCGGTCACACTTTATCTACCATCATCGCCCATCTCGATGTGCACTCCAAGATCTTTCTCATCCGGATCAGTAAACAAATATCGATCTCCTGTCATGTGAAAAGACACACCATTGTCCAGAAACCACACTGAACCCATCACACTTGAGACCAAGCATGCGATCAGCGAAAAATCCATCTCAAACTGCGAGGCTAAGGCCTCTCCAGCTGCAGATCCAGCAACTTTCTTATTTTTCTTCTTCTGCTGACAATTTGTGGCATAATGTCTGTGTTGGTGACAGTGAAAGCACTTCACCTTGGACATGTCTTGCTTCTTTCCTTTCGCACCGGAATGAGAATATTTCTTTCTCTTCCCCTTCTTTGCTTTGGTAGCCAAAGCACAATTCTCTTCATCAGAGTTCTTTGATGAAGATCCATCCCTTGTACTTCGCCTTATCTCCTCTTGCACAAGATCCGACCAAAGTCGCTCCCATCCTAGAAATTTCTCCCGACCATTGACAGAGTCCTAATAGGAATGCCAACTCTTCGGAAGCCCAAGGAGAGCCAAGCTCACCAATTCCTCATCATCAACAGTCACCCCAACACTTCCTAGCTCATCCCTGCATTGGGTGAACTTTGTGAGGTAATTGGGCATACTATCGCCTTTCTCCATCTTTATGTTTCTAAGTTTATCCTTGAGCGCCAACTTCCTCTGGTTGCTCTTGCTTTGGAATAAATCTGTCAAGGCTTTCCACATCAAGAATGGAGAAGCCTTACCATGAAGGCTGGACACTATGTGATCCTTCACGCCCTCCAACAAAATCCTTCGACACTTTGCTGTCTTCTTTTGCCATGCGTCAAGTACGGTAGCATCAGTAGAAGTAGGCTTTGGGACTTCTACATCTATGAACTCCTTCAACCCATTGTCATCTAGCACTGCCTCCATCCTGTCCTTCCATGCAATATAATTCGAGCTGCCCTCAAGGGCATACTCCAATCGCAATCCATTGAAATACATCTCAACTTTGACACCAAGAACACACTACTGCAAATTCGAATTCCACCAGCTCAAAACTCAACCGCTTCAATGTTTTGCAATTGCTCCAATGATAAATATCGCTCCGATACCATGTAGAAATTTGAATAAATGTTAAATTATTCACCGAGATTATCCTGATCACACACTATTTGAGCTTCATGCATAATACATAACCTCTTCTACTATTGATCATTAATTGCGGAAATATAAACAATCGCATGCGCACATTAAAACCATAAACAATCACACATATAAACACGGTATTTATGGGAAAGCTTAAAGCTGAAAACCCCCAACTATCTATCATTATAATATACAGATCATGTAACAATCATTGTACAAACTCTCCTAGCTCTCGGTACAATCTCCAATTGTTACACACTACACAAGCTCGAATCTAGCAAAACACATGCTCCAATCTTGCTCACACATTGCAGCACCGCCTCTCTTTATGAAATCATAGATAGATAATGGCCCAATACGATTTTGAATCCACAGTATCTGCTTTGCACAATCCTCATTGGCATCTCCCTCAATGTGTGGTGCAAAATCATGCACCATTATAGTCACAACTGATAGTCACACTGCTCTTTCACCTACCTCTTCACTGGTCTCCACTGAAACTGTCCATGCACTGAAGTTAACTAATGTATTCTTTAGTTGATTTATGAGTTAATAATTAGTGAATTAATTAATAATTAATTCACACCACTCTCACTAGTGTATCAATCGGTTAGACTAGATACAACTAGCTCAACTATGTTTAACTGAGTTAAACTGAATACAACTCCACTAACTTCCTCAATCAACTCCACCAAACTCTGTCACATGAGTTCTAACTGAAGTCTCCATGCAATAGCTCCACTTGACCCTTAGGAATAGCGTTATTCCTTCTGTCAGCTGCATGTGCCACATCTGTGCACTTAACTGAAGTGCTCCAAGAGGATAAGATAATGTTTAGAGTCCAAATATTATTAAGAGCTAATAATATTCGACATATCTATTTTTAGACTAGAAATCTAAAAATAGATTCTGCCCAGTATGTCTAAAAATAGAAGTCCATATATTTTTTTCGACTTGACCAACCATCCACAAATAGCATCCTGCAACTCATAGAACATGATCCATATGTCTAAAAATAGACTTTGTGCCAAAAATAGCCTGTGGGCCCACTTAGTGAAGGCGACTTCTTTCCACTTAGCTGATCATCTTGTTGCATTCTCAACAGAGAAAGCTGTCAATGAGAAGCCTTTTCCTGAAATGGTTGAGGAAAGAATTTGTGACATAGAACTCTCCTCAGCTCCATATTTGCAACCACCAAGTCCCATTGAATTTCAGATTGCAGATGAAGGCTTGGAAACTGATGATCCCATGAGAGTTTCTGCACTTCCTTCTCAAGAAGATTTGTTTCCAAAAGTTACATCTGCTAACTCTAACTCCTCCTCATGTTCATCTGTGTTGGCAGTTTCATCATATATAGCAATGTTGTCTTCTAACAAACCTGAGCATAGCCAAGTGGAGGAAGCAATAGTCCTGGATGAAGCTTATTTTTCAAATACTCAAATCCAGGTATTGTTTCAAGATCCATTTTCTAATTTCTTGGAGACATCTAAAGAGGGAGTAAATTATGTTAGAAGCAGTTTGATGCAAAGTTTAAAGAAAATTTTAGGCACTACTGTTCAAATACAAGTGAGGTGTGAGTGGCCTTTTGATTTATTTAGCACACTCAAAGAGCTGAACCAAGATCACTCATGGAATCGTTTACTTGACTGGTTATATTGGAAAAGGGATTTCACCAAATGAATGTATATCCTATGTAGGTTAGATTAGGATAGATAGGTATGCAAATAAGCTCAACACTATGAGCATCTTTCTAGTTTATAGTTTTAGAATGCTGATCTAGAAAAATGAAAACACAAAAACAAAGAAAATATGAAAAAGAGGGCATATGAAAAGAAGAGGTACAACCCCATACCAAAAAAGAGTGCTTCTGAAAGTGTGCAAGTCTAAATGCCACTACTTGAGAAAAGAGAGTCATGTTCAGTCATCTAGCCTAATCATGAATGAACATGTTTTAAATTTCTGCTGATAGGTTAGTGAAAGAAGACTTGTGAAACCATTTAAGCTTGACTTCTGAGTAGATTAGATTAGGAAAAAAGTTTGGTTCCAAATGCATAAATCTGAACCAAAGGGAAGAGAGGGATACATAACAAATGATAGATCACATCCCTCATGTTTTCTAGTTTTTATTGTACAAAAAATAATTTCTATGTGCATCTTGTCTAAATGCCATAGCCCATGGCAAATCAGATTGTTTAAAATTGGTTTGATCATGTTTTCAATTTCATGTTAGTAGGTTAGAGAATAAAATCTTTCAAACAAATTAATCTTGACAGATAAATAGTCTAGGTAGAGAATAAAAGAGTTCATTAGCCTAATCTAAACTCTTGGAAGTGATAAGGGTACAAGCATATAGTTGGTTTTGCTTTCAAAAGAAAATAATGTCAACGGTTTGCCAGTCCAAGTGCACCCAAAAGAAGAAAAAATGTTAGGTAAAGTTGGATGGGTAGGTAGAAATGAGGTTGAAGCAAACATGTCTTTCTGATTTTAAGATCATAGCTTCAAGAGAACATTAGAAAATGAAGGGAGAAGGATCTGCAAAGTGAAAGTAAGGCACTGGTCTTCAAAACTCAGAGATTTGAGCTCTGAGGTCTTGACACCTCTTGAAAAGGAGCTGCCCTCCCCAAGTGGAGCCACTATTAGTCATCAGTAATTTGTACTATCCGTAGATGACTAAATATTGGCTACAAATTTCTAAAAAACAAAATTTCCCGAACATGGTGAGTTTTAGAAATCTCATTGCCTTCATTATCCTTATAGAAAAGTTTTCACTACTCCACTAGCTTGCCATTCCATGGTCACCCTGCTGCTCCTAAAAAACTTCTTATGTGCTTTTACCGACCTTTGTTAGCCTCCTTTCATGCTTATAACTTCATTGCCTCATTTTCCCCTATCCTTAATATACCTTCCTAAACACTTCCCATCACTCCTATCCCTCAAACTCATCATTTGTTTACAAAACCTAGCCTATTGCTACAATTTGACACTTTTCGAGACTAGGCCTGTGTTTTTCCCTTTTGGACCCCTTCCCCTCACCAAATCCTTGAAATTCGACTTTCCACTACTCTCTAACATCTATTCCTATCCCCCAAAATTTCCCCAAGAATTTAGACAACACTTAACCCCTTCATTCCCCTGCCTCTACAAGGTAGTCCTGAATCCCCTGTTTTGCCTACACCAATCCCTAATTTCCTCTTCCAACTAAGCTAGGGTTTGCTATGGAAAAGAGACATAGGAGAAAAATATCCATATGGTAGGTCATATCGGCAAGCATGAAGCCATACCAACTCATAAACATCATGTCTCCATCATTTTCCAGGAATTCATTCCAAGAGCCAAGCTATTTGTCACTCATAGGGAAAATTTTGCTTCAAACTATATTTATGACCAAAAATAGATGAATTTGAAAAATATGAGAGAGGTTTTTGTCCATCATGGGTCCAAGAAGAAAAACCTCCTTCAGATTTTTCACAAGTGTCATGGTTTTAGAGAAATGTAAAAAATATAGGTGTCACGAGAGAATTGTTGCACCATTGGAGTGACCTTGGGAAAATCAATTTTTCTCATAGAAGGATTGTCCAAATGACTTTCTTGATGATTCAAATGACAACTAGCCTAGAATATATTTCTAATGAGCTATCATGAGCCCAATTTAGAGTTGAGGAAGGCCTCCAAAAGTTGCCTACACCAGCACTCTGCATTTCTGCACCATCATTCAACACTTTTTGACCAGTCTTGGGAGAATCAACTTTTGACAGGTCAAATCAACTCCAATCAGAAAAAAAGGTATATTGGAAAGTAGACAGGATAATATTTCCAACGAGATATAATGGGCCCAATTTGGACACCGGGAAATCCTCCCAATTCCCTCTGCAAAAGGCGTTGCGTGTTCAGGGTCACGCGCTGTGCATTCAGAGGAATTTCTTATGCAAATTTGCACTGCGCTGCGTATTCAGAGGCGTGCTGCGCGTTCGCCCAAGAAGCCTGAGAGGCCCGTGTAGAGGCGTTTCGGCGCTGCGCTTTCGGCAGGGAGGCCCAACAGGCATGTAGGTGCTGCACGTTCACAACCCGACATGCCCTATAAGCGTGCAGGCGTTGCACGTTCACAACCCGACAAGCCCGACACACATGCAGGCATTTCTCTTTTGGCATACCCAACAGGCTCGAATACGCGTGCAGGCATTGTGCTTTCGGTAGACCCGACAGGCCCGAATACGCGTTCAGGCACTACGCATTGGACCTAAAGCTCCTCTTGCACCTGCAAACACTAAAAAGACAGAAAAAATACCTCCAAGCTGCCATCAAAGGGTCTTTAAAGCATTGCTAATCGGTAGGTGGATTTCATACCTTTTCCTCCAGTGCATTTTGATGATTTAAAGACAAGAGAAATTGAAAAAAACCCTATAGGAGTGAAAACCTAAGTGTTCATGCTTAAAACCCTGTTCAAGCCTCCCTCATATTAAAACAAGAAGATATCAGTCAAATAGGGATAATCAAGGTGGTTGCATTGCTTTAAAAGTTTATCATCCATCAAGGCTTGACATGACACTCAGTCCCTTATATTGCCATTTGGGTCTAAAAACAGTGAGGCTCGTAGTGGGTGTAAAGGCAACAAAGCACGTATCAGTAAAGAGCACAATAAAGGTCACAACAGTGAGGCTGATGTCAGTAAATATGAGCAAAATGAAACAGAAGGCCAAGGCTGCTAGTGCAAATGTCAATGAATAATTAAAGCAGTAAAGAACATGGCATTAGATCCAAGGGTCATAAGAGCAGTAAGAGAAGTGTTACAAAGAATGAAGATGACAATGTGGAAAAGAAAAAAATGCAGAAAACAATGATGAAGCGCATAGCAGTGAGCCTAATGACAATGGATCAGATAAGAGAAATGTGGTAGAAAAGCAATAAACCAGATAAAGAGGCCTATGAGGCATGATGAACCAATGAAGACAAAAGCAATGAACAAATTAGTGAGGCAGGTTCCAATGAGGGAAAGTCCTCAAGAAGACAAAAGAAAAAAGGAAACCTTGAAATTCTTTTTGATCTATCCCTTGCAAGTCATTCCAAACATAATTAGTAAAACGATTTCAGAATTTGGCAAGTTTTTGACATTTTTGGTTTTTTGACTGATATTAAG
Organism: Pinus albicaulis; assembly: GCA_034641835.2. Lineage (NCBI taxonomy): Eukaryota > Viridiplantae > Streptophyta > Pinopsida > Pinales > Pinaceae > Pinus > Pinus albicaulis. The sequence goes on along the minus strand of CM076581.1, from coordinate 976,690,427 downwards.
GGTCGAAAGCGCAACACCCTTGGCGCTACACTTTTCATACATGCATCCATTGGAGGTAAATTTTATATTTTTGGATTCATCAGCCCAAGGAAATCATGCACACCCAATTTTAGATCATTTGGAGCAATTTTGGTCCTCCAAATGGCCCAAAAACATGCCAATTTTCACCTTTTTGCCATGTTTTCAGGGCTGGTGTTGCGCCTTCAGCAGCCTTGGGAGATTTTCCTTTTTAATAGGTTAATGGAACCCAATCAGAAAACCAAAAGCCATTTTGGAAATTAGACTCAACAATATTTCCAACGAGCCATCACAGAGCCAATTCCGACATCGGGAAAGCCTTCAAAACTTGGATGCAAGATGACTCAGTTTTCCTGTGCAGGCACTGCACCTTCAGACCTCTAAAGTTGCCCCCTTGCAAAAATGTAAAAAAAACACACTAGATGATATTTTTGAGATTTTTTGGGAAAATCATTTCAGAGTTGGTTGAGGAGCTATGTTTAGGTTATCTTTCATTTATTACATTAGATATTTTGTGCCTTGGGCCTTCCATGGTCTTAATGGAAAAAATTGGCATTTATGATGCATTTATGGTTTCTAGAAGCCTCTTAGGGTTTCCACCTCCTCATTTTCTGGTTAAATATATCCTTGAGGCCTCATTGTAATTGTTGGATGTTTATTGAGAGTAATATACAGACGTTGAGATTGAAGAGAAATTGGATTTGGTGCTTGATGATGACTTTGGAATGTGCATCTGTGGATTGAGCTCACTCTTAGGATTCATTAAGCTTGGTTATATGGTGATGTATTCCATATTTGTGTTTTTTTTCTTCATTTATTCATTATTTTTATGGTTCATTTGGTCATAGGACATAAATAGAGAATAGGATTTTCCTTCTTGGCACCCTACTTTTGCCTGCTTCCTTGATTTCTATGTTTTCTTCTTCAAAGTTTTGCTAAAGAATCCTTGAATTTTGTTTAGTGTTACTAATATGTTATGCTAAATTTCTATTTTTTTGAAATAAAGTCTTAGAGAATCCTTCAATACTCTCTTAGTTTAATTATCTGTTGTTTTTAAGGTTTGCTTAGTATTTTTTGGTTGAAGAATCCTTTATTGCTCTTCAAGTTTATTATGCTATCATCTTAGAAGCTTTTTCTTGTTTATTAGTTTGTTAAAGGATCCTTGAATTCCCCTTAACATACTGTATTCACACATCCATGTTCATTTCATTCTCCCTAGACCTACTTAGATCCATTTGGCCTTGTCAACTTGCCCTTTGAACTATCCTTGACTCATTTTTATAATTTTCAAAACCTTTGTAGACTCCATAGCCCAATGGATTGATCCTCTCTTACTCTACCTATATCCCTTGACAACCTACCCAACTAAAAAAACAAATGAACCCTAATCCCTATAACTAGCCTAAAATCAAAACCTAAAAGCTATCAATTTAAAAACTTTTACAAGCAAACATTAGAGAGAGCCCTCTCTGAGTCCAGGAAGGCTAGGTCATAGAACTCCAAATATTGGTTTGATGTTACCCCTGTTCATTTGTTCTTGCCAATCTAAAATTTACGGGGAACTAACAGGTAAAACCATGAGTATTAAACCATGGTTTGAGACCATGGTATGTGCGCGTTTTGGATGATATAAATATGTAAGAGTCGAGTAAAGAAGGAAATTTTGAAATATTGGATTAGTTTTGGTTATGTGTCTTTGTTACTCTAGGTTTTTTATCTGGGTATAGAGGCTCTTGGTGGCTATGTGCACGGAGACCTATGTCCCGAGCTGTGTGTGAAATCTACTGTTGTGTGTGAAAAAAGGATAAATTGTACTAAATTGCAAATCTCTTAATAAAAAAAGGCATTTTTCTCGAAAGATCTGGATCTGTTTTATCATTGTGTATTTACTTCAGTGAATGGGTTAATTTCATCTATGCACAAGTAATATTCTATGTTAAATAATTAGATATGAATGAAGTACAATTAACTACTGCACACGAGAATATATCAAAGTATGTTGTGATAATCTATGAAAGGGTTAGATTTTATTACCATTGACTATGCGTTCACAAATCAGTTTATATCTACCACATCAAAAGCTCCCTCACGGTGCAGAAACCTAGTTCCAACACCCCCCCATACTACTTCGGGTGAGACTTTGGTTCGCGCAAGCAGATCACTACCGAAAGGGCCAGTAGTTGGAGGGTTTTTTGGTTGTGCAAATGCTCTAAACCAGGGTTAGGACCCCTTAAGACAACACTTAGGAGATAAAAATTTCATTAATTCAAAAAGTAATACATCAAAGTCTACTGTTACACTTCTCGAAATCTAGAGACTCACATTTCTACCTTGTTAACCATTACTTATACATTGCATCATTACAGAGTTAGTATTTAACAAAATCAGCAATTACGATAGCTCTGTTTACTCGCAAATATACAGTAATCGTTAAAGCAGAAAAAATGCAAAATATAGCGATTATGTCAGTCCATTGGCTTCTCGTTGGTCAATCATTGTTGCGGTCCTCGTCCTATAATAACACTGCTAGCTCATTGACAACCATGCACTAATTTGTATCTTGCTAGTCATCATTATCTCAATTCTGAAAAAGAAATTTAGTCAGCAAGTCGCATAGGCAGTCCCCTAGGACTATGTTTCATTAATCAATATTTCAGAAATACATGACAATTTGATATACCTTTATTGGTTGAGATATAAATTAACCTCACAAAATCTATGGAACGGGTAAGTTGAAATGGATAAAAAAACAAGTTAATATTCAATAATTTAGCAACCAACACAGTGGTTGGAAGATTCAAATGTTTTCATTAATGATTGGATATCAAATTCCCTATTTTTTATTATTTCTTCTGTTTCTTTTACATCTTTAGGAACCAATCCTAATTTCAAAACTAGGTCCTCAAGTCCCTTAATTCATGTACCCTTGGCTAGATAAGACACATTTTATAGATTCAATCGAGAGTGGATATTTTTTAATTATGATTACAAATTAGAAGTTTCCATGGAATACATTTTCAAATATGTATACATCATCTCCCCTTATTTTTTGTGTACATCGATATGATCTATGAGATGGATATGTTTGGTGTCAAAAGAAAACAAGGAAGTTTATAATCTTCATCAGTTTTAGGTACAGGGATATATGGTTCCAAAAATTCCAATTGCAACTTTCCATTTTCACTATCTAAGGATGAAATTAGTCTGGTCTATGTTGTAGAAGATTTTTTCCAAAATTCTGCATATGTTGAAGTTTTCAGTACTTCACTCTTCTTTTTTATTTCTAGAAATTTTGAAAATATACTTTGTTTCCTTGAAGAAGGAGAAGAAGGAGAAGGATAATCTATCCTATTTTCTTCAATATTTTGCAATGAAAATGGTGATTCTCTTGTAGTAATAATTGTAGAAGGTCCTTTATAAGTTTGGACTTCCGAGGATTCTCCTTCATCATTATTTATTGTTTTTCTTCTCTTCATGACTTTGAAATTTGTTTGCTATATTTAATCATGATGGAGATTGAATCTCCCTTGGCCTTTTTAATTATTTTTTCTATGGTATTTGGAGTCTCTAACACTGTCTAATTGGGTATTGCTTCCTCAAATTCTTGCAAAATATCTCCTCCCATCCTTCTTTATTGGAAAATTGCTTAATTTCTAGTTTTTCCACATGAACATAACGTGCTGATTTTTGTGCAACTCTCATTGATGAAATAATCCCTAGTGGATCATAAGACCAACCGAAAGTCATCCCTGAGGTGCCCCTGAATTCAGGTCAGCTCTCAAGTCTGAGATGCCCCTAAAGTCAAGTAACTTCTCGAGTCTTGCATATTCCTCGAGAGGCCCTCAAGTTAGGTCAACTGTCGAGTCACTCGATCCAGCCCTCAAGGAGGTAAGCCCTGATCAGTCAAGGTTTCACCTCCAATTTTGGGTTCTATCTAAGGATTTGACCGGGATATAACCTTTGGGAGGTCTTACCCCCAATTTCTGGTCGTCACCAAGGATAGGATGGGAAATGCTCCAAGGCAAGGCTTGGTTCTCGTTACCCAACAATTCCATGAAGACAATGTTTTGAGCCATTTTTTCTTCGGGGAGTTTTTTTCCAAAGGTTGAAACCATTTTGCACCCGAAGGGTGTAGTACCCTTATACAAGGATTAAATGTTTAAATTCCATGAAATGGAGACAATCAAGTCGACTCAAGGAAAGGTTAAGTCAAGTGAAGGAAGGTGGGCACCACCAAAGGTGAAGGCTGTCAGGTTTGGTCCTCAGTTAAGGGGGTTTGGTGAACTTCATCCTTTTCAATAAATTATTTACCTCTTTCTCTACAGATATTGTTTTGGCTATAAATGGGAAAACCTTTGCCTTCAATTTAAACTGGGCTTTTTGTTTTCTAGAAACAAAATTAACATCATCAACATTCATCATTTGTCTAATATATACAAGAGAAGAAAATTTCATTGGGAGAAATATTGGAAATTTCTATGGTTGAAGCTCACATCCATAAATTATAATTTATGTAAAATTTTGGTGTTAATGAAAGTATCCAACCTTTGAATGTTCATTAAGATGTAAAATTATTTTAATCTCCTTAGAAATCCTAGGAACAACATCACTGTTTAATAAACAATTTTCTACATCAAAGAACTGATTAACAAAATCACTAAAGGAGAATTATTGAGAAGTCTTTCTCACTAGTGACATATAGTGAATAACTGGCTGTGGGATGACTGCAATATACAACTTCTTCAAATGAAACTAAAACCTATATGATTGATGATATAAGAGCATATATACCCAAACTGATTGGTGTTTGAAAGAGCCTTCAACACTGAACTTCAAAAACTAATCATGAATAATATCTGAAAGAAATTGAATATAAGTGAACATAATATAAGGTTTTTTATTAGATGAAAATACTGATTAAAATGCTAAAATTACCTCATCAACCCATTGATCACTGGGATATCAAAATAGACAAGAAACTAGGGAAATGACCTTCCTAGACATCCTAGGGAACATTGCAGCAACATAGGGAGGATTGGTTATAGAAAATTAAAAATTATCAAGCACAAAAGATTCAAATATATGAGCCCTTTCGGAAAAGAAAATTTTCTGCTAAATATCCATTAATGCCTAAGTAGAAAACATGTGTAGGGATTCTTGAGAATTCAACTGTAAGGCTTAGAAAATTGACTTAAGAGTTACATAAAACAAGGTTTCATTATTATGAGCGATGATAGCTCTCTGGCTTGGAAGATAACGGTCTTCACACCAGGACACAAAATCTGGAAAATGTCAGGTTCGAGGGAAGAGAAATTGAGGTAATAAGGATTTCCATAATGAAAATTCATCACTAGCATCCTGATATTTATGGAAAGCCCAATTGTGTAGTTCATATAGGTTGAACTTGCAATTAATCTCTACAATTTGGAGTTGGGTATCAACTAAAGGTAATTCCTCTAATTTGGTTATAGAAGGTAGCACTCCATATACGGATAACTTTGTTTTCCTTTATGGGAAGCCATTTGAAAAAATAAAAATGTTCGAGGATAATAGGACAATTTTTTAGGTCCTTATATTACTAGTATAGTCCCTTATTGTTGTTAGTGTAACCCCCTTATTGTTATTTTTTTACCCCTGTAACCCCCATATTTTTATTATTGTGCCCTTAAATTATTATTGTTAGGTCGGCTAGGATTACATTGTGGCCCCATGGACTCCTATATATAGAAAGGAGGTTTTGTCATTTGTATCATCCAAGAGTTTTTCATTCATGTAATGTATTGGAGGTTTCCCCCTCGAAGTGGCTTATTTCTAAGACGTTGATATCTTTTTTCTTCTCTTTTTGGAGATGGTTTCACAACATTCGGTATTAGAGCTTTGGATTCTAGGGTTTTTCTGCTCCAAACAGGTCATCGTGGAATTTTCGCTATAACTTTCTTTATACAGGTTCAGAAGCTAAAATTTTTAGAGCGCGAAGCCAAAATCCTGAGAAACATCGCTGCAAAATTTCAGAGCTTGGTTTGCAATATTTTCAGAAATATGATCTGTGGAATTTAGGTATTTGTCAGGCTCCCAAATTTCATCTCAAAGAGGTGATCGTGGGAAAACCTTCATAACTCTCTCTATGAGCATCAGATTGGAATTCTGTAAAAAATGGTTGGAATTACACAAATTGCAGTTTCCTGTCTATAAATTTAAGAGCCAAAGGAGAAAACAGTGACACGTGACAAGTCGTACAAGTTCGCTCTACTGAAATAGTCCATAATTAGGTCATTGTGGGAGATTGGACATAAATTTGCCTTGAAGAATCCAAATCAGGTCCGACCTGTGGCATTCGAAAAAGGATTCAGAGTGCTACCGCAGGGCCAAATTTCAGATATTGAAGATCTGAAATCACAGATATAATTTAGTTTCAATATCAAGCTCCTCAAAAGCAAGAAAAACGTGTGTATTTTTTTCGAATTACATAAGTCTCGTTTGAAAAAAATTAGTTTTAATTTATTCCAAGGACATATTGAAGAATAAATATCAGTATTGGGTTCTAAAATTCCCCCTAAAAATAATTCAACACCAATTAAGCCTTCATAAGGCTCTACTATGACTCATGAAGACAAATAAACACAACATGAGATATCAAAATTACAAGAGCAAGTGCGCCAAATTTCCCTATTGCAAAGAACAACAAAAAATGAAATGGAAGTTTTGAAGAAAGGCGTGGAAACTAAGATGGATGGTTTGAAGAAAGCAGTGCAAGCTAAGATTGATGGCGTGGAAGTGGGCATGGAAGCTAAGATGGATGGCATGGAAGCTAAGATGGATGACATGGAAGCTAAGATCGATGAAAAAATGAAAGACAACATCGAAAACATGAAGAATGATTTGGAAAAGTTGATACAAGAAATGATTCCTAATGGCGAAAAGATAGTAGAGGAAACTCATGATGAGAATAAAATACATGTTAATCGTGATTTCATAAACTCTAATGTTGGATTGAAGAACCACCATATTCCAAAGATGGATATGAGGAAGTTTGATGGCAAGGATCCCGTAACATGGATACTACAGATGGAGCAATATTTTGATCTCCATAATGTGCAAAACACACAAAAGGTACGCATTGCAACTTTACATTTAGAACAAAATATATTTGTATGGTATCAATGGCTTTGCTCCCGTAAAAAAATTGTCACTTGGTCAATTTTTACGGAGGAAATGATAGCACATTATGAGGATACAAAGAGCAACACCTTCTTTAGCCAATTGATAAATCTCAAACAAAAGGGTTTAGTGGGGGAGCACATTGAGGACTTCCAAAAATTGAATATAAGGGTAACTGATATTCGAGAGGAACACAAGATTGATCTCTTCATAGGCACTTTAAAGGATAACATCCAACATGAAGTTCGTGTTTTGGAACCAGATTCATTGGAGAAGGCATTCAGGTTGGCAAGAAAAGTTGAATGTAAAATAATGGCGAAAAGGAAGCCTACCACTCAATTCTATAAAGAAGGAAGTGTTGCTACGTCTAGATTTCCATAACCTACAAGGTTGACACCACAACAATTGGAAGAAAAAAGAGAAAAAGGGATTTGCTACAGTTGTGATAGAAAATACACTAAAGGTCATAAGTGCACTGAGAATAAATTATTTTACATAGATTGTGAAGAGGAAGAAGAAAATGAAGAAGAAACTTCAAAAATAGAGGATATACATCAGGAAGAAACCCTAGAAGAAGAAGAAATGAGTCCGACCATATCATGTAATGCATTGGCAGGAATTGCCACTCCTCAAACTCTCAAGATAGAAGGACATATCAAGAAGAAAAAGGTAATAGTGTTGATTGATTCGGGTAGTACCCATAATTTGATTCACTGTAAGGTAGCCAAGGAATTGAATTGTTTCCTATACCGAGCACTAGAATGTCAAGTGATGGTTGCAAATGGAGGAACTATAAATTTCTTTGGAAAATGCCATAATATCAAAATAGCCATGGGGGAATATGTATTTAATAGTCTAATGCTTTCCATCCCAATGGGAGGTGCTGATGTTGTACTAGGAGTACAATGGTTACAATATTTGGGGACGATAGCTTTTAATTTTCAAGAAAATTTCTTGAATTTTTTTTCTGAAGGAAAGGAAATCAAATTACGAGGTATCGCAAGGAAGCCAAGAAAGATAACAAACTATAATTTCATGACAAAGCTTCTAAATAAAGAACAACGGGGGGTAATTGCATAATTATGCTCACTAGAAGTTCCAACATCAAAATCATCTATTTCTCTAGATCTCCAAAAATTCTTGGACAATCATTCCAAGGTGTTTGATACTCCCAAAGGACCCCCACCTTTTTGTGATCATGATCATGCTATTCATTTGATTCCAGGAAGTATTCCTCCAAACATCAGGCCTTACAGATATCCTTATGTCCAAAAGAGCGAAATTGAACGTATGAATGCAGAAATGTTAGAGGCGGGTATAATTCAACCTAGTCAAAGTTCTTTCTCTACTCCAATAGTATTGGTGCACAAGAAAGATGGATCATGGCTCATGTGTCCGGATTATAGGGAGCTCAATAAGCTCACTATTAAAGATAAATTTCCCATTCTTGTGATTGATGAATTATTGGATGAATTACATGGAGAAATTTATTTTACCAAGTTGGATCTTCGTTTAGGATATCATAAAATTAGAATGAAGACTGAAGATATTCTGAAAACAATATTTCGAACTCATGAGGGTCATTATGATTTTTTGGTCATGCCTTTTGGCCTTAACAATGCACGTTCTACATTTCAAGGGTTGATGAATTCCATTTTCAAACCATTCATTAGAAAATTTGTGCTAGTATTTTTTGATGATATACTAATCTACAACAGGTCTTGGAAGGATCATGTTCTTCATGTTGACAAGGTGCTCAAACTATTGGAGGAGAAACAATTATATGCAAAAACATCTAAATGTTTCTTTGGAGTACAAGAGGTGGAATATTTGGGTCATATTATATCTCATGATGGTGTTAAGGTAGACCCTAAAAAAATTAAAGCCATTAAGGAATGGAAATTCCCCACAATCATAAAGCAGTTGCATGGATTTCTCGGGATAAGAGGGTATTGTCACAAGTTTGTTAATAATTATGAGAGAATAGTAGCACCTCTAACAACATTATTGAAGAAAGATGCATTTTCATGGACTCCTGAAGCAACTAAGTCCTTTGAACATCTTAAAGAGGCAATGTGCCTAGCACCAGTCTTAGCTACGCCAGACTTCACAAAGACCTTTATTGTGGAATGTGATTCCTCAGGAAATGGAATTGGTGTTGTTTTAATGCAAGAAGGAAGACCCATTGCTTTTGAAAGTTGTTCAATCAAAGGAAATTATTTACCAAAGGCTATTTATGAGAAGGAAATGTTGGCAATACTACATGCACTAAAGAAATGGAGACCTTACCTAATGGGAAGACACTTCAAGGTAAAAAATGATCATGATAGTCTTAAACACTTTTTGGAACAAATACTATCTTCAAAAGAGTAGCAAAAATGGGTCACAAAGATGTTGGGTTATGACTTTTAAATCGTCTACAAAAAATGGAAGCTAAATGTTATTGCAGATGCACTCTCAAGAAAGGATGAAGAGGCGGAAGCATTTCTTTGTGCCATTTCAATTATCCAACCAGGTTGGATAACCAAAGCAAGGGATGAATGGAAGAAGGACGAAGAAGTGTGGAATCTCATTCAAAAGTTGCAGCAAGATCCTAGTACATCTAATACATTTAGTTGGAAAAATGATTCTTTATGGTACAAATATCGCTTATATATTTTCAAGAATTCCCAACTAAAACAAAAGATTTTTTTGGAATTGCACACTTCTCCTTTAGGAGGACACTCAGGATTTTTAAAAACTTAGCATAGGGTGAAGAAATAATTTTTTTGGGATGGCCTTAAATCTGATATTCAAAAGTTTGTGGTGGAATGTTTGGTTTTCCAGCAAAATAAAGTGGAGACAATTAAGACCCCAGGTCTTCTACAACCTTTATCCATTCCAAGTCAATGTTGGGAAGAGATTTCAATGGATTTTATCATAGGTTTACCTAAGTCCGAAGGAAGGAGTGTCATCATGGTGGTAGTTGATAGACTTACGAAGTATGCACACTTTTGTGCATTATCTCATCCAGTTAAAGAAAGTATAGTTGCTACTGCATTTATGGAAACAATTCAAAAGCTACATGGAAACCCAAAGATTATTGTAAGTGACAGAGATCCCATTTTTACAAGAAATTTTTGGACGGAATTATTTTCTTGTTTGGGTACTCAACTAGCTCATAGCTCATCTTATCATCCTCAATCTGATGGTCAAACAGAGATAGTGAATAAATGTTTGGAAGTATATCTTCGTTGTTTTGTATATGATAAGAAAGCACAATGAGTCAAGTGGTTACCTCTGGCTGAATGGTGGTATAACACTTCCTTCCATATTGCAGAAAAAATGACCCCATTTATGGCACTTTATGGATATCATCCATCGTCCATCACATCTTCTTTAATGGAAAATGCTAGGGTTCAATCAGTGGAGGATCACATCGAACATCCACAAGAAGTTCTCCGAGTCTTAAAGGATAACCTAAATTTGGCACAAAATCGAATGAAACAACAGGCAGTTCAACTTCGTAGCGAGGGAAGTTTTGATGTGGGAGACTGGATATTTTTACGGCTACAACCATACAAACAAATTTCCCTCAAGAAAGCTAAGAAGGATAATAAATTATCACCAAAATACTATGGTCCTTACAAGGTTTTTCAAAATATTGGTACTATGATATACAAATTGGAGCTTCCTTCTTCTTTGCGAGTGTATCCAGTTTTCCATGTTTCATGCTTAAAAAAGGTTATAGGGGACAAACTTCCACTTAAAACAATATTGCCAGAAGTTGATGAGGAAGGAAAAACCATATTGGAACCTGAAGCAGTCACAGAAACAAGAACTCGACAACTACGAAATCAATCAATTTCAGAGTATCTCATCAAATGGAAGAACTTACCCGCAGAATATTCTACATGGGAGGATGATAATTTTATAAAAAAGCACCCGGAGCTACTCAAGCATTGAGGACAACACCTTTTTGAAGGAGATGAGCATGTTAGGTCCTTATATTACTAGTATAGTCCCTTATTTTTGTTAATGTAACCCCCTTATTGTTATTGTTGTACCCCTCTAACCCCCATATTGTTATTATTGTGTCCTTAAATTATTATTGTTAGGTCTGCTAGAATTACATTGTGGCCACATGGACTCCTATATATAGAAAGGAGGTTTTGTCATTTGTATCATCCAATAATTTTTCATTCATGTAATGTATGGGAGGTTGGCCCCTCGAAGTGGCTTATTTCTAAGGCGTTGATATCTCTTTTCTTCTCTTTTTGGAGTTGGTTTCACAACACAATTACCTAGAAATAGGATGATAGAAACCTTGAAAATCAATGACATTCACTTTCATATCCATGTTGGAAGTCTTGATTGTAAGTAGAATGGAGTAAAGAATGTATTTTTCAAGGGGATAGGATTTTAATCAAATGATGATAATGGGTGAAATTGGGTAATGGTAAATGGGACTGGAGAATTGAGTGTTTCGAATGTTGGTGGTGAAATTAATATATAACAGTTATCTGATTTTTTTTTTTGGGATATGGAAATGGTTAAATGTAGTGGAGATTTTGGTGATAAGAGAAACTGGAGGGAAGAGTCACGAAGGGATGAGCGGGAGGAAAGGTGGTTTGCGGGGGGAGGTGTAGGAATGGTTTGTGGTAATAGGCATGGGGGTACCACATGGATGTGGGGCTTCCACATACCTAAAGGATGGATATGGAAAACTGCTTTGCGGACCCCCCTGCCTTTTCGTTAATCGTCTACAATGCGGTGGGTCCCGCAAATGATCCGGGGTCGTTGATCCGAGCCGGCCAGAACTGGCCTGTTCAAAATTAAAACAAAATTTAAACACTATCCGACAAATAAAAAAAATTGATATATTACAAATAAATAATCCTTTTCAAATGTTGAGGATTATAAAAATAATAAAATAAAAATGATCCGGCATTTGAATGTGCACACAATTAGAGGGATACTATTATTTTATTATTATTATTATTATTAATCCCTTTTTATTTCTTTCTTTCTTTTCTTTTTTTTAAATTTTAATTTTCTTTTCTTTTCATCCTTTTGTTTCTTTTTCTTATTTTTATATTTTTTTTCTCTATTTTTTATATTAATTTTTTTTCCTTTTTGAAAATAAAGGAATAACTACAAATATTATAGGAGTAAAAATAAGTTATAAAATTAGCTCCATCTGGGGACTGCTTCCCCCTATGGGATGCAAAGAACTTGCAGATCCATGTGCATTCTCCTCGGGCTATGGAGTCTTTGTTGTCAAAATAACACTTGCTGTTGAAATTGAAAGAAAATCAGAAATTTACAATGATGATAATTGAAAAAAATTAATAATGAATATAATTCTTGAGGTATTTACCATTGATTGGCAATGAAGAATACTGTCGTTCCAGGTTGTGTAAAATGAATGTATTTTTGCCCTTCACTTATGAAATTTTGAAAGGTCCCAACCATAAATTATCAAACTTTCCATGCTTTCCTCTTTCATCTCTTCTTGCATCCCATCTGAGAACTAAATATCCTTGTAAGAAATCTATTTCTCTAGCTTTCCTGTCAAACAAACTCTTCATTTTGTCTTAATACTGTCGAAGTATGTGCTGAATTTAATCATTATCCTGATTTAGCTCAATAATCAAGTTGATTCTTATTGAAAAATCATCTTCTTATTCATATGATTCCTACAAAAACTTCATGACTCGAAATGCTAACTGTGTAGGGAAAATTTCTTCAATTCCATATACAAGTTGAAAAGGGGATTTACGAGTATACCTTGTAGGTGAAACTTTGTTTTCCGTACTGCATATTTGAGATGAATTTCCCAACTTCTTTTATAATCAACTAATTCTTTCTTAATGACTTTAATCATAATTTTATTTGGTGATTCTTCCAACCCATTAACCTGTGGATAATATGGTGTAGAATGATGTAAAGTAATATGATATTTCAGAGAAAATTGTATCATACTGCTGAAATCTTGTGCATTGTCTGTAAATATTTTCCTTGGGAAACCAAATCTAGACAATATGTTTTCTTCAATAAATCTCATCACTACTGTATCAGTTTCATTCTTAACAAGAATTGCTTCTACCCACTTTGTGAAATAATCAATGGTTGTTAATATCCATCTATGTTGATTAATGGACGCTGGAACTATTTCACCAATGAAATCTAATCCCCACTGTTAAAAAGGAGCTTCAAGTGAAACTACAACAAGGGGAAGTGCTACTAACCTTTGTTTTCCTGCAAATATATGACAAGGGATACAACTTCTTACCTTGGCTCCAACTTGTACAAATAATTTTGGCCAATAGAATCCTGATCTCAAAATTTTATATGCAGCTGCCTTCCAAGCATATTGTCCTCAAGAAATGCCTTCATGAAATTGCTCAATTACTCCTTCAGTTTCATTTTCAATTAAAAATAATAAGATGATATTTAAAGGATCCTTACAATACAAATTTGCATTCACTATACAATATTTCATGGCTTTGAGTCTTAAATATATTCTTTGATTCTTTGTGAATTCAAGAGGATACTCAAAATCACGTAGAAAATGCACTATGTGTTTATACCAATCTGATAGTAGATATGTTTCATCAATATGTGAAGGAACAAGAGCAAGAATTGTTGGAAATACTGAGAGGGGGGTGAATCAATATTTATTTTCAATTGTTGTTTTTACTAGTTAGATCACTTATATTTAGAACACAAAATGAACAATAAGAATAAATGATTTTATTAATTTCTTCAATAAATCAAGTACAATATATGTAGGGCTCCAACCCTAGATGAAGACACAAATCTTCAATCTCCTAGGCTCCAACCTGTATTTTCCAAGCACCGACTTGGACTTCCAAGGCTCCAACCTTGTCAATTCTGAGGCACCAACCTCAAGGGCTTCAACCCTATATCTGGTACAGGCTCCAACCTGTCCCTTGAGGACTCTTATCCTTTAGGTCTCCAAGCCTATCTTCCAAGGCACCAACCTTGTCAATTCTGAGGCACCAACCTCAAGGGCTCCAACCCTATCTTCCAAGGCACCAACCTTGTCTCTATGAGGCTCCAACCTCCTGCTTCATTTTGTCAATATATATTTGGTTATACTTACGGCTCCCAATGTCTTCTTCAACGAACCCTGAGAATATTCAGCTTACTCTTCACTGTAATCTACACATCACGTCATCAATGACAACCTTTTCTTTGTAGAAGGTGTCACCACTGCTCTTCATTGTACCCAAAAAATTTCTCTAAGTTACCTTATGATGACTTCATCAATGCATCATCATCTTACAAGATCACTCAAGGCCTCTCAAAAAAATGTCTACAATAGCCTTGTCAAATCCCATTCTCTTCAAGTCTAGTATGCTGCTTCAAGATACTCACAGGTTACTTTCAAAAAATATTCAAAACTTCAAGTGTGGCCTTATAGAAATGTCTTCAAACCTTCCAAGGTCAGTAGTCATAAATTATTACTAGACTTCAAGTCAAATCACCATATGTCTTCAAGGAACAACCTAAGTCTTCACTGTTCAATACTTCTCTTGTCCAAGAACTTCACTTAATCACACAGGTCTAAGTATATTTTAGTGAATTCAAGCCACAGAAAAAATGCACCAGGTCTGAAGTATATTTGTGTAGGTTGTCACATGTTTACTTGTTGTAGTAAGTCAAATATTCCTTAGTCTTCACCGAGATTACACCATCCACAAGTCTGGGCTCCACCGAGGTAACAATACCCACTGTTCCACCAAGTATGTAATGATCTCAGATCTGGGCTAGGGCTGACCTTGGAGCTGAGGTTTTCAGTAGTCTGATCTTGAAGGTGACTCTGCTACTAATCCTAGCTCACAGCCCACAGGTGGCTGTTCTTCCTAGTCGAATCTCTTCAACACAGTTTCACTACAGGTCAGAGCTGTGAGAACTGAGCTCTAAATGTGTGTTTAACACAAGGTTAGCTTTTCTCTGATAACTAGTCCGAGTTCCTTCCACAAGCACACTGTCTCTATAATGGGTAAGTTATTAAATTGATCCTTCAAAAAGGTTTCGAGCTAATTGTGATCACTATCACTGTAATGGTAAGCTATAGGTGTCATACCCTTCACAGATTAGTTATCATAGGAATGCAGTGATATTAGATCATCAATCTCTATTAAGGCACCACAGGTTTGTCCTCCAAAAAATTGATCCAAGCTACCCAAACACTTTTTGTAGGTGGTCTGAGCTCCATAGGTGTGTTAACACAGTCTACACTTCAGGTTCACTGTTGTTAAGTTCCAAAATTCTGTGGTGAGGTATATTTTTGAAAAAAGCCCAAAATATGTTAGAAAGTGCCTGAAACAAGTCCGAAATGCTTAAGCCTTCAATCCGAGCTGGATATTGCAAAATCTGTAGTAGATATACCTCTATCCTTAAGTGATCTTAGCCCTCTTCTCATCACTGGATCGAGACATAGATATGAATCCGTATTATCCCACAGAAATATGAATCCGAGCTATAGTAGATTACAGATCCGCAAATCCACAGGTTCGAGCTACAGACAAGACTGCAATCCTTATCCAAGCTTCTGTAATAAGCTACAGGTTTGAGGGATAAGTATTTTGCTGGAGGTCCGAAGTATGTAGTATAGTCCAAGGGTATAAGTATAAGTCTTCCACAAAATTTATAACAGTCCGAGCTCAAAAAGTCAACTAAAAATCCATAGGGTGACTGCCCACAGCAAGGATGATAACCCAATATCCCAAACAGAAATGTCTATGCTCTCCTCGGTCTTTATGTCTTGTTGTTCTGTATTTCGGAAGTTATCTGAACCGATTACTGTGATTCTTTACTGAAAATTGTGCTTAGAATGAGGAGTCCGAAATCCTTTTTATACTAGTTTTGAGACCTTTCAATGAACAAACACGTCTCTTGGCCATGAGACATGAGCCTACACAAGTCGGCTTAGGTCGGCTCACTTGACATAAATTTACCTTAAACTTGAAAAATCAATAACTTTCAAACCGCTTGGAGTTTCAGGCGGAGTAATAGCTCGTTGGAAGGGAAAAATTATGCTCTTCAAGATGGTGTGGGTTTCATTAAGGAATTTTGCCTCTAAGGTAGAAAAATATACTTTTTAATGTGACTGATTATTTATGAGTGCAGAAGTGGAGGCAGGGAAGAATGCCTTTAAGTGTAGAGGCTCATGGTTTGATTTCTTCATTGATTGTCTTCATAATCATGCCTTAGCCTTCTTCAACATAGGGTCGCCATCATCATGTCCTTCATCAAGTGCAGTGATATGGTAGTCTTCCATTATGATCACCAAGATACATGATTGACACTTCATTTGTGTCTTGACATATTAAGCAAGAGTTGTAACCACTTGTAATCATCCTCTGGCATCTTCAAGAATATTTTCCATCCTGGTCACTGACATTATCAATGACAACCTAGATTAACAAGAACTTTACTGAAGGTTCTTGTGGATTATTCTCACCTGAAATCTGAGAAGGTTCTTGTAGGTTCTTCTCACCTGAAATCTGCGAAGGTTCTTGTGGATTCTTTTCACTTAAAATCTCTATGATGGTATTAATACCAAGTATTTTACAGTTTGATTCTTCCAATAGTTTAGCTAAAACTTGTCCTTTGACCAACTTTGTAGGTATGAACATTGAACTTTGTATGCATATTTTTTCACTCGCCAAATTATTAAACATTAGTATGACTATCCATTTCTAAAAAAAAAAGTTTATTTCCACTTATTTCATTGCAACAATATCAAATATTTTCTTTTTCTCTTGCTTGTTTCCAACAACCAATATTTTATGGCAATCTACATTTCGTTTTAGAAATTTACTTGTAACAAATATAAGTATCACTTCTCATTTCACCATTTTTTTTTTTGATGCTTTGTGTTTTGATTCCTTCTTCTCCATTTATGTCTCTCACCTGCAGTTGTTAGCTAATCCTATTAAACAAAAATAACTAACGATACACAATTCAATAAATTTGGAATGCATATGAATATAAAAAAATACACCAGACAAGATTGCAAAGATATTGCATATAAATAATACATCTTGCACTTGGAACAACCTTTTGAATAAATTACATATATTACAAGTATCTATTTTCATTGAATTGCTGTGCCATAGAATTATCATTGTCTCACACATAACAACCAAGACAAACCCACAAAAAAATATTCAATGCACAATTATGCTAATTGAATTATATTTCATTTCTCATTGTGTGACATTCTGCAAATAGAGTCAACACCATATTAACACTATTGCTCTATGTTTTTTTCATCTCTAAGAACATGGGGAAAAGCAAAATAACTCATTTGACCTCAAAAATATTTTCCTCTTTTGCAATATTTTGCATTCTTAGCATTTACTCTTATATAATTATGTCAAATAATAACTTGTTCACTTGTAATTGATGCCAATGAAACATTTACTATTTTGGAAATATCATGGAAAAAAAAAACATTGGTTCGTAGATGCAAAATGTAGAAGGAACAAATGAACACAATGGAAAGAAGTAAGGCTACATGCATAATTTAACAATTTGTAATTTTTCAAATTTGTCACTATTAGATGTCAAATGTGACTTTATGAGCACTGAATATCTCTATTGTACAAATTTCACTGATTGAAAACTGAGCAAATGATTCCTTGCTCAATTATACAATTATGCACAGGTGTACACACAAATTATTTTTAAGGTGATGTGCTAGTGGTCTATGGACCATGGAAAACTAGAAATCCAAATTCACCAGTCAAAACACAACTTGTGCACGCAATTATTGTGGACAAAAGTGGTCAACTGACAATTAGAGTAAACACAAGCAACAATATTATAGACCGATTTCATGACAAATTTTGTCCTGGAAAAATAATTTGTATTACATAATTTGCAGTGATAAACAAAGGAATCTATGAGCGAGGAGACACAAAAATTTGTACAGTTCTCCATGAAAATTTTTCAGTGCAAATATTGTCACAATTTTTGAGTTGTGAGATCGTAGATTAGCTCCAAATACAAAAATACAAAACCTTCGATTGTCAAATGATACATATCCAGTTGGTTGTGTTGCAGCTATTTTTATAGCATGCCGCCAAAGCAACATGCAGTTTGAACTTAGAGTCAAATATGGTGAAGCTAACCATGGTTAAAACACTGTAAGTATATTATTACACCAACACATTTTACATATTCTGCTACAATTTGATAAAAAAATTATTTTTCTTTTGTTTTCAAATGACATAAAAAGAAAGCATGTGTTTTCATACTTTCAATTTTTTTTACTCTGACACCCAAACCTTTGCATCAAATCTCAGTTACAACTCAATATATGTACAAACAAGAATTTTTGGCAATAAATCATGAGCTTGAGTGCAAAAACACATAACTTTATCTATTCAAGAATATAATTAGAAATGGTCCAAGAGGATGTAATATGTTATGATCTACATCAAAAAATTTCGTTGATGTTCTCAATGATAGTTTCACAAAGGCACGCTTGTTGTCTTTCATTAAGTTAACAACAAGGTATTTATCTACATTTTCCCTTTTCACTTTACGCACACCTAATTTTATGTTGAAAATATTTACATCTTTTCTCTCAAATCAAATCGAAATCTGATCGTTATAATCACTTTTGGAACAGGTACAAGGAACATTGAAACGAAAAAATATTTTCTCCCCACCTTATGAAGAAACTTGTGCAAAATTTTCAGATCCCATGCTTCTGAATTGAACATATTACACATTATCCAAAGAAAGTACAGATATTTCATATTGTCCCAGTGTCGATTTTGTAGTGGTAACACATAAGAACAAAATAGATTGAAAATTGCAGATGCCAGAACTCCAACAACTGTGACCAACAATTGTTGAGACAAGTTTCCAACAATACACAAAGAACATATCATCCACACTATTCAATTTGAGAAATATTTTTTTTCATGGAATCTTTACTTTGACAATCAATAACATAATTGCTGACATCAAACAACTTTGAACAAGTTTTCTTGCAACACGAGTTCCTTGAGTTTTGTTATTCTCAGTGTATGTGTCTTCATAGAACAAGCACAATTGACAAGTTCATTTACTTGTTGAATAATTTCAACATTATAATTATTGTATTGGTAATTGTTTTGTTGCATTAATATTTTCTTTGTTGCACATTGTTACAGATTTCATTGCAATTCCACTTGTACAAATGTTTTCAGTTGCAAAATAAGTCTACGAGTACCACTGCCAATCACATGCATATTCAGTTCATAGACATGTTCTTGTAAATTTTTGTACCAACTATGCTTTACCTTACATATATCCTGGACAAAAATTTCGAACTCTGGAAAGATGAACTTCTTTTTTTTCCCTCTTTCTATGTGCTAAAGAACACAATGTTATAACTTGACTAGTATTTTTTTTTTCTTATAGACAAATGAAATATGCTATAGTTAAAACTAGGCTCGCAACATAAAATACTATGAATGCATGCTTTTTCTTGTTTTCCAATTCTTGTTCTTCATATTGTTTATAAAAATGAAAATGAAATTTGTTGATCTTTTAGAGTTTCTAGTTGGTTCTAGTCTTTTGCATTGATTACATTGTGAGAGTTCATTTTCCTTATTGCAAGAGTTGATTCTATCAAATATAAGTTGAATTGATCTAGGCCAGGTATTTTTGTCTTTACTCTTTTGGGTGATATCTATATTTTGTTGTCCCATATACTGAGAGAAATTGAAGTGGCACATATATGTGCTTATTAGCTTTTATTTAACTACAATAAAGAAAAGTCTCCTTAATGATAACTTATTGAAATTGCTTGAATTGTATTGTTTCATGCTAGGGAATTTATACTTTAGCATTTATTTCTTGTTAAAATATTAGACAATGTGCAGATGATAGACTTCTAGAAAAACAATTTACGAACTTGAATTGTTGATCTCTGACAATAATGCTACTATTTATCCTCTAATTGCAAATACTTAGTTACTTAGTTAATATCTTCTTTTCTGTATAATTTCCCAGGAATCAACTTTTAAGATCCATATCATATTTAATTGTTAAGATCCCTATCATGTTTAATTGTTTCTTGCATAATAGTATAAGATCTAAGCTTTCTAAAAAAATAACTTATTGGACCTACAAGATGGTAGTTAATGGAATAGGACATGCGGTATTAATCCCTCATTTCCTTTTCTATACATAATTATGCTAATTACGTTTTCACAATGCATCAAGAACTAGTCACTACCTCCCATTTTCTATGTTTCATTTACAGAAATGCACATATTACTATTGATATCGTAAATATATCAAGATATTCTTACAGTTCCCCGGCTGTTGTTCATATTTTGATATTTACATGTGTAAGCTATGTTGATCAGGAAGTGTATGAATGATATTATAAATTTTTTAATTTTCAAAGTAGCATGGAGTTTTTTATTTTTATTTTTTATAGTTTGGATATATTATATTCTCTAAACATCTCAATGCATATTCTACTAGATAGATCGTGGAAGCCTGAAAATGTCAAAAGCTAGTCATTTTTCTAAATAACTTGGAGGTCATTGCTTTAGTCAATGCTCCATATTTACTATCATACCAAATGAGTTTGCTTTTATTTTTTAGGTGCAAGAGCTTTATGATGAATATGGACTTTTATATTCTACCCGATTTATTTCTTGGGAAAATCAACTAAAACTTTTATCTCGGAAGTTACTTCATTCATTATATCACTATAAAAAACACATGAATGTGAGGTTGGACATTTGTATATATAATTGTTTGAATTTATAAATTAATTTACATGAATGCAAATATGGACATAATAAATGTTTGAATTTATAAATTATATATAAATCCAAGATTCATAACATTGTTGTTTAGTTGGATATAGTTTGTTCTCTGTTTAGCCTAGTTTCAATTCCAAAAAATAAAAAGCATTTCTTTCTATAAAATGTATAAATAAATTATATAATATCTTTTTCTTTTCTTTTCTGAATAAGTCTACTTCTATATTGATACAAAAAGATTACAAAGAGGCAGAGGCCTCTGAGTGGCTAGCCCAGTGATGTGGCATTCTTGCATTACATTGCTGAACATTGACATAAAAAAACAACGACTGTTTACTGACTGTGATTACACTGGTGACCAGGACCTTGTCCGACTTTTTAAACAACTGATACTTGTGTCTGTGATGTTGTCTGAAATGGAGGACTCTTTTAGACATACCAGACCACAACGGACACTTCCCAAAACAAAAATTACAAACAGTTTTAGTGTAGCATTGGAACGCTGTCCGGGGGATGGTTACTTGTATAGTAATATTTAAAAAACAGTAGCTGGGAGACCATTGATATGTTGATGGAGAATGACAGTCTATAACCTGCAAAAAACTGAAGAAAAGAAGGAGAATTAACCCCTTCTTGATACCTGTATTCAGAAACTGGCGTGCATAATCCATTAAGCTTCATTGGTAGGCGAGGGCGCTTCTTCCACCACTGGGCAAGCATACGGGTTGAAATCATCGTCAACTGGAGGAGGAGGAGCTTTGCCCGAGAAGCCACTTCTTGAAGGAGCGCTGGGCTCAGCTTGCTGAAGCTTGAACTGAGAGGTAGTTGCTCCCTGAACACTCTGCATACTGACGCCAGGGGGACAGAACATAATTTCATCCTCAGAAGCTGGAACAATTCCAGAGGGCAGAGCCGGAGCATTCACATTGGGGGCCGAGGGAAAAACCTGAGCAATCGGGTTGGGCCTCAGCTTGATGGAGACAGAGGCAATGTACTCGTGATGATTGAGGGAGCAGGGGTACAAGAAACGGGCGGAGTGAGAGTGAGCATTGGAGGAGAGGCGAACTTGCGCCCCAGAGGTGGAGGGATTGCTACCACGACCACGACCCCTGCCTCTTCTGGAAGCAGCAGCGCGACCTTCACCGGGGTCAGAGAAGTCCGACGAAGAGGCGGAGGAGGGAGACGCAGGCGGCCTGATGACTTGCCCACGAGAGGAACCACGCCTGTTGGTTATTCTAGGTCTCAATCGAGGCATTGTGTGCTTGGCAGGGCGAAAAAACGATAGAGGGATGGTGAACGAGTGCAGAGGCTGACTGAAAACAAAGGAGGAGCCACGGAAGTTGCAAAACGGACCAGAGGAGACGTGAATGCCCGGAGAAAGCTGAAGGCAGCAGTTCAAACGACACCGATTCCCAGTACTGGTGCGCAGACAGGGCTCATTATCAACCTGCGAACAGCAAGAGCTCAGAGGTAAGACGCCAAGGATCGACGGAATGGGCGCCATAGCACTGAGGTGGTCAAGAAAACGAGGCGGAGTGATCTGCATTGATGCAGCATTAGCTATGAAAGCCTGCGAAATTAACTTGTTCTTCGAATGCAGAGGAATGGCGGTGGTGGTAGACCACGTGCCCGGCCACCTCCCCGTCTGCCAATTAAACATTTTCACGTACACCCGCATCCGGGAAAATTATATAATTTTATTATGATTGCAAAAAATAAAAAATTATTTACAAAATATGTAAATGACAAATAAAGAAAATAAGATTAAAAAAATATAGCTAGCATTTTTTGTAAATGAAAATTGTGCTTTCATCTTGCTAGAGCTAGTTTCAGAGTCTCTCACAACTTTTTTCCACTCCAATACTATGCACAAAAACGAAATCCACGTGGGTAAAGGCAGCGACATTGTCGCCACATCATATTGTCGTCTATTTTGAATTGACAGTGACAATAAAATAGTAATTTATTATCATTTATATAATGTAATATTTATAAAAATATTGTAAATAAAATAATTGGTGTTTTGATTTTTTAGAAATGAAATTCCAATTTTTTAATTGGTTAAAATATTTAAAAATAATAATTATTTACGACAAGTAAATAAATGTTTTTATTTAAAAAAAAAAACATTAAGTGATCTGTAACAATTGCATTACCATTAAAAATGCTAGAAGTACATTGTCAAATTATCTATATTTATGTGACAAATCATATCATATGTTAATATGTATTCAAAATAATATGATAAGGAACATACCAAGTGTCTTTTGTTTTGGAAGATTTAGAAATAAAATCATAGAATAATAACATATTTTTTTGAAGATTGTGGGTTATTGATATGGGTTTTTTTTAGTAAAAAAAATATGGCAAGTGAAAATTTAATTAAAAAACAAGAACATTGATGATAAATTTCATTGTTAGAAAGTGGTAGGCTCATATCAAAAGTTAATTAAAAACAATGAAGTAAAAAATCTTGAAGAGTGTAAGCTAACATTTCACTTCAAGCGTGATAATGAATGTGATTCCTGCTATAAAACTTGGTGTGGAGAAGTAGAGTTGCAATTTACCATTCTATTATTCACCTAATATTATGAAAAGAGTTGTAAAATCTATTAGCCATATGTGAAACTTGTTATGAAATAATGTTCTAGACAAATGCTAGTAAGAAAAATACAAAGATTAAAATTTGAATTCATCAACAAAAAGGAAAAATATAGAGGAATCAAATTGGTGAGCACATCTTATTTTTATGGTTTGTTTTTTGTTTTGTTTTGTTTGCAAAACAATTATTTTCAATGCATTGGAGGTATTATATATATATATATATATATATATATATATATATTTTTTTTTTTTTTTCTTTCTTTCTTTGTTCTTCTTCTATTTACGTTCATTTGTTTCTTTGTGTTTCAAGTTACTTGAATTTTATTTTTATTTTTTCAAGTTACATGAATTCAAAGTTTGTCCTAATGATGGATCTCCGTTGGGATTCGAAATGTCGACACTCGTTTTCTAGCACCGTGGATAATCCGAAAAGCTCCTTAAAAAGTTTGGTTGGATTAATAATCTACTTCCATGAATTATGAAGCAACAATTTAGTTAACAATAAAATAATAACATAAAATATAAAACACCAATTTAGTTAAAAAAAAATACAATATAGTTTTCACGAGATAACTAGTAAGCCGTGAGATATAATAAGTGCCTTGAAATTTATGTCCTAATTTATATCGTGTGATTACTACATGTCTTATGCTTTCCCCTAATATGTGTATCTTGTCATTGTTGTATGTTAAATTCATG
This sequence comes from Pinus albicaulis, assembly GCA_034641835.2. Lineage (NCBI taxonomy): Eukaryota > Viridiplantae > Streptophyta > Pinopsida > Pinales > Pinaceae > Pinus > Pinus albicaulis. Next base: position 976,666,155 of record CM076581.1, on the reverse strand, counting down.
TGTTTTTAGCTTATTATGAAGCCAATAATAAAATCTAAACAAGTGAAAAGGAAATAGATTTCAAATATATAAATTTACTTAAATGAAACTTTGTTGTTAGCACTTGAAGAAAATATGGAGAAAGTAAATTAGTTCTTCACTATTTGGTTCCCATAAATTGAAAAATATTAAAAAAATAATAGTAATGTGACATCAAATATTTGTTAGTAATTCTTTTAGTATCTCTAAATCAATCAAAATAATTTGAGATTTCATGGCATGTAGTTTAGCACCACACATAACTAAACAAAAATTTTCAAATGCAAAATTTAGTAACTTAAAATATTACCTAAAATTATTTACTCTATTATTCAAATGCAAAATGTCAGTAACTTAAAATATTACCTGAAGTTTTATTATTTATCATTTACAACCAACTGTAGCTACTTTTCACCCTATATTTGTCTTCCATGTATCATATTAGTTTCATTCAAGGAATTATATGAGTAGAGAAATAATATAGCCATGATATTTATTAATTTCTTAACATATCCCTAATATGATACAACTTTTTCCAATTTATTAGGTGTGGGATGAAATAAAGTAAAAAATATTGGGTCATGTTCTAATGGAGATAAATAAGGTTTTATTACTTCTTCTTAATTTATTCATTACAACTTTATTATTTATCATTTACACACAAGTTTAAATATTTGTGCTTCTTTTACAACATGCTTATAAATTAAATTTTCCCTATTGACCCCACCCTTTGCGGAGCAGTGGAACATACCCTTTTATCTCCGTACAGACTTAAATTCTACACAAAGTGTAGCTCCATACACACTTTTCTTCCACATAGAATTTAGGTCCAAAGAGCCTTCACCTAGAGTGATAAGTCCTTGCTAGGCCTGACACTGGTGTAACTAAGCCATGTGCAAATGGAAGGAAAGTGCGAAAGAAAGTCATGTGTAAAGGTCACCATGTAATGTGGGAAAAAAATGCAGACTTTAGCTTTGCACATGCATTGTTTCCACATAAATAAGAGAATATTGTTTCATATAAATACCATTGTAAATATTTCTATATTGAGTATATCAAATTTAATATATTGTTCCAATTAAATAATTAATGTGTTTAAATCCAATTAAATACTTTGGGTAGTCTGAAGCCAACAATAGAATTGTAACATCCCTCAGTGCACCTCGTACAAAATATATAGGATTAATATTTTTTACCAGTTTTACCAACGTATAATATTCCTAAATTACTTATCCCATACTCAAATAACAGTCAAATGATATAATAATGATCATTATGTAAGGTAACCTTAGAGAGGAATAAAAAATTTCATAACATAATAACCATTAATGCAACAAAATGCATTTTTTCGTAACCTTGCATCATTAGCATTGTTTATTTAATTAGGCTAGTTAATAACACATTTTAAGTTCAATGTCATGCAAGGTAACAATATCATCAAAATAATAAAATAGGAAAACACATAAATGGACACCGATACACCATGTAAACCCCAAAATTAAAAACCAACAAATGTTTCTTTTATTAAATGCTTCGTAATAGAGTTCACCCCTCACTAAATGGAAGCAAGGGATTCCATCCCTTTTCCATTGTATTTTTTTACAAAAGATCATAATATTTAATTCAAATACAATTAACTATAGGTCAATATGTTCAACATGATGTCATGTTTCTCAAACACTTTACCCACATTTCTCAAGCACAATATCTCATGGCATGGTCAGTTATCCCTTGCAAATCGTGTTTGATGATCCTTCATTCTACATGAACCAATAATCAAGCATGATTACCTATTTAATTTCCATAGTGTTAGTTATCATCCATCTTTCGGTTGTTGCAAAATGAATACATTAGAAATATCAATCATTTCATCACATAAGTCACGATTCTTTCCTACAATTAATATAACCAACAACTTTGACATCATAGTTAGCTAAAATATCCATTTAATAAAGCCACAATAATCAATCTCTACCATTTATCATTGATAATATTCCATGCTTTATGCACCTTTCATGTTGCATAATAACATTAAAAATAATTTTTAATCCTTTACACGCATCTCCAAGTGTGAGACTACAATTGTTTAACACATGCAACACCTTAATTAGTAACTTCAAAACCATTTCTTGCCATACTATTAGTTATTATCCATCTTTGAGTTGTTGCAAAAGGAATAGATTAGAACTATCAATCCTTTCTTCACATAAGTCACGATTCTTTCTTGCAATTAATATAGTGAACAACTCTAACATCATAGTTAGGTAAAATAACCATTTAAAAAAACCCGAATAATCAATCTCTACGAGTTATCACTGATAATCTTCCATACATTATGCAACTTTTCATGTTTCATAATAGCATTAAAAACAATTTTTAATCTTTTACTTTTACAAACATCTCCAAGTGGAAGAACATAGTTTTTAGTGCATACAACACCTTAATTACTAGATGAAAAGCATTGGTTATTAATAGAAATAATACTAACATCTTTTTTCAATTTAACGCATTATAGAAATGAGCATACTTACAAATGGACAACTATTTTCTCATATTTCCAATGCATTAAAAAATGTATGCAAAAGCAACGCCTACTTATCTTGCATTAAATAAATGCATGGAATTATAAAGCATATTCTCTTATTCATATTTAAAATACTTTAAATACATGACATAACTATAAAAACATGATTTCTTATCCACATCACACACGCATTAAATAAAAGGCATAAATAATATCAAACATACCTATTCATATTCATTAGATAAATACATAAAGTTCCTTTATCCATATTTATTCCAACTACAGTACCACCTTTAACTATATAATAATCACTTGAAATCTACATGTGAATGAAGAGCATGCATACAATCATGAAATTTTATTCGCATCTCATATACAAACCACATTTATGTTAACTTGCATGTGAAGAATGTGCATGAGGTTGCAAAACGTCATCTATTCAAGAAATCACCATAGTTAGCTTGCACTTCTATACTCAAGAACATGTTTAACTTAACTTTGAAATATTTTCAAAGAAAATATCATTGTTAACTTTTCTCTATGTAAGAACCATGGAATCTTTTCCAAAAAAATTAATATTGTCAGCTAATATTTGTTCATAAGAGTCCACAAAATATTTTCTAATTAACTTATATTTATTCACAAAAATCAATGAAATATTTTCTAATTAACTTATCTTCGTTCACAAGAATCCATGGATTTTTTTTCAAGAAAATATTGCACAAGAACGATTCAAATAACTCAATATTATTTTATCTCACGAGGCACAAAAACATGCAATATTTTTCAAGAAATGATATGGATTCTTATCTTTTTTATGCACAAACTTCATATGAAATATTTTTCAAGAAATAACATGGTTACTCGTATTTTTAATGCATAAGATTCATTTGCAATATTTTTCAAGAAATAACATGGATACTTATCTTTTATGAAAAATATTAATATGCATTCTTTCTACAAAATATTGACACAATTAATTTATATTTTACCATGCAATCTTTTCCAAGAAAATAATGTGGCTCGGAGAAAACATTGGAGCTACAAATTATTATCGCATGATGGGATACTTGTCTTGATAAAATCATTGTTACAAGCAATTCCAATATATTGGATGGCCCTCAGTTGGGTACCTAAAGGGATTATGGATTCAATTAATAAAATACGTGGGAGATTTCTATGGGTTGGTTTTAAAGAGGAAATTGTTCTACCCTGGGGTCAATGGGAAAATGTTGCCCTGTTCAAAGCATGGGATGGGTGGGGTGTAAAGGACCTCATGCTTTTTGATACAACTTTGGCTTTGAAGGTTGGATGGAGATTGTTATCCACTGATAGTCTATGGCCATGGTTGTCTATAGGAAATCATTTTTTTCTCTTTCAATTTAAGATTGGATTATATTACCAAATAAGTGATAGAATAATTCATCCATGATATAGAAGGAAGTCATTGCATTGTTTGATGTTATCAATGATGGTTTGGCCCGAAACATTGGAAACAAGAATATATTCATAATTGAGCTTGATCCTTGGGCTTGATGTATGTTGAGCAATGGAAAAGGTATGAATTTTCCATTTATTTCTTTATCTTTTTCCTTTAATAAATCCTTTGTATTCTAAAATGGTAATATATCGAAGAATTGTAATGGAATTAAGGAGATTAGTGATTATTGAAAATTAAATAAATATTGTCCTTTCTTCTATATAGAAAATAGAAGAAATTGGAAGCCACCATTCGGGGGGAAAAGACAAAGAATAATTAATTGTTGTCCCTTCAACACGAAGCCATATCTAGACAAGAAGATCGAAATCAATCGCACAGTCAAAGAAAAGAAAGGAACAGCGCAGCTTCAGTGCAAGAGGACAAAACGATAACTGGAGATAGACGATAGAGCGAATCCCTCAGATATTTCGATCCTGAGGGATCATTGCTTCAAAGCTTATATGTATTTCTTGTTTTGTCCGCCTCGCTGTTATAAAAGGACAGCGCTTGTAAAAATCATGGAGCATGTATTATCATTATTCAAATTTCCTTTTGTATTTTCACTTTGATCATCGACTCTCGTTGGTTAAAACAGAGTGTGATTGCCTGTGAAATTTGTTACATATGATTAATATATAATTCGGTTGTCGTTCCATTATTTGATACTAGAGTAGCTTGGCGATGCTTCACTAGCAGCTAAGGGCCCGGCCCTTATGGATCCACTTGCTATTTGTACCATTACTTTACAATTCTAGTCGTGTGATGGTTTGCTTTAATGTTAATTTTCTCTATTCGCATTGCTTTACAGATTCCATGTTTGATAGCTTACTGTTTCAATATTTTATGGAATTGTTTTATTGAATAAGTTGTGATTGAATCGTGTTGTTGTCCTTTCCACCATAACAAGATTATTATTCTTTGTAACTTGTATTGATATGCTTTTCCAATATAAAGCTTCGCTATTCGTTCTAGAATTTGATGTTCATTTCCATTAAATAGCTTTGCTGATCATTTCTTTCCTGCAAGGATTTGGTTTTGCTTTGGAATGTTATTGCAGAAAGCGTGTTTCTTCCATTTCCATTAGCAGCATTATTTAACTCAGTTATCATTTCCAATTAGTTTCTTTAGTGTGGAGTGTAAGATCAACAACTGTAAAGGACATTGGCTATCACTGTCTAAGTTCTCAGATTGATGAGGTTGTTTATGTTTGATTTCATTTACATCAGTTGATAGAGGAAAGAGTTATTACTACTACATCCTTGACTGACGATTGCTGAGTGAATAATCAATTTTTAGAGCATTAAGTTTCATGTCATTGCAATTGGATTCCATCTTCAAACATTCGTTTACTCTTGTATTTGAAACATTGTACTACAAATTGGAAATCATTACTCTTAGATTAAATTTCCGGCTCAGACTGAGTACACTCTTGAGATAAAAAATTGTACCTGGATTGATAATTAATGTAGGATAAATAGGAGTTAAAAAGACACCTCTTATACCTCAACATTTTGGTGCCGTTGCCAGGGAGAGTGTAGTTATTTAGAAAGAGTGATGTATATTTGATTTTCTCTGCTAAGGAAGAATTGGGTATTAAAAATGGAAGGTAAGAACCTGCATAACGAACGAGGAACATGCTCGTTCACTTGCCCACTTCATAGCAGAACCACATAGAAGTTTAAGGTAGGAATGAATGCTTGCGTATTTTGAATGACTAGAAAATCTAAACAAAACAAAACTCCTCCCAGACTTGAAAAACGTAAGGGACCAGTGACCCTTGGGCGAACAACCTTTATCGACAATATCATTAAGAAAGCTGAATCTCAGCCATTAGTAGGCCCTAGAAAAATTGCTTCTAGACAACCTACTAGCTCCATTCGGGCCACAGAATCACTATCTGTAGCTTTTGCTGAGGTGCGTAGCCAAACAGAAGAGACTGAGCAAGATTCTCAAGAAATTGAGAATTCTCGCCCAATTTCTTTACAAGAATGGAACTCTAGTAATCTCTGCGAAGGAGGAGGAGAAATAGGGGAAATAGAAGAACCAAGATCCCCTCTTGAAGTAATCCAAACACTAAGCAGCCCAGATAAGGGAAGTGTTGTCAAAATCATCCAAAACAAAGTTGAAGAACCTGAAGAACCAAAATCCCCTCAGATAATAGTTCAGTAAGGAACACTCATTATCCCAGACCAAGGAAGTGATGTTAAGGTCATCCCTACTCCTTCTATTCAGCCTAGGAATAATTCCCTAGAAATCCTAGAAGGATATTGGCACATATTTGATCAAATGGCCCAGAACCAACAACCACCCCAAACTTCCACACTGCAATATCCCATTGTGGACACTGCAGTTAATGCACCTATGAAGGCCATTCCTCTCTAGCATATTCCTACATTCCATGGCTTAACATCGAAAGATCCAGATGCATTTCTCTTTGAATTCGATGTATTATGTAGGGGGTATGACTATACCACCGATCCCCAAAAGCTAAAATTATTCCCCTCCACATTAAAAGGAGCAGCCCTATGATGGTTTATGGGGTTAGGTGGAGGTGTTATAAATGACTGGGATTATATGAAAGCTACTTTTCTAAAGAAATATCAGGATTATTGTAGGTCCAGGGAATTAAAGGATGAAATATTTCAGATGACAGCAAAACCTAATGAAACATTGGAGGAATATGTAGAACGCTTTCAATACAACCTCCAGAGATCACCTTATGCATCTTTACCCTTACCTGATAATGTGTTAAAAACTACATTAATTAAAGGGATGAAGGAACAATGGGTTGAAACATTAAACATCATGGGAAAAGGTGACATATATCAGGAAAATTTTGCTGACATTATTGATTTATGTATTAGGAGTTCGAGAGGTAGCATAAGACTAAAACCAGCAGAATGTGACATGATCACAAGGGATAGCAAGACCTCTGGTGGAGGTATAACCCACACAGAAATTGGCAATCTACTGGAAGATTTCAAAAATGATATTTTAGGGACTCTGATAATGCAGCTCGATATCATGCAAGCTAAACAAAAGCAAGCAGAAGAAGAACAAAATTTGGTAATATGATGCCCTAGATGCAGAAAGAAACACATCCATAAAGAGTGCTCGCTGGATACAGTCCAAGTCTACACCATCTGCACGAAAGATAACTCCACAGAAAGTTTCCCCTCACTCCCGGGATTTAAAGCAGTCTACAAATAAGTGGAAGAAGAAACAGAACCAGTGTGCCTACTCAATCAGCTTCGTCAATGGAAGCCACAAAAAACAGGTATGTCGATCGATCTATCCTCTTCTTTTCAGTCTCCTCAATATAATTCTCAGCAATATAATGGAATGTGGAAAAATCAGCCACCTTTCCCCAGCTGGTCACAGCAGCCATTTCCTACATCGCCATGGCCAAATCAAACAAATCAAACCAATTGGCCGAAATTTCCTTACTGTCCACCATTTTGGCAAAATAATACATATCCAACACAATGGTCCCTGTTAGAGTCGGTCCTTACAGCCCTCCGTCAGTGATCACTTCGTTTTTTTCATATTCATTCTTAGGTGTCTCGCTTGTTCCACTTCGTTGCATTTCGCTAGGAGCATGCCATTGACTGACGAAGGGGTCTGTTGTCTTATGTTTCCTCATGCTTACACCTGCAGAGCTATTTTAAAAAATTCCTCAAAAATCACTCAAAATCATTGTCATCTCATTTATGGTCATTTAATGTCAATAAGTGTCTGGTCCTAGTGTCTAGGGTTTTCATGTCATTTGCATACATATCATAAAAGCCTGCAGGATGAGGATTGTTCCGCAAATTTTGATTTCATATTTTTTATCATCAGCATTTTAAAAACATTTCTAGTCCAAAACTCTGTTTTGGAACTAGAAATTGTTCAATATTATTTTTGTAATAAATTGTGTTTATTTCACCAAGAAGCAGTTTCAACGCAGACCTCTGATCTTTTCCTCAGCTAAAGAAGCCATACCCCTGCAAGAAGATAACAAAATCATCAAATCTAAACTCAGAAAAGCCAAAAAAAGAGATTGTATTAAAAAGCCAAATGTGAAAATACAAAAACATTGTAATATGGGTTATCAAATAGATTTGGATCAAATCTGATTGTGAAAGATATTTACATCATGTATAAAAGGGCAAACAAGTTTCATTTCCAAAGATCCATAGCATACAAGTCGAAATCTGGAGTTTGGAGGCCGAAATCGGGTTTTGGAGCATTGTTGACAGAGGTTGGAGGTTGTGAGACCCACTTGGGCAAAAGCGACCCACTTGGGCAAAAGCGACCCACCTGGGCGTTTTTCACAGTGCAAAATATAACGCGTGCGACCCACTTGGGCAAAAGCGACCCACTTGGAAAAAAGCGACCCACTTGCCAGCAGAGTTCAGAAAAGTCGTGTTGAGCACCCAGTTTCGATTTAAATCGTCTCCAGCTGCCTTCAAACAGGTTCTAAACTATTGCTCAGTAGTTTTTAATGTGTTGGTGGTATCTTGATGACTTCAAACATTTGAATGGAAGAGTAAAACCCTACAGTCATGGCAGTTTTGTTCCTCAGGGTTTTTAAATGTATATGGATGGTTTTATGAGTTTTTCTCCTACCTTATATCATTGATATATCCACCTTTGCATATATTATCAAAACCCCACTGTTTTCACACCCATTATACCACCGTGGTCATCATTATTGTTTTACCATTGTCAAGGCTTGTGTTCCATGGTGATTATGGTCATATTGTGTCTCACTGCCCAATGATAAAAACGTTCTTATGCCCATTGACACTTATAACTCTGTTTTCATTGCCCATTGACAAACACAGTCATATGATGCATTGCTCCCTTTGACAAAGTTTACCCAATATTCTAAAGGCTGCCTGCTACCATTTGTCAAGTTTCATTTGCAATTAAAACAGAGACTGTGCTTCTATTTCAATCCACCTAAAATAGAGATATTATCATTGTTTGTTTCCTTATGGTGCTTTGACAGTGGGGGATATTTGTTGGGTGTTGAAACACACATTATAACTCTGTTTTCACTGCATTTATATCAGTATACATAGTGCCAATATCTTGTTCAAAGCCATGTCAGAGACAGAGTCAGAGTATGAGCAAGGGTCAGGCAGTGATTCTACGACTGAAGGTAATGTGCCACGGGGGTCTCATAGAGTTGGCAGAGGTGGTAATCATCGCAGAGAGGAGCCTACTTCTTTGGCTCGGTTGCAGGCATGTCCACTAGCAATGGATTGTTTTCGGTATTTGTCATGTTTCCGATTTTGTGAGATGATTGCACAAACTCGGCTTCATCGTGAATTGGCTCGTCTGTTTGTTCTACATTTACGGGATGGCCGGGTAAATCTTGCCAGGGTTGATTTCATTTTGTCACCCTTGACTATTGCTCAAGCCACTGGCATACCAAACATGGGCGAGGAATGGAACAAACGTCAGCATTTAGAGAAATTCCACTATGAGCCATACATTAAAACTGGATATATGAGTTACTTGAGCAGATTTTTTCCATTCAGATTCTTGAGGGATGAATATGCACCGCTGATGAAGCTCATCATTCAGTATTTTAGTTGTGAGGGAAGGTATGCTCGTCTTTTTGCGTATCATATTCGTTTGTTGATGCACTTCACGAGGGTACGTATGATGAATATTCCGTACTTCATATATCGCAACATAGAGAGGATGGTGATGTTTGTGCAAAATAAGACAAGCCCAGTGCAGCAGTACAGGAGTATATACCATTATGCTTTGATCAAGATCATAGTGTTGCATCAGTTGGCAGAGCAGGGCATCACTTGGGAGGATTTCATTTCTAGAGACTTTTTCAGAGTGCCACAGCCGCCTCCCGAGACAGTTCATGATGCAGGAGAGCCTTCACACCAGCCGGACATGCCTGAGGTTGAGCATATCAGAGCTCCTTTGGTTCGGACATATCAGCGAGGCCACAGGGCCTTATTTGCAGCGACACAGCGAGTATTATCTCCACATGAGGTGGAAGGGGTCTTGCCGACTTCATCAGCAGAGCGAGTATTATCTCCACATGATGTGGAAGGGGTCTCGCCTTCTTCTTCAGCGCAGGTACAGGTACAGGACAGGGGCAAGAGGCCCATGCATGATGAGGGCCCATCAGGAGGCCGGGACACAGATTTCATAGTCATTGATGTTGATGCGAGCTCTCCTAGCTCGAAACTGAGGGAAGTCATCCAGGAGCAAAGGGCCGAGAATGACAAGCTGAAAGATCAATTGCAGAAGGCTCAGTGGGTGATTAAATATTTGGAGCAGCGCAACAAACAGCTTGAGGATGAGCTCACATTTTATGAGTTGCGTCAAATCCGTGAGGACAGACAGTGGAATCGAAAGAGACCCGGTGACATGACACCAACTGACAGAGATACTGTACTCACACATGTGAACATCCATCTGGAGAAATTGTTGGCGAAGGCCAATCGAGACAAATACATGCTTCGTCACATGAAAGGCCATTATTGGGCTCGCATGCATGTCTGCAAAGCGAGAATGAAGATCATGAAGAGGAGGTTGCGCAAAGCACTTAGACGGCGGAAAAGGCCTAATCCACTTTGGATTTTGGCCGAGGCTTCATTGACTGGGCAGGACACATGATGGAGGACCTCCGCTCCGAATTTGGGCAAATTCGGAGAAAATTTTGTCATTTTCAAATTTTTGGTCTAAAAAACAGGTTTTGCAGTTACGTGGGTCGCGCGCTCATGCGCTCACTTTTTTTTGGGACACTTGCTGGAGAAAATTTTTACATTTTTGGATTTTTCATGGTTAATTATGCATCCTCTGAAGTCAACTTAGCATTTCATTGAAATCTGGATGGTCAAAAAGCTCAAAAACACCATGAAAACCACCTTGCTGCCACCTTTTGCACCAGCAGGGAGTACCTCTGGGAGAATGAGTTTTTGGAGGGTCAAATGAGCTCCAAATTCAGAAATTCCACTTGGGTTGGATAGTCAACATCCAGGGCTTTCCAACGAGCTATCATGAGCTCAATTTGGATGCCAGGAAGTACCTCAAATTCAGGCTGGAAAAAGTGCGACCCACTCGGCTCAAAAGCGACCCACTTAAATTTTTCCTGAATTTTCAGCTGCCAGCTCAGATTTTCGCCTAGTATGGACCAGTTTTGCTTGTGGATGGAATTTTTGAGTTTTTATCATGTAAATTCATGTTTGGCATGTAACTTTGGCTTATTTTTATCTATTCTAGAAGATTCACTCTCAAAAGGGTAAAAAATCATGTAATGGATCAGTTTCCACTCTTTTAGAGGCAAATTAAATTTGTAGTTCCATGATTAGAGTGGTTGAAACCTTGATCCTGAAAGAATTCGAGCAATTGAGGAAAGGTGTTAGAGTGATCTATATATTGTAATTTCTGAGGCATTCTACAGGTTGGACTCTTGGGATACTTTTGATACTATTGTACATACTTTTCATATTTTGGCTAAGGAAAGATCAGGGGTTCTGCGGCACTTGTTGGGATCCTTGTGGTGTTCTGTTCTTGATGATGTTTCTCCTTTGTTTACTGTAAGTTTCTTCATGTTTAATGTATGCCATCCTTTCATTATGCTTCTGAACTAAATTGAATGAGTGATTAAGGTTGAATCCATTGTTTACGGTGCTTAGCCTTTGAATTCAGTTAGTTCTATATGTTTTCAGCTGTTTGGAGAGGATCCAAGTTCTTCTTTGCCCTCTTCAGCTCACAAGTGGGTCTGAGGCGTCCCCGTATATCAATCAAAAGCATCAAATATTCACCCTATAGCCCCAGCTTGAACTCTGCAAAGGTCTGACCTTATCCCCGGACCCAAAATTTGTTTTCCCATTACTCCAGCGAAAACCCAAAAAACCAAAAACCAAACATACCTATCTCTTTACTAGCCTAAAATCAGTTCTTATTGTAAGTCATCTCGCATCCTATTGCTCATTTTCTCGAGATTGACGGAGAGAGCCCTCTCTTGTCCTCGTAGGGCTAGCTACGAGGCTGAGCGTTGTTTGATGTAGCCTCGAGTTTTACTTCATTTCAGCCTGAGGTAGATTTGAGTGCTAACAGTCCCCCTCCACCTCGCAGAGTCAAACCTGGCAGTTGAATTGGAAAAGATATATGAATCAACCAGCTGGAATGATTCCTCTCCCTCCACCTACACTTCCAGCGCTATATACATTGCAACAAAATCCCCAGACCAACTTAAGACCGCAACTCCCAGCCCAACCCAACCCAAACCATAATAATAGACTGGTTCAATCTGTTCAAATAATCGAAGCACCAAAACTAGAAACCGAGTTAAGGGAGTGCAACGACCTTCAACTAAGGTCTAGGCGCATAATAGAATCAGAGGGAGACAAAAAAGTTCAAGTTGAAAATTCGTTAACTTTAGAGCAAACATTACAAAAAGAGAATGTGGTTAGACAACAAAATCATGAGCAAGAAACCACCTCTTCTCCACCATTCCTAGAACGAATAATCATACCTCGCCCAATAGAACATCCTGATTTTGATCTTGTGGGAGAACTGAAAATTTTGTGTATAAAAATACCACTCCTCCAAGCTATCCAAGATATTCCAATTTATGCAAAGACCATAAAAGAATTATGTATAAGAAAGCCAAAGAGGATAATAACAACTAATCCAACTGTCCAAGTAGTAGGCATACTATTTGACTTACTATCAGGAAGAGAAGCACCTGTAAAGTACGATGACCCAATAAATCGTATAGTTACGGTGAAAATCAATGGACAATCCTTTCCAAATGCCTTATTTGATTTAGGAGCTACAATTAATATCCTAACAACCACCACTTGTAAAAAACTTGGCATTACATCATTAGATCCAACCACAACCTTATTGGAATTCGCTGACTGATCGGTAGTGAAGCCAGAAGGCACACTACATGATGTAATGGTATATGTAGACTCCTGGGAATACCTTGTCGACTTTCTGATTATTAACCCCAAAAAGCGGCTAGATGGAAACCCTTTAATCTTAGGTAGACCTTGGCTGGCAACTGTTGATGCTTACATTGGCTGCCGACAAGGCAGCATGACTATAAACAAGAGGGAGTTATGTCAAGAATTTAGCTTTATACCCTCCAGCCCAGCCAAGTTTAACAATAATAAAAACAAAGAAACAACTTGTATCATACCTCATAGAAAACATTAGATCACCATTAACCATAGAAGATGCCCTTGAATTTAAAGACCAAACAGAGGATGACATCATTAGCAGTTTCATTAACCAACCAAAAACCAGATCCCATTTGCAATGTCACATGATCGAGGCAGCGTTTGATAATGAAGAAGAAGAATATCACCTGAAAGACATTCATGATCAATAAATACCTACCACCTCTGTTTACAATAGCAAAAATATAGAAATTGAGCCAGGAAAAACTCTGAACATTAACAAAAACCTATCTGCTAAACAAGAGGAGAAGATGGTCCAACTACTGAGAAAATATAAGGGAACCTTTTCATGGGATTACCCAGACATGAAAGGAATTGATCCCTTGTTATGTACGCAACACATTTATACAGAAAAATATGCTAGACCCATTCACCAACCCCAACAGAGATTAAACCCTCATCTTAAGGATATTGTGAACGCTGAATTACAAAAAATTTTGGATGTAAATTTTATTTATCCAATATCTAATAGAAAGTGGGTCTCTCCACTAGTAGTGGAGCCAAAGAAGAATGGAAAGCTGAGGATATGTGTAGACTACAAATAATTAAACAAAGCAACCCAGAAAGACCACTTTGCCCTTCCTTTCATTGATCAGGTATTAGATACATTAGTAGGAAAGAAATTTTTTTCTTCCCTAGATGGCTTCAGTGGATACAATCAGATTTAGATCGCCCCAGAAGACCAAGATAAGACTACTTTTACCTGTCCTTGGGGAAAATTTTCTTACAGAGTTTTACCCTTTGGTCTATGCAATTCCCATGCCACATTTCAAAGGGCCATTCTCAGCATCTTTTTAGATTTAATAAATGAAGGGCTCGAAGTATATATGGATGATTTCACACCTTATGGAGATGATTTTGAGCTGGCATTAGAAACACTGGAAAAGGTACTGCAAAGGTGTATTTCCACCAGGATCTACTTAAGCCATGAGAAGTGTCACATGATGATGACCGAGGGAATCATCTTAGGTCATTATATCTCAGCAGCTGGAATACAGGTAGATCTAGCTAAAATTCAGATAATTTTGTTAATACCTACTCCCACTACACAAACATAAGTACTTAGTTTTCTGGGATTTTCTGGTTATTATAGAAGATTCATAGAGCATTTTTCTCAAATAGCTGCACCTCTATACGCACTAACAGGGAATGTTGATTTTATTTGGACAAATAAATGTGACCATGCTTTTGAAGATATGAAAAAGCTTCTATCAACAGCCCCAGTGCTAAGGGGCCCAAATTGGGATTTTCCATTCCAAATTTCATCTGATGCCTCAGACACAGCTATCGGAGTAGTCCTTGGGCAGGAAGTAGATAAAAAACCATATTTAATTTATTATATTAGCAAGAATCTATCTCCTACTGAATTAAACTATACTGTGACTGAAAAAGAATTTTTAGCTATAATACATGCTGTAAATAAATTTAGACATTTTATAACTGGGTATCCTGTAGTTTTATATACATATCACTCTGCCATAAAATTTTTAGCAAATAAACCTGTTAAAAATGGTAGAGTAACAAGATGGTTGATTCTGTTGCAGGAATTTGACATCACAATAAAGGATCGACCTAGAAAAGAGAATCCTGTAGCTGATTTTCTCTCACGAATACCAAAACCAATAGACGCAGCAGCAGTTGAAGATCAGTTTCTAGATGAAAATTTGTTTGTTGTTACTGCCAGAACCCCATGGTATGCTGATTTTGCAAATTATTTAGCAGTAGGTAAATTACCTAAGCATCTAACTCCCAATGAACGAAAACAGATAGTGTAGCACAGTACGCGATTCTATTGGATTGGGGGCTACCTATTTCATACGGGAGCAGATATGCACATCAGAAGATGCGTCCGAGAAGACGAAATATTTGACATTATGAAAGCATGCCACGATGGGCCGTGTGGCGGACATTTTGCAGATCACAGAACTGGTCACAAGGTTTTACAAATAGGCTATTACTGGCCTACAATTTTTAAAGATGCTAAAAAGTTTGTACAAGCCTGTGATAGTTTCCAAAGGGTGGGGCGACTTGGACAGTATGATGAAATGCCCTTGAATCCATAGTTAGTAATCGAGCCATTTGAGTGTTGGGCGCTCGATTTTATTGGTCCTATTAACCCACCATCAAATCAGAAAACATACATACTAGTTGCAACAGAGTATGTTACTAAATGAGTTGAAGCGGAGGCACTTCCAAGAGCTACAAAGGACTCTGTAATACATTTCCTTTTAGAAATATTTGTGCGATATGGCCTCCCGAGGGACATAATTACAGATGGAGGACCACAATTTTAAGGTACTAAAATCACTGCAGCATTAAAAAATTACCACATTTAGCACAAAATTACAACCCCATACCACCCACAGGCAAATGGCCAAGTGGAAAGCACGAATAAGGTGATAGAAGAAATACTTACAAAAACAGTTGCATCACACAGACGTGACTGGGCTTCAAGATTTCCAGAAGCCTTGTGGGCATATCGAACAATGTGGAGAAATACCACAGGGTATTCACCATATCAGTTAGTATTTGGAAAAGAACCCATCTTCCCAATAGAATTTGAAATTCAAACATTAAGAACAGCGCAGGAAGTGTGTTTGAATTTAAATGAGGTCCAGGTTAGCAGATTACAAAAAATCAACGAGTTAGATGAAATTAGGCTCTCCGCCTTTCAACACACTGCATTAATTCAATAGAAGAGAGCAAAATGGCATGATGCCCTTATTAAAAAGAAAATCTTCCACGAAGGCGATTGGGCACTCCTATATGACTCCAGGTTTCAGGATTTCCCCATAAAACTCCAGACATGATGGCTTGGACCTTATGAGATACATAAAGTGCATGAAAATGGCACCATTAAATTAACTACCATTGATGGATCTGGACATTATTTCAAAGCAAATAGTCATCGAGTACGACTTTACCACAAACCGCTTAATCAGGAATCCTTTTACCAGCAATTACGAGGAGATTCCACTATGCAGATTCTGGCTGAGGAAGACAACCCCTCAGCATTAATTCACTGAACAATTCCTCTATTTCTGAATTTTGTACATAAGCTTTTCTCTTTAATTTCGCTTGTATGAACTGTTTTTGTACATATTTTTTTGTTTTTTTATTCTTTCTTCGTGCTGTTCCTCTTAAGGAACAGTTGTTGTTCCTCTTAAGAAATAGTAGTCGTTCCTCTTAAGGAACATCAATCTTTTGTGCCTTTATTTTTCGTGTTGTTCCTCTTAAGGAACAGCTGAAGGAACAAAAATCTTGCGTGCTTATATTTGTTTGTTGTTCCTCTCAAGGAACAACACTTCTACGTGTCTATCTTTTTGTTGTTCCTCTCGAGGAACAACTACTATTCCTCTTAAGGAACAACAACCATTCCTCTTAAAGGAACATCATTTCTGCCGATTGTTTTTACTGTTCCTTTTAAAAGGAACAACCCCTTCGCCATTTTTTCACTTTCTGTCGTTCCTTCTAAGGAACATCAGTTTCGATTTGGAATGTTTTTAGGCAGTTCCGCCAGAGGATCAGCATTTTATTTTGTGCTTGTTTTAGCTACTGTTCCGCTTAAGGAACAACTGTTGTTCCTCTTAAAGAACAACAGTTTCACGTGTATCTTTTTCTTTTGTTTGTTGTTCCTCTTAAAGGAACCGTAGTTTTGTGTGCAGATGTTCTTTTTGTTGTTCCTCTTAAGGAACAACAGTTGTTCCATCTAAGGAACAACACTTTTTGAGTGAATTTTTCTTTTTGTTGTTTCTCTTATAGAACAACATTTTGAGAATTTTTGTGAATTCTTCACGATCCTTTTAAGGTAAACATACAAATTTATGCAAGGACACAAAAATTAGAGGTTACTGGAATTAGAAAATCAAGGGAAAATTGTAATTTTTAAATAAATTGCTTTGTATTGATAAGAAAAAAGGAAAGGACACAACTATCTATATCACTTTGTTGTCTTTATCTTCACTAAAACTAATTGATTGATTATTTTTATCATGTTGGTTCTTCCCTAATCCTCATAACTCTCTTTGAATTTTATTATTGAATAAGAATAAGGACATATTTTCCTCTCTTGAGATGTTCATACTTCTTCCACCATCCCTACTCTTAAGGAGTGTTGAGCCATCCTCTATATATAAATAGGAAAGTGCTATATAAAAGAAAAAGAAAAAGAAAATATCTATATTATTACTAACAATTCTATTATTTGTCAGATGGAGGATAGGGGGTCTCATCAAGAGCCAGCCTACCATGATCATAAGGAAGAAGTGAAGTGGCATTCCCACTATGGCCACCACACCATGGATATGATCCAATGGGCACATCAAAAAAATAAAAAGTCCTTGGAACAGGAGGTCTCATCACGAGCCGGCATGCCCACCTTTCACTCCTTCCTGGTGAAAGGCATGGTGATTCATCTTATTACAAAGCCAACACAATGGCCTCCATCCTAACATTACAAAGCACTTTCCTAGGCATAGATAAGGGATTATGGTTCCAAGGGTGAAAAAACAACTTTGTCAAGATTATAAACACCTGTGGGCAACAGAGCTCTGCTGATGGTATTGGAGTCATATTTTTCACAAATCAATAGTAATTATAAACCCTTTTCTTATATCTTTATCTTGATTTAAAATGAGATTATGCTCCTAGACCCTTTTTTTAACCTCTTACACATGAATTATTGTTTATAAATCAATCATAATGGTTCAAAGTGAATAATGACCGCATAAGCACTTTTATTTTCATCAGCTGTCCTTTTCCCTATTTTTGCATCATTTCATAGCATTTCCATATTTATTCACGATTTTCATAATATGCCTCGATTTTAGTAATTCAATACTTTTTGTGATCATTCATGAATATGCATGCCTTTCTATACTATACGACTGTTGTCCAGTTCGCTTCTCCTCCATTGTCGGTCGAGGACGACCTATCATATGTCAAGGGGGCGCGGGTGACTTTCGAAATACGCCTGCATACGGGTCAATTCCTTATTTTCATCAGATCTCGGAAATGGCAAGTTTAACGGTATTGATATTTTCCGATATGCACGGGTTGTTGTTCCATTGCCATTTCTATGTATTGCTGTGAAAAATTAACAATGTGCAAGGCTTAGACGAAATGGGAGGGCGATCAGTACGTAGCAAACCACAAGTACTAACAGTTTCCAATGCTGCACGAGAAATTTTGGAAAGAGCAGGATCAATTGCCTACCTTACATGACTGCAGCAGCCCCATGAAACTATGGCCATTGAATTTTTTCAGAACTTGCAGGAGGATCATTACATAGTAAGAGGAAAGCGAATAACAGTAACAAATGCAGTAGTTGTTGAGGTATTCGGTCTACTAGTAGTTGGACCCATATGGACCCATAAAAAATTGAGACTGCAAGAGGACATGACCATCTTTCGGGACAAAGGACAAAACCTAACCATCATAGGAAAAGGAGTCCAGTCGGCAAATCTGGGAGAACCATGGGCAGAACTGGCGAGAGTAGTGCAAAGCTACAATACATGCGATGGGAGAAAGGATGTGGTAAGACCATGCCACATCAAATTATTAGCAGTACTAAAACAGAAATGTGCTGTAAATTTTCCTACATATTTAAATTTTTTACTGCATGACACTGCTCGGAGCGTAAGGAAATCTCGTCATACAAGAGCGGTAGTAATCCACCATTGCTTAATTCGATTAATAGTTAGCCACAATCTTGCTCAACAACAGACTATTTGGGAAGAATTGGTATTTTCAATAGACGGGGGAACAACCTTACCTGCCCCAAAACAAAAAATAATTACCAGCATAGCAAACAGGCCTATAAAATGTGGATAGTCCTCCAGATTAAGAAGAAGTAAGGGAATGTTGGGAAGCCTCCAGAGTAGCAGCAGCCAACCCTTATAATTAACTAGTTATGGAGATGAGCAACCCCCACAACTTGAAGGAGGAGAAAATCAGGAAGAGGAAGAAATTAAGCATACCAGTGAAGAGGAAAGGGAGGAAGCGGAACCTCCTGTAACCTCCAGCGCAATTCCACCATAGATTCCATTGCAGGAGGACGAATTGGCCCAATTTTTTTCCAATATGTGTGAGTATATGCAACCCCAGAGTCCACTCAACCTCAATATTGAGGTAGAACAATTACGGGAACATTATGTCCACAACAAGGATACATTCGAGGAAATGCATGATGAGGAGGAGGCAGAAGCAGAAGCCCCTCAGGAAATAGTAGATCAAACTAGGGTTTCCTCCCCTGAGGAACCTAGTTAGGATAATACGAACACTGAAGAAGTATTCCAAACGAAGAATATGAAAACGATCTAGGGTGAGGGTACAGTCCCTAAAGAACAAAACCTAGCTGAGCAGCCAAGTCCAGAAAAGGGAACAACTGTTCCTCCCAAGAAGAAGAAGAAGACAAATGAACTTAAGAGGCTACGAAGGGAAAATCAAAAGCTGCTAAAATTAGTAAAATAACTCAGACAAAAGATAAGGGTTCTAAAAGGAGGGAAAATCTCTAAAAGAACCCCGAAAACGGGGGATGCAGCCATCCAAACGGAACCCCATAATACAAGGGCCATGGAGACTCAAATCGAGCCCATATTCATTCAAGATAGAAAGGAACAATAGGCAGTTGTTACAGACGCAGTTGCCCAAACCGGAAATGCACAAGTCTGTAATAAAGATGTTCAGACCGAGGCACTGTCCTCTAGTAATATGGCCAACCAGACATTTTGCAATAAATAGATGCAGATTGTAGGAACTCGATATTGTAATAAGAAAACCCAGGTATATCTTCAACCCAAATTTTTTTTGTTGAACAACGACCCTAGTGTAGCAAAACTCCGAGAGGATCTGGCACAGGCTCAGCGAGCTAGATAAAAGCTCGAAGAAGAGATTGTTTCTAAGAATAAATACCAAGAGTTATAGCAGTAATTAAGGAACATTAATGCATCAGAGGCAGAAGCCTTCGAAAAATGTCGGAAGGCAGAAGAAAAAGTTGAAGAGGTAAGGAATAGACTACAAACAGTCAGGAATCAAATGGATACTCTCTGTTCTCTATATATAGATGTTCTAGCATGTAGGTCTCCTGCCAAAAATTATGCTTTGTTTTTGTTAGAAATATGTTTACAGTTAAAAATTAAAGCTGTTAAGGCAGGAAAACCTATAGAATTAAAAGCTGTTGATGATTTTATAAATTGCTGCAAACTCTATGGAATAAAAGCTTAGCACTTACTCTGTGAATTTTATTTGCAGAAAATCTTAATGACAAAGGAGGGTGTGATCCAGACATTGTGACCCATCCACAAAGCGATTGTCCTGGATGGGGTAGAATATTTTCTATCCATCAGAGACTAGGCCGTAGTAGCAGCTAAACTCTGATGGAAGATTTCCAATCGGAGTATTCAAGACAAAGAGCCATTCAATTATAAAAATTTTAAGTTAGCCGCCGACCACCTGGTTATCTATAGTAACCTCATCTTGAGGGAAGGCCCGTATTGGCTAGGCCGTAGATTTCAAAGCCCTATTATCTGGTATCCTGTAGCAGACTATAAGGCCATATATGAATTACCTGAAGGGCAGACATGGCATATTTTTGAAGTTTTAGCTGCAAATCATGGTTTTATACCATTTAATGAAAACCACTCTCCAGCCTATTCTCTAATTGCTTTGCATGTAAACTACATGGTTTTCATGAGGACATGAAAAAGGGTAAGCAGGGGGGTGTGTTGAGCGATGGAAAAGGTATGAATTTTCCATTTATTTCTTTATATTTTTCCTTTAATCATAGCTCCTTTGTATTATAAAATGGTAATATATCAAAGAATTATAATGGAATTAAGGAGATTAGTGATTATTGCAAATTAACTAAATATTGTCCTTTCTTATATACAGAAAATAGAAGAAATGGGAAGCCACCATTCGGGAGGAAAAGACAAAGAAGAAGCAACTGCTATCCCTTCAACAGGAAGCCATATCCAGACAAGAAGATCGAAATCGAAGTGCACAGTCAAAGAAAAGAAAGGAACAACGTGGCTTCAGCGCAAGAGGAAAAAATGATAACTGGAGATAGAATATAGAGTGAATCCCTCAGATCTTTCGATCCCGAGGGATCGCTACTTCAAAGCTTATCTGTATTTCTTGTTTTGTCCGCCTGGCTGTTATAAAAGGACAACGCTTGTAGAAATCAGAGAGCATGTATTATCATTATTCAGATTTCCTTTTGTATTTTCACTTTGATCACCGACTCTCGTTGGTTAAAACATAGTGTGATTTCCTGTGAACTTTGTTATATATGATTAATATATAATTCGGTTGTCGTTCCATTATTTGATACTAGAGTAGCTCGGCGGTGCTTCACTAGCGGCTAAGGGCTCGACCTTGGTGGATCCACTTGCTATATGTACCATTACTTTACAATTCCAGTCATGTGATGGTTTACTTTAATGTTCATTTTCTCTAGTCGCATTGCTTTACAGATTCCATATTTGATAGCTTACTGTTTCAATATTTTATGGAATTGGTTTATTGCATAAGCTGTGATTGAATCGTGTTGTTGTCCTTTCCACCATAACAAGATTATTATTCTTTGTAACTTGTATTGATATGATTTTCCAATATAAAGCTTCGCTGTTCATTCTAGAATTTTCTGTTCATTTCCATTAAATAGCTTTTTTGATCATTTCTTTCTTGCAGGTATTTGGTTTGCTTTGGAATGTTATTCCAGAGAGTGTGTTTCTTCCATTTCCATTAGCAGCATTATTTAACTCATTTGTCATTTCCAATTAGTTGCTTTAGTGTGGAGTGTAAGATCAACAACTGTAAAGGACATTGGCTATCATTGTCTAAGTTCTCAGATTGAGGATCTTGTTTATGTTTGATTTCATTTACATCAGTTGACAGAGGAAAGAGTTATTACTACTGCATCCTTTACTGATGATTTTTGAGTGAATAATTGAGTTTTAGAGCATTAAGTTTCATGTCATTGAAATTAGATTCCATCTTCAAACATCCGTTTACTCTCGTATTTGAAACACTGTACTGCAAATTGGAAAGCATTACTCTTAGATTAAATTGTCACCTCAGACTGAGTACACTCTTGAGATAAAAAAATCGTACATGGATTGATAATTAATGTAGGATAAATAGGAGTTAAAAAGACACCTTTTATACCTCAACAATGTAATGTTAACTTTAGAATTTACTTGGATATGGTTCAACATCTAAATGAGCATGGGATCATTTTCCAGAGCCACGTTGTTGATGAAGCTAGAAATAATATATGGGCTCAGGGTTGAAAGAACGCAACACAAGTATTCTTCGGGGAGGACTTTCTTGTCCATTAGAATGCATATGTGAATTCTCTTAAACAATTTCATCCAAGGATAAAAGACAGGGGAGAGTTTCTTTGTTGGGTTTAGGCTCCTTTCAATAAATAATCCCAAAAATATAGGTATATTTATTTAATTACA
This sequence comes from Pinus albicaulis, assembly GCA_034641835.2. Lineage (NCBI taxonomy): Eukaryota > Viridiplantae > Streptophyta > Pinopsida > Pinales > Pinaceae > Pinus > Pinus albicaulis. The sequence continues at coordinate 976,643,454 of CM076581.1, read as the reverse complement.
GACAAGGTAGGGGAAGATTAAGAATGGTGGTGGAAGAATATTTGCAAGCTTCATTACTTGGCTAAATATAGACTCTTCCTATGGTGTTCCCTGAAAAATAAAATTCTGACTTGGGGCAACCTCCATAAATGACATAAAGAAAGTCTAAATTGTTCTGTCCTCTACAAAAAAATTGGAGAAGTAGTCCTTCACCTTTTGATGGAGTGTCCTTTATTTTATAGTTCCTTGGAGAAGGTGACACAACTTATAGGATGTAACTCGGAGTGGCATGGAAAAAAAATCCTAACACCTAGAAATCCTGGTGGGACTCTTCCAAGGATGCTTCATGAAGAAATATCCCTCCTATTCTCCGGGGCATGTGGTTGGTTTGGAATTAATGATATGGATTCTTCTCCTGATCTTATCTTAGTTGAAATCATTGCTATATATTTGTTGCTTGCCTCAAAATAGCCTCACATGATTCAAAGGAATATTAGGAAATACACAATTTCCTTAGTATTATTTTGACAAGACTTCAGATAAGGATTGTACCTTTAGTAGAGGTCTCATTCTTTATCTTAGAGAAAATCATGTTCTGAAATCAAAGATTGGATTGGGCCATGGTTCAAATAACAACGTTGAACTTTTATCTTTAAAACTCATTGTGTGTCGGGCTCTAGAACTCCAATGATTTTCCTTGAAAATTTTTGGGGGCTCTTTAGATGCTATAAATTGGTTCAACAACACGTAATGATGTCACAATCACATACTTCTTCCTATAATTGAATAAATTATGCATTAAAAGTATTTTTTAATCATGTTTCTAACTTCCACATTTATAGGGAAAGCAATGTGGAGGTCGATCTCTTGTCTAAATAAGGTGCTCTTTCGCTTTTGGGTTCCTAGCAGGTTCTAGAGTAGGAAAATGGCTAGGTTCAGGAAAATCAACACCAACCTTTCCTTGCAGATTAAAATGTGGAGGATATTTTTGTTAACAGTTGGTATATTGATTAGATGAGGAGATATATGACATTATACTTATCACATAGTTTTTATTGTTTTTGTTTCATTTTTGTTTATTTGTGGATACTATATATGGACACTATCTGGATGACAGTAGAGACTCTATATCAATAGTGAAAACTATAGTTTCTGGTATGTTTAATGAAGCATATATGATATATTAGGTTGGATAGTTATGATATACGCCTGATTTTTTTGGCTTAGAACACTATGGGACATCAAACATTTTTGGAATGCCTCCATTGACATATTGTTGGCTCAAGGGGTCCTGACCCAGGTTTGGCATTAAGGCTTTCCAAAAAACCCCTATACTACTAGCCCTTTCGGCAATGGTCTGCAGAGCAGTCCAAGGTCTCACCCGAAGTAGTATGGGAGGGTGTTGGAACTAGGTTTCTACACCCAAAGAGAGAGAGAAGGTTAATAAAAGGGGGCACCATTAGATCTATCAGACCCGCACTAAATAACCCCTTAACACAGGATCCGTAATAATAGATCTAACAGAATACTCCGCAAAAGATAAAAATTAACCAAGTAATTACGTAAACTAGATCTATGCATTCAGAACATCACATCCACGTGTGTATCATTAACAATCGTAATCGCAAATATAAATTTAATCAATAGTCACAACACAGAGATAACAAAACAATCTTCTCATGTAATTATAACCAGATTCCACTTACAGACTACTTATGGGCACGCGCACATAGTCAGCAGGGTCTACACATAGCAAGAATCAGGGTCTCCGCACACACAGCTAGCAGGAACCCTTACCTAGACAATCGATGCAACAAATTCGCAGTTCGTACTTAAATTTTATCTCTATCTCTTTCTTTTTTCTAGACTCAATTTACTCATCTATTTATATCATGCTAGCCTACGTTATCCTATGGTTCGAAAATCGTGGTTTGTGGACCCTTGGTATATCCTTTCGACCCATTACAACAATTGGGGATTTTGAGCCATCCCAACCCCCTGCGCTAGACTAAAATATTGCAAAATATTTCAAAATTTGGACAAAAATGAGGCTAGGAGACCCTGCTCCAACAGTCCCCCAACACAATCTTGTGACTCGTCCTGAGTCACAGCGCAGGCGGGGTCTTCATCCTATCTTTGAGTTTTTCCATTACGACCGTGAGTGGAGGCAAAAAATGTGAAGTCTCTGCGTGGCGGCCGTCTACTCGATCTCCAACAATTTTTGATATGTTGGTCCTTTCGTGGCAGCAATGACACTGTCAAGAGCCTGGTTCAAATTTTAGACCACACCGTCGATGTCCTATGGAATATTAAGGGCGTCCTCCGACCAGGGTGTCAAATGGTCACTGAGGATCTGCTTTTTGCGTTGGATCAAAAAAATGTCATTGCAAAGAATGTGGATGGTTTGAAGTTGTGCAAAGTGCTGAGCTGGAACAAGGCTGGACATCGTAGCTTCCAACTTCTCAAAGTCCTGCTCCTTCTGAGTCAACTCCTGATCGATCTCGAGGAGGAGAGGATCATGCTGCACCATAGACCAAATTTCCATATCATTTTCGAGCAAAGTGACACCCTGACTGATTTACATAGTGATAGTAGTCGTGGCCTCCGTAATTAGTGCAGCTCATTGGGCACGTACCTCCGGGGGGGGGTTTCAGGTTGGAGCTTGGCCTGCAACAATGCAATCTGAAGTTTGAATTAGGCCCTGACAGTTGATACCTTAGTTAGAGACGCCTTCAAGGCAGTGACCAGCCCTTCGACCTTGGCCTGTGGCTTAGCGGAAGCAGGAATCACTTCTGGCATATCTTCGCATAGTCGATCGATCAACTATTCCAAGGAAGCTTGTTGTGCGATAATGGTAACATGCACAGCCTGGATCTGGGCAGCTTCAGCAACATGGGTCGCAATAGTATATTCGACCTCACTAAGGTGTTTTTGTGCGTGGAGTTCTTAGTGCTACAATTCACTGGTGATGGCGATAAATAGATCACATAGTTGCTCCTTGGCCAATCGACTAACATCAAGGTCAACTGGGCATCCCTAGACTTGGATGCACAGGTCAGCGGGTTCCATTGTAAGGGAAACACCTAGGAGTTGGCAGGGTCGGCAATCTGCAGTGGTTGTTAGGGCCATATCGGGGCCCTGTTGGCCCAGCTGACCTGCTTGATCCACGCTCGCTTGATTCTGCCTCGCTTGCTCGACGCTCGCTTGATTCTGCCTCGCTTGATCTATACTCGCTTGAAGGGTGTCCGCTTTGATCCAGAGGCCCCACAACTCTATTTACAAGACTTCCATAATGGCCTTGTACTTTTCTTCTGAGGTAATCCATTGATCAGCGGCCGCGGTGTTGACAACATCAACAATATTTTTAAGATCATCCTCTGTTAGGGTGATTTCTGTGTTGGTGTCGGTCTTAGTGGCTTTACGCTTTTTGCGAGGCCCTTGGGATAGACCGTCGGGTCACTTGAGGCTCTGTAGGTCAGACGTACCTACGTTCTCTTCGTTGGTTATGTGCTGGTCCGACGGGGGGTCGGGCTCAGGCTGCATGGTCATACTTCGAGGAGTCACCTGCAGCGTGATGGAAGGAATCACTAACGTTGTTGCTTCACTAAGCGGAACAGTTGGTTTGGATACTGCCTGTTGGATAGACATACCTACGGTGTCTAAGGTAGTGGGCAGTGCAACGAGCTTCCATTCCAATAGCCAAGTAGAAATTACCTGTTCGATTTCAACCTATGTAGCCAGATATGGAAGATTATGCCAAGTGTGCTCCTTATGGGCCTGAATTTGCACATTATGCATTGTTACCCGAAATGCAACGATGTGCTTATGCTTTTCATAGACGGTCGGGGATAGGCTCGGTTGGGAATCAATGGCTGTAGAGATAGCACCATCATAGAGTAGCCAGAAGGTCTTATTTTCCTCAATCTGCTGGGGGTCCTTGGAGTCCCAGAGATTGGAAAACCATGCCCCTTCGCACATGCTAGGCTCTATAGGGGGAAATATTTCTTCTTCCGAGGTTTCCCAGGCAACTAATACTACCAGCAGGATCAGCCATGAGTAGTAGAATGCTTTTCCATGCTTTTGAGCTTCCAACACATTGTCAAGGAATTATTCCACTAGGTACTAGGACCAGTTATAGCAGACGCCCTTTTCACATCGGCTCTCGACTTGAATTACATGTGTAGGGGTGGTTGCTACCTGAAATTTATGCATTAGCTTGTAGGCAAGGATCTGAGTACCCAGTCATGTTCCGGGATCATTGACTGTATCAATCAGGAAGCCTCGCCTGTTAAAATTGACCTTATAATTATCCTGGACATTTTTAGCAAGATGATGCTCAAATTTATTGCATGTGCCATCCCGCAGATTAGGCCCATGCATAGGGAGGCCAGTAATGTGGTGAATGAGAGCAGCATCAATCCCTATGCAGCCTTGGAGCCATAAGCAGCCATCATGAATAAGTGCCAACAATTGGCAAATGACTAAGCTAGTGATGTTGTAGCAACCGAAGTGAGGGACATGCAGTGAGTTCAAAATTCCTGCGCCAGCTAGTCCCTTGACCCAAACCATTGACTCTAATTTGGGCAAACCATATTTGATGACCTGTTCCAAGTACAGGTGTGGAGCTAGTGAAGGAAAAGTGTCTAGGTTACCCAAGTCATGATCATCAAACGTGATGTGGGGGAGGTGACCAACCATATCCCCCAGCCGAGGTACTTATTTGGGGACCAACGACGTTTAAAGATAGGAACAAACAACATCCACGTTGGGCATACATGACGTTGTTCTGCGTGACCGAACATAAGGCAGTAACCAAGTCAGTGGGGTCGCTTGTATACCTTCTGTTGTGAGCACCATGGGGTTCGAAGGAGCGATAGGCAATTTCTTCTTAGGCAATTTCTTGAGGGAGTGTAGAATCCAAGGGGAAGTGCGAGGCTTTCAACCCGCCCACTGTGCTTGTTTTAATTTCTCTTTACCTTTTCGCATGGCAGAGGTGGAAATGACTTCCTCTGCTATGGAGGTGACTTCTCAGACTTCATCAGATCCCTCCTCTTTCGACATCGTCTCAGGTGGGGGGCCAATGGGGTTGGTAGTGGGCATCCTCGCTTGGAAGATAAATTTAGTAGTGCTACCGTCAGATGGTGTAGTTCCAGTAGTCATGTGGACAGCCAAAAGACAATATTTATCAGATTAATCAAAGGCCAACAAGCTAGACCACTATGTGAAACTCGTAGATTGAACAGTCCTCGTCTTATAGCCATCCCGAGGGAAAACCAGCTCATAGATCCTTAATTTCCCTTCATCATTATGGAAATGGTAAAAAGTCCTCGTAATTTTCCATATTAATTTCCTGTAACCTGCTCCCTCAAACGGGAAGTGCGGTTTCCAAAGTGCCCACTCTGTTCTAACGACTAGATTTTCCGACTGCGCATCCCAACTGCGTAGATAACGCACCCCCTGCGCCTCATCCCTGCTCGTCCCTTCCTGCACACTGACCCCGCGCGCGCCATTTGTGACACAACTACTTCGGCCATATAGTAATTTGATCGGCATGGAGGAGTCCGATAGGGCTTCAACCGAATCCCGTTAACATATCCTGGCATAAGATGTTCGCGTAATGTAGCTAATCAGACGACTCCTCCGTCAGTGATTTCCTTTACTATATAAGGACCTAACCAGTGCTGGTAGAACTTCCCCATGTTTTTCGCAAAATGGCTATCATATAGTAGGACTAATTCTCCTTCTGAAAAGACCTTCTGCCGAATATGCCTATCATGCCATGCTTTTTCTCATGCTTTCTGAACTTGTTAGTGGAAGTGGGCTACGAACCGGTCTTCTTCCAATGCTATCAGTTGCGCCAATCGTTCCTCCATGATGTCTGGATCCGCCATGTTAGTGAAGGCCGATATGCGTAGACTGGGGACAATGTATTCCATAAGCATAATAGCTTCCTTCCTGTAAACCATGCAGAAGGGTGTTCATCCTGTGAGAGTTTTACACGTAGTTATATATGCCTAGAGCACTGAGGGGATGCAAACATCCCAATCATGCCATTGTGTGTTACAAACTTTGGTGAGTGCTTGTTCCAAAATTTTATTGAATGCTTCCACAGCTCCATTCGCTTGGGGATGGTATGGGGTGCTTTTGGCGTGGTGGATCAGAAATTATTTCGTCAGAGCTTTAATTGTTTCATTGATGAAATGCATCCCTCCGTCACTCATCAGGATTTTTGGGCATCTAAACCTGGTCAGGATATTCTCAAAGATAAAGTGCACTTCCGTATCCGCAGTTCAGTCCTTGACAGCTTTAGCTTCTTCCCTCCTGGTAATGTAATCTGTGGTCGTAATGATATACTGGGCACCTGTCTTCTTACCGGGGGCATTAATGGGTCCTACAAATTCATTGGCCCATTTGTAAAATTCTTGCAAAGCCATCTGCGGCTACAGGGGCATCTCGTCCCATCATGAGGGCTTCCCATTTCGTTAGCATGTGTCATAGGCCCTACAATAGTTATGTGTATCTGTATGCAGTGTGGGACACAAGAACCTGGCCCGTAATATCTTTTGCGTAGTGGCTTTTCCTGCGTAATGACCTACTACGACTCCTCCGTGAGCCTAGGATAGAATAGCCGGCCTTTCATACTCGAGAACATACCTCCACAATACCTCATCCAACCCCAATTTGGAGCTCACCTGCGATGAGAGTAAAGTCGGCTGCGCCGGTGACCAGTTCTTTCTTCTGTGGCACCGAACACCCATCTGGGGTTGTACCTGTAGTCAAGAAGTGGATGATATCAGAAAAGTGCTCATCACCCACCTTGATAGCGAATAGCTTTGCATCACACAACCCTTCATCCAAGTTAGTTGGCTCTTCCCCATTCACAATTCTGGACAAGTGGTTCAGTCCGGCATTTAACCTTCCTGGAATTACAATAATTTCTAAGTCGTATTCCTAAAAAAGGAACAACCACCGACATATTTCCCCCCCCCCCCCGACACTGGTTTATTGACTAGGTATTTTAGAGCCAAATTGTGTGTGAACATCTTGAAATGCCCTCCTAGTAAATAGTGCCTATATTTCTGTAGGGCATATACCATTGCCAACCCTTCCTGTTCCGTGGTGGAATAATTACGTTCCGTGCTAGAAAACTTCCTACTAGCAAAAGCCACCGGGTGATCTATATCCCCTTCCCCACGTTGCACTAGGACAACCCCCAGGGCAATCCCTGAAGCATCCACATGGACATGAAAGGTCTTTGCCCAGTCATGACATATCAAGATAGGTGTAGTCACCATTTTTTCTTTTAGTAACTTGAAACTTTTCTGACATTTGTCATCCCAAAAGAACGACACATCTTTCTTTAGTAGCTTCTCCATCGGAGCAATGATCAAAGCGTACCCCTGTATGAATTTTCGGTAATAACATATGTGACTCAGGATGGAGCGTAGCTTCTTTTCGGTGGTCGGAACTGCCAAATTAAAGATAATCATAATCTTGGCTGGGTCCATCATCAACCCTTGCTGAAAAACCACGTGTCCTAATAGAATTCCGAATGGGACACAGAAGATGCACTTCTTGATATTTAGGGAGATTTAGTGTTTTCTGCAGGCGTCCAACATCATGCGCAGGTTCTGTACATGGTTTTTTACTAGCCTGAACATCGTCCAATCTTGGAAATAAAATTCCAAGAACTTGTGCATGAATTCCTTGAAAAATGCCACTACAACTCACAAAAATATGGTAGGCACATTCTTTAACCGAAAGGGCATGACAGTATACTGAAAGGAGCCCCACTCATTCGTGAAATTTTTCTTGTTGTGACCTTCAGGCGCAATACATATCTGATGGTACCCTGAAAAACCATCAGTAAACGAATAAGCCTACTGACCTCCTACATTATCCAAGATTATATTGGAGAACAAGGTGGGGAACAAATCATGTATGCAGGCGTCATTTAGCTTGCGTAAGTCGACACAGATCCTTATTTCTCCTTTAGTCTTCATTTATTGGACTACCAGGGGGCTTACCCATTCAGACTGCTCGACTGGTTCAATGATATCTGCTGCCACCATTTTCTCGAGTTCTTACTTAACCTTTTGCTTGTATTTCGAGTTTAGGCGGTAGGGCCATTGTTTGACTGACCGTGCATCTGGCTTCGATGTTATCCTCATAGCTCCCATATCGCCCAAGATTCCTTTAAGCTTGGAGAACTTGGTTGGAAATAGGTCTTGATACTTAGTTAGCAGCTCTACAACTTTTCCCACCATTTTTTCATCCCAGTAGTCCCCGATCTTAGCCATCTTGGGCTGCTCCTCCGAGCCAATATTAATTTCTTTCAGTTTCAGAGGTTTGGTGACATCAATCGTTTGTAGCAATGGACCTGCAACGACCCATTCCCCTTCTGACTCTTCAATGCTAATGTTCCGGGGATCTTCATCACATGCTTAAAAATGTTATCAATGAAACGAGAACTATTACCTCAAAATGGGAACTCTAGCCCAAAAAGACTCAAAAAACATTAAAAAACGCCCCAAAAACAAAAAGTGTGTATTCCAGAACGCATTTATTTTTTTCTCAAGGTCAAATTTCACCTTTTTATAAAATTATGCTAAAAACGAAATTATTTCTTGAAAAAATGATGGAAAAAACACCCTCAAAACAAAATGAGTTGATGCTGGAATAACAAAAAAAAACATCGTGTCACACTTTTGACACATTGTAACAATGGAATTAAAGACAACATATTAGGATATTGAAAAATCGTAAAATTATAAATTTTTTGATATATGATGTTAAATATAAACAAAATGATGTCTAAAGGGCTTATCATTTCAAACAATTTTTATCCATGTTGTTAAACATAAAATATCTTGACTCTAAACAACCCTAAAATTGTTATTATTTTCAACCATAACATTAGAGATAAAATTTCACAGCGCATAAAAACCTTAATGACAAGTTGTAAATCTCAAGTGTTTAAATCTTAAGTTTTCAAGATACTTGAACCATGAAATTATGGAGAAATTATATGACTTCAACAAATTTTAAAAATGAACAAGTAAATGAAAAATTTATTATTCATATATTTGTTTGTTTATATATAAAAACATATTTTTTAAATTTTTTTATTGTTTTCCTATATTTTAAATTATAATTGTTTTAGTTTTAAGAAAAAAAACAAATCTTCTTATATATGTTTGTTTATATTTTAAAACATATTTAAAAAAAAAATATTCTATTGTTTTTTTTTTTATATTTTAAATAATAATTGTTTTAATTTAAAAAAAAATAAAAATTGAAAAATAAATTTTTTTTTTATATTTGTTTGTTTATTTTTTAAAACATATTTTTTAATTTGTTTTTATTGTTTTTTTATATTTTAAAATTTTTATTGAATACTTTTTATTTATTTTTAGATATTAAAAGATACATTTTTTTTAATTATAATAGTTTTTGTTTAAACAAATTTAATTTTTTTAAATAGTTTGTGTTTGAAAAAAAAAAAATTGTCGCGCGCTGGGGGCCGGAGGCAGGCTGGGAAGCTCTCGATGGTGCCGCTCGGCTAACCTCCGGCCCTTGGCTGTGCGGAGGGTGATTCCGAGTATCACCCCTGGTTGGGCGGAGGGTGATTCTCGAAATCACCCTTCGCCCAACCGGGGGTGATTCTCAGAATCACCCTCCGCCTAGCCGGGGGGTGGAGGCAGGCAAGGCGATGCCGTCGAGGGCTGCCCAGCCTGCCTCCAGCCCTTGATGGTGCCACCCGGCTGGCCTCCGGTCCTTGGCTTGGTAGAGGGAGTTTTTCGGAATCACCCTCCACCTGGTTGGGCAGAGGGTGATTTTGAGAATCGCCCTCCACCCAGCCGCGGGTCGGAGGCAGGCTGGGCAGCCCTCGACGGTGCTGCTCGGCTTGCCTCTGGCCCCCAGCTGGGTGGAGGGCGATTCCGAGAATCACCCCTGATTAGGCGGAGGGCGATTCCGAGAATCACCCCCGGCTGGGCGGAGGGCGATTTCGAGAATCACCCCCGGCTGGGCGGAGGGTGATTCTCAGGGGCCAGAGGCAGTCTGGGTAGCCCTCGATGTCGAGGGCTACCCGGCCTGCCTCTGGCCCCGGGTTGGGCGGAGGGCGATTTTGAGAATCACCCCCGGCTGGGCAGAGGGCGATTCCAAGAATCACCCCTGGGCAGGGGTGATTCTCGAAATCGCCCTTTGCCCAACAGGGGGTGATTTTCAGAATCACCCTCCGCCCAGTGGGGGGGATTCTTGGAATCGCCCTTTGCCTAACCGGGGGCCAGAGGCAGGTCGGGTGGCGGCATCGAGGGCTGCCCAGCCTGCCTTTGCCCCGCCAGGGGCCGGAGGCAGGCTGGGCAGCCCTCGACGGCACCGCCCGGCCTGCCTCCGGCCTCCAGCTGGGCGAAGGGTGGTTCCGAGAATCACCCCTAGCTTGGCGAAGGGCAATTTCGAGAATCGCCCCCGGCTAGGCGGAGGCCGGCCAGGTGGCGTCGTCGAGGGCTGCCCAGCCTGCTTCCGGCCCCCAGTTGGGTGGAGGGTGATTTTCGGAATTTCCCTCTGCCCAGCCAAGGGCCTGAGGCAGGCCGGGCGATGCCGTCAAATGAAGGAGATTGGATTTTGGATCTATTTTCAGGCTCAGGTAAGTTTTATTATACAAATTTAAATTTAAATATTTTATTTTTTACTTTTTATGTCTTTATACTAATTTTCTTACTTATTTATTTTGTACTTGATGACTAGGTACAACACTAGCATGTTTCCTACCAAAAGGAAGAAATTCATTGCCATTGAGAAAGGTCCAGTGCAATGCAAATTTATTCAACAAATAATTAACGCTCTTGAATTCCTTCCAGATGCGAAGCAAGAAGTTGGTTTGAGGAAATGGGATTTTAATGAATCATGTGTGGCAAAAAAAGCAAAGGAACCTCAACCACCATTATATGGAATGATTGGAAAGGGACACTTTGGAAGATTTGCAGACATGAAAGATCCATTAGAAGATGACAATTACCAAAATGAAGTAGAAAATGTTGCGGAAGAAGCCATCAATGATGTTCTAGATGATGTTGAACATGTATTAGTTGATATTGTTGAGGATCTTTAAGTTATGCTTGCAAACAAAGCTCATTTTTGAGATCTATTAATCAGTTTTACTTGTAATGTTTAGACTTTGATATTTTATGAGAAGAGTCCTTATTTTTTGCAAAAAACATGTGATTACTATTATTTTTGACATAAAATTCAATAAAAATGCTATTTTTTAAAGTTTTTTTGTTAAGATTTTCCCAAAAATTAGTTTATTTAACATGTTTGTTTAACAAAAAGTCTCTAAAAGTGTATTTTTTGCATTCTATTTGTATTAAAAATTTGTATTTTTTTGTCATATTGTTCAAAATATTGGTTTTTTAGCGAAAATTATTTGATGTGCATTGAAAAATTAATTAGCAATACATAGACTTGTAGAAAATATAGACTTTATAATATTGACCCTTTCTTCATTTTTTATCTATGTGAAAAACTGAATATATCATTACAATTTTTATTTTAAAAAGATTTATTTTTTTCTTTTTAAAACACAAGTACATAAATGCACTTAAAAATAAACATCTCATGAAAGAGGAAGACATTAGAAAATGTATAGTGTCAAAATCAATCCTCTAAAAAAACGTTGGTGATGATATGCCACCACTATTCAAAATCAACATAAAAAGCATCACAAAAAAAAAAAAAATTAAAGTGCAAAAAACATACTAAAAAAATAATTTTGATTCTGCATCACCACTTTTAAAAATCGGGCGTTTTTATTGCTACGTCAAAAAGTATGTACCAGTGCAGTTACCTATTTCATCGGTAACAATGTTGCTTCTATTGAAAAGCTTCTACAATTTATGACATCCTGTAGCTGTGCATCCCAAGTTGGCACAACACCTTCTAGTCTAGGGTGGATTCCATCAAAGACCAGAGCATCGATTTCCTACAAGGCTTCATCGAGTTGCTCAGTACCTCCTGCTAGTCCAAATGTTCATACGAGTCCTTGACCATCGTACTCCAATTCTTGGTATGTTGATGTAGTTCTGCGTCCAAGTACCATTAGGTTGGGATTGGCCCCAATGAGTGAACAAACTGGTGGACCCATTCATTCGCCGTGTCCGTATCCGCTTCTTCTAACCAATGAGTCACATGCTTGCGTGGATCCCCTTGCTCCGAGAATAGTTCTATTGGTGGGTTAGTTGTTCTACGGAATCGCAAAATCAGCATCCTGCGACATTCTTCCCAGTCCCTGAAGTTTCTTTTATGGGTTTCCCACCAGTGTGCAAGGGTTGCGTGCATGGCCAAGTCTAGGGACCAGACTCACGATTCCTTAGGAACACTTGTCTCAATTGCTGCGAGGAAATATTCAACATTACTTGAGTCATCAAAATGGGGTAGTTCTCTTACCTTGGAAGAAATACACCGGAAGCTCTTCGTGATTTTCATACACCTTAGCGCATATACATCGTGTAGTCAGTTTTTCCAGTTTTTGATTTATTCATCTGAGTCGAATAAGAACTCACTATATTTTTCCCAGCATAGCATACCATCAGCCATGGGGTTGATCCAATCGTCATCTTGGGTGGTGAGTTTGTATATATGATCAACATCTTCCTCTTCTTGAATCGATTCCGTAGACTGCTCTCATTCAGCTGGGTCAAGAGGAACAATTACCCTTGTACCCTCATTTTCAAAGATCATACTCCTCCTATTTAAATTAATGATACCTCCCATGTCAATAGCGTAATCCAGACCCAGGAGTGAAGGATAAGGGTCTGCATCTTCTACTATTTGGATTACCTAAAAATCTATGTGGACTCTGATGCCTGCAATATCTACCACTACCTTCGTTAGTCTTCCTAATAGGATAATATTCTGCGGAGTAGCCATTCGTAGTTGAATAGTTGACCATTCTAGCTAATTTTCTCCCATTCGCTGCCAGGTTTTCTTAGGTAAGACATTGGTATCTGACCCTAAGTCAAGGATAACTTGGTCCATTTCATATTCCCCAATCTGCGCATTCATGCACATTTCTTGGCCCGTCCTCTTTTTCTTTTTGTATATCTTATTCAAGGTCTTTACTTCGGTTGGCAGATTAATTCTTTATGCACAATTGTCTATTACGGCTTGGAGATTTTCTACAGCCTACTGGTTGCGCAACAACTTCATACAAGCATGGAGGAATGGTTTGATTGTCTCGTCGTCCCTTGGATCTACTGCCCCTTTGTTTAGTGTTTCATCTTTAGTTACCTCCTTTCGTGTGTCGATGAAGGTTTCTTTTTCTCTTTTCAGGTTTAAACCTTCTGTGTTGTCCTCAACCCTTCGGATTAATGGCTCGGCTTCCACCTTTTCCTCGGCCCCTCTTGTAGAGATGCCACTGCGCGTGATTACATTGATACTTGGCCCATCATCCCGTGGTTCTGCCTTAAATATTTGTACGTTCTGCGTGTTGTTTTTCTTGCATTTTTGCTAATAGCACCGAAAAATATTCAATGACATGGTCGAACTGTCGGAAATATTTTCAAGACTGTCGTGCTAGGTTCGGGAAGTCTCGTGTGAAATGTCCCACATCTCCATAGTTATAACAGATCAAATTTCCGAGTCGTCAACCGTCACTTCCCCCTCTTCCTCCTTCCCTTCCTCATGCGGGGGATCCCCCTCGTCCTGAAGGGGATAACAACAATGAGGGATCAAACTGAACTCTATATAAGTTGCCCCTATCTACCATAAGGTCAAGGTTTCAGAATTTTTTTTTGTCATGGCCTACTGATGAGCAGAATCTGCACCACTACTACTTTAATTTCACTACAGAAGAACCCAATCGTGGACACTAATCTGTGTTGTATCTTCCTGCCACCGGACAGTCTGCACACCGTAGCATCGAACTACTGGGGCCAGCCAATTCCCTGGGTCACAGCAGGCTCGAACCTCAGCCTGCATGTAGTCTGATAGCAGTGGAAATTGATCCTTAGAGTGACCTGGTCCCTTACAACGTATGCACCAAATGTGTGGGCTCGCTTCCTTACCACGTTCATTTCGCAAACTTTGAATTTCTAAGTGCATTCCCTTGAATTGGTTCTAGATTTGAAGAGCTATGGATTGCATATCATCCCTGGGTGCAACTTCTAAATTCATGGATATTTCCACTGCTTCCTCTTGAGATCTAATCTTTTGTTATCCCATGGTCCCACGCAAGTGTGGTAATAGCATGGCGATGAACCATTCTTTATGTTGCTTATCTTTGTAGACAAATTCTCCATAACTGATAACCTTTTTCAACCATTGGTTGGCTTCCCAGACTGATTCTGTAGGTCCTTAAATTCTTTTAGTTCAACCACACATTGGGCATACGACTTAGGCTTCCGGAATTGTTGTTTTAGGGCATCCTTAATATTCTGTATCGATGAATTTGCGTTTTGGCCAACGTATCCATTGAACTAGTCAAGTGCCCTCCCCTCAAATGCTATGGATAGCTGTGATCATTTGATAGCATCATTATTCACGTTTTGTTCAGTCCATACAGATTCGGCTACAAACCCAAATCGATCCATGTCCTCATCCCCTACACCTTTGAAGGTAGGCAACTTCATGTGCATGGCCATGTCGTCTTCTGAGGAAGGCGGGGGAGGTGTAGGAGAGTTCTTACCCCTATGAAGATTTGATGCCGGTGTGGTCGAGGGTGTGGTTCCCCTTTTTGTAGCCCCTTCATAGTTATGCTTTGGCGACTCCCTTACTGGGTTGTATATCGATCTGTCTCCTTCTTGATTAACCCGGTAGTATTTAACACTTTGCGTTGTACTTCCACTCTGATCGGAGGTCATTCACTCGTTGTGGCCACACAAGATACCTTTTTTTCTCAATAGCATTTTAATTAACAGTAGCAAGGTTTTTAGGAACTTATCTCTAAATCCTATGAAGAATCTTTGTTCGGCTTCTGAGTAGGACACAAACTGGTCAACAACGAATTTTGTCACGAATCTACCCAATATACTATCAACCCAATGATCTACGATGCTTGTAATTGTATTGTTAGTATTCTCTAATTGTCGGACTAGCTCAGGAGTCCACTACGTGATCTGGTCGTCTTTCTAGCAAGTATGAAACTCTGCCAATCGAGCTAACCACTCTTGTAACTCATGTGCGAAAGACGCAAAGAAGATTTTGTGCACTTTTGTGAAGATATACCTATTCTTCCAATCCTCTACAGACATTCTTTCACTTCGATTCTCTTTTAGGGAAAATTCCTAAATCTGTTTCTCGAACCAATATTCTAACTCAGTTTTTAGTGGCTGCCAATGTCCTCATGGCATTACCCGATCTCTTTCTCAAAATTCTTCCGGTCCCGCCAACGGAACCATTTTTTTGGCTCAAGTGGTCCTGACCTAGGTTCGGCGTTAAGGTTTGCCAACAAACCCCTCTACTACTGGCCATTTTGGCAATGGTCTACAGAGCAATCCAAGGTCTCACCCGAAGTAGTATGGGAGGGTGTTGGAACCAAATTTCCACACCAAAAGAGAGAGAGAAGGTTAATAAAAGGGGGCACCCTCAGATCTATCAATCCCGCGCTGAATAACCCCTTAACCCAGGATTCGTAATAATAGATCTAACAGAATACTTCGCAGAAGATAACAATTAACCAAGTAATTACGTAAACCAGATCTATGCATCCAGAACATCGCATCCACATGTGTATCATTAACAATTGTAATCACAAAGATAACTTTAAGTAATAGTCGCAAAACAAAGATCACAAAACAGTCTTCTCATGTAATTATAACCAGATTCCACTTACAAACTACTTATTGGCCCGCGCACACAGAAAGTGGGGTCCGCAGACAACAAGACTCAGGGTCTCTGCGCACACAGCCAGCAGGATCCCTTACCCATACAATCGACACAATAGATTCGCAGTTCGTACTTCAATTCTATCTCTATCTCTTTATTTTTTCTAGACTTGATTTACTCATCTATTTATATCATGCTAGCCTGCGCTATCCTATGGTCCGCAAACTGTGGTTTTCTAACCCTTGGTCTACCCTTTTGACCCATTACAAAAATTGGGGGTTTTGACCCATCCCAACCCCCATGCGATAGACTAAAATATTGCAAAATACTACAAAATTTGGACAAAAATCAGGCAAGGAGACCCTGCTCCAACATATATGATATATGTAATTTTTTATCAATTTAATAGAACGTTACGAATAGTTTCTTGTCTCTTTATGTTATGTTATCGAAAATTTTTTACTTCATCAAATCACATAAAGTAAAAACTACATTAAATTAAATTAAATTAAAAAATTAATAAGTATAATTATTAATTAAAACATTTTGACTAGATAAAATTACATAAGATTATATATATAAAATCTATTATTTTATGTTCATTATTTAATTTAATTTAATATTTTATCATTAAAAATTTGGAAAATTCTCTTAGTTAATTATATTTATTTATTTTACACTTTCTTAATCTATTTTCATATTGGTTTTATTATTTCTAAATCTAATTTTGGTTTACTATCTTTACATCGTAAGGCATTCTTCTTTGAAAAAAAATTCCCTAATTGCCATGGTGTACCTATTTGCACCATCCGATCAAATGATAGACGATTGAAATATTTTAAGCCATTAATCTACAACCTCCTTCATTTAAATCTAACTACCTAAATAACTCTCTAACCTCTACGAATCTCTCTTCCCAAACCACACTCTCACTACATGATGATATGAGGAAAGGGAAAGAACCAACATTTCACTCTATGAACGAATGGTTCCTCGAGCCCTTGGTATGAATGTGCACTTGTCCAGCTGTATTTCTTGTTTTTCTTTCATGGGATGTGTGGAGTGAGTGGAAGAGGAGGGCTCACTGGGCTCCCAGGAAAGCTCTCATTCTGAGCGCTCTCACTATCCAAATTCTCACTTTGATAGAATTTTCCAATATCAGCTATATCGACAGCAAGCACGAAAGATATCAGCAGGTGGTCGTTTTGGTAACGGAAGATTAAATGTTATTTAATTGCACAAGGCTTATGATTTATGTCTTCATTGCCTATTTGCCTCCTTCTATGGACCGTGCTCACTAGACTCACATGTGGAGCGAGATGGGAGCATTGATATTGAGCGTCATGCTTCATATGGCCTTTGAGGTTTACTTCGTTTGGAAAGTAGATAGTCCTTTATATTCCACATCCAATGGCCATCATTCTGTCTGGTTCATATTGTAAAAAAAACATAGACACAACTAGTTTATCGTTGCTACTTGTTGGGTATACGACCAAAGTCCCACATTGACTAGAAGTGGGGAGGATCATGGGTATATAAGGATGGACAAATATCTCCATTGGTATGAGGCCTTTTGGGGGAAAGCCCATAAGCAAAGCCATGAGGGCTTAGGCCCAAAGTGGACAATATCATACCATTGTGGAGATATTTGGTGTCCAAAATCCTTACAAGTGGTATCAGAGCCATGCCCCGAAGTTAGCGAAGTGGATGAATCCTCGAATGTCGAACGAAGGTGGTGGGCCCCGGTATAATATCACGATGGGATCCATGGATGAGCTCGGTTGGACAGGCGGTATGCTCCGGATTCTTCATGGACGTGTCCTGGTCCCAACACGGTGAAGAGGAGTTGACCTGGGATAGAGCAAGCTCTTGAGGCAAGTGGTGCTCCATGTAAGGCGTGTGCTTCCAACGCATTGGAGCGGAGAATCCTGGTTGGTAGAGAGTGGACGGATGGATAATCGTTTGAGGGGAGGCTCGAAGGTCCTTTGTTCGAGGGGAGGATTGTTGGGTATACGACCAAAGTCCCACATTGACTAGAAGTGGGGAGGATCATGGGTATATAAGGATGGACAAATATCTCCATTGGTATGAGGCCTTTTAGGGGAAAGCCCATAAGCAAAGCCATGAGGGGTTAGGCCCAAAGTGGACAATATCATACCATTGTGGAGATATTTGGTGTCCAGAATCCTTACACTACTTCCCCTGAGCTGCGTGGTGTTAGCACGTAAAAGCATTCGTTACATCCTTTCATTAAATATTCGTTGGCTACTCTCTTGGCTGTGATTGTGACAACATGAGTGGGTGGATTTATTTCTCTTAATGCTCTTTCAGAGAGGAATAATGACCCATAGATATCGTGAAGACCGTGGGAAAAAGATCCTGATGGATTTTTCATGGCTGAAGGTGTTGGTGTGCTGGTAAGCTTAAGTCAAACTCAAAAACCATGTATTTTTGTTCTATGTTACTGTTTGTAGCCATTATTTTTTTCCTATGTTACTGTTTGCAGAAAATAAGAAAATACCAATCAAAATGGAGCCTTATATTTACAATGAACTGCTACCCTGGTCACTGATCCCACAGTTTATTCTGAATGATCAAACGATAGGTATATTAGCTGCTCGCACTCACCTTTTCCATTTGCATATACATTAGTTTGAAGAATTTTTGGCTCTCCTCATTTATTGACCAGAAACTCAAAATCCATCTCGTCATGGTTCAAGCACTATGATGAGAGCTCCTTGATATATAATTTTCAATTTATATATAACAAGTCAATAGATTTTAACCTCTAAATTCCACAACTATGATTTTATTTGAAACGTTTCATATTTGTATGTGTATATGTTTAATTTATATATAACATATTAAAATATTTAGATTTATCTTAAGTAGTTTATTGGTCGGGTTTAAGTTTCTGGACACATTATAGTGTGATTAATTGATCTGAAATGGGTGGCTAACTTGTTATGCTATGCAAGCACCTCCCATTCAGTTAAAACAAATTAAGATCTTGCTTATACTTGATAGTGTGGAATTGAATACTTGAATCAAGTGTATGTGTTTTAACTGTTTTAAGTCTTTATGTGTGAGGAATTAAATATTTGTTTTTGTTGATTAAAATCATGTACAACAAGCATAAATTGCAGAAAATTAATCATCAACACATAGCAACAAATTTAATAAAGGATTTCACCCATATGTCTTGGGCTACGTCTCCTTGAGCTTTTGTCAATTGACTTGGGTCTTTGGGATTAAGATGGAAAATTTATTTTACAAGTTGCTTACTCAACTCTAATGGTTGTTTGAACTATACCAATGGGTTTAGAATACCATCATACCCCTGGAATGATTGCTAACTCTCTGGAAATGGACCTAGGCTCCCTTTGACTTGACCTCTTCTGTTGGTGCCCTTAAGCTTCCTTCGGCTTCTCTGTGGCACAAACTCCCTTAGAAGTCCTTTTCTATCCCTGAAAATTTTTCTACCTGTTTCTAGCACATATCAGTCATTCAAAATAGATTGTTCATTTGCTCCAAATGAGCTCTAGATTCCCAATCTAGGCCTCCAACTCTTGTTGGCCCTGGTCACCCCGAAACTTCCATGTGTCTTATTTGGCTCTAGAAGTCTCCAAATGGCTCTAAATATCATTCAAATGGATTCAGAATGTCCAAAATAGTTAGAAATGACTATTCATTTGCTGAAAAAGGCCTCTGGCTACTTTGGTTACGCCTCCAACACCTGGTGGCACCCTGTGGCTCTAGGCTCATTGAAAAATTCACTGTAGCATCTCGGCCTTTAGAAGTCTCCAAATTCTTCTGCAAATCCCATCATTAGATTCAGAAGGTTCAAGATATTCAAAATATAATATTTGTTTGCTAAGAATGGTCTCTGGCTGCCCTGGCTAGGCCTCATTCTCCTAGTGGCTCTTAATGGCCCCGGTGGCCCTTGGAACTTCTTTGAAGAAAAATCTCACTCATAAGTCATCAGATGGCTCTAAAAACCCCACCAATGGCTCTATAATGTCTGAATCATCCAAAACTTACTATTGGTTTCCCGAGAATGGTCTCTGGCTACCCCAGCTAGGCCTCGTTCTCTTGCTGGCTTCCAGTGGTCCTAGTGGCCCTTGGAACTTATCTGAAGAAAAATCACGCTCATAATTCCTCTGCTGGCTCTGGAAACCTCACCAATGGCTCCATAATGTCCAAGATAGTCAAAATTTTCTATTGGTTTGCTGAAAATTCCCTCTGGCTGCCTTGGTTAGGCCTCATTATCCTACTGGCTCCTAGTGGCCCTTAGAAATTCTCTAAAGAAAAATCATGCTCAGAAGTCCTCAGCTAGCTCTGCAAACCTCACCAATGGCTTAAGAATGCTCCAATTAGCTAAGAATGACTCTCTGTTGACTCAGAATGGTCGAAAATTGAGTCTTCAACTCATTTTCCCAATTACACATAGGAAAACTATACTAATTGTGGAGGACTTCACTTTAACTGGAGTTAGTTTAGTGAAATCCACACAAATTTAGGGCACCTCCAAGAATCCCGCTAGTCCTAACCATAAAATTAAATGTTAAGTGGTTGGGTGGCCACATGCCAACCCAAACCACGACCTAACCGCAATGGTCTGTGGAACCAAGGCGGTAACCACGGTGGATAAGGATTAACTCCGAGTTGAGCACTAACCGCATGGAGAAACGTTAAGAAACCATGGCAATAAATTGTTAGAATAAATGTCGCAGAGTTTTTGAACTGTCGGAGGTTGCTAGTGGTTGAAGTTTTATGTCACGGTTTATTGCATTGTCATGTGATAATGTATCGTGGGACCGATGGGGGTTTGGGACCGCCGACGGTCCCAACCCCCAAAACACTTTGCATAAAACCATAACATTAACTTGTGCCCTTAGGGGTTAAGCAAAAACTTGTGTGCCATGTTGGCACATGGGCGCACTAGCTGGGTGGAGGTTGGGGGTTCGAGCCTTGCCTCCCATATAAAATTTTGCTACCAACTATTGGGCCCACATGGCGACCTCCAAGCTTGCCACGTGGCGCTTTTTGATTGGCCCGTCAAACTCATTCAACCCATAGCATTGTGACATTTGTCAAACATTGACTAGCCTGAAAGGAATATTCTAAGAATATTCCCCTTTGTTGATTGTTCCAATGCCTAGTCAAACCTGGTCAACTGTCAAAATTTGCAGTTTACTCGACTTTTCAAAACGTGATAACTTCTTCATACGGTGTTGGTTTTTTGAACCATTCACGGCACTGGAATAAGGAAGACGAGATATATTTGTTCACTCAGGTTCGATACACTTTTTAACACTTTAAAATTTGAGCTATCACTTAGGTCCTGATCCAAATCTAGTCATTAATCAAAGTATAATATTTATAAAATAATTTTATTTAAAATTATAAATTCATTACATTTTTAATATTTATATTGATAGATATGAATCTTTGTCAAATTTTTGGTTGCTAATATTAATTATTGATAAACTTGCAGATTTATGGTGGATGAGGTGCCCGTCATAGTTTTTATGGAAAAAAAAGGGGCTTAGGCATTCCATATCCAGAGAGAAAAGCAATAGAAATTTTCTCGAGCATATGGAATGGGGTCAGCTGCAATTTTCAGACTTCTCAAACAACAGCTTCGCCCATGGAGTCCTTAATCCCCGCTTTTCTAAGCAAGCTTGATTGGGTGAAAAAAAAACCATATGATATATGATTACTTCAAAGATAAACAGACATCGAGTAACTCCACCAGAATGTCAAATAAATGCTTCAAAGAAATTTACTTTGTTTTTTATTATAATTCTTACCTGTTATCCCTTTTATCACGGCTAAAAGGGAGGGTTGTACTTGCCACGTTTTATTTATTTTTAATATGAATAAAAATAATATTTAACTTTAGTTTTATATATGAGAAATCGATGTAAAAGATAGAGTTTAGTTAATTGTTGTTTTGATTGACATATCCAATCATATGCAAATTATTTATGGTGAATAACACGATCCACTTGCAAGGGGTAAGAATGATTTATCATACTTTATATAAAAATTAGTTATGGTAAATAACAATTTTGCAATGAGATATTTCAATAATTGGTCGTTTTTATTTATTTATTTTTTCATTTTATAGATTTCTTTTTAGTAATAAAATATTAATAATATTATCTTTTATTAAATAAATATTTTTATTATTGATATATCGTAAGAAAATAATTATGGTTTTTAATATATGTAAAAATGTTATTATATTCTCAACCAAAAAAATATATAAATTACATTTCACATTAAAAAAAGCATATCAAAATTCAGTGATATGTTAAGTTATAAAAAATAGATTTATATATTCTCTACTCATGAATGAAAGGAAAATAAAAAACATCTCAAATTTCAATATTCTTGTACCAAATATTTTAACAATACATTCTATTAATAAGTAATTTACATTTTTTTTTGGTAATTTAGGCTAAACTATATTGATTCGAAATAAAACATTACATATGCTACAAATTGAGTTGGTAAGTTGTGCTTATTCAATCACAGCCTTCATTTCTATCAAAGTGGCGCAGGAATGGGGTTGCTTCCTTGGAGGAAACTAGCCCTGTAGTAACATCTGACAGAAAATTACAAAATGTGTCGTGGCACTTGTGACTTTATAAGTTCTATGATACGAGCCCAAATAACAAAAAACTAAAAAAAATTGAGCAAACGTGCAGTCATAGTGCTCCTGCATCGTCCTCGGTGTCTAGGTCCCCCTCCTCAATACGTCAACCGTTATCCTGCGCAATGGCCTCCTCCTCAGCAGTAGGATGTCGCTGAGGCCTAGAAGCAGGTGTGCAGAGAATGGGAGCGACCGTGTACTCAGCATCCGGTACGCGCGTCCAAATTCCCTCCGAGTCCATGATCCATACGTCGATGTCTTCCCCGACTGCCTCCTAAACAGGAAGAGGCTTGGTTTTACAGGGCGTGGGGTGCTCCTGGTGCACGATGGTGGATTTCGTGGGTTCGCTTCTGTCCCTCTGCATTTCCTGAACAAGGGTCTTCTCCTTCTGGTCATGCACAGGGCTTTGAGGAGCTTCCTTGGCATGACTGCCAGAAGAGGAGCCCTCAAAAGATTCCAAGCGGTTGTCAGGCCCTCGCCGGTAGCGTCCCAGGAACACGCCTCTCTAGTCACCCCTGATTTTCCTTTGGCGCAATCTCAGAGCCATGGGATAATGAAGAAAAAGAGAACGGGGGCAGAAAGGTACAGAAAAATGATTTTTGGGGGTTAATACAGGAGCAGAGACAAGAAGTGCGCAACAGAGTGTTTTTGGGCAAGGTGGTGCACAGGTGGGGGTTGCGTAGCTAGGTGATCTTGCTAATGAGAGCGCGTAGGTAGGACACACTAATATGGCAGGGGGAGCCAAAGGAAAACACATAGGAAGGTGCACGTCCGAGAGGGTGCCCAGTGACCTGGCACTGGGGGGATGCTGTGTAGCGGGTGGAGCGCGCAAGTGAGGTGGAACTGAAGCAGAAAGGCTAAGAGAGCTTTGCAAGCTAGAAAGAGAAAACTATGAGTAGAACTATGTAGAGGGGCCTCCCCTTTTGTAGACTTGTGGCACAAGCACAAATGTTGTGCATTACTGTGACACGCTTGCAGGTGCATGCTGCAACAATTCTCATGTGGAAGCATGTGCTTCGAGTTATGACAGTGAGTCATAATCATCCAGGAGCTCATTCAAATGATTGCTGCTGATAAGTTCCACCCAGGGTGATTGCGGGCTTTGCGTGTCTTCGTTATCCCGTACCTCCCTAACCTCACACGAATTATTGTAGGGAGGCGGTTTTGCTTTAGGTGAAGGTTTGCGTTGTAGATCTTCGTCAGCACGAACGTGGGAGGGAACATTTTCATGTGTGCGTATAATGTCACCCGCATCCGGGGTATAAGTAATTTACACTATTTAAAGTTAACAAAACAAATTTGAATAAATTCAATTCAATTCAAGGTTAATAAAATACATTTGAATATTAATTGTTCTTGTTAAATGGTACTCATCCACTCATCCACTGGAGAGTAAAATGGTACTCATCCACTGGAGAAGAGTAAAATTGTACTCATACACTGGAGAAGAGTAAAATGGGTTTGCACAACCAATTATGTGTGTTTATAATTTTTTATTGAACATATTCAACAAAGGGTTATTTATGAGGAACTAAATAGTAACACAGGGATCTAAATTAGATAGAGCCTCTATATGTGAATCAAAGTATCGATAAGTGAGCACGACCTATTTTTTTTAAACAAAGAAAGATTCCAGGTAAATGAAAAACATGCTTTATGGACAATGGTGCATTAGCTTTGGGACACGCTAATGAAAACTTGGTCTTAATAACAATTTGGTTGTTCCTAGAAAATTGCCTATGAAATTCTCCATAGCAAGAAAGAATTGGGTAAACGTTACCTAACATTGCATGTAAAATGTCATACAAATAAATGATGGCCACAAAGAACTACCATAATGACATATGCTTTTAGCTATTTCAAATTGGAGGCTACAAATACACAAACAAACAAAAATCAATAACTGAAATCATGTTGATGTTTGTACATGTTACGATTAAGGAAGAGGAAAAGAAAGGGTCCAAGGATAGTACAAAAGGGTGCCAGAACATTAACCCCATAAAAACCTCGAGAGCTTTCACTTTTACATCTCTCTTTCTTGTCATGATTGATGATGTTGTTGGTTTCTGTTGGATGAATGGAATAAAATATATCATGTTAGACAACAAATTGTTAGATTTCTAATTTCTCTTTGTTGGTGAAATATTACTGACATTGTTGCTATAAGCCTTTGTATTGTGATCTCTTAGAACCTTCTTCTTGTTTGATAAATAATATTTTTTCTAGAACTCATTCATTGATACAAAAGGGTCTATGTTCTCCTTCTCGAATCTCAGGTACAACCTCCTCTTCATTATTAAAGAAATTAGTATTATTTTGGTTCAGATAAGATTTATTTGGGAGAAATTTCCATCCTATATCTATGTAGTTTGTGTCGATTCTCTCAAAGAAATTTCCACCAGTAGGAGTTGTTATGAGTGAATTGTGTCTTACTGAGCTACTATCCACTAGAATTTTCTTGGAACCCAAAGCACTTTTCTTAGTTGATGATCTAGATCTATTTTTAAAATGTTTTATTGAAATTGGATAATCCATAGTCTCCTCCTCGGCACTATTTTCCTATTCCATGTGAAAATATTTAGAATTCCAATTGAACATATGAAATTTCCTTGGGAAGATTTTGGAATCCATGTTCATAATTTTTTTTTTTATTCTCTCAATAAATTTTCCACCCACAAGAGTTAACGAAGGTGAATTCTTAATCTTTGGGACATATCCCACAACTTCATTGAACCCCAACCTTATCTGAAATTTATCTGCAGGGAGCCCACGATTTTCCATATAAGAGTCATTTATTTAATCTATTTTACAAATATTATTTAGGGCTTTCTTTATGTTTTCCAAGTCCCATGGCATGAGAAAAACATGCATTTAATGGAACACATGTTTTACACTATGAGATATAAATAGGGCCCGGAGTGATGGAGTGAAAATATTTGCACAAATTAGTAACTTTAACACTCCCTTCATAGAGGAATATTTCCCATTATTATCTCAAATTATTTCATATTCCATAACTATTTGCACACACTTGTTCCCTTTCTGCGAGTTAAAATTTGTGTCTTTAGATAAGAGCCCATTATGAAAGCCTACAAATTCATGTAACATTTTTACTTCATGCAAGGATGCTAATTTCATACTTTGAAATGGACTGTCATAAGCAACTAAATCAATAGTTTGATTTGTTGATGAAAAAATACAACTTGTATGCACCAACCGTGGCATCCCTGGGCTTCCTGTTGCACCTTTTCAAATATGTTGATTGATGACTTAAACTTGGGCTAACAATCCACTTTCAAACTAGGAATTTTCCTCCTCTATTAAATTTATGAAATACTCACATCAACCTCATTTGAAAAGTTTTCATGAGACTCCAGTCCAACTGACACTAGATGATTGAGAGGCTTCTGATTAACTACACCTCATTTCAGTATATATGTACTCTCCATGTTATTTTTTCCATCCCACTTAGTCCATTATGGAAAGAGAAGTCTAAAACAATGTCATCTTCAGGTAAAATATTGCAGTCACCTTTTGCACCATGATTTTGGGGACTTTTAACTTCAAAACTAGATCGAAAAGAGTAGGATCTTAATGGAGCAACATGAACATGAACCTGGCCTTGTAAACAAGAAGGAGGGGTGTTATTGTTGGTAGTTTGAAAATGGATACCATTAACTCTCACTTGAGATGACCTTGTATAAGCAAAGGCACCTTCATTAGTTGTGGAATATGATAGACATGAAGGTGAGCTTCTCTTGAAATTTTCATTTCCAATCCCGCATTTTCCCTTTCCCAAAGTTATTAAGGACTACCTTGGGTAGAGTCCCATATTTGTAAAACATTCCTACAATATAAGCTCTACCTTGTGCTAATATTCATTGTCTCCAAGGGATTGTTCTAGATCCTTATTGATTTGAGAAGAAAAAACACTTTCCCTTTGTTAATCAAGAAATGCCTTTGCATTGTTAATTCCTAAAGAAGAGAAATATTTCAGTAAATGAATGTTTACCATGTTATCATGCCTTGGCTCAATGTTTTCCATATCACCATTTCTTTTTGAATTAGAAACACATAATTTAGCCACTCCATCACATTGAAATATATCACCAACATCATTGGATGTAACTTCAATTCCACCATTTGACAACCTTATAGATGTCTCATAGTCTAAAATGTTTGAAAATAACTCAATTCACCATAACCTTGAACAACCAACATAGTGAATTTGTTGTTGCACCTTAGAACTTATTTTATCATATTTAGGCCATGAGTAATGTTGCAACTTCATACCTCTCTCTTCTTTCACCCCACCCATTTTTCTAGAAAACAACTTGCCACTGCTTAGAAGAGTTCTATAGATAAAATCATTGCCAACATCTGGAAGTTTCTTGCTAGGGGCATTGTGCAAGATTTCACGCTGCCCCTTAGTAGCCTCATATTGAATGGAAATCACCAAAACATAATCATGAGCTCCCATTTAAACTTGGGAATCCCTTGATTTCTGAGAGTAAACAAAAGATTCATATATTTTTCTTGACATAAAATCCATGTATTCTAACATCTGCAACACTATTCTCCTCACCTCTTGACGAACAAGTGGCACTGGAGATGTTATCGCCTTACGACATTTCCTTTGCAACATGTGGTGCAATCGCTAGTATTATACTTCTTTAACCTAATAATTTAATTTAATAATGTTATTTAATTATTTAATACTAATTACTAACCCTTATATATTGAGTATCAATTTGACTATCGTGTAATTTATTAGACAAATTTTTATTTTGAATATATATAATTAACCGTTATCTCATTAGTAGTAATATTATTAGTTGATGACTAAAGATGGGTGAATTGTTCCTGAGAAACATATGTGACACTTCAACTATTCTACACAATATTCAAGAATAATTTCTCAACATAATAAAAATGAAAATAAAATAATTATTAATATTATTATATACTAATAATTAAGCTTAACTCGGATCTAACAAGCCTCAAGAGAGATCAAATCTCTTTCCACTCTAAAAGTGGTTTCCACCTTAAGAGAGTTGATCCCTCTCCCAAGTTAAGATGGATCTAAACTAGTTAAGCTACATAAATATGTATATTTATTTTTGTTTTTTATTATAACAGACATTATCTTTTATTTAGAAAATATTTTTAATAAAAAATATAAATTCTTGCCGTTAATATTTGAATGAAATTGTCTAAAAGATTTTCTGAAGTTTTGTGTGGACATTCCACCCATATTTATTTTCAAAAAAAAAAAACGAAATGATAACAAATAGATACAAATATTAATTAAATTTTTAATAGATAAAAATATTAATTAACCATTAAAAATATAATAAAAATAGTCATTAAAGAAAAGGGTTAAAGTTAAAGGACCATGTTAAAATATTTAAATAAAAAATATATAAGAAATTGAGCACAAAAATTAAATAAATAAATAAGGCTGAATTAGGGATTTCAAGAATAAAGGTACTTAATTCAGAACAAAACATAAAACAAAAAGTCACAGTACACCCGAATTGATATATGATATCCTTCTCTATTTCTTAAGAATTGCGACCATTTTGACTATTCAAATTGAGTGGAATTGTATCAATAAAATAATAAGAAGAAGAAGTATCATTCCATATTTCTTAGCAGATGGAAAAATGGCCTTTTGCTCATCTTAAGACAACAGCGTGGAAGTGTTGTAGTTATAGATGCCCATCCATGGGTCGGTCTTAAAAAATAGACTTAAAAAATAATGAAGGTGCGCTACCCATTATATTCCCCTATTAGGTAGGGACTGGTGATTCTGGATATATTTTGGTGGGGATATTGAAGGAAGATGAGTCACGGAAAGGGATGTTTGGGAAAATCCCAATAGTCCACCATTTTTCATTGGATATATGGAAATTTGGTGGAAAGCAGTGGGAGATGGTTGATACCATCAAGGTTGAAGTGATTGAAGATATGATTAAATCCTCAAAAGGAATAAATTTTCTTTTTTTAGGAGATGGTCATGGGAAAATATGGCTTATGCTGAGGGGTAGTGAGAGTATGGTGCAATATAACACAATAACAAAGGAATTGCAGATGTTACTGGGTTGTGTACGTTGGAAAATAGTTGTAGCCAGATTTGATTTTAGTTTAGTTTGCAATAATATAAAGAGGTAAGAAATACATTAAAATTTATTACATTTGAATGTTCAGAATGATTTTGTCAATTTTGGGAAAAAAACAAGACAAGCTGTGAAGCAGCAAGTCCCTGCCAATGTATGAACGGGATGGGTTCAACCACCTTTACCTTCATTGATTATGCCCATCACTTTGTGAATTACCAATGTACTTGAAATGAACGAGATGGGTTCAACCACCAGCCTTTTTTACCTTCATTGGCTATGCCCATCACTTTGTGTATTCAATCAGTTATGAACTTAGAATAGGTATGCCTGATAACTAGAAAATTCAAATTGCACGTGCTCAATCTTATGTGCTATGAATGCAAAGTACACGCCATGGGATATGTATTAACATAACATTTCCTTTTCCCACCACACTTCCAAAAAATAAAAATTAATCTTATGTGATATAAATGCACAGTACATGCCATGGGATATGTATTAACATAACATTTCCTTTTCCCCACCACACTTCCAAAAGATAAAAATTAGTGGGAACACTTCCAAAAAAGAAAAATTATTGGGAAATAATTATTGGCAATACAACATAAAGGGTCAATTCAATTTACATTTTGACATCTCAAAGCAGGGTTTATCTAGAGTTTTGGACCAACCAATTCTTTAGGTTTCTCCAATGTTCTGTTACTTCAACAAACAACTTTGTATGGTATCTTATTGGGTTAATGTGAGCAGAAAAAGTAACCAATGTGACCACCATTTTGTGGTGTTTTTTGGCATGCCTAGCTAGTGCGAGCTAATCTTAAAGTGGTTTGCTCTTTCATGATGACTATAACTCCATCAGCGCTTCAAATAAAAAGCAGAGAGAGCATGATGATGTAGACTTTTATGCTTTAATATTCCTCCAGGATTTTTCGTTTCAGTGCCTTTCTCATCTTTTTGAAAAATAAACATAAAATTTAAGATGAGAGTTACTGATTGGACTTCATTTAAGACATTGTCATCTAAACCCTCATTCTGAAATTCTAGCCACATAATTTTGATAACACTGTCAACCACATGTATGTAGTGCGAACCCTTCCTTTAACATGAATTACATTTCATGTTATTATGAGTTGCCACTATGTCCAGTGTAACTTTTTGTAAGTAATTATATGTTATATTTTTGTTTCATTGAAAACATAATAATTTATTGTGGAAGCTCATTATAGCCACCATGTTTTATATGGTTTATTTTCTTTCTTCAAGTCTTTGGTTTACATGTACAAATATTCTTAGGCTCTATCTACGGTAACCTCTGCGACCTAATATTCACAAGCCTAAATGCTTATACATGTCGTGCCTCCTATTTTCATTTTCGATGGAATTTCCTGTAACTTTCTTTGTGTCATTCATGTAATGGCAGTGGCAATTTTCCTTCCATGCAACAATTTTATGGATAGCATTATTCTCGGGTCTCCAAGGCTACGACCTTGCAATATTTTTCCTCAAATTAACGAGCTAGAAAGCTAATGTAAAAGGGTACAACTTGTTCATTTGTAGTTGAGGAAAGTGGTTTAAATAAATGCTGGAGACGTCGGCGACCATCTCTTGCTCCTTGACGATTCCCTATGAAAGATCCAATGTGCCAGATGGAGTCATACCCCCAACCTCCGGTAATCGACACGGGCTGCCAAAAATCCCACACCTGCAAATTTTCCCAACAGCATTTTCTTCAAATACAGAAAGAAAATACACGTCCTTTATTAAAAACAATCAAGTCCCAATTTTCAGACACTGCTATATCAAGTAACATCAAGTTCTACTGAACTGATTTAGGTTCCAGGTAAATGGATCACCACAGTAGCACTGCATTGAAAAAATCTGGAGCGTGATATTAGTATGTCTGGGAGGCCTTTGAATTAGGCACCAAATACAAGTTGGACATCTCCCTATTTGAGAGATTGATAAGCGGAGGGAACGAACACGTGACCTTAAGATGCCAAAGAATAATGAGGCCCGGAATTTCAAGATTCATATATGATATATATCCTTCATTACAGGACCACTGTAGCATCAAAGGAATTAAAACTAGTGAATCCACATCTGTAAGCCACCAGATTGGCTGCTACAATGATGGGTTGATCGCCTCTACCAAGCCACTGCACTTGTACATGTATAGGGACACGCTTTCCATTCATGTTCATATAAGAGAACTTCTCTCCAAATCCATAGTATTTCTCATCTCGCTAGAAATTGTGAGTGCTCCATCATAATTCAGAGATATTAAATATATTAATTTTTAGCTCCTTGCCCTTTAACCAAAGGATTTCAAGATTACAGCGAGACAACAGATAATCTCCCACGAAAGCTTTTGATCAATTAAACTAGTGTGGTGGATAATAAAGTACTATAATATCATAATGAAGGGTTTTGGATGTGGTGAATAATAACATATTATAATATATGCTTAACACACAAGAAATATTGGCGCTAAAAACTAAACACCCGCTTCATGATGGAACAAAAGGACTGTGGCCACGATTATGAGGACCAGCCTGCATGCATTACACGTGCTTCACATAATCTTGGATAGTTCGAGATCATATACCAAGGTGTCGATGCTAATATCACAGGCCACTTATAAAATCAGTTCTACTAGGGAATCATTTTCTCCTTTACTGTAACGAAGCCCCTACCTTGTAAGTTTGGAAGCCCCTACCTAATTCATCTCACAGGCCACTTATAATCCACTTATAAAATCCGTTTTGCTGCATAATTGCTTTCTCCTTTACTAAAAGGAAGCCCCTACTTGTAAGTTTTGAAGCCCCTACCTAATTCACGCCCATTGAAGTAGTTAGTTATGCAGGTGTTTCAGGAATTGGTGTGCATTAAGGGAGGACAAGTCCCAATACGAACTCGATTCAATTTTTGGTGTGACCAGAACATCTTGGAATTATCTTAGTATTATTGCAAGAGAGGCAAGCTCTTAGAATTATGTGTTCAAGAATCTCGCTTCACGAATAACATTCATGTGCCAGAGTACCACGCAGAAGGAAGGAGACTGTCTTCAGAAGGTGAGAAATAAATCTATTTCAACTTTCTGGTGTTCTTAAATGGCAGATTCTTGGTTTTCTAGTGTTCTTAAATGGATCATTATACCATTCCACTATCCTTCAAGTAAATGGGAAAGGCACCCAACAATTAACACATAGGGATGATTAAAAAAATGTCGAAAGCTCTGTACACGTATGTGTAAAGAAAGAATCTACCCTTCAAGTAAATGGGAAAGGCACCCAACAATTAACAAATAGGAATGATTAAAAAAAAGTTGGAAGCACTGTAAACATATGTGTAAAGAAATAATCACACACAACCATATCGCTTCCTGAGTTTTCAATGTTGCTACAACCGTTGTGGCAAGACGTCAATGTTGCTATAACCGTCGTGGCAAGACGTGAGGCAGGGGATAGTATTTCACCCAACTCCTAGTACATGTAGCGTAATAATAAGTGGTGCATATTCTTCACATATGGTGCTAAAACATAAAAGATTCCTACAATTAAAGAAGAACAAGCCCTTATTCTCACCTTTGTAAAATGCGAAGATTATCTCCAAATTTATGAGGAACTTCGCCTTCAAATATTATTAAATAACAAGAATCCTTGAACCCCAACCCTAACGGTGGCCACCAGAAATAGAAGTGGTACTAAAATTGATGAATGTAAATGAAACAACAGTTAAAATAGTAAGAAAAATTTCAACTTTACTTGT
The DNA here is from genome assembly GCA_034641835.2 of Pinus albicaulis. Lineage (NCBI taxonomy): Eukaryota > Viridiplantae > Streptophyta > Pinopsida > Pinales > Pinaceae > Pinus > Pinus albicaulis. The sequence goes on along the minus strand of CM076581.1, from coordinate 976,611,099 downwards.
GGTGGTAGTTTAATGAGGCACTATTTTTGGGGAAATATTCATTTTTTGAAATCTGGTTTGCTCGGCGGTTTTGTAGAGGCGCTGTTTTTGGGGACATATTCATTGTTTGAAATATGGTTTGCTCGGTGGTTTTGTAGGAGCCAAACCATATCTTCGCTCTCGTCTGTCTTAGTGTACAAACCCATAGCTGCCCCATTTTTTCTTTCTGAATCCTTTAAATAAGGGCCGGGTTTTTCCACAATCTTCATGTGTTAAGCCAACAACATGGTGTTCCTCTAGAGCTTTATCCATATTTGGAAACACAAATTCTGTGGTATTGGTAAGGAGAAAATATTGATTGATGAACAATATATGACATTTAACGGGAATCACTTAATCCAAGTAAATCCAAGACTGAGTGAACGCTCGCTATGCCTGTAGGTATCACTTAATCCAAGTAATGTTAAGACTGAGTGAATGCTTGCAGTGCCTATAGGTATCGGTGAGAAGAACATCCAAATAAGTGAACGCTTGTGGTGCATGTAGATATCGGTGAAAATAACATGTAGGTATCACGGCGCCTGTTGGGTCTCAATCTAGTCTCCTAAACTGAGTTCATTTAATTGTCAACCAGGATTTGTAAACTGCTGAAGTGAAATGTACCATATGTACCTAGGTGCTTGTTTCCTAGTGCGTTGTGTGTAGTGTTTTGTGGTGTTTTGGTCTTTTATGTTGATTTATGATGTTTTTGGTCTTTTGAAGTTTTGTGTTTACAATGAAAATGCCTAGAAAACTAATGAAAAGAAATTGGTGGTCAAAACCACAGTTGAGCCTAATGTATGGAATGGCAAATGTAATTAAAAACACTGAAGCAACATCTGAACTATGACTGAATAGAAACAAGAGCTTGATGATGACTTCTTAGACAAATGACACAAACTAGACTTGAGAAATGATCACTAAATATGCAAGTTTTCTAACTAGACAGTTAGACACTAATCATGATGCAACATTCTGTCCTAGCTCATCTATTCCATGATTAACCCCTAATTCTATTCTGCAACTTAATTGAATGTCACAGAACCTATACTCAAAGAGTTATTGATTTCTTGTTTAAAGTAGTTCTTTTGAGGAAGAGCTCTGTTTATGATGAGGAATTTGCAGAGATATTTCAGACCTTATAATGATGTTATCTCCTGTTCCTTTGGTTATGGATCATTGGTGATTTTCAGAACAAAAAGATATTTGTAAATAATGAAGGCTGTCTTGTGAATCCTATCAACTAAAGTGATCTACTGTGCAAAGGGTGTCAGTGTGACTATGAGATGCAAGTGCAATGAATTAATTTAAACATGAGCTTAAGATGCTTCTAAACTAGAACAATGTTAAATTATAAGCCATCATCAAACTTGAAACGAAGTAGCTGGACATGAATTAAATGCAAAATGAAACTCCGGAGCGTTCTAACTAACATGCATTATTCTATGAGGTTACACAATTTGTTTGTTCATCATTAGTGATATTTTGGAAGAGTTCCTTCTTGTGGAAGAGGTAGAACAGTTCTGACTGTGTAATTGTATGCAATTGAAAGCAAATGAACTGAAAGAAAATGAAAAACTAAATTATCACATCACGGTCATATCTTGAACTTCTTAAGGATGTCTTGGAAGAATTTCTTCTTGTGGAAGAGTGATTAGAACAAGTGCAACTGTGATAGTGAATAACAAAAACTACAACTAATTCCTACAGTACTATAGCTATTCATCATTCATTGTTATGATCTGTTGGAAGAATGTCTTCTTGTGGAAGAACTGGAATGAATATAACTACAGTATCTAGTTAAAAACAAATACAAATTCAACTCCTATCCTACAGTACCATAGTCATTAAACATTCATCATTTTAGTCTATTGGAAGAGTGTCTTCTTGTGGAAGAGCTGGAACGAATATGACTACAGTAGCTAGTTAAAAACAAATACAAATTTAACTCCTATCCTACAATACCATAGTCATTAAGCATTCATCATTTTAGTCTGTTGGAAGAGTGTCTTCTTATGGAAGAACTAGAATGAGTACGACTACAGTAGATAAAACAAAACAACTACCAATTTAAATGCAGAACGTAAAGACAGCTAGGAAAAACTTATCTAGTTTACGCAAAAGAAATCCGTGCAAGGGGCAGGGGCCCTCTACCACTTGACGGCATTCAACTCAAAATTAAATCACGCCTTCAAGATAATTTTGTCTGCTCCATTAACGATGCAATAGTTTGAACATAATGCTCTGTGTCTTCAAAGACGTAACACAGAGTTTACACAAAATCTAGCAGCAAATCTAACACAAAATTTCTAACTCAGCTCTCGGCCTACTCAAGAGTTTATAAATTAAATGCAAGTAACAATAATTACAATAATTTAGGAATGATGTCTTTCCTTATCCAAATCATCTTAGGAGTCTTTGAGGTGGCTGCGTGAAGGAGAAAAGACACCTGGACTGAGACAGTCCTAGTAGGAATCTTCCTTCACAAATGTGTTCCCACGTGCATAACCGTAACCAGAATTCATTTCCTCTTCCATGATGAGCAACAAACCATGTAGGCACGACGTGGATCATGCCCATATGCGTTTTTCCTCAAGAGGCCACCTGGAACATACTCAAACATAAAGGTAGCTGCAGAATCGCCGGTTAGCGACGGAATGTCTGCATTCTGCAGCTAATTCCGGTCAAAATGCTTAACAATGGCAACAATCACAAAATTCAACAAGTCAGTCATGTAAACCATTCTAGAAGTAATTTTAACTATTTTTATTGATAAAATGGGTTTAAAATAGAAATGGACAAGGGAGAATGAAGTAAAATGAGGTGAAGGAAAACACAAATTTGAGGCTCAACATACCCCCACTGTTGTCTCTTTGCATGTCCTCATGCAAATTATCCTATGAATTCAGAGGCTTCTGCAAGGACATCTAATCCCCTTCTTCTCCTTTGTCTGAAAGTTAGAGGCCTTCTGGGTTTCCTGATCACAAGTTTGAACCTGAGGTTTGTGAGTGCCTTGATCAACTTTTTGTTCCTTGTCTTCATCTTCTCATTGGTCCTCTCCACTTTGTTTATATGCAGGGATAGGGTTGAGTTCATGTCAGTCTTGAGCTTGATTTGATCTTTGAGAATTTCATTCTCATTTTTGATGTGTCTATTCAATAATTCCAACTCATACCTATCCCTCCTTAATATATCAATTTCAGTCAGTGGAGGACTGGGGGTTCTCTCTTCTCTTTCTGAAGCTGTCCTCTCTAGAGTTTCCACATAATCATAGATTTCCTGTTGAGCAGGATCAATCTCAGGGGTGCCTTCATAAAAATATTCATCATCATCCTCTTCCATGGATGTTTCTTCATCTTCAATATTGATTACCCCTGTTTGTTTGATTGGTGTTTTCTTCAGTTTTCCTTTTAATCTGTAGCTTCTCCTAAGCTGAGAGGACCCCTCTCCTTTCTCTGTACTAGATTCCTTGATTATCTTCTCTTCCTTAAGTTCCCTTCTTATTCTAGTCAACTTCTCCAAAATGACTTCCTCACTGCTTTCTTGAACTGGTTTGTCAATTTTACCTTTTGAAGTCCTCCATTTCCTACTTCTTTTTATGGGCTGTGGTTCAGGTGATAGTTCTTTTGCTTCTTCAAAATGATTTCTTATTAAGAAATCATCCCATGTATCATTTGTTTTAGATAGATGATGCTCAATTAAAATTTTGACCAACCCATGATGATACAGGGTTGTTTCTAAAAACTGAACTCTTCTCTGAACACAGGAAGCCATTTTCTTCAGACTTTGATACAAGAAATATGGTAGATTCAAATCTTCTCCCAGAAAATGCAACATTAGTCTAATGTGGTAGACATAAAATGTCCCATATCTACCCTCACATGTAACAAATTTTTGTAAAAGTAGTATGTTTCTCCATTTGCTTTTCAATGCTGTACTGGGTATTCCTTTCTTGAACACACTAACATCCATATTTGGTGATTTTAAAATTTGTTTCCAGGAGTCATTGTGGAATTCCCTATTTTTAAACCATCTTTCTCCAGTTCTGGACAATCCTGTAGCCTCTGCTATAAAAACTTCAGTAATAGTAAACTTGACATCCCCTATTTCAACTTCAGTACCTTGGAATGATCTGGAAAATGTTTTGGTGACTTCCTTATGGAAGCCATTAAATTTTTCCAAGAATTGAAGCCATCCTATTTGTTGTAACATCTCCTTGCATTGTGGGTAACCTTCTAAATATTTTGATCCCACAGGCTCAGTCCTTACGATGAAACCCATGATTTTTTTCAATATCAAATTAATGACTTTTACTTTCGGATTAAAATGGCTTCAAACTCTAAATGAAAATGGCTTCAATTTTGGGAATGACATACCTTTGATTTATAATAGCAACAGCTTCAAAACCTCTGGTTGGTATGCCTCTGTTTGATAATGAAAAATGCCTTCGAAACCTCGGACTGATGTACTTCTGTTGAACTTTGGAGTGATATGAAAGAAATTTCAAATTTCGAGCTAATATGTCTCTGATAGGCAATGAGAGATGGCTTCAGATTCCTTTTTGTGCAATACCTCTGTCTTTGGTAACAGAAGGACTTCAAATTCAATCACTGAAAAACACCTTTGTCTCTAATAGCAAATGGTATGCTTCAAATTCAACACTACAGCATCTCTGTCTCGGGTAACAACAGACTTCAAACTCAATCACTACCACACCTCTGTCTTTGGTAATAACAAACTTCAAACTCAACCTCTGTCTTTTTGTCACAAATGGTTTTCGAACTCAATCACTACCACACCTCTGTCTTTGGTAGCAAAAGACTTCAATTTTAACACTTCTGTCTTTTGGTAACAACAGACTTTAAACTCTACACAGCCACAATTCTGTGTTGACAGTGAAAATGCTCCAAACTTCGTCCTCAGTGAAGTGGCTTTGAGTCCTCACACTGTTATACTTTCAAATTTACCTCCTCTGTTCTGCGTTTACAATGCTCAATGCTGTTATCCTTTAGCTCTGTTCCTGATGATCATAATATCTGTGTCTTCGGAATGGAGTATCGGCTACGGAATGAAGTTATGGCAAATGGTCACGGCATAGAGTAGTGGAATGAGGTGGAGGATTGTATTAATGATTGAGGAGACGGCGGGGGATTTTACGACGGCTGGGAAAATCATCATCATTAAATAACTTGGTTAAGAATCGTGGGAAATTCAAACGCTTTGATCATTTCACCGCTTAAATGCTATCGGATATAAAATTTGAAATGGAAGATTTTAATACAAGGTCTGTAGAGGGTTTGTTTGGTGTTTGATCAATAAAACAATTAAAACAACCTTTCGAATAATCCACAACTAAACTATGCTAAACTTTTATGAAGTGCCATCGTAATTTAAATTTATTACCTCTGCCCTTTATTTGATGTTTTTGTAGCCTTTGTCTTCTCTGCTCATCTTTGGAGGACTCTTTCACAATTTTCTTGATATTTTTGATTCATGAGTTCACTGGATCACTTTGTTGTAATTCTGATGTCTTCTGGTTGATGCCTTCAGGGTTTATAGCTGCGAAAAGACTGTCGGGCTGCAGAAAGGCTGATCAGCTGCAGAATGTCCATTGAGCTGCAGAATGTTCCTGTAGAACACTTTAATCATAAAAATGAATTGTTTCTGGAGGATGGGTGAAATGTTATGAAAATGGATGAAAATGGATGATGGATTATGATATGTATGAAGTGGATAATGGAATAAAATGGATTCAGTTCATGGAATGAAGGAACATAAGGGCTGTACTGCAATTCATGACATATTTTATTCACTTGCAGCAAGATATCAAATTCTATGTTTTGACATGAAAATGAAGTGAATGGAAGATGGAGTGAAATGAATGAGATGTGGAATGGAGTGAAATGTGAATGATGGATGAGATGAAGTATGGATGGATAAGTGAATGGAGTGAGATGAAATGAATCATAAGTACTATGGCACTGAACTGATGATTTTTATAACAGCTGCTTAGAAACAAAAATGGGAAAAGTTAGAGTGTCAGAGAGACTCTGATTTTCACCCTATCTTTTCTGTATAAACATGCCAATCAGTGATTGGTTTTCATGTTTATACCTTTATTTATTTTTTTATTTTTTATTTTTTTTTCAAAAGAGAAATGCTTCAGAAAATTTAATCAAGTTGATGAAGAAGAGAGACTCTTCTTCATTAACTTCACATCATTGTCTCCTTGGAACTTCTTGACAAACTCTTCTCTTGAGAGTGGCTTGTGGTATAGCTTCAGTCTGTGGCCATTCACAAGAAAAGTGTCCTCCTCTTCATCTATAGTTCTGATTTTTACTGCCCCATTATCAAAAATTCGAACAATTTCATATGGCCCAAGCCAATGTGTCTGAAATTTCCCTTGAAAATCCTTGAATTTTGAATCAAACAAAAGAGCCCAATCACCCTCTTTAAATTTCTTCTCCTTGATGTACTTGTCATGCCATCTAGCCCTTTGCTGTTGGACTAGACTTGTTTTCTGAACTGCATCTTGTCTGATCTCATCCAATTCATTAATTTGCTCCAGTCTATGCTTTTGTGCCTCCGTTAGATCAAGTCTTAGCTGAACTGCCATCTTGAATGTTTGAATTTGGAACTCTATAGGAAACAAAACTTGCTTCCCATAAACAAGCTCATAAGGAGTATGGCCTGTTGTGTTTCTCCATGTAGTTCTATAGGCCCACAAGGCTTCAGGAAGCCTATCTACCCAATCTCTTCTATGTAGATGAACAGTCTTTGTTAGGATACCTTCAATGACTTTGTTAGTGGATTCCACTTGACCATTTGCTTGTGGATTATAAGGAGTAGATGTTCTATGTCTGATTTTGTACTTCTCCATCATTTGCTCCACTAGCCTTGATGTAAATTGAGCTCCTTGATCTGTAACAATTTCCCTTGGGACACCAAAACGAGTAAAAATATCCTCAAAAAGAAAAGTAACTACAGATGATTCATTAGCAACAAGTAATGGTTTAGCTTCTACCCACTTATTAACATAATCAGTGCAAACTAATATGTATTTCTTTTGTTTTGATGGAGGACTAATAGGTCCTACAAAATCCAAGGCCCATTTTTCAAAAGGTTCAATGTGTACCTGAGGTTGTAATGGCATCTCACCTGAAGGAGAAGGTTTCCCTACCCTTTGGCAACTGTCACACCTTTTGACATACTCCCTTGTATCTTTAAACAAAGATGGCCAATAATATCCTAAGTTAAGGATCTTATAGGTTGTCCTCTTATCTGCAAAGTGTTCGCCACAAGGTTCATCATGACATGCCTTGAGAATTTCAGGCATCTCATCTTCACGAACACATCTTCTAATGATCAAATCTGAACCTGTCTTGTACAACTCATTAGCGACCCATGAATATCTTGCACTATCATTAATGATTTTTCTTTTATTCCTTGCATTCATAATTGAAGGAAACTTTCCTGAAACTAAATAATTAGCAATATCAGCAAACCATGGAGTTTGAGTAGAAACTGCAAAAAGATATTCATCAGGAAATTGATCTTCAACCGGAGTGTCATCTTTGATATTTTGAATTCTAGATAGGAAGTCAGCCACAGTGTTTTGTTTTCCGGGCCTATCTAGAATAGTAATGTTGAATTCTTGCAATAATAACAACCATCTTATAACTCTACCATTAGTGATTGATTTATTCATTAAATATCTAATGGCAGAATGATCAGTGTGAATTAAAGTTTCATAGCCTGTTATATAGTGTCTAAATTTGTTAATGGCATGAACAACAGCTAAAAACTCTTTTTCAGTTACAGTATAGTTTAACTCTGCAGGAGTCAAATTTTTACTGATATAGTAGATGGCATAGGGAATTAAATCTTTCTGTCCCAATACTGCTCCTAGAGCTGTATCGGAAGCATCTGTCGAGATATGAAAAGGTAACTTCCAGTTAGGTCCCCTTAATATAGTTGCTTCAGAAATTTTGGTTTTCAGGGTTTCAAAAGCTAACTGGCAATCAGAAGTCCACTTAAATTCACAATCTTTGGTGAGTAATTTGAAGAGAGGAGATGCTATTTTGGTGAAGTTTTCTATAAATCTCCGATAGTATCCTGTAAATCCTAGAAAACTTCTTACATCTCTTTGACAACTTGGAATGGATAGGTTAGAAATGACTTCAACTTTCGCCTCATCTACTCTAATCCCATCCCCTGAAATGTGGTGCCCTAAAACAATAACTTCAGTGAACATCATAAAACATTTTTCATGACTAAGAGAAAGGTTTGCTTCTTGACATCTTTTTAAGACCTTTTCCAAGTTTTCTAAAGCCTCTTCAAATGTATCCCCATAAACTGCAAAATCATCCATGTACACCTCTACACAGTCATGTATCAGATCAGAAAAAATTCCTAATACTGCCCTTTGGAATGTTGCAGGTGCATTGCACAATCCAAATGGCAATACTCGGTAGGCATAGGTACCCCAAGGACAAGTAAATGTGGTTTTATCTTGGTCTTCAAGTGCGACTTGGATTTGATTGTAACCACTAAATCCATCCAGGAATGAAAAGTACTTTTTACATGCTAATGTATCTAATACTTGATCTATGAAAGGTAAGGGAAAATGGTCTTTAAGAGTAGCTTTATTCAGTTCTCGGTAGTCAACACACACCCTCCATTTTCCATTTTTCTTAGGTACAATTACTATAGAGGAAACCCACTGACTATCTGAAATAGGATAAATGAAGTTAACATTTAACAATTTTTGTAATTCTTCCTTGACAATTTCCCTAAGATTTGGATTCATCCGTCTTTGAGGCTGTCTGATTGGTTTGCAATTTGCCTCTATATAGATGTGATGAGTACAAGTCTTGGGACTTATCCCTTTCATGTGAGTGTATTCCCATGCATATGCAGAAGAATGTCTCTGTAATACTTTGACTAGCTCTTCTTGTTGAGATTTTTCCAGGTTTTTGTTTATATTCAAGGTTTTGCCTGGAAAAATTTCACTTGTAGAACTGCCAAATTTGTCCATAGAATGAAGAGACATCTATCTAGATGACAAGAACTCAATATTGGATCTCTCTTGAAATGATTCTTGTTTGTGCTCTGGAGAAGATTCAAAATTTTCTAGAGTATTCAAAATTTGATTATCTTCACTAATTTCTGAAATTGTGAAGAGTGGTTGTAAATATTCTTCATCCTCTATCCATTGAGTGTCATCTAGATATGTAATTGTCCTAGCTGGAGGATATAAAGTGAATTTATTTGTTGAACTTCCATCAGAAATATACATATCACCGGACCTACAACTAATAAAAGCATCAGCTGTAGCCAACCAAGGTCTTCCTAGTATAACAGGATGGCCTCCTAGATTATTCTTGGGTTTCAGGATCATGAAATCCACAGGGTACTCCCAAGAGTCTAGGGACACTGGAATGTCTTCTATTACCCCATCTGGTCTGATCACAGATCTATCTTCTAAATGTAATAGTGTGGGTGTAAAGAGAAGATTAGGAAGTTTCAGTTTGTCCATGATTTGTCTACTCATGATATTTATTGCTGCTCCTAAGTCAATGAGTGTGTTTTGAATTTCAATTCCATTGATGTGAATTTTGACAACTGGATTTCCTGGGTCAAGGTACTTTGGAATAGTAGTCTTACCCATCATAATGTCTTCTATTTGTCCTACCAGTTGAATTTTCTTGGTTTCTCTTATTCTTTTCTTTGTTGTCTTCATACTCAACTCCTTTATTGTTTTGGCTAAAATTGGGATTTCCTTAATGGCTTGCAATAATGGAATTTTAATGCAAACATTTCTCAATTCATCCAAGAAATCATAATTAGGCACCATTATTTGTTTTTATACACCTTTGTCAATTTGTAATCTTTCCGGAAAGGGAGGTATAGAAGTAGATGTGGATGGTTTCTCTAATACTGGAGTTGGGCTTATTGGATCTTTTTGTTTCAGTTTTTCAATGTTTTGGCCTTGAAAGGATGTACCTTCCTCAAGACTTTTATTAACCCGTAGGGAGTCTTCCTCAGAATTATCTTGTTCTTGTATGATCACAGAAGGTTTCCTCTTCTCAAGTATCCTTCCAGATCTAAGTTGAACATCACTAAGGTCTAGAGGAGTAATTAAATAAGTTGGAAATTGTTGTCCTTCTATCATGTATGTATTCTGGGGGTTCTTATTATTGGGGTTTGGTATGGGCTGAGCTGGTAATTGATTGGATTTTGAGGGAATGGTAATGGAAGTGGTTGATTTTGATGAGGTTGGTTCAAATGATGTTGTTGTGAATTTTGTTGAAAATTTTGTTGAAGATTTTGAGGAAAATTTTGTTGAGGATTTTGAGGATAAAATTGTGGATATGGTGGATAGGATGGTGGATACTGATAATATGGAAAGTATCTTCCATAGGGACCTTGTGATCCTTGTGCCCAAGCTTGAGATTGATTTTGAAATTGGGGCCAAGGTTGCTGCCAAGAATTCCAAGGTGGGGGTTGATTATACATTTGATCATGAAATCCTTGTGTCTGAGATCCCTGCCAAGGTCTTCTAGATACAAAGTTAAGAGATTCTGTGGAATCTGTAGGAGTTTCTTCCTGAAAAACAGCCTTGAGACCAGGAAGAGAAGGACAATTCTTGGTCTCATGCTTCTCAGAACAAATAACACAGGTTTCTACAACTTTTACATCCAAAGGGCACTCTCTCAAGGCATGTTTCTTCCTACATTTGGGACAAAAGATTGCCAAGGCATCAGATTCAGCCTTTTGCTTGTTTTGTATCTTGAGGGTGTCTATTTGTTCACTAAGACTCCCTAAGATGTCAGATTTAAAATCATCAAGCATGTGTCCTATTTCTGATCTACTTACTGTCCCAGAAGCAGATTTACTTGCTCTTGCAAGAGCAGGATCTCTTGGACCTTTGACAGTTTTGGATTTCCCTCTGGAAATGTTGATACATAACTCAGATATTTCAGGTAGTGTGAGTTGTGATATATCCCCTTTTCCCATCATGTTAAGGATATCCAACCATTCATCCCTAATGGTTTTCAACAAAAGAGCTTTTAAAGTGTCTTGATCTAGGTTTTCCATTTGTGCCCTTTTTATGTTGTATTTAAATCTTTCCAACAAATCTTCTAAGTTTTCATCTTCTTTTTGTAACATCTTGAACACTTCTTCCTTATGATTAACCGGCATACAATAATCCAAGTATCTCTCTAAAAATGCTTGTTTCATGTCTTCCCATGTTCTAATAGAGCTACTGATTAGACTCATAAACCACTTCAATGCTGCTCCCTTCAAAGTTGAAGGAAATAATTTCAGTTTTTGAGCATCTTGTAAGTAGTCATAAGTCCTACACAGCACTTCAAATTCAAATAAGAAAGTTTCAGGATCTTCAGTTTTAAGTCCATAGAAGTTCGGAAGGACAGAGGGTGAAATGTTTTTCATGGTTGTATTGGTTTCTTCATCAAGTATAGGGAACCCAAAAGAGCTTCCTATTCTACCTCTTCCTCCATCTGCCCCTCTACCTCCTCTTCCTCCTTCTCCTCTACCTCTACCTCTACCTCCTCCAAATAATGTGTGTTCTCCATTAACAACTCCTCCTCCTCCTTCTTCTGCCATGGTTGACTCTCCTGTGGAAGTAGAAAGGTTTGTATCCTCAACAAAGGTTTTTGGATCCTCTTCTATGGCAGGTTTAGTGGATGAAGTGGAAGGTTTCTCTAATGGAATAGGTGACCTTAGATCTTCTAGAAGTCTAGGATCAGTAAAGGATGGAAGATGGGTTTGAGTTGAAGGTGTACTAGTTCTGGATCTAGATGAAACAAGTGGTGTTCTAGATATCAAACTTCTGCCTCTGCTGCTTATAAATCTTCCTCTTGAATATCTCTCCCTACGCATAAAATTGTTTTTGGATGCTAAGAAACAAAGGTTACCTAGTTTTCACTTCCCCGGCAACGGCGCCAAAATGTTGTGCCTCAATCTAGTCTCCTAAACTGAGTTCATTTAATTGTCAACCGGGATTTGTAAACTGCTGAAGTGAAATGTACCATATGTACCTAGGTGCTTGTTTCCTAGTGCGTTGTGTGTAGTGTTTTGTGATGTTTTGGTCTTTTATGTTGATTTATGATGTTTTTGGTCTTTTGAAGTTTTATGTTTACAATGAAAATGCCTAGAAAACTAATGAAAATAAATTGGTGGTCAAAAACACAGTTGAGCCTAATGTATGGAATGGAAAATGTAATCAAAAACACTGAAGCAACATCTGAACTATGACTGAATAGAAACAAGAGCTTGATGATGACTTCTTAAACAAATGACACAAACTAGACTTTGAGAAATGATCACTAAATATGCAAGTTTTATAACTAGACGGTTAGACACTAATCATGATGCAACATTCTATTCTAAGCTCATCTATTCCATGACTAATTCCTAGTTCTATTCTGCAATTTCAATTGAAGGTCACAGAGTCTATACTCCAAGAGTTATTGGTTTCTTTTCAGGGTAGTTCTGTTGAGGAAGAGCTCTGTTTATGGTGAGGAATTTGCAGAGATATTTCAGACCTTATAATGATGTTATCTTCTGTTCCTAAGGTTATGGATCACTGGTGGTTTTCAGAACAAAAAGATATTTGTAAATAATGAAGGCTGTCTTATGAATCCTATCAACTAAAGTGATCTACTGTGCAAAGGGTGACAATGTGACTATGAGATGTAAGTGCAATGAATTGATTTAAACATGAGCTTAAGATGCTTCTAAACTAGAACAATGTTAAACCATAAGCCATCATCAAACTTGAAACGAAGTAGCTGGACATGAATTAAATGCAAAATGAAACTCCGGAGCGTTCTAACTAACATGCATTATTCTATGAAGTTACACAATCTGTTTGTTCATCATTAGTGATATTTTGGAATAGTTCCTTCTTGTGGAAGAGGTAGAACAATTCTGACTGTGGACTTGTATGCAATTGAAAGCAAATGAACTGAAAGCAAATGAAAAACTAAATTATCACATCACGGTCATATCTTGAACTTCTTAAGGATGTCTTGGAAGAATTTATTCTTGTGGAAGAGTGATTAGAACAAGTGCAACTGTGATAGTGAAGAGCAAAAACTACAACTAATTCCTACAGTACTATAGCTATTCATCATTCATCATTATAATATGTTGGAAGAATGTCTTCTTGTGGAAGAACTGGAATGAATATAACTACAGTATCTAGTTAAAAACAAATACAAATTCAACTCCTATCCTACAGTACCATAGTCATTAAACATTCATCATTTTAGTCTATTGGAACAGTGTCTTCTTGTGGAAGAGCTGGAACGAATATGACTACAGTAACTAGTTAAAACAAATACAAATTCAACTCCTATCCTACAATACCATAGTATTTAAACATTCATCATTTTAGTTTGTTGGAAGAGTGTCTTCTTATGGAAGAACTAGAATGAGTACGACCACAGTAGATAAAACAAAACAACTACCAATTCAAATGCAGAACGTAAAGACAGCTAGGAAAAACTTATCTAGTTTATGCAAAAGAAATCCGTGCAAGGGGCAGGGGCCCTCTACCACTTGACGGCATTCAACTCCAAATTAAATCATGCCTTCAAGATAATTTTATCTGATCCATTAACGATGCAAAAGTTTGAACATAATGCTCTGTGTCTTGAAAGACGTAACACAGAGTTTACACAAAATCCAACAATAAATCTAACACAAAATCTCTAACTAAGCTCTCGGCCTACTCAAGAGTTTATAAATTAAATGCAAGTAACAATAATTACAATAATTTAGGAATGATGTCTTTCCTTATCCAAATCATCTTAGGAGTCTTTGAGGTGGCTGCGTGAAGGAGAAAAGACACCTGGACTGAGACAGTCCTAGTAGGAGTCTTCCTTCACAAATGTGTTCCCACGTGCATAACCGCACCCAGAATTCATTTCCTCTCCCATGATGAACAAAACACCATGTAGGCACGACGTGGATCATGTCCATATGCGTTTTTCCTCAAGAGGCCACCTGGAACATACTCAAACATAAAGGTAGCTGCAGAATCGCCGGTTAGCTACGGAATGCCTGCATTCTGCAGCTAGTTCCGGTCAAAATGCTTAACAATGGCAACAATTACAAAATTCAACAAGTCAGTCATGTAAACCATTCTAGAAGTAATTTTAACTATTTTTATTGATCAATTGGGTTTAAAATAGAAATGGACAAGGGAAAATGAGGTAAAATGAGGTGGAGGAAAGCACAAATTTGAGGCTCAACAGCGCCTGTAGGTATCGGTGAGAAGAACATGTAGGTATCAGTGAGAAGAACATCCAACTGAGTGAACGCTCGTGGTGCCTGTAGGTATCGGTGAGAAGAACATTCAGCCGAACACTGCAATAGATATCCTGCCAACAACAAGAAAATCCAGCCGAACACTGCAGTAGATATCCTGCCAAACAACGCAGTAGAAGAGTAATTAGCATAGAATACTAGAACATCTGCACAATCTCTGCAGAGAATCCAATTGCCCAGTTTGGGGAATAATTGGACAACAACGTGTACAATAGTGTACCAGAAGGCTCAACATCGTGGTGACACTAGGCTCAAGATTGTAACAACACATGAAGGATTGTGGCAACACTATATGAAGTCATCCAGTAGGCTAACCATTAATGTTAGCTAGCATTACTTAGCTATGAAAAAATATTTCAAACCAATATGATTTTAATCCTATATTTTCTAGACCATATGCCTCTTTCCACCTTGGAAAGAGGCCAAATAAGATGTTCAAAATTTTCGTTGTGTTAGGGTCCTATAATAATAGGGATCATAATTTTGAATTGGCTATGTTAAGTCTTGTAATATTGTACATACCCTTGCATTTCTGCAATTTTTTTCCATATTGAAAAATGAAAAGAGGGTATGTCCTAAAAGAATAATCAAAGGACCAAAAGAAAGAATAGAGAGCAAAAGAAAAGATCAAAAATAAAGAAGATTATGAACCCCACCAAAATAAATTGAAAAGTGATGCTCATTTAAATGCCACTTTTATATAAAATACTCTCAATTTCATATGAAAAGCATACATAAAATTGTGTGTAGCTTGTTCAAAATTCCACAATTCATGATGATCATGCAATCTATTCTTGATCATTCATGCCTTTAACTTTTATGTTATGATATTTAGTGAATAAAGATATGACCAAACCATTTAATCTTGGCAGATCAGTAGTTAGGTAGAGAATAAAAATGAGCTCATAAGTTTAATCTGAGCCATTGGAAGATATAAGGTTATAAATAAGTTGGTTTTCTTATCAAAAGAAAATAAAAGGGTCAGCAAGCTCAAATGCATCCAATAAAGGAAATGAAAAATGTTAGCATGAATAAAAGGGTAGGTAGAATACTTTTGAAAAGTTATATAAGCGTCATTGTTCTTATCCATTATAAAAAATATCTTACCAACCAATTCCCCTTGCTAAAATCCCTTTTCCCTCTTCATTCCCCCTTATCCTAACCCTTTTCCCCTTTTGGAAACCAATTTCCCCTTTCCAGTTCTAAAAAAGCCCCATCCCTTAACCTTTTCTGTTCCTAAACCTCAAAAAAAAAATTCTAACCCCTTCCCCTTTTCCTAATTCCTTTTACCCCTTAGAAAACCCTTTTAACCCTTTAAAAACTCCACATTTTCATAAAAATACAAAAAAACCCACCTTTTAATAGTTTAAAGTAATGGCTCTGCTTTGATTTGATTCCCCTGCATAATGTATTACCCGACCCCACTTTGACTTAACCCCTCCACCTAAATTTTACCCGACCCCACCTTCCTTTGACAAATTCACAACTTCGCCAGCCGTTCAATCAACGTTGGACATATCGAACATCCAACGATCAATTTCACATTCCCCCAATGTTATATGTTTAATGCCAATTGGGGGGGGGGAGGGTGCAAAATAGGTGGTTTTCTCCACCCGCTCCCCTGCCACGTGATGCCTCCTGGTGTTATCGCACCCCCTCCTTCCCAAACTACCAAACCACCCCACGCCATACGATAAACCACCAAATTAAAAATATAAAACCCCAGTATCCCTTTCATTTACGTATCTCCACGGATTTGCAAAAAAGCCTAAAAATACCATCGCTAACCTGATTGATGCCCCATTGCCGCCTGGACCTCTTCCACAACTAAAGCTTCAATACTTCAGGTAATTATGAGTACCCACCACCATCAATTAAGAACATTAATTAATAATTGAATCAAATCAATGGCTTCTAAAACCATCCAAACAGTGAACCCTCTGTAACTCCCCTTGCTAGATGTCGACCATACTCCACTGGCTAATAAATACTTTAAAATAATCGACACTATTACTGAAAGAAATCTCTTGGAGCTCCATTGCTGGATACATGACAAGTTTGTTGATCAGGCTGATGATATAAATATTTGGAATTCTAACCTGCCAAAATACATAGTTCCACAGACCCACCAATTCCCTGAAATCATTAGACTTTTCCAACTTAGTTATTTGCCAAATGAAAGAGCCATAGTCACTCCTGACCAAGAAAGTCTAATTGCTATCACTGCCCAATCCATTAACCAAACGTTGTAGATTCCATCACAACCAGAGGGAGTGCCTTTCTCCCTTTAGGCCCTCATTGAGCTTTACCTAAAGCTATATTTTCCTAAGAGGTCTCAAATCTTTGATATTTTCCTCCCTGAATCAGTGAAAATTCCTAAAAACAACCCACCATACTCTGCTACCATGTTCCCAGAACGAACCAAACAAATTGTCACCATGTTGTCCTATATCTTAGGATATTTTACTGATGAGTGTGTAGATGAATCCATCATTGGTTTCCTCTCTACCCTTTTGCCTAGGCTAGCCTCCAGCTATACTTTTCAACTTTTCCCGATTCCTGGCAGATGCATTACATGATCAACTGATCAAAATACCAGAAGAAGGAGTGTTCAAATACTCCTCAGTATTATTTCATTTGTTCATATATTTTCAATCATAAAGGTTTATAGTCAACCTACAAAAACTAGACACACAGGGTAATCCCTAGTCTGTAATCTTTTCGACATCCTTGATAAAAGAGGATTCCAATGAATTTAGTTTCAAAGACTTTATTGATTCTTTTGTATACCCAATGGTTATTATGCTCATCAACAACATTCAACCCAAAATCAGTGATGAAATCAGAAAAGTTATATAGTTATTTGATCGGAGCAAAACATGAGACTGGTATTTATACCAGAATCACACAGAGATCAGAGTATATGGAAGCCAACTAGTCCCTTACAAGCTTCCCAAATACCTCCCAATGAGGATATTTTCATTAGATTACAATAGAAAAATATTGAATTCTGATGAGGTAAACTTACTTTCGGCGAAAAAGAAAACCCAGTTCAAGATAAAAAACCAACTAGGGTCCTTTCTATGCAACAACAGGAATGCTGGAAAGGAAGCGGATAGATGCCTACAAGTGTTAAAGTTCAAAAACAGTTTCAAAGGGTCATATGAACCCTTGGGTGTCATAAGAAAATTAATAGTTAAGTCTAGACTCACCCCTTTCATCCATGAATCTAAGCCTGAGATTGAGAAATATTTCAACTAGTCAGAGTGGTTGGAAAAAACTCTACAGGAGATGGAGGAGCAGCTTGATACTAGTTCCATCCTGCTTACTCCAGACCCACAGGATAGGAATTCGATAAGGTCTATAGAAGAAGGCTCTAACTCAACATAAGCTACATCTTCCAATAAATTCAAGATTATGTACAGAAATAAATTCAAAGCTAACATTGGAGAGAAACCAGAGGAAGCCTCTGAATTAATCCAATTCCTGAATTCTAAAAATAAGTATGAATTGGAAGAGCTCAGGATAGTTGATAGAACATAAACTATCCTAGAAGTAAATAAAGTGATTTCCAAAATAAATCTAATGCTACAACTTGAGGAGAAATGTCAAAACTTGGAACCGACAATGAACAGGTTTTTCAACAAATTTGATGTATTGAGACAGAAGGGTCTGCCTAGTCCTCTAGTAATAAATGAAAAACTCATGACACATGAGGATTATGTAAAAAATCTAAGGGAAGTGGCCAAATAAACTTCCCACACTTCCTCAATGAAGGGCATTCCCACAGGTAAGGTGCTCCTTCAAACTCTAGAAAACTTCTTTTACGTCCAACATGAGATAAATCACATTTTTGTAAATAAGCCTACATTTTCCAGATATTCAAAGGCAGATGAGATTTACCACAGGATGATGAAAATAAAAATCCCTGATGAAGAAACATGGGAGAAGTGGTGTTTTTTAATGTAAATGGTGAAAGAACAGACAGATGAAAGAATAGACAGGTAACAACAAGCAAAGAATCAGGGCTAGATATCAGCCAGTTGAAAGGTGTCACTATATTTTTGCATAAAGATATTTTATTTTCCTAGAATAAATCCGAGTCGATTGACAGGATATTTTCGTAATATATTGTATAAAGACTCTCTTCTAAAGAGTAAAAAGGGTGGATTTCTGAATATTTCAGTAGCTAAGTGATCTCTTGCTTGAGAGTTATTATACCAATTTCCAGTCGACAGACATAACAAGTTATAAAGAGACTTCTTTACAGGATTCATGCGTTGAGCTATCTCAGTGAAGTATAAAATTTCAATTGTTCATATTTTCCTTCTAAGTATTCCATAAACTTATATGTTTTCTAAATCTGAATGTTATAATAGGAGTATTACTGAAGAATTTGCTTAAAAATTACACTCTGCTTTTAACGTTATACATTTCTATGTTTTCTTATGATATCTAGTTTAGAGAATTATTATTTTCTCTCTGATCTCGATTGACTTCTTCACTCTTCTTCATTATCCGGTTTAAGGAATTCTTAATTGCTCCTTGATCCCGATTGAAATATCACTTCACCATTCAACCTTGAGATCTGATATTTCTCACCTATATCGCCCTGTAACACTTTCTTCATAATTTGATTTTGTTTTGTTTCAAATCATTTTGACTCCATAGCCCAATGGAAAATGGAAAAGGACCTATTCATCTAATTCATTAATTACACCAACCAATCAAAACCAATCCAACTAAGCATACATAACTAGCCTAATATCCATTAAATAAACAAAGTTAAATCATATAGACAGAGCCCTCTTTGAGATTAGGAAGGCTAGATCCTAAGCTCCAATGTAGGTTTGTAGTTACCTCTGATATTTATTTTTAACGCTAAAACAATATTTGGAAATTTCGGAGTGATAACATAGTGGCGATCATACTGGGGATAACTCAGTCCCTAGTTAAAATAAATCTTAAAGGAAACAATTTTCCTCATTTTTCACATTAGGGTTTTAAAAGGTTGTTCGAATTCATCATAGTAAGTTAAAATTCTGGCTTATAAAAGAATATATTATACAAGGGCTCATCCTGATCCACATCCTACTACAATTGTTGATGATCCTGATATAATTTTAAGAAAACCTAAAATAGTAGAGAGTCAAGGAAGCAGTAGTGAGTTAATCAAAGCAAATTCACTTCATAAGGAGTTATCCAACATACAGGATATTCAATTTGACTTAGCATTTCAACATTCTTTATTTTGTATCAAATCTAAAAATTCAGTCAATAATACTGTAATAGACTCCAATTTTATTCAATTTATTGAGTCAAATAAGGATACTATACGACCTGATTTAGATCAACTGGTTCTAGATACTTTTGACAAAATTGATGCTTTAACCTCAACTTTGATACAAGACATAGACGAAGCCTATTTTCAACAGTCAATTGAGATAGCCGCCCTAACTATTGTTGTTATCACAAAATTGTACTTGATTAGTTGATGATCAGACAAATCTATGTAACTGTTTCAAACCAAATTTTGACTGAATCTTAGCCTCTTTAGTCTGAGAGGGCTCTCTCAAAGAGGTTTATGATATTAGATAATGATAGTACTACATGGCTAACTCTATTTGAAAAGTAACTTTATTTTTAGGTATGCATGTTTAAAATAATGCAAGCTTGCTACCATTGGGCTTATGGAGTCAACAATCAGTAGTTTTAGTGGCAAGGTTTCTTGACATGGAAGCTGAGGCAGATAGGGGTCTTTAACAAAGGCAAATCACACATAAAACATAGGGCAACACAGTGATTTCATCAATAAAGGAAGTCAGAGCATAAACATATGAATTCTGAGTAATAGAGATGAAATCTACTGCAAGTGGTAAACATAAGATACAAATCAGAAAGACATTAAAAACCCCATGAGAATCTCAGGTTTTTCAAGAATAAATCCTTTGTATTACTGATATAAGTCAAATTACATAAAGCAGCAGTTTGGTGCAAAAAATCTCCAACCCTTTACTACTTCGATGATTTTCCTTTAAATAGACATTCTTACAGCAAGGATGATCTACCTCATGGCTAGATTCATCGAATTCTTCCTATGACACACCACATAATTGAAAAACATATCTTCTAACAAGAAAATGACAGCTACACCCTAAAGAAGACATTACCTAATAGGACTCAAACTCCTATTTATTACATCACTCTATATTATCTTTGAAACAGTTACATGTCAGTTACAAATAAGCATCACATGCTCGAATGATAGATGATAGGTTCATTACCACCTTTACATATTAAAAACCTTCCTAATCATGTGGAAAAAAACCCTATTTTTCAGGAATGCGAGACCTTTATCTTCAACGAGAGATTTAGCTGATGAGATGTCTCCAAAGAACTTTATTTAAGTCATAAATGTTGATGTTAAGGTCCCTTGACCTGTTGGAGGAGTCTAGATATCCAAAACTGCCACTGTGATGCTTCAAAACCTTCAAAATTAGCTCGTTATGAAAACAAGACAGTTTCGTAGCGAGCTTTCACAACATTGAAAAATAAGCTTATGCACCCAAAAACTCTGCTCTTGTGTTGTTTCATGGTGTCACCCTAGTCATGACACATCATCACCATCATTCTCCCTCCTTAAAAACTGCAAAAAGTGATTTTGGAAGAAAATAGGTTGCTACAGAAATTTTCATAGTGTTTTCCTGGCTTTAAGGCCAAGAAACACTATGAAACTGTGAAAAACTGCAGAATTTCCATATTTCAACATTTTCTCAAAAAAACTCTAGCTATTAAAACTTAATCTTCAACATGCCACGAACCTTCTAAAACACATTCAAACTCAACTTAAGACCCCTGTGGTGTTTCCTCTTCATTAATGATCAGTTGAGCTATGGGCTCCTCAACCCCAGTCATCTTTAAGCCCTTCTTCTTAAGCTCCTCATGGATCAAATCCAACTGTTGTTCTAAATATTTCACTTCATCTTTTAGTGTTTTTTTCTTAGACTGTAAGTGCAGGTTCATTTTTCTGATATGTTTCACCTCTCCTCTCAATGGCTTAGTCCATTTGATCAATTGCTCTGTGTTGTCCAAAGTCTTTGATACACTTAGGACCCGTTCTTCCCAAATTTCTTTCATTTTCTCAAACTGTACCTGCTGAACCTTGTGCTTCCTTGCCTCTTTCTTCAAGACTGATATTTCATCATTTTCCAACTTCAACTACTCCTTAAGGACTTCAATCTTTGTTTTCTCATTGATTTTCTCTTTACCCTTCTTTTGTTTGATGGTTATTTCTTCTTTTGTAGGCGAGGAGAGGTCAATGATGATTAGTGATGGTTGAACAGTTTCAGTGACCTTCTGAGCCTCTTTATTTCTTTCGAAGACTTTTCTGGCATGTATTGTCATTGGTTTTATTGCTTGAAACATGAATCATGCATCTTCACCTGAAAACTATAACTTCTTAGCTGATTTGGCTTTCTTGAGCTTACTTACTCCCTCATCTATGTCTTCAACTTAGACTATGGGAGTTTCCTCAATATCAATAGCACGCAGAATGTCTTCTAAGTTACCCTAGCCATTGTTTGGCTTCTTGTAACCCTCTTGCAGCCATGTTTTCTCAATGTTGGCTTTTGTTTTGCAGGTGTAACTTTAGGTGTGTCAGCTTTCTGCAATGGCTCTATCTCCATGATCACTAGCTCAATGTGCTCTGCCACTGAAGGTGATGGTATATCTCTAGGTTTAGGAGTTCTTTTAGGAGTGATGGCATCTATTTCAAAACCATTGATGAACAGAAAATATGACCTGTCTCTGCCTAATCTCTTTAACTCTTCTAATACCAACAACTTGATTAAACCATGATGAAAGAGTGAGGTTTCATTTCCTTCAGATTTAGCTTGAAATTTGTCTGACATTTTTGCTAAGCTTATGTATAGGTAAAAAGGTAAATCAAGAGACCTCTTACCTACAAAATGTAGCAGAAGCCTAAAGTGATATGAGTAAACCATGTGGTACCTCCCTTCACAAGTGAAGTACTTTTGAATGATTAACAACAACTTTGAGAAGTTGTCTTTCATGTAGCTCCTTGGGATGGAATTTGTGAGATCAATCTCACTATGCTTTGGCTTGATAAATTATTTACAGTCCTCCATGGTGAACTTGAAACCTTTGAACCATTGTTGTCCTTCTCTAGGAATTCTTGTTGCTGCTGCAATGGTCTCTGGTGTTATTGTGAGGTTCAACATCCCCACCTTTGAAGCTGTCCCATTGAAACTGATTACAAACTCCTTATAAACCTGCACATGGAACCCTTGCAATCTTTGGAAAAACTGCAAACACCCTATTCTTATAAAAACTTCTAAGGCAATTGGGTATTCATTAATCAAATTCATATTTGATGGCTCATATCTGAGGGAGTGTCCTCCTTTTTTGGTCTCCCTCTTTGCAGCCATGATGATTTTATACCTTCTCTGCCTTGATCGGTGACACCTATAGCTTTTGAAAATGCCAGCAACCAGCTTGGCTTGGTGAAACAACTCTCTAGAAATAAACAACATGAAAAGATGGAGCGGAGAATGAAAAAAAACTCAATTGGGAAAGGTTTTAAAGTTTCAATGACAACCCATGGCTTAATCATGACTCATACATGCTAAAAACAGTAATAATAACCTCAGCCATGACCATTTTACCTTGATTTAACCGTAACTGACTCAAATGACATCCACCCTAATACTTCTAATCATTGACTGACACCTTGCATTGAATTTGAAAAGACAAACATAAAAACCTCTTTTTGTAGCGCAGTTAATTAATTTCCAGGAAGTTTCGCTATGAAAGTATTAGCAGTTTTGTAGCGAAAACTGCCTTTTTACTGTGTAATTTGCTACGAAAACAAGAAATATTGGCTAAAGTGACCTTTTTGAATTCAAAAACTTGGAAAATGAAATATGTCATCAAATTATAACTGATGAGACATGATGTGACTTGCATCCGGGTGGGTTTGGACCTTAGGATAGGTTGATATGAAAAATTAAAAATTTTCCTTTACCAACTAATGACAAATGAACTCTATGACCATACCTTTAACAAATGAACCTTTAAGACTATGTTAAATGATGTTTCAATTTTTCTGAGTGATAACAGCTACTACCCCTATGCTTTCTACAGTATCTTCAGAAACTGTAAATACATTTTCATTCAGTTCCACCTCACTTGTAATATCCACCACAGTTCATTCCCCAAAACCATTCATACCTAAGCTTCCTATCCAACCTAACGTTTCGAGTCCATCTACAAGCACCACTAATTTACCTCCCAGTCGAGCTAAAATCTTAGCCATGGCTGCTAGATTTTCCCCTTTGGGCTTACAAGCTCCTTTACATCCCATGCCACGAGATTACCAAAGTAAAATATTT
Source organism: Pinus albicaulis (assembly GCA_034641835.2). Taxonomy (NCBI): domain Eukaryota; kingdom Viridiplantae; phylum Streptophyta; class Pinopsida; order Pinales; family Pinaceae; genus Pinus; species Pinus albicaulis. Next base: position 976,587,310 of record CM076581.1, on the reverse strand, counting down.
CAGTTCGATGGTACTGGTCAGAGTACTGCTCAACAACATGTAGCTAAAATGACAGATTATTTTTATTTACATGAAGTTGATGAGGCAGATGTACAAATGAGATTATTTACACAAACACTAGCAGGAGATGTTAAAAAATGGTTTAAATATTTACCTACTGGCCATATTGTTGATTTAGCTGCTTTCCACCAATTGTTTATAAATATATGGGAAAGAAAGAAAAACCCTCTCTAGATATTATCTGAATATGAGAACATTATAAGATCTCCTAATGAATCTTTTAAATATTATTGTATTAGGTTTAACAACATTTACAATTCAATTATAGTGAATATCAAACCTCCACCAGGCTTGGCCCTAATTAAATCTCCAAATGGTTTTGACATTGACATGTCCTATCAGTTGAGAGAAAGAAACCCTACAAATTTGGAGCAAATGCAGAGTGATGCAGTTAGTGTAGAAGCTAACTCACTAGCTAAAAGAGCTAGGATGAGGAATGAGAGGAGAGTGACAATTAAGGAAGAACCTTCTACTTCAGATGTTAAGATATATAGTTTAGCTAAAAATGTAGAAAGACTAATGGATAGACTAGAGAACATGGAAAGAAAACCTCAGTGGGAAAATAAACAAGGTCCAAAAATTAGAAACCCCAACTTTAGGAAAAATCCTAATATTGGTAAATCGAGAGAAGTTGTACCCGATCAATAAATTAGACCATATTTCCAGGAGAATTATGTTGAAGGTTCACAATAGCATGAAGAAGAATAGGACACCCAGATGAACTTGATGGGAGTAAACAATGAAGATGCCACTTTTAAGAGTTGTACATGTTACAACAATTACAATTAGAGTTTGGAGAATCCTTTGACTACAAACAAGGCTATGAATCTGCTATCTATGAAGTTCATAAACAATATAGCCTTAGAAGAAAAAATAACATAGAGGTTCCTATTAAAAAATCAATGCACACTCAAACTAAGAAAACAATAAAATCTCCTATGACCAAAATTCTACAAATTCTCCCAAGAGAAACTCAGAATGCTTCCATCCCAAAGATTGTAGAAATCACATCAATTGCTACTCAAACCTTTCCAGACAAGGAATTTGAAAACAAAACAGTTGACACACAAACTGAATTACCAAGTGATAATAAAGAAGACAAAAGCACACAAACCACAATTGGTAAAAATAAAACAATTAAATTAGGCAAAACTCAAATGTCATTCTATATCAAAAATGAGATATCCAAATTAAGAATACCAATTCCTTTAATAGAGTTGGTGAAAAATGACTCATACAAGGCACACATTAATGAAACATTAAACAAAGGTGAAGGTGGAGATGTTGTCAACCTCAATGATGATCAACTTGAGTTATTATTTGGTCTTGAAGTAGATGGCAAGCATCAACAAGGAGGTGTCCCTCCTTTTTATATTAGCTTAAAAATTCATGATAAAATATTACATAATGCTATGTTGGATTTAGGAGCATCTCGTAACTTAATGCCTAAAGCAGTCATGGAAAAATTAAACTTAGACATCACTAGACCCTACAAGGACTTGTTCTCCTTTGATTCTAGTCAAGTCAAATGCCTTGGCTTGATAAAATATCTATGTGTAACTCTAGTCCAGTGCCCAACAAAGAGTATCATTATGGACATAATAGTTGATGATATCCCTCCCAAATATGGTATGTTATTATCTCACTCATGGGGACCAAAATTACAGGGATCACTATAATTAGACATGTCATATGCTACCATTTCTGTGTTTGGTCAGCAAAGGAATATATATAGAGAAACCTTGATGAAATACATGGTAAGTAGTTCAGACAGACCACAAAATTACCCTATCCATTCCATACATTTTGATCTGGACTCATTTATATTATGTAATTCATACAATGAAAAAGATAAAATCATAGTTGTAGAAGAGAAATACAAATAATTCAATACTGAAAATTCAATTACTAATTTTGAAACCGCAATAGACGAAAATATAATACATGAATCTATGTGGCATTTAGATTTTGATGGCTCTACAAATAGATTAGGAGCAAGAGCTGGAGTATGGATCTACAATTTATAAAATGATCATTTAGAAGGACATGGTTTCAGACTAAATTTCAAATGCACTAACAACATGGCAGAATATGAAGCGTTAGTGCTAGGCCCTCAAATCAAAAGAAAACTTGGGGCTATAAGAGTTTCCATCATGGGAGACTCAGAACTCATTATAAAACAAGACAAGGGAGAGTACATTACTAATAACCCTAGACTTAGGTGTTACAGAGAAACCATCCTAGACTTAATAAGATGTTTCCTTGAGACTGACTTTGTTGTCATTCCAAGAAAGGAGAATGTGTAAGCACATAGCTTAGCCACTTTTTCCAGCACATGCAAGTTACCCTTTCAACCAAATCATCAGTACACAGCTGAGGTAAGACATAGACCAACCATACCTGATAATTTAAAGTATTGGCAAATATTTTCACAAGACACACAAATTCTTGATTTTATGAATTCTAAAGGAGAATTTCAAAACTGTAATATAGACACAGAATGTATGTTACATTATACCATAAATAATTAAATAAATGTAAATAATGTAAATAATATAGAACCAACTAGATTCACTAAAATAGAAATAGAACAATTAGAAATAGTAGAAATTGAGGAATTAATCAATGATGAATCAGAAGTTTTAAACCTCAAATACAACATTTTTCCTAAGGGATTAGCCCCACTGGAAGACCTCTTTGAATCCAACGATGTAGCTAGAAAACCAAAAATGGAGCCTCTAAGGTCAGTTATAGAGGAATGCAACATAGGAACAAAGGAAAATCCCAAGCTTATCAAGATATCTAAGACATTACCTCCAACTGAAAATTTGAAGTACATTAGCTTGTTTAAAGAGTTCCAAGACATCTTTGCTTGGAATTATGAAGACCTCAAGTATTATGATACCAATATTATCCATCATAAGATACCAATTAAAGAATATCAGAAGCCCTTTTAACAAAAGCTAAGGAGAATTAACCCTGTTCTTGTGCCATTAATAGAGAAAGAAGTTAAAAGGATGTACGATGCTCAAATCATAGCACCCATTAGATATTCTAATTGGGTTTCTAATTTAGTCCCCACTAGAAAGAAAACAGGAGAAATCAGACTCTGTGTTGATTTCAGAAACTTGAACAAAGTATCACTAAAGGATAACTATCCCCTCCCTAAAATGGACAACATTATCCAGAGGGTAGTAGGGTCATCTATAATTTCATTACTTGATGGATTTTCTAGATACAACCAAAACATAGTCCAACCTAAAGATCAAGCTAAGACTGCCTTCACCACTCCTTGGGGAACTTTCATGTACTTGAAAATTCCCTTTGGACTGATGAATGATGGAGAAACATTCCAAAGAGCCATGGACATAGCCTTTGCAAAAGAAATCCATGAATTTTTATTCATTTACCTAGATGATATCATAGTGTTTTCCAATTCAGATAATGAAAATCTAGATCATCTAAGAAGAGTTTTCATAAAATGCAGAAAGTTTGGCATATCCTTGAATCCTAAAAAGTCACTTTTTGGATTAGAAGAAGGAAAACTTCCGGGACACATCATTTCAAAAGAGGGCATTAGAATTGATTCAACTAGAATAGAAGAAATCCTAAACACCAGTCATCCTAGGAACATTAAAGAATTACAATAATTTTTAAGTAAAATTAAATTTCTTAGAAGATTCATCTCTAACTTAGCAGAACTAATTAGAACTTTAAATAGCATGTTAAAAAAGGATTAAATACATAAATGGACAGTAGAGGCTAAGCAGTCTTTTGAAGCAATCGAAGAAGCCCTTACTAAAACACATGTCCTTATAAGTCCTAATTTTAGCAGAGATTTCATAATCTTTTCATTTTCTTCAGAGTAGACCGTTGCAACAGTCTTGTTGCAAAAGAACAATGAGTGTTATGAACAACCCATTGCTTTCTTCAATAAAACTTTGAGAGATGCAACACTAAAGTATAATATCATGGAAAAACAAGCTCTTGCTTTAGTGAAAGACATAACATATTTCAGAGTATACATTCTATATTCTCACATAATAGCATATGTTCTAGACTCAGTTGTAAAGGGCATTCTAACTCATAATGGGCCTGACAGAAAAAGAGGCAAATGGATTTCCACAATACTAGAATATGACATTGAGATCAAGCCTACAAAATTAATTAAAGGCCAAGGTTTGGCCAAACCCATGGCTGAATCAAACTGTCGAGCCTTAGACATAAATTTCATTAATGCCATAGATGATTAGGAAGAGATGGCGACTACACAAATCAGTGAAGCTTTCACAGATTCACCTTGGTATGCAGACCTTACATTTGTTTTACTCAACTTACAAGCTCCTCCTGGTTGATCTAGAACCAAAAGTAGTTTCTTAAAAATGAAAGCAATGAAATATTGTATCTTAGATAATGTTTTACTTTGGAAATATCATGGTGGAACCATGTTAAATTGTTTATTAAAATATGAAGATGAAAAAGTCATGCAGGAATTTCATGCAGGAGTTATGGAGGACACTTATACTGGAAAACAACTGCTAACAAAAATTTGAGGGCAGGTTTTTACTGGCCCACCCGTTTTGCAAATGTCCGAAAGTATGTAACCTCATGTCATAAATGTCAAATATTTGAAGGGAAGAATAAAATCTTACCATTACCCCTCAAACCTATCTCAGTAGAAATGCCATTTCAATAATGGGGTTTAGACTTCTTTGGTGAAATTCACCCACCCTCCTCTACCCAACATAAATGGATATTGACAACATCTGACTACTTTACGAAGTGGCTAGAAGCCATTCCTTCTAGACAGGCCATAGACTCTATCATTATTTCATTTCTTGAGAACAACATCCTTTCTATATTTGGATACCCAAAAAAGCTCATCACTGATAATGTTGTTGCCTTCAAATCCAAGAAAATGATAGATTTTTGTAACCAGTACCACATCACCCTAGGCTATTCCACTGCCTATTACCCTCAAGGTAATGGACTAGCGGAATCTTCAAACAAAAGACCAATCAACATCATCAAGAAGTTATTAGAGGATAACAAGAAAACCTGGAATAAAAGGTTGGTGAATTCCCTATGGACAAACAGACTAACTACAAAGAAATATATTGGTACATCTCCCTATCAATTAGTATATGGGATGAATGATGTTTTTCCATCTTCATTAGGAGTTCCAGTAATGAAAATGATTCAAGAGCTGCAAGTAGAACCAAATGACATCGAAAGGAGGATAAACTAAACAATTCATTTACAACAAACTAGGGAAGAAGTTTATATCAAAGCCCAATTAATTCAAGACAAAATCAAGAAGATCTTTGATAAGAAAACTAAAGCAGATGATTTATTCATTGGTGATCAAGTACTAAAATGGGATTCCATAAGGGAAGACAAAGGAAAACATGGGAAATTTGACTATATCTAAAAAGGCCCATACATTATTTATGGTTACAGAGGCAACAATGCCTTTTTCTTGAAAGAATTAAATGGAAAAGAACTACTAGGTGGACTAGACAATGGTCGAATGTTGAAGCACTATTTTTCACCAGACTAATCAATATTAATTTATTGTATTTTACTCAATTTAAATACCATAGCGAATTTTAGATTGGAGTGGATTATTATCTTGTAAAGTTTAAGCCTGAAAAGGAAACCCTAAGCTTTAAAAGATATAATATCATATGTTTGAATAAAGGAGATCATAGAAAGAAGTTCCAAGCAAAGAAAAGCCAAAGTTTCAGGGCCACTGATTAGAAAGTTCTTGACATCTCACAAGGAGATGCCATCCCCAAGTGGAGCTACTGTTAGGGTCCTATAATAATAGGGATCATAATTTTGAATTGGCTATGTTAAGTCTTGTAATATTGTACATACCTTTGCATTTCTGCAAATGTTTTCCATATAAAAAAATGAAAAGAGGGTATGTCCTAAAAGAATAATCAAAGGACCAAAAGAAAGAATAGAGAGCAAAAGAAAATATCATAAATTAAGAAGATTATGAACCCCGCCAAAAGTGATTGAAAAGTGATGCTCATTTAAATGCCACTTTTATATAAAACACTCTCAATTTCATATGAAAAGCATAAAGAAAATTGTGTGCAGCTTGTTCAAAATGCCACGATTCATGATGATCATGCAATCTAATCTTGATCATTCATGCCTTTAAATTTCATGTTATGATAGTTAGTGAATAAATATCTGACCAAACCATTTAACCTTGGAAGATCACTAGTTAGGTAAAGAATAAAAATGAGCTCACAAGTTTAATCTGAGCCATTGGAAGATATAAGGTTAGAAATAAGTTAGTTTTCTTATCAAAAGAAAATAAAAGGGCCAGCAAGCTCAAATGCACCCAATAAAGGAAAGGAAAAATGTTACCATGAATAAAAGGGCAGGTAGAATACTTTTCAAAAGTTATGTAAGCATCATTATGCTTATCCCTTATCAAAAATACCTTCCCAACCCCTTCCCCTTGTTAAAATCCCTTTTCCCTCTTCATTCCCCCTTATCCCAACCCTTTTACCCTTTTGGAAACCAATTTCCCCTTTCCAGTTCTAAAAAAGCCCCATCCCTTAACCTTTTCCCTTCATAACCTCAAAAACATTTTTCTAACCCCTACCCCTTTTCCTAATCCCTTAAAAACCCCTTACCCCTTTAAAAAACTCTGCATTTTCATAAAAAAAAAAAAACCCACTTTTAATAGTTTAAAGTGAAAAAATATTTAATGGCCCCACTTTGATTTGAATCCCCCACATAATGTATTACCTGACCCCACTTTGACTTAACCCCTCCTCCTAAATTTCACTCGACGCCACCTTCCTTTGAAAAATTCACAACTCCACCAGTCGTTCGATCAACGTCGGATAGATCGAACGTCTAATGATCAACTTCGCATTCCCCTGACGTTATATGTTTAATGACGATGGGGGGGGGGGGGGGGGGAGTGTGAAATAGGTGGTTTTCTCTGCCCTCTCACCTGCCACGCGACGCCTCCTAGTGATATCACACCCCCTCCTTCTCAAACCACCAAACCACCCCGTGACATGTGATAAACCACCAAATTCAAAATATAAAACCCCAGTATCTCTTTCATTTACCTATCTCTGCAGATTTGTGAAAAAGACTAAAAATACCATCGTCAACCTGATTGAAGCCCCGCTGTCACCTGGACCCCTTCCACAACCAAAGCTTCAGTACTCTAGGTAATTCTGAGTACCCACCACCATCAATTAAGAACACTAATTAATAATTGAATCAAATCAATGTCTTATAAAACCATCCAAACAATGAACCCTATGCAACCCCCCTTTCTAGATGTTAACCATACTCCACTAGCCGATAAAGACTTTAAAATAATCGACACTGTTACTAAAATAAATCTCTTGGAGCTCCATTGGTGGAGCCATGACAAGTTTTCCAATCAAGCTGATGATATAAATCTCTGGAATTCTAATCGGCCAAAATACACAGTTCCACAGACCCACCAGTTCCCTGAAATCATTAGAATTTTCCAACACAGTTATTTTCCAAATGAAAGAGCCATAGTCACCCCTGACCAAGAAATTCTAATTACTATCACTGTCCAATCCATTAACCAAATGTTGCAGATTCCATCACAACCAGAGGTAGTGCCTTTCTCCATTGAGACCCTCACTAAGCTTTGCCTAAAGCTATATTTTCCTAAGAGGTCTCAAATCTTTGATATTTTCCTCCTTGAATCAATGAAAATTCCTAAAAACAACCCACCATACTCTGCTACCATGTTCCTAGAATGAACCAAACAATTTGTCACCATTTCGTCCTGTATCCTAGGATATTTTACTGATGATTGTGTAGATGAATCCATCCTTGGTTTCCTCTCTACCTTTTACCCAGGCTAGCCTTTAGCTATACTTTTCAACTTTGCTCAATTCCTAGAAGATGCCATGCATGATCAACTTATCAAACTGCCAAAATAAGGAGTGTTCAAATACTCCTCAGCCTTATTTCATTTGTTCATATATTTTCAATTAGAAAGGTTTATAGTCAACCTACAAAAACTGAACACAGAGGGTAATCCCCAGTCTGTAATCTTTTGGACATCCTTGATCAGAAAGGATTCTAATGAATTTAGTTTCAAAGAATTTATTGATTATTTTGTACACCCAGTGGTTAATATGCTCAGCAACAAAATTCAACCCAGAATCAATGATGAAATCAGAAAATTTCTACAGTTATCTGACCAGAGCAAGATAGGAGACTGGTATTTATACCAGAATCACACATAGATCATAGTATATGGAAGCCAACTAGTCCCTTACAAGCTTCCCAAATACCTCCCAATGAGGATATTTGCATTAGAGTACATTAAACAAATCTTGAATTCTGATGAGGTAAACTTCCTTTCAGCCAAAAAGAAAACCCAGTTCAAGATAAAAAACCAACTAGGGCCCTTTGTATGCAACAACAAGAATCTTGGAAAGGAAAAAGGTAGATGCCTACAGGTGTTAAAGTTCCGCAACAGTTTCAAATGGTCATATGGCCCCTTAGGTGTCATAATAACATTAAGAATTAAGTCTAAACTCACCCCTTTCATCCATGAATCTAAGCCTGAGATTGAGAAATATTCCAACCAGTCATAGTGGTTGGAAAACACTCTATAGGAGATGGAGGAGTAGCTTGATAGTAGTTCCATCCTGCTTACTCTAGACTCACATGATAGGAATTTGAAAAGGTCTAGAGAAGAAGGTTCTTACTCAACAGAAGCTACATCTGCCAATAATTTCAAGGTTATGTACAGAAAGAAACTCAAAGATAACCTTGGAGAGAAACCAGAGGAAGCCTTTGAATTAATACAATTCCTTAATTCTAAAAATACGTATGAATTGGAAGAGCTCGGGATAGATGACAGAACAAAAACTATCCTAGAAGTAAATAAAGTGATTTCCAAACGAAAACTAATACTACAGCTTGAGGAGAAATGTCAAAACTTGGAACTCGTAGTGAACAGGTTTTTCAACAAATTTGATGTATTGAGACAGAAGGGTCTGCCTAGTCCTCTAGTAATAAATGACAAACTTATGACACATGAGGATTATGTCAAAAGGTTAAGGGAAGTGGCCAAAGAAACTTCCCACATTTCCTCAATGAAGGACATTCCCATGGGCAAGGTGCTCCTTCAAACTCTAGAAAAATTCTTTTACCTCCAGCATGAGATAAATTACATTTTCGTAAATAAGCTTACATTTACCAGATATTCAAAAGAAGATGAGATTTACCACAGGATGATGAAAATCAAAATCCCAGATGAAGAAACATGGGAGAAGTGGTGTGATTTACTATAAAGGGTGAAAGAACAAACAGATGAAAGAGCAGACAGGTAACAACAAACAAAGAATCAGGGCCAAATATCAGTCAGTTGAAAGGTGTTTTTTGCATAAAGTTATTTTATTTTCCTAGAATAAATACTAGTAGGTTGACAGGATATTTTCGTAATATATTGTATAAATACTCTCTTCTAAAGAGTAAAAAGGATGGATTTATGAATATTTCAGTAGCTAATTGATCTCTTCCCTGAGGTTTATTATACCAATTTCCAGTCGACAGACAGAACAAGTTATAAAGAGACTTCTTTACATGATTCATGCGTTGAGCTATCTCAGTGAAGTATAAAATTTCAATTGTTCATGTTTTCTTTCTAAGTATTCCATAAACTTATATGTGTTCTAAATATGAACGTTATAACAAGAGTATTACTGTAGAATTTGCTTAAAAATTACACTCTGCTTTTAACTGATATACATTTCTATGTTTTCTTTTGATATCTGGTTTAGAGAATTCTTAATTGCCCTTTGATCCCGATTGACTTCTTCACCCTTCTTCATTATCTGATTTAAGGAATTCTTAGTTGCTCCTTGATCCCGATTGAAAGACCACTTCACCATTCAGCCTTGAGATCTGATATTGCTCACCTATCTTGCCCTGTAACACTTTTTTCATAATTTGATTTTGTTCTGTTTCAAAGAATTTTGACTCCGTAGCCCAATGGAAAATGGAAAAAGACCTATTCATCTAATTTATTAATTACACCAACCAATCAAAACCATTCCAACGAAGCATACATAACTAGCCTAATATCCATTAAATAAAAAAAGTTAAATCATATAGAGATAGCCCTCTGTGAGTTTAGGAAGGCTAGATCCTAAGCTCCAAAGTAGGTTTGTAGTTACCTTTGATATTTCTTTTTAACGCTAAAAAAAACTTTGGAAATTTCGGAGTGATAACACATTGGCCAAAAGAAAACATATTTAATAGGGTGGCAAAAAATTATATTATAATATTTCAGCAAAAACTTTAGGTTTATTGTTTTAATTTCCATGTGAAGATTAATAATGGCTCAGCTTTTAAGGCATTTCGATTACAATAGTCCCTGCTGCGTTATGGCAGGGACTAATAAATTAGGTTTATTATAGATATAGATTTTAGGATTTGTTTGAAAACGTTATTGTGCTAGAGTAAATATATTTAAATAATTTAGTTTGTGAATTCTTTGAAAATAAATATTTTCACAACAAAATTAATGTTTTCAACTATATAAAAAGGTAACAAATACATTGATATACAAAAGGAATAGAATATTTAATTATTTCAATTTAAATAATTTATTGACAACGTTATTTATTATAATAATATAATTAGCAATTGCTTTTAAAGTTGTAAAGATAGAATAAATATGACATAAAACATTATGTAAAAATAAATTGAGAACTTTCAGAAACCTTTTTTTTTTGGTTATGCTTAGAGTAACATGATTGATGAAAAATTACTTAGGTAAATAGGTAAATGACCACACAATTTATACAATTCCTTCTTTAATTTTTAAAGTATTAAAAATTTCCTAATTTATTATATTGTTAGGTTAAGGCAAATTACGAAGACAAAACCGATTAGCTTAGACACTATAGCTTTCACCAATATAATCAATACAACTTGCTTTTACAAAGTAGAAATTATTAGGAATTGCCTATTGAAACAACCTCGTTGATATTACCTAGGTCAGGTTTATATGACCGACCACGCCAGGGAAGCCTGCCGGGGGCTTTCCGAATTAAAACCGGGAACCGCTTTCAAGGGTTTCCCAACAGACCCTATATGGGGACCGAATTTGCTGGGAGCTTTCCCAAACGAACCCGCTAGGCCCGATTCAACTTGCCCGGGGGTAACTGAATGATCCTACTTGGGGAACAACTGTGAGGGCTTTCCCAACCGGACCTGTACGGGGATCCAAGTTTTTAGATAAAAAATATATTTGAGATCCCAGTATTTGTTCAAATATATTTAGATCTCTTTAATATTTGGGTTATCATTTTCAAGTTCAAAATCCACTTACCATGGTTTGAAAATTAATAATATGTTTCTTTGTAAAATACTTTTTATATTTCATGTGCAAATTTACTATAACAACATTGTAGAATTACCAAAACTTACTATATCCATGTTATAGAATTACCAAAAATTCTTCATAGTTCAAGTAGATAGTTGTTCGGTAGAACATGAAATCAACCTCCGACGTAATGTTTGCAAAATCAAGGACGAACATCACCACTATATTATGGCCAACAAGGAGATTGTTATGCATACATTTGATTTGATATAAACGTTTCAAATGATTTTTGAAATAGCTAAACTAAATTTTATATAAAAGGCTTCAAATGAATTTTTGAAATAGTTAAACTAAATTTTATATAAATTTGATTTTATATAACATGTTAATTTATTATTGTTGGAATGTGTAATTCTTACTTGTTTCAGTGGCAACTTTCTATGTAAGGAGTTTGTTTTTATATCATAGGAGTTAGCTAAATCTATAGGTTCCTAGTTTCGTGTGTGGTTGAGATATTCTCTCAACCAACTTATTGTGCGTCCAAGATAGTTTCCCTATCTTGAGACAATACTTCATGTATATATATATGTAATATTTTTTTATTAATATAATATAGTGTGCATACTCATATTTTATCTTGGTATCAGAGCCCGTATAGGCCTGGACCTTGGCCCCTCTTGAGCCAAGGGAAATAATAGAGTATATATGTATTTTTTAAAGTTTTTTGTTTGTCCATTCATTCATGGAGATGTTGTATGAAGTCTAATTTAGATTGGCGAGTGTTGAGTGAAGGTGGTGCGATTGGAGGACAAGCCCGAGGACGCAGCAAGTTGCGTGGAGGTCGTGGAGGAACATCACAGGGATATGAGGAGATGTGGTCTCGTCCGGTCTGTGAGAATATGGTTGATGCAACCAAACTCGCTAAATCCATCAAGCATCCATTCAGGAATATTTTCATTCAAATGAGATCCAGGTTTGCTTTTGATTCTCTTTCAGGGTTGTTATGCTATAAACGGATTAGCGTAGAATGATATGATGGTGAAAGGGTGGACGCGACCACTAAGAAGGTTCAAGTCCTCGAATGTTGGTTTTAATGTGCTATCAGCATATGGTTAGAGCGCTAGTAGCGTGGTGTAGTGGCTTGGATGGAGAATCGTTTTGGTGAGCTGCATCCAAAATGATTGTAGAGTCATTGACTGGTGAGGTTCTTGATCCAAGGTCGAGTCAGAGGAATGCTCTTCTTCTAGTTTCGATGGCCATGCTAATCCGTTGTGGAAATAATGTGCTCGTGACTGTGGAATTACTTAATTTCTAGAGAGTATTATGTGTGACTCCATTGTGGAGAGCAAAGATGGTTTCTTGTTGGAGCCAAAGACACCTGTGGTGGATCATAATCTTGTGGATCAAAATATTTTCCTAATTTTGGTTGATGGTGAGCATGGATAGCTCAATTGGGGAGCCGAGCTGTCTTGTCACAAAGTAGTGTGAATTTGTGGAAATTTAGCATGGAGGACTCAGCCTCGGGACCACCAAGACAGATCGATCTCAGCTTTCTTACGGAGTTCTTGATTGGGGCTATGTGAAGATTGCGTTGTAGATTGCATGAGGTTCTTCGATGGGCAACAGGTTTTGTGGAAATATTTTTCTCATGTAATAATGCACTTCTTGGAAGCTCTCGTTTGAAATTCCTACAACAAGTAACATATCTCAATGTTGGCATTTATCCTTTCACTTTTGTATTCCTTATTGTATACTGGTTTCTTCCAGCACTGTCTCTGTTCATGAGGTAATTTATTGTCACTTTTTTTATATATCTTCTTACTATTATGATAACTCTTTCTCTCCTAGCAATTCTAGAGATTTAGTGGTCTGGTATTGACCTAGAAGAATGGTGGAGAAATGAAAAATTTTGGTTGATAGGGGGTACTAGTGTTCACTTGGCAGCCGTCTTGGAAGGATTGTTGAAGGTTATTTGCTGCATTAAAATCTCAAATTGATACGATGCCCGTTTGATTCAGTTTTTTGGGTGCATTTTTATTTTGGTGGAGCTTTTAAGTCTAAGTTTTTATGCCTTGAGGCCGAGATCCATTTCTTTGTCGATTTCACTTAAGATTGTGTGTGGTAGCGATTCTGCCCCATTTTTGCTTTCACTACAGTCCTTGTGTCAGTGGGCAGGTGATGGAGACCCTGTGGTTGCTTTTGTGCACTATAGATTCATTGCTGAGGAAGAAATTCCTGTAGTCTATGTTTATGAACTTCAGTTACAACAATATGTGTATCCATTTCGTGTTCACTGTATTAACGAGATGGTTTTGGCCACCTCTACCGATTGGATTTTGTGATACTGCCTTGCCAGTGTTGCGTCGAGATAAATTGGACTTGGAAACGTGGTACGTTGTATTGTGTGTTGTTGTGTTAGTGAGCACAAACTTGGGCCATTGTTGAATGAGATGGTGTGTGGGATGCCTGATTTGGTCTGGTAGTCGAGAAGGAAATCCACTATGCAACGAGATCGACCAATGTTGAGAAGAGTTGTGTTAGCTAGGTCGTCGGGTGTAGAGGTGTCGATCCGGGTTGAAGGTTTAACGCATTGTTATCGTGGTCTCGCGGCGCAATGGTGAAGTGTGGTACAACATATTTGTTGCAGTGGTTGAAGGCAGTGTGGTGAGCTGCTTGGACGTGACTCTATTCATATACCAGAGTAGCCTTTGGTGAGCTGCGCAGCAAAAGTGTGGTGAGTTGCAGCTAATGGCAGCATTTTTGTAGCATTTGTGGCTAAGGAGGGAGACAGGGTGAATATGAAACCAAAAATTCCAACATATTTTCTTTGATGAAACAAATTGTCTTCATGAATTCTTTTGTTTTCATATTGAGCTTGATTAACATGAAAATGCATTCATGTAAATCTGGTTGGAAAAATTCTAAGGTTTGTTGTGGTATTTAGTGTCTTTGTTGGAATTGGACATTCTAGGAATAGACAAATTCATTTGCAGGAATGATTTACTACTAGATATGATAAAGACATGACAGTGAAAATGGCATCAAAGGATAGTGGTTGGAGCTACATCAAGTATTGGAGGAAGATGGAAAGTCGAGTTTCTGGGATAGAATCACTAGCATGTTGTATTATGAGACACATTTTAATTGGAAGAAAGTCTAATAAGTTTTTATAGTGGTCTTTGTAAAGTATGTACCTGGTAACTCCAAGAGTTGGAGTGTGTAATGTAAGCCTTGTAAAGGCATGTGTATCCTTGTGAAGTTCGTGGTAATCTCAAAACCAATTTTTAATTGCTACTTTGTAATTACAGGTTTGTGGTCAGCCGGAAACCACTTTGTCACTTTGTAGTGATGGTTTGTGGTAAGTCAGAAAGCACATGCAAGCCCTAGTGGCTACATAGCCTTCGTGGCTATAGAGCCTTCGTGGCTACAGTGCCCCAGTGCACATAGGAGCCTTAGTGCTCACAACGGAGTATAGGTGGTCTGCAGAAACACCTTACTCACAGGAGAAACTTGGTTTCTCACAGGTCTCAGTTTACTGAGCACAAAGCGGTCAACGCTTATTTGGGGGGGATTTGTAGGTACAGGTACATGTATGCAATCATAATGGTTGAAAAAACCATGTATGTGAAGGACATCCTATGATATTAGCGGTTGTAGTGGTTGGAACTGATCTGAAATTGTGAGAACAAAGTATTTCTCATACAGAGATTGACAGTAAGGGGCTTTTACTGGTTATTTCACCTTTACTAGAAAGGATGAAACCAGAGGCTACCTGGCCCACAAACTGGCTCTGCCTAAAGAAATTAAATGTAATCACTGTAATAGATCCGATCAATGAAAGTATTTGTTTATGTGCAAAGCATTCATTTATCCAACTTTAATGTGTGAATAGGAAAGTTTACGTATTATGCAAATGAAGTAAAGTGGTTTGAAGATGAACTAATAAGTTTTGTTCACTGTATAATCCTGATTGGGAAAATTGTACTTATGAAAAGCTACTGTTTAAAGTAGCAGAATCTGAAATAATGCAGCAAAAATACACAGTATGACAATGAGCAATTGTTTAAGCAGTTCACCCCTCTCTTGGGCTACCTCTGCTGGGTCCAAAAGCCTCTAATTAGGCTTTTCCCTCTTTCATTAAATGCTAAAAATGTGAAATACACTATATAGAAAGCCTCACAAGGCAAAATAAGCTGAAAATATAGATACAGGAGGTTGAAATCAGTATAAAACGACTATTCATTCACCTCCATTGGATGAGAATAGCCCAAAACAGTAGATCTTTCAATAGGCCCTAGTGGCTCCACGACCAAAAACGCTGGTAAATTCACTGATAGTGCGCCCTGATGGCTTTGCAAACACTCCCAACAGCTCCAGAATGATTCATTACCCCAAAATCAAAAAAACATTTCGTCCCAAAAGGACTTTCCTGGCCAAAGTTATGGCTCTTTTACTCCAACTGCCAGTTTGGCCTAGAATAACTCCAGCTAAGTCTGGCTAACTGCCAGATAGCCCCAACAAAAATGGAGTTCGGCGCTAAATTTGGCACGTCCGCCATTTATACCGCCAACCGTGGGTGCTAAAATTAAGGTGCATGGAACCGCACCCTCCGAAAAGCATTGAAGAACGTTGAGTTATAATCGGCTTTGGATAAGGTTTTAACAATATGTATTAAATACTTTCTGCTCCAAGTGCTAGGCCCGCGTGACCAAGGCCCCGCCACCTGTGCGCCCAATCCTCATTCAAATTTAAATACAATTTCAAATCCAAAGATTTCAAAATTCATTGCGGGCCCAACGGTCAAAGCTTATCGTTTGTGCCCGCCCGACCCGGGGTCGAACCTCACCGCGGCCAAACAAAAGTTTTAAACGCCAATGCAACTTCATTCCATTCTGCCTTGGGGCCACGTGGCGGCCTCCGGGCTGGCCACGTGGCGCTCTGTAATTGGCCACCTATGGAATATTCTATAGAATATTCTGTGGAATATTCCACGAAATATTCTGTGGAATATTCTTTTTTTAATAAAAATATTTTTTATAAAGTCAATTTTTGGCCATTTTTTAATTGAAATTGGTAAACTTCAACGCTGAATATCTTCTTCATACGGCGTCGGTTTTCAGTGCCGTTAACGTCTACAGGATCGTTTTTTCAAGCTCTTTCCAGTCGATCTAGTTTGGACCAATTCTGAGAAACTTAATTTTTGAGCAGTTTTCTACAAGGGACTTGATCTCTTGATCACACCTCCCAAATGGGAAGCTTTTGGACCCTCAAAAGCTTTCAATTACCTGTTAA
Source organism: Pinus albicaulis (assembly GCA_034641835.2). Lineage (NCBI taxonomy): Eukaryota > Viridiplantae > Streptophyta > Pinopsida > Pinales > Pinaceae > Pinus > Pinus albicaulis. Next base: position 976,570,590 of record CM076581.1, on the reverse strand, counting down.
GAAGGTGAGGATACAACCTCCTCACCTGTTCCAACTCCATCCACTTTGCTTTGCTTGGTTTACTGCCTTTTAAACCAACTCTTAGATAATCAACATCTCCCCTCCTTGAAGTGCGTGTCCTTCTGTCAAGGATTGCATCTTCTTTCAACTCATCCAAAAATTATGGCGAGAAATCTTCTATGGATGGTAGCTGAACATGATTTTCAGAATCATCAATAAGAGGAGGTTCATACAAACGTAAATTTTCCACATTAACAACGGAATACATTTGCATGTATGAAGGCAAATCTAGTTGAAAAGCATTATTTCCAACTTGTTTAAGGATTTTGAATGGACCATAATGAATAGGCTTCAAGTTTTTACCTTCTCCTTGCATTCTATCCTTACATATATGCAACCATACCTCATCTCCTTCCTGAAACTTGTGATCAATTCTATGTTTGTCATGTCTTTCTTTGTACTTGCCTTGACTCTTTTCAAGCTGTTCTTGAACTTGCTGATGAATGAGCTGAATTATTTCAATGAACATGCGAGCTTTTTCAATGTCACTATGCCCATCAATGGAAATATCCTTCTCAAGAATGAAGTCTAATGGTGACTTAGGCAAATATCCAAAACAAGCTTCAAATGGCGAAGTATTTGTAGAAGAGTGCTTTGCTCGGTTGTAAGCATGTTGAATGTAATGAAAATGCTCATCCCAAAGCTTGGGATGCTTGCTGCAATACCCTCTCAAAAGATGCACAATGGTTTTGTTCACTACCTCTGTTTGGCCATCTGTTTGCGGATGGAAAGCAATACTCTTCTTCAACTTGGTGTCCATCATCTTCCATAGATTGGACCAAAAATTCCCAACAAATCTGGAATCCCTGTCACTAACAATAGAAGTAGGCAAGCCATAATGAACTCATACATGTTGAAAATATAAATCAGCAGTTTGTTCTGCAGTTATAGTTTTCTTACATGGCATAAGAATACACATCTTGCTGAAACGATCAACTACTACAAAAAGATAATCATGTTGCTTTCTAGATAATGGTAATCCCCCAACAAAATCCATAGAAACACTTTCCCATGGTCTAGAAGGTATTGGCAATGGCGTATACAGTCCAATCTTCCTATTGCTAGGCTTGCTTGTAGCACATAATGAACAACCTCTAATGAAACGTGTAACACTATCTACCATGCGAGGCCAATAACAATACCTCTGCAGATGTGCCACCGTTTTTCTTACACCGAAATGACCAGCAATAAGAGAAGAATGAGCTTCTCTCATCATGCTTAATCTCTCTCCCTGTGATATACATAACTTTCCCAAGTGAAACAACAAATTATTATGCAAATGATAATCATTCTCCTCAACATGATTCCCTTTACTCAAGTTAGCATACACCTCTTTAAAATATTCATTTGATGCATATTGTTCTATGTAGCTTTCATGCACAATAGAATCATTCTTAAGCAAAATACTAGCACTAATAATAGGCCTTGAAAGCATATCAGCAACTTTATTGTGAATACCTTTCTTGTACCTTATTACTAAGTGAAATTTTTGTAGGAAGCCCATCCATCTGAAATGTCATGACTGCTGCAATTTACTTTGCGACTGCAAATACTGTAAAGGCTGATGGTCGATATGCACAATTGTTTCTTTTCCCATCAAATAGTGCTTGCACTTTTTGACACTTTGTACCAATGCATACAACTCCTTATCATATGTAGGATAATTCACAACAACACCATTAAATGTCTCAGAATGAAAAGCGATAGGCTTACCATGCTGTAAGAGAACTGCACCCATGGCATAATCACTAGCATCTGTCTGAATCTCGAATGGCTGTCTCAAATCTGGTAATGCAAGAACTGGAGCTGAACTGATCTTTTCTTTCAAAGATTCGAAAGCTTTTTTTTTTCTTACTTCCCCATTGGAAAGCACGCTTCACACTTGTCACTGCATGCATAGGAGCTGCTATGGCAGAAAAGTTAGCAATAAATTTTCTCCAATACTGAGCTGCACCCAAAAAACTTCTTACCTCTATAATGGACTTGGGAGTAGGCCAATTCACAATAGCTTCTACTTTGGAAGGATCAATTCTCAAAGCGCCTCCACCTACTATGTGTCCCAAATAAACCAAAGAAGTCTTTCCAAATTCACACTTTGACATCTTAAGAAATAACCGATTTTTCTTCAAAAAATCAAGTACTTTACTGACATGCATGACATGATCTTCTCTTGTCTTGCTGAAAATCAAGATGTCATCTAAGTATACAATAAAAAAATCATCAAGAAAAGGACGTAAGACATCATCCATTAGCCGCATGAAAGTTGCAGGTGCATTGCATAAACCAAATGGCATCACAAGCCACTCAAAGAGTCCTTGTTTGGTTTTGAAAGCTGTCTTCCAAATGTCGCTTTCTTCAATTCTTACTTGATGATAACCACTTCTTAAGTCTAACTTAGTGAAATATCTTGCATCTTTCAGCTGATCTAACAAATCATCTATTCTTGGAAGTGGGTAACGATTCTTTACCGTTATCTTGTTCAAAGCTCTGAAGTCAACACACATATGCCAAGTTCCATCTTTCTTTGAAATCAACACTATCGGTGACCCACATGGCGAAGTGCTTGGCCTTATGAAACCCTTGTCCAACAACTCTTTAATCTGCTTCTTTATTTCAGCATTCTCCATAACAGACATGTGATACATGCCTATGTTAGGAAGAGGACAATCTGGATGTAAATGGATTTCATGTTGAATCTTTTTTTTAGGAGGAAAACCTGTTGGTTCCTGAAACATCTCATGATGTGCATCAACTAAATCATATAAATCAGATTTAAGCTTTGCATCACAATTTTCAAATGACTCATGATTCACATCAACCTTTGGCTTGACCATAAGAAGTACAAAACTCTTGCTTGAATTGACTAGCCTTTTTACCTGTCCTGCATTTACCATTGCAACATTTGTCTTCTTGCGATGAGCTCTAACAATAAACTACTTGCCATCTTTGAAAATATGATATTTGTTTTCATGGCGATAGAAGATCACTTTCCTGTCAAACAAGTAAGGACTTCCCAAAACAATACCAGATATATCAAGCAGAACCACATCAAGTTCAACTGTGTCAATAAAGTGTGCAGTTATTGCAAAGCGCAATATTCACTTTCTTGAGACTTGCAAGTTGGCATCCTTGCATATCCACCCAAGTGGATAAGGCTTCGGATGTGGAATGGTCTCAAGTTTAAGCTGCTTGACCAAGTCTTCAGATATGAGGTTAGCTTGTGACCCACTGTCAAATAGTGTGTCAATTTTGGTATGTTTTGAAACTACCCTCACATGGAACAGTTCAATTCTTTCTTCCTCATTAAGAGCTTGTGTATGACAGTTTGAAGAACTAGTACTTGCTTGAGTTTCAATTTCCTTCCCTTTCAAACTTTTCAAACCCATGGCTGCAATTTTTGTTTCGTCACCTGATCATCACCTAAATCTTGTGGTGTAGTTGTAGTAGCTGCATTTTTCTTCTTTCCCTTGTTTTTGTTAAACTGGTTTCTTTTTTCAGGATGAAGTTTCCAACAGTTTTTCTCTTCATGGCCACTCTTTGCACAATGTTTACAAATGACCTTTTCACCCTCTTGTTTGATAGATGCATTTTTCTTGCCTTTTCCTTTGTTTTTCTCTTTGTTTTTTCCTTTGAAAGTCTTGTTTCTACCCTCATCAAAAGTATTCTTTCCTCTAGCTTCTAAATGTGTAGCCTGCACATAGACTTCATCTAAGCTGGTAGGATTGAACATAAGGATAGTATGTTTCAAGTAACTGTGCAAACCTCCTATGTATTTCAACAAGGTGTCTTGACTTTGTAAGTCTACTCCAAGTAGAAGTGCTCTCCTTCTAAACTCTTGGGTATAATCTTGCACATTTTGACCCTTAAGTTGCCTAAAATTTTGCCAATTCATGATTTCTTTTTGAATATGAGCAAGAGGATAAAACTGTTTCTTAATAGTTGTAATAAAATCATTCCAAGTTAGAGTTATCTTACCATGCTTTTTGATTTCCTCCTTAGTCTTGGCTTCCCACCAAACCAAAGCTGCTCCATCCATTCTCAAAGAGGCTAATTGGATTTTTGTGTCATCATCATGCAAATTCTGAATTCTTAGATAGACTTCCAGCTGTCTAATCCAGTTATCCAATTTTTTTGCATTCACATCACCATTAAACATCGGCAACTCAAACTTCACATCAAGCTTTAACAAAGGATTTTTAAGAGATGTATTTGTTTTGTGTGACTGATTTTCAGAAGTTGAAGAGGATGATGTGGAGGATGAGGATGATGATGGAGATGGTGGATCACCATTTCCTCCATTCCCTTTCTTAGACTCATCTTTGTCTTTCTTTCCTCCTGAAGACTCTCCTTCTTCTCTTTGGTTTCTAGAACCTTCTCCAGCAATCCTATCATTTCTCTCCTGGTATAGGATCCTAACCATCTCAGTCAAGTCCAAGAAAGCTTTTCTAAAGACTCTTTCTTCTTCCTTGGGATCCATTTCCTCATGTACTTCTCCTTCTTTGGAAGACATGTTTGTGGCTGATTCTAAGGCTATTGAGGATGAAATGGAAGGTGAATGTAATGTCACTCTAGCCCTCCTTGGTTGAGGATTAACTTGTTCTCTAACCAATTGACCTTCCCCTCTTTTCAATTTCAGCCTAGTAAGCATCAAATTTTGTAGAATAACACAATCTTCTTGCACAAATTTCACAAAATCTTAAGCAAAACCTAGAGCTCTGATACCAACATGATCTTAAATTGTGAGAACAAAGTATTTCTCATATAGAGATTGACAGTAAGGGGCTTTTCCTGGTTATTTCAACTTTACTAGAAAGGATGAAACTAGAGGCTACCTGGCCCACAAAATGGCTCTACCTAAAGAAATAAAATGTAATCACTGTAATAGATCCGATCAATGAAAGTATTTGTTTATGTGCAACGTATTCATTAATCCAAATTTAATGTGTGAATAGGCAAGTTTACGTATTCTGCAAATGGAGTAAAGTGGTTTGAAGATGAACTAATAAGTTTTGTTCACTGTATAATCCTGATTGGGAAAATTGTACTTATGAATATTTACTGTTTAAAGTAACAGAATCTGAAATAATGCAGCAAAAATACACAGTATGACAGTGAGAAATTGTTTAAGCAGTTCACCCCTCTCTTGGGCTACCTCTACTGGGTCCAAAAGCCTCTAATTAGGCTTTTCCCTCTTTCATTAAATGCTCAAAATGTGAAATACACTGTATAGAAAGCCTCAAAAGGAAAAATAAGCTGCAAATATAGATACATAAGGCTGAAATTAGTATAAAACGACTATTCATTCACCTCCATTGGATGAGAATAGCCCAAAACAACAGATCTTTCAATAGGCCCTAGTGGCTCCACGACCAAAAACACTGGTAAATTCACTGATAGTGCGCCTTGATGGCTCTGCAAACACTCCCAATAGCTCCAGAATGATTCATCACCCCAAAATAAAAAAAAAAATCATCCCAAAAGGACTTTCCTAGCCAAAGTTATGGCTCTTTTACTCCAACTGCCAGTTTGGCCTAGAATAACTCCAGCTAAGTCTGGCTAACTGCTAGATAGCTCGACAAAAATGAAGTTCGGCGCTAAAGTTGGCACGTCCGCCGTTTATACTACCAACCGTGGGTGCTAAAATTAAGGTGCATGGAACCGCACCCTCCGAAAAACATTGAAGAACGTTGAGTTATAATCAGCTTTGGATAAGGTTTTAACAATATGTATAAAATACTTTCTGCTCCAAGTGCTGGGCCCGCGTGACCAAGGCCCCGCCACCTGCGCACCCAATCCTCATTCAAATTTAAATACAATTTCAAATCCAAATATTTCAAAATTCATTGTGGTGGCCCAACGGTCAAAGCTTACCGTTTGTGCCCGCCCGACCCAGGGTCGAACCTCACCGCGGCCAAACAAAAGTTTTAAACGCCAATGCAACTTCATTCCATTCCGCCTTGGGGCCACGTGGCGGCCTTTGGGCTGGCCACGTGGCGCTCTGTAATTGGCCACCTGTGGAATATTCTGTAGAATATTCTGTGGAATATTCTTTTTTTAATAAAAATAATTATAAAGTCAATTTTTGGCCATTTTTTAATTGAAATTGGCGAACTTCAAAGCTGAATATCTTCTTCATACGGCGTCATTTTTCAGTGCCGTTCACGTCTACAGGATTGTTTTTTCGAGCTCTTTCCAGTCGATCTAGTTCGGACCCATTCTGAGCAACTTCATTTTTGAGCATTTTTCTACAATGGACTTGATTTCCTGATCAGGCACCCATGCATTCTGGTGGATGATTGCTCCCTTATATGGACGTCGACATATCTTTTTGTTATGTTTAACCACAACAGGATTTTGCAGACTGATATCGAGACAAGTAGTCATTAAGGGGGTGTGTTGGAATATGTAATTCCTACGTGTCTTAGTTGTGACTTTCTATGTAAAGAGTTTGCTCCTATATCATAGGAGTTAGTTAAATCTATAGGTTCCTAGTTTGGTGTGTGATTGAGATACTCTTTCAACCAACTTATTGTGCATCCAAGACAATTTCCCTATCTTGAGACAATACTTCATGTATATATATGTAATCTTTTTTATTAATATAATATAGCGTGCATACTCATATTTTATCTATTATTAAATTTAATTCAAGAGTAAAATTAAAATTTATATAACTTTATTTTATATATAAATATTTTAAATGCCTTTGAGTAGAAAATTTCCATATAAATTTTAAAATATTTAAAATTTTAATTTATATTAAATAAAGAAAATTACTCAACATAAGTGATCTCATAAATTATTTAGAATGTAATTTTATTTAAATCTTGACAACTTTCTATATCTCTATGTTCAAATTACCATTGGAAAGTATTGTAGGTACATAGTTGTGTATGTTAAAAGCTCCATTAAATGAGTTGAATATCATACTCGGTAATTATAAGAATAAATGTTATATTCGTAATGGATTAAGTGATAATAAATTTTGGTAAAATATATAGTGAATCCATTTAATTTATTTAGAAACTATAAATAATTTTATAAAAAGAAAATACTAAATTTGTAGAAAGTCAATTGATAGTAAATTTTGGTAAAAGTTATGGTTAATCTATTTAAGCACTCAGAAAATATTAATAATTTTATAAAAAATGCAGGTTTAAATATGTAAAATTAAATAAAATGCTAAAATTCTTTAAATATATAGAATTAGATCTAAAGAAATAGTTGATTTTTTCCTTTCTAAATGCATCTTATCCTCTTTTTATAACTTAATTTTCTTTCTTCTATAATTTTATAGAAACTAGTTTCCCTTTGGTTTCATGAGCCTTTCACCACTATAAATTTACAACATTTTATTTCCATCATATTTTTGAGGAGCACTTAGATACAAGCTATGTTTATGTAATACGATATTCTAATGTTGAGTTGAGGTGTTGGTTTAAACATTTATATTCTATCAATGTTGATATGGGAATTGAGGAGAAACCAAATTCCACTTGGTCATAAATTTATAAAGCGACTCATTGAATAATAACATCCCTACAATGTAATGTGTTGAGAGGAAGGTGGCTGTAACATCTAGATTAAGTTGCTATGTTATTTTAATTGATACATTTGAATTGTTTAAGTTAAGCATGCTTAATAAGTAGGTTAAGAAACTTATGAACAAAAAATATTTCTTTTTGAATAAAGATTAATTATGGTGTGGTTTCCATAAACTGATGGTAAAAGTGTCCAAGATACCAAAGTACTTATATTAAAGTAGTTATTTGACAGGCACCTTTTTCCTATGGGAATAAAAGGGAAATCCTAAAGAGGAAAAGGGGTTTTGTGCAAAGGGAAAGACAACAAGAGGGATGAAAGGTGAGAGTGTTCAGAGCTTGCAAGAACTAGTGGAGCTTTGTAACCCAACAATTGGAGGAGAGGCTGGAGAGAGGTCTTGAGGTCTACCTCTAGAAGAAATGCTTTTTAATCCTACTATGGCGAGGAGCACGGGGGGAGCTGAGGACATAATTGCCTCTCTCATGGTTGGGAGGATGGCATCAACCATACTTATCTGAGATAAGTATTATAAACCCATAATGGATTGGAATAAAGAGTTTTTATTATGCATTTATGAGTATGTTAATCTTTGTAACTAAATTCATGTACGTTGTGAAAGTTGAGTACAAAAGGTAGAAGTTATTCTTGTTAGTGAATGGTTGAATAGACTATTAAGGTCAGGGTTAACAATACAGATCCTAATGTCTATAAAGATCTCCTTATAACAAGAATGAAGTATACCAGTCCAGGTAAAATACATATTTATATGCATAAATAAATCTTAAAGCTTTAAGTATAAATAACATGTTGAAATAGTTTGATATTCTATAGAAGAACAAATGGATGGATGGGACAGTTAGTACATCCAAGGAAGAACCCCAGACATGACAACCTGTCTTGTAAAAGAACAACTACACAGACTAAGGGTTGAGGAATAAACCCTTTTTATTTTAATGATGGTCCGGACATCTGGGGAATTCTTATTTAAAAAAATAAGGAAATACTGAACTTAAAATTGAACTGTAGAAGCACTAAACCTACACTATAGAAATACAATGTAACTTTAAATAATTAACCGAATAGCAACATTACAATAAATAAGTGGTTATCTGTAGAATATCAAACTTAAGAAAATCAGAGAAACTTATTTACTGAGAAAAATAGAAAACCCTCGTGAAGAGGTAAAGAATTTCTTGGGACAACATAAGAAAAAACTGGAAAAGAAAACCATGGTATAGAACTACGTTATAAACTCTAGGATGCTATAATGAAATACTGCATGTATATATAAGCATATTAAACAATTACACAATAACATAATAGTGAGCGCAAAATCCAGAACGAGATTGAGAGTTGCGCACTGCCCGCGAGGGGGTGGCAACAAAAACTATATTTATAGCGTAATTGTAGGCGTTATGGCCATAATAAATATTAAAAAATAAATAAAATCACATAACTTTTTATACCAGAGGATTCTGACAATTGGGGACAAAGTTGAAATGTTCCTTTTAATACAAGCTAATGGAAAACATAGAGAGTCGGAATGTTAATTCATTACATTCCATTTTCAAAATATAGACGTGTTTTTCATTGAAGGCTCAGACTTAGAGCTAAAATCCCAAATCAAGAGAAAACAAAATTTATAATTATACTGTTTACAAAGAGGCCTTAAAGGGCTAAAAAAATCCACAGTAATTTTAGATTTCTACAACTCGAACTCAAAGACTACCCAAGAAAGCCAAGGTACTATACACATGTGGGTGAGGGATTTTAATATCTGTTAGTTCACATGCAAGACAAAGCCATAGAGGAGTTAGAAGTTAAGGTTTGAAGGAATTTACCTGCCCAATAAAAACATAGAAATAAACTGTGAGAACTTCTATTGATGAATTCCCAGTGGGGTTTTAAATAATGAGAATAAATATGTGTAAGAAAGAATTTAAACGAGAATTACCTCTCATGCTATCACACGCATTTTCAAAAACAAGAAATTCCTCCTCAATCTCAAAAGAAAAAGGTAGCACCACCTTCTCTTTGTATTTTGGCATGAAAAAGTTTTCAAACGACTAATCTTGACCATGAAGAATATAGGACTGAATTTGATCTTCTAAAACTTCAATGTATTTCTCAATGTTCTTAGCAAATTCATCCAAAAATTGAATCTTATCTTCTGACTTGCACTCAAATGACGTTAAATAAGAAGACAAGGTTGAAGAAAAATTTTCATCCACTTCCTCATTAGTGTGATCATCGTTCCATTGCTTAAAACCTTGAATGGAAAGAGAGTCTGCCACCAACTCTATTTTTTCCATCCATGTTTCCAAAAAGATAAGCCAAAAATCTGCAAATGACTTAATAGATCTAACAGACAAACTTTCAATCCATTTTATACATTTCCCATGAAATGAATCATAGAAAAATATGATGAAATTATCTTCATGTATGACTCTAAGAAGCTCGGTAAAGTCACAAAAATTTGATATATGATTCAAGGTCAAACTCAAATCTTCTACATTAAATTTTGGACCATTCCTTAAAAAATATGCATCCTTGGGAAAAGGATTTGGGAAGCCATAAATTTCTGAAAAATCTACACATGCATACCTCGAAACAATAATGACAACATATGAGTTCCTCATAAGTATAGTGGAGTCACCATGAAGTTATTAATTTTTGAATTCTTCAACAATGGAGTCGCCAAGGTAGAATGTAGCCTCAAAAGCTTCTGAGATCCTCCTACCTCCAAGGGTTCAAAATTTCTATTTGAGTAGAAACTTCAATAAATATTCCTTCAGTCTCTTGGAAGACGCACCAAAATTTTATCACTAAGTTGGTACAAATGGGCTGATCTACCAGACAACCTAGAGTAACTCTTTCAAACCAACTTCTAGCTAAAAACTAGCATTTTCAGCTTGAGAGGGCTCTCTCAAATATAAAAATGATTTTATTCAAATGAATTTCAAGAGATGGCTAACTCTGATTTTTTTTTTCAAGTATGTTTGTATGCAGGTGAAATATGTGTAGAAATAAATACCAATGGGCTTATGGAGTCAGTGTTAATAAACTCAATGACATGGCTCTTCTTGTGGAAGATAAGGCATATAGATGTTTTTATGAAAACACAACATACACAGATACACAACAGTCTAATGCTTGAAGGAAGTTAGAGCATGATGTACATGAATTCTAAGTAATCAAACATCAAAGTATTGAAGACAAAATAGCAGGATGCATAAGACAAGTGTTCATGAAAACATCAATGAATGCAAGTGAAGAAAGAGCCAATATCCACTGTATATTACTGATAAGAAGTGTTTACAATAGTAGTTCTATAGTATACAAAATTCAAACCTCTATTCTTCGATAATTTTCCTATTAATAGACTTAGGCATCTTTACATTGGATCTTCCAACAAGGCTAGACCATCAAGTGTCTTTTATGACACTGAATCTAACCATAAGCATATTATATGGAGATAAAACTGATAGCTACTAATTTTAAGACTTAGAGCCCTAATAGGACTCTATAACATATTTATTACATCAAAAAACTTAAATATTGAATATTTACATCAAGAAAATTCATGTGCCTGGGTGGCACTGACCATGACCAAAACATAATTTCCCCCACCATGTTAGGAGAGTTGTCTTCCTACATTTTAGGAGGTGGTGTGATGATGAATGATGAGTGTCTTCATGATGAGTTGGTGAGTTGAACAAATTTGTCGAAGACCATGCCTTCACCAAAACATTCCTTTGATGTCATTTAATATTTCCACGCGGTTGGATTATCCCAAATATATGATCAAAAATTGAAAAATCTCCAAAAACTTATTCGCTGAAGAAATGTGGGACTTTAGGCAAGTTTGTAGCGAAAGTTTGTAGGATTTTTACTTTGACCATATCTGCCACCCATTTTCTCCCTTTGTTGATCTGAGGTTGTTAATTAAGTCATAATAACTAAAAATAAACCTTTACCTTCCTCCTTCATGAAAACACCTGTTATTTATAGAAAAAAAAGATACTACAGCGAGTTCGTATCGATTTCTGAGCTTCAAGCTTGAGACATGCTATGAACTTGCCTAATTGACAACAGATTTTGAAATTTTCAATTTCCACCTCCAAAAAATGTCCATGGCTATGTAAGATGATAAGATGAATCATGATAAGGAAAAATTGGTTCAAAATACCTCTTACCCTCCTCAAGAAGTAGCATTTTCATATTCAACAAGTTCATCTACCAATAAAAATGGAGTTGTTTTTTTTTCTCTGAAAAATAGGGATCATAAATGAGCTCCTATCTCCAAATCCTTGATAGTTGTTACAAAACAGGAGGAGGTTTTTGCAAATCAGTTCGTGATGAAGAAAACCCTCTCTTGGTTTTTTGAACACATCTTCATTTGAAAAACATGTCTAAAACAGTAAAAAAATGCACTCTCAAAATAGAGCCCATAGACATCTTCAAATCTCCCAATTTGTACGACCTATGAGAGAATTGAAAGAGTTTAATGTTATTTTATCCGTCTTCGACAATAACCTCTCTCAAGTTTTCATAATTCATCTTTCTTTACCCAGAAGATTATCTTGAAGTTGGTTGCTTAAAAAATTAAAAATCACAAAATTCCCTTTGTATCTTCTGGCAAAAATGCATGCAAACATCATTGGTGAAGGTCAGGGTCTTCTGAAATTATTCTCATATCTATAGGATCATACCTGACTATGTTTCCACCCTTGTTAGGCTTTTTATGGGAAGCTATGTCTTCAAATACCAGCGTTGGTCAACTTTTCTTTTGACACCTGTAAAGAAGAAATTTTCACAACAAGTAGCTTGGAAACAAAGCTGGAGCTTTCTAAATATGATGACTCTTAGACTCTTGTATTTCATAGTATCACTAGGTGACTGATTATTACTTAGATTTTGTCATGAATGAAAATGAAATTCCATGGTTGTCTTTTATTTTCAGAAAAGAAGGAAGAAAGCATTGTTGATAAGGTGTGATGGTGATCAAAACTTCATTTCTACCCTCATTCCATTTCACTCACCCTTTATGCCCCTCATTTCCTCCATGTTCTAAATTTCTACACCTTATTTCTTTAAAACCCCTTCTTCAACTATTAACACCCAAATTTTATAGATAAAATAGGAGCAACATTAGAATCAAAGGAAGCAAAGGTAGTAGAGAAGCAGTTAAGGCTGAAAAACAGCAAGGGAATAGTCTTGAATGTGGTTAGGTCAAGTTGTGCACGCGTTCGGGTCAAGTCATGAACACTAAAGCAGGTCAAGTCGTGAATGCGTGGAAATTATTCTACAAACAACTAAGAAGCGAACGGGTGCAACCAAAGAAACAAGGTCAGAAAACCACAACAAGGGAGCAGTGAGGACCATTGGATCTGAGAAACGATCAATGACAGAGATTCAATCGCAGATCACAAGTTTTTGAGGATGGGCACAAAGGTAAATGGTAAAGTCAGTGAAATGCGATATGCGATGAAGTGGGACCCATTCACCTGTGGTGCGCAAATAAGCCTTACCTATTGCCCACATTTCTCAGCATGCAGGTTTTTAACCTTACCTCTTAAGACTTATGCCAAATCTTGTTTTTTTGCCGATGCGATGAAGCAGGACCCATTCACCCATAGCGCGCAAATAGGCCTTCCCTGTTGCCCACGTTTCGCAGCCCGTAGGTTTTTAACCTTACCTCTTAAAGACTTATGCTAAATCTTGTTTTTCTGCCGATGCGATGAAGTGGGAACCGTCATACCTTACCTCATTATCGAAACCACATGCAAACCTTGTTTCCTCCTTATTCCTTACCTTTCACATTTTTCACACTCCCTGACGCATAAGTGCCTATAGATTGCACTTCACACATTTTTTCACTTAACTTTTAAGTATCGATTGCGTTTTGCGATGCAGTTGGCTCCACCATCCATCGCACTTCGCAACGAATACCACTTTTCAAGATCACAACTTTACTTACCATACCTCATTGCATTTTGCAAGTTATAACTCATTCCATTTTCGTCAAAAGTTAAATATTGTGATAGCCGATGTGCGATATCACATCACGCATATTATAACTTTTCGCGCCATCGCACTTCGCAAAATTTAAATTTTAAATCATATTCTCGAAGCATATCTTGTTCCTATTGTGATTTTGCGATGTGCTTTGGCCTCACCATAATACTCCGCTCACTGCTAATACACCATTCCTTCTCTATAATTTCCATTCTATTACTCCACATCATCATCCTCCTGCCATGTTACCTCCATACTTCACATTGCATCGTCGATTCCATTCCATGAAACTCTAAAATGTGCGATATGTGATATTTCCATGGATGCGATAAAGTTCATAATTAAAATCTAAAGGTTTTCAGATCCAGTATATTGATTTTTTACACTTTTTTGCTTAGAAAAAGGGTGGAGTCAGGGAAGGCGTTTTTGAAAACTTGTTATGTTATAACAACATAAATAGAAAAGGTAGAAAATCACATCAACACAGTCACTAATCAATGAAAAGTAGCCAGCGCTGCACCAAACTTAATTACTCAACGTTGGTTTTCTGAAGAGAAGGGCTAGATGTCAGAGCCATCACTGGTTACCTATTCGTGACCATCACAACCACCTCCAAGCTTATTGTTTGATATTCTGAGGGGCCATTGAAGCGTTTGTATCTATGAAGAGTTGCCCAAAAGTAATTCCAGAGGTGGTGTTGTTGTCAGTGATGTATGATCAGGCCTTGCATGGCCACACTTGTCAATTTTCTGCTAAATTGTAATCAATGAAAGGTTTCCAAGTAAAGAAGAGAAACCGACTTAGTCTTTAGTTAAATACTACTTGAGTTTTCATTATCAAAGGTTGGAAAATTGGACCCTACTGAAGCTTGCATTGGAAGAAGTATTGGAACTCTATAATTGTTGGAGCTAGGCTTCAATAAGATACTGTTCACAGGATTCTGGAGCTATGTTAATCGTGATGTTTTTCCTCTGTGTTAATGTTTTTCCTCTGTCTTTTCATGCTATGCACCAATTTATCTAATTTCAAAATAGAAAATTTAGATTAAGATATGCTGAGAGAGCACCTTAATTCTATCTGTGTTTGTTATCTTTATGTTTTCTTATGAATTATAGTTCAATAATTCTTAACTGCTCTTTAAGCTATTACTAAACTCACTTCTTTCTTTCATCTCATATTCACACTGCCAGTAAGATCTAGTCTACATAGTTATCTTGCCTTGTGAATGCCCTTGAAAAGTTGATGCACCATTCAAACTTTTGTGACTCCATAGCCCAATGGACTAAGTTTCACAGCTCTATCTATCCAACCACCCCATCAATCGAACAAACAACCCTCATAATTTCTATAACTAGCCTAATATCAACACTTATAATTATCAAGTTAAATAATAAAAACAGAGAGAGCCCTCTCTAAGTCTAGGAAGGCTAGGTCCTGGAATCCAAAGTGGTTTGATGTTGTCCTCTGTCATTTTTTCTTGCAAATATTACAAATTACGGAGTGATAACATAATTGCGACCATACTGGGGACACACTTATTGAAAAGGCTTAGTGTTTCTTCAGAAATCAGAAACCCCATTCAAAATTAGATGATTAGAGTATTTTCCAAGATTGGTATTTGGTTTTCTATGGTGGACAACAGGCCAGAAACAATAAAGTTGAAACCATCCACCTAGCGACTCCAATTCAAACTAGTTCCACTCAAATAATCCACTAGAGGAAGGACCTGAAACATGACCAGTCAGGCTAGAAAGAGAAAGTATTCAAGCCCAAATTGGATTCAAGAAATTGTTGTTTTTATCTGTAACTATGTTCTATCATACTTTAAGCCTAATAAAGAGTACACTGTTGAGGTTTACATTGATCATTGGCAGATTGATGAGCCTCAAGAAGATAAGCCCCAAATTGTAGACCATGTACGTACTTATACACTTGTGCACATCCCGGATGCATTTGTAGAAAACCCAGTGGCACATGATTCTTGTAATTCATCTCCTGCTCTTGAAAAAGAACCAAATGGTTAAAATCCTCTTGCTTTACTACCTATATGTGTAAAGTCCCAGATAGATACAAGCCTCTAGTTTTCCCCCCTATCCTCCATGACCTCCCTGCAAATTTTATCAATAATCTACCCAGATTTGATGGAGAAAATGAAAAGATCATTGCTGAAAAAAATTCATAATCTTGAGGATTTTCTTGATCGATATGAGGTGGAAGAAGATGATGTGCGTATCAGAATGTTTGCCCTATCATTGCAAGGTAAAGTTAAAAATTGGTTTAAAGATCTTCCAGCTGCAAGAATTAGAAATTTTCATTAATTCACTCAGGCTTTCCTAGATAGATGGGTTGTCGTGGGAAATGTTTTTCTCATCATATAAGAGCATAACCATTTAAAAAGACAACCAGGGGAGACATTACAACAATTTTCAACTAGGTTTAATAAGGTCTACCATTCGATGCCTGCCAGGACAAGGCCACCCCCAGGATTAGCTCTCTGGCACTACCCAGATGCATTTGACCTAGAGATGGAATTCTAGTTAAGAGAAAGGGACCCTGCAACCCTTGAAGAAATCCAAAATATGGCTGTTGATGTGGAATAAAACCTACTGAACAGAGAGGAAAATTTAAAGGTCATAGAGAAGGATAAAAGAGAAAGAGAGCGATCGATATCTTTAGAGATAAAGCTAGATATTTTGACAAAAAAAATCAATGAAATGATGCATCTTATTAGCAGGAAATAGGAACTTGATTCAGATACCTCCTTTTCCATTAGTTTTGGAAAAGACAAACATCAATGTACCCAAGCAGTTTGCAACCCATCCTAGACACCCTAAAACAAAAAATTATTGTTTCATGTACTCTATCGACAACACAGCCAAAGATGAATTCCAAAATCAGAAGGAGGCAGGGAAATCCTCAGCAAAAATGTACATGATAGATGATATTGCATACAAGGTAGCCGCCTCGAATATGATTATCAAGAGGAAGATTATAAGGTTGAGGTTGAGGTTGATTATTCGAAGTAGCGAGCATTATCTTCTTGGGAAGAACCAACTCGGTTATCACAATGCAAAGATGAAAATCAATATCTACATGCTCAGCAAGGTTGCAAATAGGAAAATGCAGGAAGTTGTCAAGTAAGTACAAAATGCCTTACTCTATTTTTTGCCTCAATATTAAGAGAGCATTACAAGAGGTTTGAAAATAGGAAGGAGGAGGAATGCTCTAATGAATCATTCAGGGAAGAGATGAATGATACAAAAAAAAATTCAGATCCATAAGTTCTCCCCCTGAGTCATATTGAAATCACATAATATGAAATAGAGGAGGAACCAATACATCTTGAGTATTTACCCTTTTGTTTCAATTCATTTCAGATGGTGAAAGGGAATATGAATCACAATCTATTTGATAATAATAGGAGAAGAGAACTCTATCACCAATCAGATGGGGAAATCAGGGATGATAAAATATCCGTTTTAGATCCAGGGGTTCAACCCTCGAGTTATTTTGAATGTCAAGTAGTAGATGAAATCAAAGAGTCTGAAACAGATGATGGATTGATCCAGTTTGACTCTCTACCTTTGTGCTTTAATGCATTTCAGATTATTAAAGGGAATTGGGATCACATTCTGGCTGATAGTTATAAGTGAAAACACGAGGTCTCAGAATAACCAACACTACCATATAAATCACCACGTGATCCAACAGTAGACGTGTTGGATGGTTTTTGCTTTCAAAGTCAATATTCTTGTGTTCATAATGCTCTTAAAAGCTGTTATGATATGGATATGATCAGACAGTCTTGCCCATTGCCTGATTCAGTAGAAGTAGTGGCACAACACTCATCAGTTAGCATGCAAACATGTTCTGAGTTGATTGAAGACCAGGAGAGCACATCTGCAGTACTAGGATATGAAGTCGATTTGGCCGAGTTAGAATACCCAGAAATAAATCAAGAGTAACTTGATCTAGTGGCTGTCTATATGGAGGAATTGTTCTTTGCAAATCCAACACATATTTCCAGCATGTCAGTTGTTTGTCAAAGGTATCAAGATCCATGTAAACAAGATCAGGCCAAAAATTTCTATCAAACACCATTGTCAGGTTTGTCTCTAAACATGATGAAGAGAAAAAAAAGAATAAAGATATTAAAACAGTTGCTTGACTGGTTGCACTGGCATTATTGTATTGTTTAGAAGGGTAGCCATTTCAGTAGTATAGGGTAGGTAGGTGTGCAAATAAGCTCAACACTCTAAGCATATTTCAAATGTTAGTTTTATATTTCTTTTCATTTTCAGATCAGTGTGTTTCAGACTTTAGTTTCAGCTCAATTCTGGTCTCACCATTCAAGTTTTTAAGGTGCAACCCTATGTTCAGCTTGATCGATTGCAATGGATAAGTTCAATTGTAGTTTCAGTTCAGATTTCAGTATACTAATAAGCTAGATGGCCAAGAATGTGGTCTATTCTTATTAGTCAAAGTCAGGAGGAACTATCAGCTAGTTTCTAGTCACTAAGTTGCCTGACAGATCAAGATACAAGTTGTGGGATCAACCCAATGGATCATGCTACTAGTCTATGGTGTTCTTGACACCTCCTAAGGGAGCTTCCATCCCTAGCTGGAGCCACTGTTAGACTCTTGTATTTCATAGTATCACCAGGTGACTGATTATTGCTTAGATTTTGTCATGATTGAAAATGACATTCCATGGCTGTGTTTTGTTTTCAGAAAAGAAGGAAGAAAGTGTTGTTGATAAGGTGTGATGGTGATAAAACTTCATTTCTGCCCTCATTCCATTTCATTCACCCTCTATGTGCCTCATTTCCTCCTTGTTCTAAAGTTCTACACCTTATTTATTTAAAACCCCTTCTTCAACTATTAACACCCAATTTTTATAGTTAAAAAGGGAGAAACATTAGAATCAAAGGAAGAAAAGGCAACAGAGAAGCAGTTAAGATAGAAAAAAAACAAGGGTAGATTCTTGCGTGGTTGGGTCAAGTCGTGCACACATTGGGGTTGAGTTGTGAACGCTAAAGCAGGTCAATTCATGAATGCGGGGCAAGTATTATATGAAAAACTAAAAAATAAATGGGCGCAACCAAAGAAACAAGGTCAGAAAACCACAACAAGGGAGTAGTGAGGACCATTGGATCTGAGCAATGATCAACGATGGAGATTCAATCGTAGATCGCAAGTTTTTCAGGATGGGCGTAAGGGTAAATGTTAAAGTTAGTGAAATGCGATATGCGATGAAGTGGGACCCATTCACCGATGGCACACAAATTAGCCTTACCTATTTCCCGTGCTTTGTAGCTCGCAAGTTTTTAAACTTACCTCTTAAGACTTATGCCAAATCTTTTTTTTTTCCGCGATGCGATGAAGTGGGACCCACTCACCCATGGTGCGCAAATAAGCCTTACCTGTTGCTTGTGCTTTGTAGCTTGCAGGTTTTTAACCTTACCTCTTAAAGACTTATGCAAAATCTTGTTTTTCCACCAATGTGATGAAGTGGGACCCATCATACCTTACCGCATTATCGTAACCGCATGCAAACCTTGTTTCTACCTTATTCCTTACCTTTCACATTTTTCGCACTCCTTGACGCTTAAGTTCCCGCAGATTAAACTTCACACATTTTTCCACTTAACCTTTAAGTCCCGATTGAGATTTGTGATGCAGTTGGCCCCAACATTCATCGCACTTCGCAACGAATACCACTTTGCAATATTACAGCTTTACTTACCATACATCATCGCATTTCAAAAGTTATAACTCTTTCCATTTTCCTCAAAAGTTAAATATTACGATTGTTGATGTGTGATATCCCATCGTGCATATTATAACTTTTCGCTCCGTCGTATTTCGCAAAATTTAAATTTTAAATCATATTCCTGAAGAATATCTTGTTCCGATTGCAATTTTGTGATGCGCTTTGGCCCCACCATAATACTCCACTCACCACTAATATGCCATTCCTTTTCTATCATTCCCATTCCATTACTCCACATCATCATCCTCCCACCACATCACCTCCATACTTAGCATCACATCTCCGATTCCATTCCACATATCATAACTCTAAAATGTACGATATGTGATATTTCCATGGATGTGATAAAGTTCAAAATTAAAATCTAAAGGTTTTCAGATCTGGTATATTGAGTTTTTACGTTGTTTTTATTAGACAAAGGGTAGAGTCAAGCAAGTTGTTTTTGCAACCTTGTTATGTTATAACGACAAAAATAGAAAAGGAAGCAAAGCACATTAGCACAATCACTAATCGATGAAAAGTAGCCAACACTGCACCAGGCTTAATTACTCAACGCCGGTTTTCTGAAGAGAAGGGCCAGATGTCAGAACCACCACTATTTACTTCTTCATGACCATTACAACCACCTCCAAGCTTATTGTTTGATCTTTTGAGGAGAAATTGAAACATTTGGATCTACGAAGAGTTGCCCAAAATTAATTCCAGATGTGGTGTTGTTGTCAGTGATGTCTGATTAGGCCTTGCATGGCCACACTTGTCCATTTTTTGCTAAATTGTAATCAATGAAAAGTTTCCAAGTAAGGAAGAGCAACCGACTTAGTCTTTAGTTAAATACTTCTTGATTTTCATTATCAAAGGTTGGAAAATTGGACCCTGTTGAAGCTTGCATTGTAAGGAACTTTGTAACTATTGACGTTGGGCATCAATAATAAGAGAATGTTCACAAGATTCTGGAGCTATGTTAATGGTGATATTTATCCTCTGTGTTAATGTTTTTCCTCTGTCTTTTCATGTTGTGCACCAATTTATCTGATTTCAAAACATAAAATTCATATTAAGATTTGCTGAGAGAAAACCTTAATTCTATCTATGTTTGTTATCTTTATCTTTTCTTTTGAAGTATAGCTAAAGAATTATTAACTTCTCTTTAAGCTATTATTGAACTCACTGCTATCTTTCATATCATATTCACACTGCCAATAATATCCAGTCTGCATAGTTAGCTTGCCCTGTGAATTCCCTTGAAAAGTTGATGCACCATTCAACCTTTTGTGACTCCATAGCCCAATGGATTAAGTTTCACAGCTCTATTTTTCCAACCACCCCATAAATAAAAAAAAAAACCCTCATAATTTATATAAATAGCTTAATATTAGAACTTATAACTATCAAGTTAAATCATAAAAATAAAGAGCTCGGAGTCTAGGAAGGCTAGGTCCTGGACTCCAAAGTGGTTTGATGTTGTCCTCTATCGTTTGTTCTTGCCAATATTACAAATTACAGAGTGATAAAAATGACAACAACTATACTCATAGTTAAGAGGGAAACATGAAAGACAATAGCTCTCAAGGATAAATTTAAAAGGTAAGTTTTGAATATGAGAGGGATAAAGACAAGTGAGGGAGGTTAAATGAAAAAATGGATGACAAATGATCATGATCAGAAATGTTGCATGATTCCATATAACTAATCTTGTGACCTCAGATTGACACCTAACCACTTAAAACTTGACACCTTTCCCTTTTCTCTACCGAGGCAAAAAACATTAGTTCATAGCAAATTCAGTCAGAAGGTTGGAAAATTCGCTACGAACTTTTCAGGTGAGTTCGTAGCGAAAATCACTTGTTTTGCATAGAATTCATTGTAGACTCATGAAAAAGTGAACAAGTGGCTTAAATCTTAACTTGAACCAATGCATGCGGATTTTGTATGGATTTTTATTGATATAACCCTGATGACATGACATGTGGGACTCTAAAAAACTAAGGATTATGACCAATTCACAAAATTTTACCAATTTCATGAATTAATTTGCCAAGACAATAAAACCTATGCCTAATGACCTTCCTAATCAAAAATGAAATTTTATTTGTGATAACATGATCAATAATAATAATTATTATTATTTTAAATAAATTCATTTTAAACATCCTAAATACATATAGTATTAATCTAATCTTTTTAATACAGGAATTCAATACAAATTTTGAATACAAAGTTACAATTTTGAATAGTGGTGACGTTTGCCTCTATGATTTTCTTCTGAAGAGGCTAAGCAATCATTTTTAAGGCCCCTAAGCATAAAGTATAGTTAAAATAGCCATGGGGGGGCATTATTAGGGCCTTTGGTTATAGGAGAAGGCCTGAAGACACTAATGCGGCTCATGAGACCCCTATTGACAAAACACAACAAGGGAAAGAGGCATTTTTTCACGGATGTGCATCGTTGGTTAAAGGTTGATTGATTTCTAGGTGGATCATTGTCCATCCCCACTCGACCACCACCTAGAATCAGTTTAGGAGGATGTAAACTGCGTGAGCGATAAGCTAGCATCCCTCCCCCTCACCCGTAGTTGAAAATTCGTTTCAGAATTTGACAGCCCAGATTCATTCCAGGGGGTGAACGTGGGATTCGGCCTCCTGTGGGGACCACGCGCCACGTGGTCCAATCCACCAAAGTCTTTTCAAGCGAGCACAAATTCAAAGAGATGGAGATGAAGACTCCAGTAACCAAGGTTAAAGTACAAAATATGACTTTGGACTAGACTAGAGATATAGAGATGGAGGATGCACATGCAGGTAAAAGGGAAAACCCAAGAGACAGAAGAAAAGGAACTAGAAACCAGGTTAGTGGAAAGAAGGCCAGATCAACTGGGTTTCCAGGTGACCTTGGAGGATCCATCATAGATTTTTTCCTCATCCTCTTCAGATGTAATTATTTTAGGTGCAAAAGGAAGTGCAACTGTGATTGGGTCAAGTTGGCCTACTAGAAAGGCCATTAAAGAAAGAAATAAGAAGGTGAGCGAGGAGATGAAACAAAAAATGACATCACACTCAATTCCATACAAAACAATATTTTTGGCTACTATGAATTGAGAAATGAATCAAATTAATTTTTCACTACAACATCCATTGGCATAGTCTTTTCCTTCAAGTTATTAGTTCAAAGCCTTGGATGTCTCACTGGATTTAACAAGTGTTCCCCTGCTTGACAAGATAAACTTCCATAGGAAGCTTGAATAGATGCTATATAGTGAGCTAAATAGAAATGCAATGACTATCATCAAGGTTTAAAAGTTTGTGGAAAAGGTTGCAACTAGGTTGAAGCAAAAGAGAGCCAAATCCAGGGCTCTCCACATGCAGAATGAGAGCTTCAAGGAGCTGGTTTGAAGCTAGTTTTGAATCCAAGGGATAAAATTTGTTTTGAAGCCCTCCTTCAAAGTTCCCAAACAAAAATATAGTAACTAAGGCATAAACTCAAGGTTCTAGGTAGTGAGCATGTTCAATCTAAAGATATTTCACAGGTAGAGGAAGAGAAGGATATCCTAGCCAAAGAGCTCATTGAAAGGAATAATGAAATAATGTCCCTTAAGCAACATGTAGGAGAACTGCAAATGAGAATAGACTCACATATATGTGTAGTGATATTACCGGAGAACCTCAAAACCCAACTGAAAGACTCACTAAGAGTCTTACTAAACTCCAACTTTTAGAAGGGGAACTTAAAAAGGTACAAAATAATTTGGACAATGCCCAGAAAATCCTAGTAAAAAAAGAGAAATAGATTGAGACTACGAGGAAAAATACATACATCCTCAATAAGAACCTATATGCAGCAAACCATGAGGTTTTTGAGCTGAAGGGAACATGTATGTGCTGCAAGCCATTAGTTAGTCAGGGATGAGATCATTGAGGAGATGGGAAACAACTAGGACTCCATAACCTTGATGGATGAACATAAAATTGTGATAAAAGTTTATGAGTAATTCATCCTATGAACCAAATAAGATGGAGAAAATAACTCCCAGATTTCTAAAACGTTTATTTAGTTTTTGAATTAAAGGCCACTCAATGAGTTGAAGCCCATAGATGTGGTGGAAAAAGTAAGTACTATCATGAATATTTCTAAGGTTATCAAGAAGGAGGAAGTTAAAGTAAAAGTTGAGGAGTACCTGGAGGTGGTATAAAAGAATGTGGTTGCCCTCAACACTGAGTTTGAGAGGATTTTCATAGCAGGGTTACCTAGCTATTGCGACTTTGTGGGGGTGTTATTCTAGTGGGAACAATACAGTCAAAGACTGGTGGAGGTCAAAAACAAAGTAAACTCTTCCCATGAGAAGACTTCCACTCCAAAGGGAAAGAATGTGGTAAAACATCGAAGGAGGGGATTTCAACTTCTAGGGATGGTGAAGACTTTATTTCATCTCAGAATGAATTATATAGGTTTGAGAAATCTCAAAATCACATATCGGTGGTTCTTTCAGGCCCATCAACCAGCTCTAGTGTTGTGGCAAACATGCGAGAAGTTCGTCAATCCTCATGTGCTCCAAATCATCGAACCCTTGATGCAACCTCCACCACCTACCTATCATGATTATAGATATTGAATATCGTGTCGACCATGACACTTTAATTTCATATTTTATGTAAATATTTTTATTTTAGTGAGTTAGTTACAGTTCAGTTAGTACAACTGTGCCATGGAACACGGTGAAGTTTTGTTATGATTATTCATTGTAATGAAATAAATAAGGAATATTTTGCAAGGAACTCTCCCTTTGAGGCCCTATAAAAACATTTTTATGATATTAAACCTAGGGTTTGGAATTTTTGAGTTTTTCCAAAAATAGAAGTACTCTAAATTGCATATGAAATATATTCTCTGTGGAAGATTGATACAATTTTTTTGGTGATTCTGGCTCATCTAAATGTGTAGTATGTATTATTTCTATGTTTTTTTCCATATGTTTTCAATATTAATCTCAAATTAAATGTAATAGTAGTTTATGGACGTGTTTTCATGAATTTATGGATTCATCTAAGTCTAATGATAATTAAATATGCCTATATTGATATGCAATCAGATCCTTAAAATGTGCTCCATGTATCTTTATATTCCATCAAAATATTTGTCTCTTCCATTTAAATCTAAACTTTGATGCATCAGATTCTTATATTTAAGCCCAGTGTATTGATTTTCTATCCTCCTCAATTGTTCTACCACATATAGTATCATGACTGATAGGCTACAAGTTCATGTGATGGTGGCCGTTGTGAATCTAATGTTGATTCTTCTGTGAGTAATAGTTTGCATCAGATTGTTGCATTTATCCTCTTAAGGAAGGTTTTGAATCAATTTTATTCCAAATATATTAAATAATGAATGTGACATGAATTCCCAACTAATCTTCAAAGCACTCATCAAGATGTCCTAGGCACTGGTCTCTCTTCAACTGAGAGGTTGTCTCTAGGAGCTACAAAATCTTCTGGTGCCATTGCTGGGGACGATTCAAAATATTTTCCCTAAGTACGACATTTGTACACCCTTTGGTAAGGAGAGTATACATTTTTTTGAGTTGAATATATCTCACCTTGGGAAATCCACTATATAAATTTCATTTTGACCTCCCTAGCTTTCAAAAGGCCACATACTCGCTTAGATACTTCACAACAAAGAACTCCTCCTATACCTGAACCAAAAAGGATAATATCCAGAAGGGTTTGGAAGGAAATAAACCATGCCACCCCTATTCTTGTGACCTCCTCTCCATAAGTATCCTCTTGCATCTCTCAGGAAGTTGTGACAAATTGTTCAGATTTTCCCTCCAGATTTTTGGAGTATCCTCAAAAAAGTGTTCTATTGTTTGGTATGTTATTCTCAAGAGTTAAAAAAGAAGAAACATATGTCAGCTTACCATTTTTCTCATTTCATTCCTCCCCTGAAACTGAAGGGGTCAAATACATCCTTATAAACAGTCCCACACAAAGTGTGAATGGATTCCCAACTCAGATCTAGTCAGTTTCCATTCAGATAACCCCTCTGTAAGGATGTGTAATAAACCTTCTACCACCTCCCTTTCTCAATATGTTTGTCCTAGGATTTCTCCTAAACAAGTATGCTCCATTGGATTTTCCACAACCCTTGAATGGAATGTCACAAGACTATCTTAATCTCTTGTTAAGATTCACAGGAGAAGATGAAATCTTAACACAAAGGAACCTAGAAAATTTATGTGCATTTTCATAAAATGTAAATGTAGAACACCTAGATGTGGTGTTAAGAATTTTTGTCTGGTCTCTATATGGGGAGGCTAGGAAATGGTTCAAATCCCTACTAAATGCTTCAATCACTACCTAGGAAGAGATGAAGAATTATTTCATGCAAAAGTAGGGGTAGAAGAGGGACCATGGGTACATCCTCACCAAATTCAATTACATGAATAAAAAACAAAATTAAGATGTGTCATAATTCATAAAAAGCTTCAATAAATTGTACAATAGTCTCCCTGTTGAAATAATCCATAGGAAACTTCCAAAGTTGTTTTTGCTGGGGATTTTGAACCAAAATTCAGTTTCACTCTTCGGGAGAGGAAGTATCGTACCTTAGACCAGATTCACTTTTGAGAAATGCAGAAAATATGGCCTATCCCTAAACACTAAAAAATCTTAGTTTTCTGTAAGTGAAGGAAATATGTTAGGGCACATAGTGGGAAAAGAGGGGGTGAATGTAACAACCCTTGTGAAAATTCCATGTAATAAATTTAAAAATAATAACCATGGTAGATGATTCCAAGCTAAGGAAATATGGCTAAGGAAATTGGAAGGGGAAAAGGAAAAGGCTTTAGGAAGGAAAAATTACATATTTGGCACATTTATTTATGAAAAACAATGGAAATTAGGAGAAAATGGAGATGAAGGTCACAGGTTGCATGTGACGAGGAAAGTGAATGAAAATAATGAAAAATGAAGAAAATAGAGGTCTCTTCTATAAAAATATCCTTCTCAGGATCATTTGGTACCTTTTTGTCAGTGCATTTTTTGGAGCTCTCTCATTATTCTCTCTCCCTCTCACTCTTGGACACTTAGATTTTTTGGAGCACTTTGGAATTGGAGTAAGAAAGGCAAGAAAGAAAGAAGAAGGTGGAAGCAAGTAAGGAGGAACAGGAATCAAGCAACTACAAGAAGATTCTTTGCAGGTATTGATTTGCATGTATGATTTCCTTTCTATATTTGGCATGCATGGTGTTGCATGTGGTTCTTTTCTACCTTCGCATGGGTTTTTGGCAGGTGTGAAAGTGTATTCAACATAGCCTTGCCATTTTCAGATAGACATGGTGTTGTGGATTTATCATCTTTGGTTTAGCTGGATTTTCGGATGGATTCAAAACTGAGTGAGGTGGATCTCCAAATGATCATTGAAATGGTTCATTTGTTTCCTCAGTTTAGGACCTAGTAATTCGTCTTTGGATTGCAGTAAAGCCTTATAGGTGGTTTTCTCTCCATTCAGGTCTAGGAATCTCAGGTTTGGGATATACGGTCAAGCCTAGAGAGTGTGTCTTGTTTTAGGGCCTAGTGACCCTTGATTCAGACTGTGGATTGCAGCAAAGCCTGAGAGACTGGGAGACAGGAAAATTCCTCACGGTTTAGGTGGAGATAATCCAATGATATCCATGCTTGTGTTGGCCTAGTGATAGGGTGTGGATCATGGTAAGACCTAATTTCTATTTGATGAGGGAGAGGTGGTTTAGCCTCAGGATGCCCTGGTTGGCTCTTTTGGTTTGAATCCCACATTCATGCATGGAATATGGCACGAGGGTGATTTGATGAAGAGATATTTGGCTCAGCCAATCTATGGTTAGGTGGAATGTGGAAGTCCCATCTCTGGTTGGTTTTTACATTTAGTAATGAAGATCTCATTCCTTTGGTATTTGGAATGAAAATGTATTGGTTTCTATATGGATTCTATTGTTGTTGTATCAATTATATTTATGTGGTTATTGTGCTGGTTATAATCATGTATTTAATCAGTGATGATGTGTTACTCTATCCATGTTTTCACTTGTAAATGAATGCATAATGTGTCTATGGTAAAATATATTATATTGCGGCTAATTAGGTAAAAGATTAATGATTTTAGATATTCTCAGATAAGTATGAGACCCATATGCTTAATTTTTTTTTTACACCTGTAGATTCAATGTGTGTGACGTGTTTGACAAAATGCATGTCATGGATAGGAAGGGTCCAGACTTGTTCTTCTTGATGTGATTGCTTCTGTATCATTTTCCTATTGTTATTTATCACCCCTTAAGTTTTCATGAAGTTCTAGGAAGTAACTTAGGCTCTGGGCCTGAAAAGGTGGCTCAAATCCTAGAGTTGTAGGCACATAACTGAGCATTTGGGGCCCTATCCGTTGGCATGTAGTGTTATACCTGTGTCTATAGCCTCCTAGCCGTTGGAATGTGGTGTTATTCTTGCAGATATGGATAAAAGGGGATAAAAATATCAGTGTGACCCCGGCGTAAGAGGCCTACATGGTTGGTTACCTCCTGGGCATGTTTTTATTGTTGTAAAAGGTGTGTAGGTTGTGTTTTATGTGAGTTCCACATCCTTAAGGTCACATAGGATGTTGAATCTGATTAGAGTATCCTGTTGTCGCATGTTTACCCTAGTTGGATGGTTACTTGGGTAGATATGGGAAGGGGGTGTTACAGAGTGGTATCAGAGCATGGTTCAACCCTTGGATTGGATGGGCAGTGTGTTGGTCATGGTTTTCTATTGGATGCATATGTGTTTCTCATACCTATGGTGTATGTGTTTGTTACATCCATGTTTTACTGCCCATGGTGGTTGTGGTGTCGCTATGGAAGGACTGATGGTGTTATGTCAACATGTTTTCATGTTTATATGATTGATTATGTGTTATTCATGCTTGTGTATTGTGTGTGCACACTTTCTTACATATTGTTACATGTTATATATGCATTTCTTGTTTACGTTAGGTCACAATTTGGTCATGCTTGTGTGTTGTCCATGTATTCTTATTTTTAGGATGTCATATGCTGAACATGCATTGGTCATTCATGCTTGGTTATACGTCACTTATGCTTGTGAATGGTTTGTGCTTATGATGGTGTGTGATCAAGTTTCATTCGTATGGTTATGCATTAGGTCATGTTGTATATTTGGTATGGGCAGCAGTGATGACCGAAATCTAACTAGAATGATGTTTATGTGCTAGTATACCATGTGTTATGAATTTATATGTTGTTATGATTATATATACACATGTATTACGTTGATTGGTGGATCTTGTAGGCTGTATCCTCCCAAAATTACACTAAGGTACATCAATTTATTATTATTTGGTTTCGCTGACATATTATGCCTTGCAAGAAAAAAGATTAGAGATTGATAAAAAGATGGTAGAATACAAAGGCTCTCCCTATGAGTCAGATGATCAGCATGGTGGGCACTCTTCTGATTTGGCAGACACTTTGAGAAGCCTAAAGGAAGAAAAAAGGAGTTGTAAGGAAGACAATGACAAGATCAGATAGGCACAAGAGGAACAAGCATAAGTGAATGTAATACCTCTTCAAATCTTGTCATATTTGGAGAAACAAGAGCCCCTTATGATGTACGATATGCGACGACAGTGGGACCCAATCGCAATCACACATCGCAAGTTTCAACGGATAAGTGCGGGAGGCAAGTGTTAAAATCATCGAAGCACAATATGCGATGAAGGTGGGACTTGATCGCAATCGTGTTGATCAGTGGTTGTCATTGATGTCAACCCAAGAAACACCAGAGGCTACCCCTATCTTGCATGAGAATTTTGACCTACCAAATTACTATTTTCTGGGTCAAGAATAATTTTGATGGTCTCTACTTGTCGAGATGTTTCCGTTTATATATGGTACGCCATGTAATTCTTCACGGTTTGAGAGATATTCATGTTTGAAGTTTGTAACCCTAGTTAGTGGGCTAAAACCCCATGGGGTTGTGCAATGGGTCATTGAAAAGTCAACAATTAATAATTTTTAAGCTCCTTAAATCCCTCCCACGTTCACTTGTTTAAGACCCTCTCAACGTAAGCATTTATATAAATTGTGATCCTCATATCCTCCTTATGTAGGGATTTTGTCACTTGAAACAGGGCATCGTGGAATTTTCACTATAATTTTTTTTCTACGAAGGTTTAGAAGATGAAATTATTATGAGGCAAAGCCAAAATCATAAGGAAGCTCCTGTAAAAATTTTAGATCAAGTTGTAAAATATTTTCGGATATATGATCTATGGAAGTCAGTGTTTTTGCAGGCTCCTGAATTTCATCTCAAAGAAGTGACCTTGGGAAAATCATCATAACTCTCTCTTTGAGTATTAGATTAGAATTTTTTAAAATGTGGCATATATTGCACTGGATTTAGTTTTCATTGTATCAATTTCGGAGCCGAATGAAGAAACAATGAGACATGGCATGCCGCAGAAGTTCACTCTACTGAACCAGTCCATAATTAGGGCATTGTGAGAGATTGGGTATAACTATCTCTTGAAGAATCCAAATTGGGTCAAACCCATGGAATTGGAAAGAAGACTCAGAGGAATACTATAGGACTAAAAATCGCATATTGGGGATCTGAAATAACATAGATACACCAAATTCAATATCGAGCTCCTAGAAGGCAAGAAAAAGCTAGATCATGCGTTGTTAAGGGCTGCAAAGGACCAGAATTTCTAGAGCAGAAAAGCAAAGAAAAATGTAGCAGAGGGTATAAGCATGAAAAGAGCAGCAATAAAGGTGTAGAATAGCAACAATAAATTCACCACATGAAGTCTTCAAGTGGGCAGCACTGCATACAATCATTGTACTAAGTCATTGTAAATGCATCATTGTAAAAATTGTACAAGTGTATATCTGCCATGAGTTGAAGAGGCAGTGTCGAGAGGTCTAAGATCATCATTAGGTGGTTGTGTCATAGTTTGGGTTATGGTCTAGTGTGTCTTCTTCTTCTACATCATTCTATATCATTGTAAAGTGGACCATTTTCCCTAGTATGGGAGTCCGTTCTTGTTTTATTCTTCTATAGGGCGGTAGGGTGGTGCTAGGGTGAGTTGTAGCTCATTGGGTGTTGGGGAATCCATTCAGTTGACTACTAAAGAATCTCGAGCATTGGAGCATCCATCCAGTGGGAGCTCGAGAAGAATGTTTTTCTAGATTCTAGAAAGTTGGAGCTTTATTTTCAGTTGGAGTTGAATATTAAAGAATTATTAGAAAAGAATTAGGTGGTTTTTGTCCCAGAGTGGGTTTCCACCTTAAAAATTGTGTGCATTTGTGTTCCTTTTGTTTACTGCTATCATTGTACAAAAACTGATAATAATTGAAAATTAACTAATGCTCTAAAATAAATACTGAATCACCCCCCCCTCTCAGTATTTCTAACAATTGGTATCAGAGCTTGGTTCCTTCAATAGTAGTTTAATAGCTGGAAGGAGGTCATGGATCATACTAAGAATGGTGTACCTCTATTCAATGAAAATAATTATGCACTCTGGAAAGGAATAATGGAGGTATATCTCTTGGTGCAAGGTTATGAAGTATGGGACACTGTTCAAAATGGATTTACATCAACTGCGGATGAACAAGGTAAGAATAATTTGGTAAATGATGCAAAAGAAAAGAATATTATTATCAGTGGACATATTGAATCTGATTATCATAAGGTATTAGGTTGTAAAATCGCCAAAAATGTATGGGAAAAGCTTGAGAATATATATGTAGGTGACTCAAATGTCAAAGAAGCAAAGCTTCAAATCTAGAGAGCAAAATTTGAGCAGCTTAGAATGAAAGAAGATAACAACATTGCTGCATACTTCCAACATGCTGATGAAATAACCAACACTCTGGAAGACTGGGAGAGCCTGTTGAAGAGAATACTATTATATGAAATATTCTTAGAATGTTACCAGGGAGATTCAACTCAAAGGTATTGGTCTTAGAATATAGTGCAAATCTGGACAAACTTAGCAAAGAGGAATTACATGGAGTTCTCATAGCATATGAAATGAGACTTGATGAAGAAGAGGGTACTTCGCATCTAGAAACTGTGTTCGCTGCATCTAAGAAAAAAAATAATGAGAAACAACCTTCAAAGGCATAGACCTGCACCTGAAAGTGTGAAGAAAAGGAAGATGATGAACGTGGTGTTTTAGATAGAGAATATGCTTACTTTACGAGAAAACTAAAAATTGTTAAGGGAAAAATCAAGGGCAAACTACCATTGATATGTTTCGGCTGTGGTGAGGTTGGGAATTTCATAGAAAAATGTCCAAACATAAGTGATGGAAACTCAAAAGAAAATAAAGGATTTAAGAAATTCAACAAGCAAATAAAAAAAAAGGATTCAAAAGGAACTTTATCTCTAAAGAAGATAGCTCATCATCTGATGAAGACAATGACAGTGAAGAAGAAGCCAATGAGAGAGTATTGTTTATGGCCAAGCACATTAAACAAGAGGTATCAAACAACGAAGAAGAAGGGTTGACCATAGAAGAATTTTCTAAGGAGGCAATCAAGCTTATAAAAGAGCTAAAGGTTGAGAAGATCCATACAAATACTCTTGAAGAACAAGTTCAAGGTCTCAAAATTGAAGTTGAAGAACACAAATGTATTGAAGAGTCACTTCAAAAGAAGTTGGAAGAAATCAACCAAGAAAGGGAAGCATTAGAAGTCGAAGTAGTCTCATTGCATAAGGAAGTGAAGAAGGTAAGAACTCTCCAAAACTATGCCAAAAACTCAAGGGAATTGGGAGAAATCATCAACAATCAACGATCTTACAACGATAGAACTGGACTCGATTACAAAGAAGAAGAAGCAGGATCTTCTATAACAAAATACATTGAACCTATGAGATCTGACATGCATGTAGACTTCATTGGATAAGATTCGCAAGAACATCCTTGGAAGACGATTCCTCAACGAATATTTCCATCCAAGTACCAACATATTTTTCATGGCTATTGTTATTCATGTGGAAAATTTGGTCATAATTTTGTAGAATGTCGCACATACCCTAGGAACCAATATAATTCCAGGAGATCCTTCAAATATGAACCTCCCAGGGCTCAATGAAACATCAATATGTAACACACATCCATATAAATCAATTTACTACGGATAAAAAAAAAAAAAAATTATCTACCTTAACACATCTTGTTAATAATTTCACACATACATATCTACCCAATAGGATTGGATTTAATATATGTATAAACATTCCAAACATGCCTACTCGCATCCATATCACACATGAATATACATTCTAAACATTTATATTCGCATATAATCTTGTTAACAATGGAATGTTATAATTTTTTTTTTTGTATCAATATAACTCTAAATTTTTGGACTATCCTTGTCCTTGCGATTATCATTAATTTGAGACGTTACTCCTCTCAGTACCACGCCTGTCTTCATTTATTTCCACCCGATTTTTGTCCAAACTCGGAATGTTACCCTTTTTGCAAGATCTGTGAATCTGCCAACTCAGCTAAGGTTGGTACTTGACATTGAATTTCAATTATATCACAACAGATAATCTGGGGTTATGTATGCATTTGGCTTGGAGCCTCACAACTGAGTGATCTCAGACGCGTAAGAGGTATCCACCTGTAGCTTCTTTTTTGGATTAACCCCCCCATAAAACCTAAGTGTGTTGATCATTGTTACATTTTTCGTCCGCGAAGTAGCTCTGTTGTAACACCCTGCAATTGTGTTGCCGCAGGGTTTATTCAACTGCTTGTATGAGATACTCACATCGCTTCATTTTGTTGTTTCCATGGAGGTTGAAGGTTCGTTGCAGGGTTCTGAGGACTTAGTTTTTTTTATTCGATGTAATCCTCCCATCAGCAGTAGAATTCATCTAGTGGAAAAGTCAACTCCTCTCCAGGAAGGTTTTATATAGTTTCCATCTTCGTGCCACTTTTACTTTGATAGTTTCTTTCACAAATTTACATAGCATAATAATGTTTTGAGACAGGTTTTTAACTTCTTCTCTACTTTCTTTTTAAAGGACTCTGTTACCCAGTTTAACCCTTACTTATAGGTAATGCATTTTTTCTTCTAGTTATAATATACTTTCATATATTTCCTTTAGTTTTTTTTTGTGGCTTAAAATTTCTAACCCAAAACGATAACTCGGCTTACAGGTATGCTGCTTCCTCCTAAGGATTCGACATGATCACCTCTATATTTCCACTTAGCACCCAATTTACACTTCGACGCTTTCTTGGTTTTCACTGTCACAGGTATCGTAACTCGTTTACTTCATTCTGACTGTCATTATTCAAGCATTCGAGCTAGAATGCCTTGGCTACAACAATTCCAAGCTGCGGATAGACAGTCTAGGTTTTTTTTAGGTTATCATATAGTTCTCTGTTTGATACTTGTAAAAATAAATTCTTACCCTAGTTTCGAGGGTTTATTTAAGAATTTGATCAGCTTCTTGAACAATTACGCTATCTTCTTTTGTGCATTATGAAGTTGTTATCAACACAATTTATTAACGTGTAAGGACATTATAAGATTATACTCTAACTGTTATTATAAAGAGTTACGGCCTAACTCAAGTTACTTCTTATATTTTCTTGAATCTTTACAATTTTAAATATAGAATGAATATATAATCATTTAAAGTATATAAGAGGAAGTTTCTTCTCCCTTTTAATCGAGTCTTGCATGCAGAAGAAAAGAATAACATTCGTAGAGTTTTTACAGTTGTCTATGTAATGCGCATATGCTTATTTTATCGACCCAATACATTATAATCATTTGTAAGCGGTTATGCTATATTAAGAAATATTTTCTCTCTGTTTCCATTCTCGGTACATAGTGTTCGAGTAGTTTATCATTTTATGAATTCCGCATTCCCTTTCAAATAGCAATTTGAAGATTTTCCATATCTTGTAACTGTACATTTTGGTTATGCCCTTTGTCAAATATATAGGTTATTTTTTAGAAATTGTATTTACAAATGCCTATTTCTATTTAATGTTATTTCAACATCATTACTTTGTTAACTATGAAATAAAATATTCTTTTTCTAATTCCATTTTTAGAGCAGAACTTAATTTTCTGTTTTTCTTAATCTGTTATGGGTTATTCTTCTTTATGGTGACCAGACCACCCTATTCTGTGAATTTTCATAGAATTAGGGAGCGACTTTCATAGATTTTCTCTAGCAGAAGTCCTGTAATAACGGCTCCCTACATAGTTAACCTACTGGAACTGTTCTATGTTTTTCCTTTCTGCTAACTGTTTCTTTTTCTATACAGTGATGTAACTCTTGTATACATGTCAATTATAAAATTACACAGAGAGTTACAATAGTCAGTAAAAGCAATACAGTCCCTTCATAACAGAAGAAAATTAAATCCCTTAATAATAAAGCATTGTCACATCTACAGATTCTTTCATTTTCGCTATTATATAAAACTATTCACTCTGTTGTTTTTCTTTCCACAGTAATTTAAATAAAACAGAGAAATAATTATACTTATCTGTCACTTTAGATTTCTGATCGATGTGGTTTCCTCCCTACCACGAGTGAGGCAATCACGTCCTCACTCTCCCCCGTGCTCCAAGTCTGAGCTTATTTATTTGACAGAATCTCCTAGAAGAGACTACGAGACAATCTGGTCCAGTCTCCAATTCCAGCAATGTTCGAAATTTCTTGGAAGTATTCCACTGTATAACGGCCTCAGGAATCTTCTCCAGCCTTCTTCCCTCAGTTACCGAACATAACCCCTCTACCTCCATGGGATTACCCTTTTATCCTTAGAGGTGAGGCAGCTGTTTGAACTAATTCTATTCAACTAACTCAAAATCTTGAATTATTTTAACATCAGTCTTTTACCTTATGGAACCAATTCCATAGTCATTATTTATTTATTTAATCAAATTGAATTTTTGTTCATTATATAAAACACATATTAACAGAAATGTTTGAAAAATTCGTAACAATAACTTAACAAATTTTTAAAGATTAAACCAATGGTTACAAATATATTTGAACATTTAAGAAATAATATGGAATGTTACAAATGTCATAACTTTGGACACATAACTAGATACTGCAGACTTGAAAATCCTCCAGAAGAATCTTCGAAGCCACAGAACGAACGAACGAACATGGAAGAAGAAGAAGACTGATAATTGTGCTCTCGCTCTCAAGGCTCAAAACAACAAAGATGTGTGGTATGTTGATAGTGGTTTCTCAATGCATATAACTGGAGATTGAAAGAAATTTGTATCTCTAAAAGAGAAGAAGGATGGAACTGTATCCTTTGGAAATGATGGATCTTCAAATGTTATAGGATCAAGTATTGTCACTCTTGAAAGCAAATATGTTCTAGCCAAGAATGTTCTATTGGTTGAAAACATGAATCACAATCTGCTCAGTGTTGGACAAATGTGTGATCAAGGACACACAATGCTATTCAACTCCACAAAATGTGAAATCAGGAAAGGCAGGTATGGTAAAATTGTGGCTACAACAAGGTCAAGCTCCAAACAACATATATGTTCTGGATGAAGCAACTAAAGCATGTCTACTAGCTAAATAAGAAGAAAGTTGGTTATGGCACAAACGAATGGGTCACATAAACTTTAAAAATCTTGTCAGGATAAGAAAAAAGGAAGCAGTACGATGTTGAATATTGCAACAAGAAACAGTGAAATTGGCACCTGGAAACATCATTCCTTGATCCTAGTGAAAACTAATCATCTAAACTAAGTGGGGCCCACAAAGGCTATTTTTAGGTGTATGTCTATTTTTAGAATGGTGAGCATATTCTAAAATTAGTAGGACACTGATTCTAGATGGTTGAGAAAATTCTATCTTTAGATGAGTTTCTATTTTTAGAAGATGGGCGAAGTCTATTTATAGATCGCAAATCTAAAAATATAATGCATGTCAATTATTATTAGCCCTTAATAATAATTAGACAATAAATAGTAACTTATTCTCTTGGGGCACTTTATTTCAGTGAAAATATCTAGCACATTAGTGGGCTGAAGGAATTACACAATTCCTAGGGTGGTTGGTGACTCATGCATGGAGGACTTATTTATAACTGACAGTGTCAAGTTGTAACAGAGTTGAAAGAGTAGTTATGTGAGTTTTTATTTAGTTTAACTCAGTTTAGTTAGTTAAACTCAGTTGTGCTAGTTGTAATTGAACATACACTAGCGAAAGATGAGTGAATTAATTATTTAATTAATTCACAAGTAGTGTCTTACTTGCAACTGAACAAATAGAACATTTAACTGCTTTCATGTCAGATCTAGTGGAGACCCAGTGGAGAGATAGGTGAAAGGGTGAGATGGACTATCTATTGTGACTATAGTGATGCATTCAATGCATCTACACAGACATTGGAGATTCCAATGAGGATTGTGCAGTCAAGGAAAGGCAGGTTGAATTCATTCAGGGATCTTCTTCAGCAGGGATTTCATAGTGGAGGCACGCTATTAGGAGGCAAGAAATTGGTGCATAGATATGCAAATTTCTACATGATAGTGTGTGACGGTTGTATATTGTACTAAGGGCTCTATGAGCTGATATTTGTAGGAGATTGTTACATGTTCCATTGATATACATAATATATGATATTTGGGGTTTTTAGCTTTAAGCTTTCCCAGTAAAACATATTGTTATGTGCGATTGATTTTTCTTCATATGTGTTTTGCAATTGGTGATTTAATTTCCACAAAGAATTAGGTGGAAGGATTCTATATTTAACATAAGATTAATTTGTTATATCAGGAGAATCCGAAAATACTTTATTGTGTTTATAAATTTCTACATGGTATCAGAGCAGTGTTAATCACTAGAGATTGCAATATTGAAGCGGTACTAAGTTTTGTGCTGGTGGACAATTCGAATTTGCTGCAAGAATTTCTTGGTGCAACAGTTGAGTTTACATTGAAATGGCTTTTAATGGGTTGCGGTTGCAGTATGCACTCGAGGGCAGATCAAACTACATAGCCTGGAAGGACAAGATGGAGGCGGTGCTTGAAGATAATGGCTTGAATAATTTCATCGATAGCGATGTTTCTAAGACCACTTCGGCGGATGTTGTAGTACTTGATGGATGGCAAAAAAAAGTATAAAGGGTGAGGAGGATTTTTTTGGAAGGTGTGAAAGACCATATTGTGTCAAGCCTTCATGGGAAATCCACTCCATTTGAAATGTGGAAGGCTTTGACACACCTTTTCCAAAGCATCAGGGACCACAGGAAATTGGTGTTGAAGGATAAACTCAGAAAAATCAACATGGAGAAGAACGACACTATTCCAGTATACTTGAAAAAGTTTGTCCATGCAGGGATGAGCTTGGGAGTGTAGAAGTTAGTGTTGCAGATGATGACTTGGTGAGCTTGGCTCTCCTTAGGCTTTTGAAGAGTTGGCACAATTATCAAGACTCTGTCAATGGATAGGAGAACTGTCGGATTGGGAGCGACTGTGGGCAGATCTAGTGCAGGAGGAGATAAGGAGGACCACCATGGATGGCTCTTCATAAAAGCATGATGATGAGGAGGATTGTGCTTTGGCTGCCAAGGTGAAGAAGAATAAGGGAAGAAATTCCATTCTAGATCTAAGGCCGAAGAAGATGGCAAGGAGCACAACATGTCAAAAGTGAAGTGTTTTCACTGTCACGAGTTTAGATATATTGCCACAAATTGTCCACATAAGAAGAAGAATAAGATGGCTGTTGGAGCTGTAGTTGGTGAGGACCTTGCCTCGCAATTTGAGCTTGACTTCTGATTGATCACATGCATGGTGTCTAGTGCATTGGGATCAGGGTGGTACTTTGATAGTGGTGCTTCCTTTCACATGACGGGAGATGAGAAATTATTCAGTGACTTGGTGGAGAAATATGTCCAGATGCATGTTGAGTTGGGTGATGATGGACGATACAATGTGACTGGCATTGGTACCATTACTTTTCAGAGGGCATCAGGTAAAATCTTTTATTTAAAATATTTTGTGCATGTTCTAGGTTTAAAGAAGGATTTAATCTCAGTCGCAATGTTAGAGGATAGAGGCTATGATGTTGTCTTTAGTGAAGGAAAAGTTTTTGTGTGACACAAAGAAATAGGGCAAGCCAAGAAGGTTGGGATTCGAGTTAAGAATATCTATAGACTTGAATTAGATGGGATTTATATGGAGCTTCCTACTATTGGGAAGTGCAAGGAAGACATGCAATTGAAGCTTGAGAGGGAGCAGGATTTGCATGTAGGTAAGAGTGAACCTCAGGATGTGGAGCAACGACAATATGAGGATCATGGAGTGGGAGAAACCACACATGCAGATAAATTTTAAGCCAGATGGGCAGAGGGAGTGCATGCAGCTATACCACCAGGTGAGAGGTGGGGCGACATGCATGAATAATCCCAAGAAGAGATTTCTAAGCAGGATTCATTGAGATGGTGTGGATCTCATGAATTGAACCTGGCTATGAGGCGGCCACAGAGCAGAAATAGCATGATCAATTGGATTGATGAAGTTAGATCAAAGTGACAATGTCAGATACCAGAGCGCAGATCAGAGTTGATAGCAAGTGAAAAGTGCATGGATGCAAAGGTCAAAAATGTAGTGCTTCCAGAAGACATGTGCAGTTGGTACCAGCAGAAGTCATAAGACTTTGATGATGGATGCATTACACTGATTTAGTTGTTTGGAGGCTATTCCATTTCGGAAGTGTTGCATGCAATTATTACAGGGCGAATGCATGGAGTTGCATGTTGCATGAAAAGAAAAACCTTTCTTGTTGAGAGGGAGTGTTGAATATTGCAACAAGAAACAGTGAAAGTGGCATCCAGAAACATCATTCCTTGATCCTAGTGAAAAATAATCACCTAAACTAGGTGGGGCCCACACATGCTATTTTTAGGTGTATGTCTATTTTTAGAATGGTGATCATATTCTAAAATTAGCAGGAGGCTGATTCTAGATGGTTGAGAAAATTCTATCTTTAGATGAGTTTCTATTTTTATAATATGGGTGAATTCTATTTATAGATCGCAAATCTAAAAATAGAATGCATGTTGATTATTATTAGCCCTTAATAATAATCAGACAATAACTTGTAACTTATTCTCTTGGAGCACTTTATTTCAGTGAACACACGTGGCACATCAGTGGGCTGAAGGAATTACACAATTCCTAGGGTGGTTGGTGACTCATGCATGGAGGACTTCTTTATAATTGATAGTGGAAAGTTGTAGCAGAGTTGAAAAAGTAGTTATGTGAGTTGTTATTTAGTTTAACTTTGTTTAGTGAGTTAAACTCAGTTGTGCTAGTTGTAACTGAACATACACTAGTGAAAGTTGAGTGAATTAATTATTTAATTAATTCACAAGTAGTGTCTTACTTGCAACTGAAAAATACAGCAGTTAACTACTTGCATGTCAGATCCATTGGAGACCCAGTTGAGAGATAGGTGAAAGGGTGAGATGGACTATCTTTTGTGACTATAGTGATGCATTCAATGCATCTACACAGAAATTGGAGATGCCAATGAGGATTGCGCAGTCAAGGCAAGGCAAGGTCGAATTCATTCATGGATCTTCTTTAGCAAGGATTCCGCAGTGGAGTCAGGCTATCAGGAGGCAAGAAATTGATGCATAGATATGAAAATTTCTGCATGACAGTGTGTGACGGTTGGATATTGTACTCAGAGCTCTATGAGCTGAGCTTTGTATGAGATTGCTACATGTTCCATTGATATATGGGGTTTTTAGCTTTAAGCTTTCCCGGTAAAACATCTTGTTATGTGCAACTGATTTTGCTTCATATGTGTTTTTCAATTGGTGATTTAATTTCTACAAGGAATTGGGTGGAAGGATTCTATATTTAACATAAGTTTAATTTTTAGATTAGGAGAATCCAAAAATACATTATTGTACTTATAAATTTCTACTTACGAGAAATGCCGAAATTTTCAAAACCTTCCAACACACTATGTGAGGCTTGTTGGCATGGCAAGCAAAAAAAAGTCCAATTTAAAACAAAAGAACACTTTTCATCACATCCATTGGAATTGATATATACTGATCTATGTGGTCATGTGAGAAAAAAAATATTAGATGGAGAATTATATTTCATGTTAATGATAGAAGACTATACCAGGATGACAACCGTTAGTTTCCTAAAGAAAAATATGAAGCATTTGAGTGCTTTAAGATCTGCAAGGATTTGGTCGAAAATGAAACTGATATGAAAATAAAGTGTCTAATATCAGATAATGGTGGAGAATTCACTTCCAAATTATTTCAGCAATACTGTGACGAAAATGGAATAAACATATAGTTTTCAACAAACCGTATAGGAAATGGGTAGAACAATGTTGAAGGATGCAAAATTGGATGAAAAATTCTAGGTTTAAGCAATTGATACAAAAATATTCATTATCAACCGAAGTCTTCTCAGAAATAATTGCAACAAGACCCCATATGAATTATGGAGGAAAACCAGCTAATGTAAAATATTTCAAAATCCTCGGAAGAAAATGTTATATCAAAAGAGAAGATCACAATTTGGGTAATTTTGAATCACGTGTTGATGAAGCTATCTTTGTTGGTTACTCACGCAAAATAAAGGCCTATAAATGCTATAATCTAAGATGAAAACAGATAGTGGAGAGCATAAATGTTACATTTGACGAAGATGGTGTTCTAACGAATAATGATGAGGATCTAAAATATTCGAAACTTGAGACAAAGGCTAGAAAAGACACAGAGAAAATTCTAGAACAAGAAGAAACTATCAACCATGAAGAAGTAAATAATGATCATCAAGATATACTGGAACAAAAGCAAGAATCTCCTCCAAAGAGAACAAAAGAATGGATTCAAAAGAACCATCCATCAAATCAAATCATTGATGACATAAATGAATGTCGATAACTTTGTTCATCACAATAAGCTCACATTGATTTTATAGCAACCTTTGAGCCTAGTAGTTTTAAGGAAGCCAGCGAGAATGAACATTGGGTAGCAGCTATGAATGAAGAATTGGATCAAATCAAGAAGAATAACACTTGGGAATTAGTTCCATGACCAAAAGATAAAAAGGTCATTGGGACTAAATGGTTGTTCAGGAACAAATTGAATGAACATGGACATGTTACTACAAATAAAGCAAGATTGGTTTGCAAAGGATATGCACAAGTGGAAGGAATTGATTTCGACAAAACATTTTCACCAATTGCCAGAATGGAAGCCATCCAAATTTTTCTCGCCTCTGCGTGTTCAAGAAAAATCAAAGTCTACCAAATGGATGTGACATTTGGGGAATTTGGAGGTCTAAAATGGGCCTCCTAAGGAAATTATAAAATAATAGTGGAAATAATAAAAGAAGATTTGGTTACATCATCAAATTTTAGAGGGAAAAAGGAAAAACTATTTTTTCAACTCGTATTTTCAACTTATCGCCCTATGGGTATACTCAAATTTCGAGTGGAAACACTCGTTGGATGCAAAATTTGATTTCTCATCCCAAGAGTACCCATGTTGTATACTTTCAATGGACCTTGCTACACGAAAATTGAGAAATACATGAAAAACGTAATTGCAAACATGTTTTTTCATATATTTCTCATTTTTCATGTAGCAGGGTCCATCAAAAGTATGCAACATGGGTACTCCTTAGATAAGGAATTAAATTTTTCATCCAATGAGTACTCCTTCTTGAAATTTGAGTAAAAATTTTGGGAGATAAGTTGAAAATACAAGTTGAAAAAGTAGTTTTATTATTTTATTATTTTTACTTTTTTACTCCAAAAATGGTGAATCATCCCCCTTGGTTGACATCATCATCTTGAATACTATTGGTTCTTATAAAATTTATTTTTGTTGTCACATTTTTCTTAGGAGGCGCATTTTAGACCTCAAAATTCCCCTAATGAAGTCAACATTTCTGAATGGCGAATTAGAAGAAGAAGTTTACATCAAACAACCTGAAGGTTTTCTACTATCAGAAAAACAAGACTATGTTTGCAGGTTAAAAAAGGCTCTATATGGTCTTAATCAGGCTCCCAAAGCATGGTATGCTCGTCTTGATGGATATATACATTACCAAGGGTTCAAGAAAGGTATTGTTGATAGAAATATTTATGTACAAATAGATAAAGATAATTTAACAATCGTTGAGGTATATGTGGATGATATAATATTTGGTAGCAATGATGACCGACTAAGAAATTTTATACAAAGATGCAAATGAGTTCGAGATGTATTTACTTCGTGAGTTGAAATACTTATTAGGGCTTCAAATATCTGAGCAAGAGAGGAATATTTATATTTCAAGCCAAGTACATCAAGGAATTGCTCAAGAAATTCAAAAAGGAAGATTGCAAACTCATCCTTACTCTGATGGTAAAAGGTTGCAAATTGAGCATAGATGACTCATCTAAGGATGTGGATCAGAGGTTGTACAGATCTATGATTGGTAGTATTCTATATGTAATAGCCTCCCGGCCAGATGTTATGCAAGCAGTTGGAAAAGTAGCAAGATTCCAAGCAACACCAAAGAATCACATATTATTGCTGTCAAAATAATTCTTCGATATCTAAAGGGCATCGAAGAATATGGCTTGTGGTATCCCAAGGGTAAAAATATCATTATTCGAGCCTTTACAGATGCAGATTGGGTAGGAAGCATTGATGATCATAAGAGTACTAGTGGAGCAACATTCTATCTAGGTGGTTGTATCGTATCATGGCTGAGAAAAAATCAAACCTCAATCTCATATCT
This sequence comes from Pinus albicaulis, assembly GCA_034641835.2. Classification (NCBI taxonomy): domain Eukaryota; kingdom Viridiplantae; phylum Streptophyta; class Pinopsida; order Pinales; family Pinaceae; genus Pinus; species Pinus albicaulis. The sequence goes on along the minus strand of CM076581.1, from coordinate 976,527,378 downwards.
ACAGTGGAAGAAGAATATATTGCAGTGGCATCATGTTGTACTCAATTCCTTTGGATGAAACAAACTTTGAAAGATATTCAAGTACAATTCAGTGAGCCTATTCCCATATTCTGTGACAACACCAGTGCCATCAACATCTCCAAGAATCCTATCATGCATTAAAAAAACACATTCCGATCAAATATCATTTTTTTAGATAACAAGTCGCTAAAAATAATATCAAACTTGAGTATGTTGGTACAAAAGAAAAAAAATCTGATATCTTCACTAAACCTTTACCTCGTGAATCATTTGAATATCTTTGCCAGAAGCTTGGGATTCTCCCAAGTTCTCATTAGATTTTTCTTGTTCAGAATATAAAGGGGGAGTGGAAGTGTGTACAAGTCCGTAGTGTTAGTCTCCTATACCAATAGGTTTCTTCTTTCATGATTGTCTTGATTGAACTATGGAATATGTTCAAACCTTCTTTCTTGAGCAAAGGTGTTCCATATTCTTGAAAAACCAAAAAAATCAAAAAAGTTAAAAAATGTAAAGAGGGTATACCCTAAAAGAAAAATCAAAGGGTAAGAAAAATAAAGTGGTCAAAAAAGTGAAAGAAATGAACCCCAAACAAAAAAATAGACCAAGGAAAGTGTGCAAATACAAATGCCACTACTATCTCATTTTTGTAATAAAGCAATTGTGTGCAGCTTGTCAAACCTTTGCCACAATTCATGAATAAGTCAAACTGTTTAAACTTGGCTTACTCATATTTCAATTTCATGTTGTAGATTAGAGAATAAATATCTGACCAAACAGTTTAATCTTGGCAGATAAGTAGATAGGTAGAGTGAATAAAAGGTGCTCAATAGTTCAATCTGAGCCCTTGGATGTAAGAAGGGTAGAAATAGATAGATTTATCATGTAAAAAGAAAAATATTGATCAGGGTTTGCAAGTCTAAATGCACCCTAATAAAGAAGAGAAAATGGTAGTGTTAAGTAGATAGGGTAGGTGGATGGTACTGCAAAGTGTTATCTGATGAATGATGCTGCTACATGTTGGTTAATCATTTACTTTCATCACAAGTACTAAAGCAGGAAATACACTGGAAAATCACAGCAAACAAAGTCAGACTCATTAACTTCCCTCATCACTTTCCCCTCAAAAGTTTTACTAATCTCCCCCAAAGTACTAAGGTATTTGGAGATCAAAGGGGCTCAAGGCGTTTCCTTGACTTCTGGAGGGACCGGACCCTCGGCCTAATGATAAAAAAAGACCTAAGTACTTGAGATAATCCATCATTATAATCATTCACCTTCAATTTTGTCCTAAGTAAAATCCTATTTTACTTAGGAACATCATGCAAAATTCCATAAAAAATCCCTCATCATAACTTGCTATTCTAAGTTTAAGTGTTGAAGATAAGATATTGCAATTTACTTCAAAAGTTTTCACTTTCTTAGATGTGCAAAAATATTTTGAGTTTCCTTGTCCTTTGCCATATTTACATTTAACTCTATTTTACTAAATCCCTAGTAAAATACCCTATCCTAAATATATAACTCCCTTTTTATAAATACCCCAAAAAACCCCTCTATTATATAGTTTAACCAAAGTAATTATTTCCCCATGCATTCAAAAGAAAACCCACTATATAAGCCATTTGGTTTAATTATACCTTTATATAATAATCCCGCCCTTATGGTAAATTAATTGTATTGATTAATTTATCATATAATAAAACATATATGGAAAAAATAAAGCTTTAGACATACAATATGTATGTTTAAACCCAAAAATACATTTTAAAACCCGCGCCTATCCCGCCACGACTCCCTTTTCATTATAAATACGGGATTAGTTAATTATCTGAATTAACTAATAACCTTACTCTCCGCCTATTATACTGTTGAGAATGCAGCAAGATGATGGAGCTTAGTGAAATGAGGTCGCCTTCACTAAGTGGGCCCGCAGGCAAATTCTGGCGCAAAGTCTATTTTTAGACTATGTCTATTTTTAGACATACGGAGCATAATTTGGGAATTCTACTTGGAGATTCTTGAAGTATGCGACATGTCGGTAAAAATAGATGAGACCCTTATTTTTAGGACCCAAGCTATTTTTAGACTGATCTCCTAAAAATATGGAAGTCAAATATTATTTACCCTTAATAATATTTTGACTATAAACAGCAGTTTACTCTCTTGGCGCACTTCAGCTTGAGTCATGGAGGTGACTCATGCAACTGACACAAGGAATCACGTGGTTCCTAGGGTTTGATGGCATCTTGCATGGTTGGCTTCAGTTAGACTTCAGTGGCAGGAGTTTTGGAGGAGTTAACGGGACATATAGTGGAGTTGTGTTCTGTTTGCTTTAGTTGAACTAGTTGGGATTAGTTAACTAGCTAATCAACTAGATATGAGTGGAGTGAATTAAATAATATTTAATTCACTAAATATTAACTCATTAGTCAACTCAAGAACACTTCAGTTCACTACAGTGCATGATCAGTTCAGTGGAGACCAGTGGAAGAGGTAGATGAAAGGGTGAGTAAAGCTATCAGTTGGTAGATTGGTTTTGCATGAGATTTGCATTACACTTGGAGGAACTGTCCATGACAATTGCGCAGTCAAGGCAAGGGGATTCGAACCTTGAACCTCTTCATATACAGGCCATGATTGCGCAATAGAGGCAAGGCAGTTAGTGGTGTGTTTTGAACCCGACACTTGTTCAAAACCAAGCTAGATTGTGAGTAACTTCATGAGAGAGTACTGAGTACTTGTGAGGAGTATTGTACTTGTTTGGTTACTTGATTTCTCCATTATAATATACACAATAGCTGCGGGGTTTTCAGCTATAGGCTTTCCCCATACATACTGAGTTAATGTGTGATTGAATTGATGTGAGATTGCTTCTGTTATTTCCGCATGTGACAATTAATTGTAGAAGAAGGTTATGTGTTATGTATGCAATTCGAAATTGATATATGACTAGGTTAATCTTCAGTGAATAAGTGATTTATTCAGCTAATTTCTACATGGTATCGGAGCGAGATTAATTGTCGAGATCTATTACGGTGATTGCAAACTTATTTCCTCGGACAGAGTCTGCATGCGGGCCAGGTAGCCTCCGGAATATTCATCCCTCTTTGTAAGGTGAAAGATCTGGTGAATGCCCTTTGCAGTCAATCTCTGATTTGGAAATAATTTGTTTTCAAGTATAGATCGGAAGCGATAGAGCTTGGAGTTTGGAATTCGAATTTTGCATAAGGTTGTTCTTCTTGGTGCCGGTGTTGAAAGATGTCTTCTTTCAATGGTTTGCGACTCGAATATGCTATTGAAGGCAGTTCGAACTATGTTGCATGGAAAGATCGAATGGAAGCAGTGTTAGAAGATAATGGTCTCAAGGAGTTCGTGGATGCGGATGTCCCAAAGCCCACTGATGCAGCTCTGGTCGATGCATGGCAAAAGAAGATCGCGAAATGTCGAAGGATCCTGTTGGAGGGCGTCAAGGATCATATTGTATCCAGCCTGCATGGTAAGGCTACTCCATATTTAATGTGGAAAGATTTGACGGATCTATTCCAGAGTAAGAGTGACCAAAGGAAGCTGGCGCTCAAAGACAAGCTCAGGAACATCAAGATGGAGAAGGGCGACAGTATCGCTAAATACCTCACGAAGTTCACTCAATGCAGAGATGAACTGGGAAGTGTGGGAGTTACTGCCGATGAAGAGGATATGGTCGACCTGGCTCTCCTTGGTCTTCCGAAGGCTTGGCACTCATATCAAGATAGTGTCAATGGTCGGGAGAAGCTGCCGGGATGGGAGCGCCTTTGGGCGGATCTCATGCAGGAGGAGATAAGGAGGACTACTCGAGATGGATCTTCATCAAAGGGAGCCGATGAAGAAAACTGCGCTTTGGTGGCCAAAGCAAAGAAAGGGAAGGGTAAGAAAACCTCTCATTCTGGTGCAAAGGGAAAGAAGCAGGATATGGCGAAAGTGAAGTGTTTTCACTGCCATGATCACGGACATTATGCTACCAATTGTCCAAAGAAGAAGAAGAACAAGCAAGCGGGAAGATCCGCAGATGGAGAAGCTTTGGCTTCACAGTTCGAGCTTGACTTTTCACTGATTGCATGCTTGGTTTCAAGTGTGATGGGATCGGTGTGGTTCTTGGACAGCGGTGCGTCATTTCATATGACGGGAGATCGGGAGTTGTTCTCAGATCCGGAGGACAAGGATTTGGGTATGCACATCGAGATGGGCGATGACGGTAGATACAGTGCGACTGGTATCGGTACCGTATCCTTTCAGAGGGAGTCTGGTAAACCCTTTGTCTTAAAGGACGTCATGCATGTACCTGGATTGAAGAAGAACCTGATTTCAGTAGCGATGTTGGAGGATAAGGGTTATGATGTGGTCTTTAGTGAAGGAAAAGTCTTCCTGCGCAGTAAGACTACTGGAGAGACCCAGAAGATAGGGGTTCAAACTCAGAACCTTTATCAGTTGCAGGTAGATGACTGCGCAGCCATGGCATGCAAAGCGGGAGAAGTGGTGAGTCGGGATGATGAGGGCGAACTATGGCACAGGAGATTGGGCCATCTTCACCATGGAGCTTTGAAGATTCTGCAGCAGATTTCTACTGGACTTCCTAAGGGCACCCTTGCGCAGTCAGATCAGTGCAAGGGGTGTACTTTAGGGAAGTATGTGAAAGCCACTTTTCACGAGAAGGATAGTCGCGCCACGACGATCCTTGAGAGAGTTCACACAGACGTGTGTGGTCCTTTCTCAGTTGCTTCGACAGCAAAGCACAAGTATTATGTGATCTTTGTTGACGATTTCTCTCGAAAGTGTTGGATCTTCTTCATGCAGAAGAAGAGCGATACATTCGCGAAGTTCTGTGAGTTTAAAGCACTGGTCGAGAAGGAGTCGGGGAAGAAGGTGATTGCTCTAAGGAGTGATAATGGTGGTGAATTCATCTCGGCTGAATTCAAGGAGTTCTGCAGCGCAGAAGGGATTCGGAGAGAGCTCATCGCAACCCATAACCCACAGCAGAACGGGGTGGCTGAGCGGAAGAACAGAACGATCGTGGGTGCTGCACGGGCGATGTTGCATGATCAGGGCCTACCCCTTCACTTGTGGGATGAGGCATGCAATACATCAGTGTATGTGCAGAACCGTTGTCCTCACAAGGTTCTTGGCATGAGTACACCAGAGGAGGCTTATTCTGGCAAGAGGCCTGATATTTCCCATTTGCGGATTTTCGGATCTCCTGTCTACATGCATGTGACGAAGGATGCGAGAAGGAAGCTGGATCCAACTGCTGAAGTTGGAATATTTGTGGGGTACACCGATACACCTCACAACTATCGGGTGTATGTGCCAGACAGTCGCAAGACTGTTGTGCGACGGGATATAAAATTTCAGGAGGAGAAAGCCATGCAGTGTTCGCTTGAGAGGGAGCTGCACTTGCATGCAGATGAGGAGCTGTTAGTTCCTAAGGAGGAGCTTCCGGATGTGGATCAGCCACAAGAGGAGGTTCAGGAGGTGGAAGAAACCACCCAGGCAGCGCCAACCATCAGAGGGCGCATGCGCACTACAGAAGCTGAGCGACTGGCTCGGGATGCACAGAAGGTTGTAGGACCACCTACAGCACAGCGCAGACAGAGACAGTCACCGGATCGGTACACTGGATACATGGCTCTTGTGAGTCAATGTGTTGTGACTGAGCCATCCTCTTTTGAGGAAGCTGTGGAGGAACCCGCATGGGTTGATGCCATGATCGAAGAATATGATTCGATCATCAGGAACAGTGCATGGGAGATTGTCCCAAGACCGGTTGGGAAATCAGTTGTAGGTTTGCGATGGATCTACAAGGTGAAGCAGGCGGCTGACGGGAGTGTGGAGAAGTACAAGGCGAGATTTGTCGCCCGTGGCTTCTCACAGATCGAGGGGATTGACTATGAGGAGACTTTTGCACCTGTCGCAAGGTACTCTTCCATACGGACGATCCTTGCTCTCTCAGCGCAGATGGGTGGCACATTCATCAGATGGATGTGAAGACTGCGTTCCTCAATGGAGTTATTGAGGAAGAGGTGTACATAGAGCAGCCTGAAGGTTTTGAGATCTTCAGCAGTGAGTCGCATGTGTGCCGACTCAAGAGAGCACTGTACGGGCTGAAGCAAGCACTTCGTGCTTGGTACACTCGGATAGACAGCTACTTCACCGGGCTTGGATTCTCCAAGAGTGAGGCAGATCCAAACCTGTACCAGATTGTGGTGGAGGGGAAGCTGTTGATCATCGTACTGTATGTAGATGATCTGATTTTGACTGGCGATGAGCAGTTGATACTTTCATGCAAGGAGGATCTTGCACGAAAGTTTGAGATGAAGGACTTGGGCATCCTTCATTATTTCCTGGGATTGGAGATTTGGCAGCGCAGTGGAGGACTGTTTGTTTCTCAGGGCAAGTATGCCCGGGAGATTCCGGAGAGGTTCAACATGCAAGGCTGCAAGCCTGTTGATACCCCTCTTCCTGGAGGATGGAGGAAGGGAGATGCTACTTCGGAGGAGGTAGTGGATGCCACTGTCTATCGACAGTTGGTGGGGTCGTTGATGTATTTGGTCAATACTCGACCCGATATATGCTATGCAGTTAACCAGCTTTCGTAAGCTATGGTTAAGCCTACCAAGCTCTTTTGGAAGGCGGGCAAGCATGTATTGCGCTATATCAGAGGCACATCGGGATATGGTCTATGGTACAGACAGGAGGATGGAGTGAAGCTTTCTGGTTTCACTGATGCAGATTGGGCAGGGAGCCCAACAGACCGGAAGAGCACTTCTGGAGGTGTTTTCAGCATTGGGTCGACAGCAGTTTCTTGGTACAGCAGGAAGCAGAGATCCGTGGCACTCAGTTCAGCAGAGGCCGAGTACATGGCAGCAAGCTTGGCTGCATGTGAGGCTATTTGGATGAGGAAGATCCTCGCAGGTTTGTTCAGGTTGCATTTGGAGCCCACAGTGATCTACTGTGATAACCAGAGCTGCATCAAGCTCTCGGCTAATCCAGTTTTTCATGATAGGTCCAAACATATCGACATCAGGTACCATCACATCAGAGATTGTGTTCAGCGGAGGATCATGATGCTTTCATATGTTCTCACGGAGGATCAGATGTGCCTAACATTCAATGCTCTCACCGCATGTTCACCCGGTATAAGGATAGGGATTGCATAATCCAGGACTTCATATTAGATATAAGCAGAATGCAACAAGATGATGGAGCTTAGTGAAATGAAGTCATTAATGGGTACCGAATTATTTCTCAAGCGCAAATTATTTTTAATTATGCTCATTTTGTATACAGAGCAGACCCAATTCTATCGAGATTCTGAAGTATGCGACATGTCGGTAAAAATAGATGAGACTCATTTTTTAGACCTGTGCTATTTTTAGACCGATCTCCTGTATTACGGTGTCAAATATTATTTACCCTTAATAATATTTTGACTATAAATGCCAGCAGCTTACTCTTCTCGCGACGCTTGTTTTACATGACTCATGCAACCGACACAAGGAATCACGTGGTTCCTAGGGTTTGATGGCATCTTGCCTGGTTGGCTTCAGTTAGACTTCAGTGGCAGGAGTTTTGGAGGAGTTAACGGGACAAGTAGTGGAGTTGTGTTCTGTTTGTTTTAGTTGAACTAGTTGGGATTAGTTAACTAAATAATCAACTAGATATGAGTGGAGTAAATTAAATAATATTTAATTTACTAAATATTAACTCATTATTCAACTCAAGAACACTTCAGTTCACTACAGTGCATGATCAGTTCAGTGGAGACCAGTGGAAGAGGTAGATGAAAGGGTGAGTAAAGCTATCAGTTGATAGTTTGGTTTTGCATGAGATTTGCATTACACTTGGAGGAATTGTCCATGACAATTACGCAATCAAGGCAAGGGGATTCGAACCTTGAACCTCTTCATATACAGGCCATGATTGCGCAATAGAGGCAAGGCAGTTAGTGGTGTGTTTTGAACCCGAGACTTGTTCAAAACCAAGCTAGATTGTGTGTAACTTCATGAGAGAGTACTGAGTACTTGTGAGGAGTATTGTACTTGTTTGGTTACTTGATTTCTCCATTATAATATACACAATAGCTGCGGGGTTTTCAGCTATTGGCTTTCCCCATACATACTGAGTTAATGTGTGATTGAATTGATGTGAGATTGCTTCTGTTATTTCCGCATGTGACAATTAATCGTAGAAGAAGGTTATGTGTTATGTATGCAATTCGAAATTGATATATGACCAGGTTAATCTTCAGTGAATAAGTGATTTATTCAGCTAATTTCTACATATACGTCTCCCGGGGTGATTAGATTAAATTTTAATTATTTTAAAGCCCGACGGGTCCACACCTTAACCCTCCGTGATCTCCCCATCATTTCAGCCGTTTGATCACTCCTCCGCAGATCAACGATCCCTATCAATCCCGCTACCCATCCCTCGTCAGCCTTTTAACCAACGGGGGATGGGTGGTATTTGAAAAGTCCACCGTCCACGTGGCAAACGCTTTGTGGAATCGCTGCCCTCCCGACTTAAACCACCCTCATCCAAAAGCGGTGCGAGGTTACCGCTTACCACTTACCGCCCGACCTTCGCTCACGTCAGCCCGTACGTCGATGACGTCACTCCTCGGAAAACTAAAAAACCCTTTAAATTGTAAATAAAGCCATTTTTCCGTGTTTTTCTATTATTTTCGTTATTGAAAACGACAGCGCTCCCTGCTACAATTTTTCGAATTTCCACTGAAATTGACTGTGCTATCCGATTCACTCCAAGATTTTGCTGCACCCGTGTTCGAGTACATTCCCGCCATCACCTGTTACCTGTTACGAACCAGCCTTCTTCTAAAAAACAGGTATTTATCCCATTCCGCCCCGACTGCAAGTAAAACTCAGTTTTCTTTGTTTTTAGCTGAATTAGTGATTAAAAATCATCACTGAGATCTCCCCCAGAGGTTTAAAAACTGTGTAATTGCTCCCTGAACCTACAAATTGTGCCAATTTCCTTCATTATAGAAATCCCGCCCGACCTGAGAAGAAAACCAAAAACCTCCATTTTGAATCCACAAGAACCAAAATGGAGGCCCCGGCAGCTTTGAATATCACTCCACTGAATGCTCCTCACCGTGAATTGGAATATTTACCTTTGGTAGACAAAGATTTTCAGATTAAAGACTTGCATTTTGATGAAAGTCCCCTATTGAGTTATTGTCGCTGCAGAGACGAATACTCAAAGGGGCAAGATCTTATAGGTTTGTGGGAATCCAATCTCCCAAGGTATCTCATCCCTTCAGTCATTTATTTCCCAGAAATCATCCATTACTGCCATTCAAACTACGATCCCACTCAAAGGGCTGCAATAGCTCCTGATCAAAGTGTTATGTTTCCCATTACTCCCCAGGCTATCAATGCCATGTTACACTTTGAACCAGACCAAGAGCTAGCACCATTATCCATGGAAGAATTGATTGAGAAGACCAGGCAATTAACCCCAGAAAAGCTAAAATCCATGTGTCAGAATTTCATGTTGCTTGAGCATCAGCCAAAAGGATCTCCTCCCTATGGTTTTTACTATTTCAATACATTGGGAAGGCTCATTGTAAATATGATATCTTTTGTCTTGGGATTCAACACCAGTGAATATGTGGATGAGATAACCTTGGTTTTGCTATCCATTTTTACCCCTGGGCAACCTCCTGAGATTAGATATGACTTTGCCTCCTTCATAGCCAACAAGATCCATGATCAATTCATGAGGCAAGATGATGAAAAAGTTTTTAAATATTCCTCAGTCATCTATCATCTCATTATCTACTATCATTCAGAAAAGTTCCCTTTCCCTGTCCAAAAACTTGATGCTAAGGGAAACCCCAGGTCAGTCATCTTTTGGTCCCCCATAATTCATTCTTCCTCTGATTCTCCCTATTTTTACACTAAATTCATTGACCAATTTGTATATCCTGCAACAACTTTGTTAACAGGAATCTCTCCCCCAAGGCTCAGTAATGAAATAAAAAAGACCTTGCAACTTTCAAGGACTTATAAAGTTGGGGATTGGTATTTGTATCAAAACCATACAGTCATCAGAATTTATGGATGTGAATTACATCCATACAGATTACCAAGATACGTGCCCATTAGGATTTTTGCCTTGGAATACTACAGGCAAATGAACAATTCAGATGTGATCCATTTTTGTAGTGTAAAGAAGAAAGCCCAATTAAGGATCAAAAGTCAATTAGGTCCTTTCATCTGCAACTCTAGGGAGGCCGAGAGAGAGGCAGAAAATATATTGCAAAGAAAATTCCAAATATCTTTCCGTTGGGTTCCTTATGACCCATTTGGTTTTATTTGTGAAAAGAGATTAAAGAATAAGTCATCCCCTTATATACACCACAAGATTCCTAATCTAGAACAGTATGCCAATCAAGATGAATGGGTTGAAGGAACACTTGTTGAGGAAGAAAGTGAAGCTGACAAAATGAATAAAATTATGAAAGATGTTGAGAAGAACTTTGACCTAGAAACGTGTGGTCAAATGCAGGTACCCTACATTGGCACTTCTTCAGCAACAACTCTACAACACACAGTACAGGAAAGCAGTTTATCAGTTGCAGCAGAATCAAAGGGCAAAGGAAAGGAACCTGCAATCCAGGTCATTGAAACTTTGGTCATGGCAGAGAAACCACAAACTTCCAAAGCACCTGAACAATCACAGGTTTCTCCCACACAGGCAAAGCACACACAAGTTCCAGAGTTGCAAATTCCATTAAATGTGGAAATAGGGAAGAAGAGGCAGGTTCCAGATACCACACCTCCAAAAGGGACCTCACAGGTACATCAAACTAAAAAACACAAATCAGATCCACTTCCAGATGTAGAAATTATAGATGAATTATTTGATGATGGAAGGGAAGATAGTCAGCAAATTGGCACAACAAGTGAAACAAACATAAGCTAGAAAGGGAAAGCTTTACAAAAGCAATTAAGCACTGAGGTATCCTCTTTCAGGCCACCAAAGACAGACACAGGGGATATTAAAAGAACCTTCATTAATATTAAAGCAAAGAATGATCCATTAAAAATGAAGGTATATGATCAGTATATGAAGATGGCTCCCCATAATCAAGAAAGGCTAATGTCAGCATTTGACCTTTCACAAGGCAAAATGCTGATAAGCCACTTCAAGACAAAGGTGCCAAAGCCCACTTCAGCAGCTGATTACATCAGAACAAATTTTGAAGTTTTGGCAAAGGATATCCATCCTCTGGACCAGATAGAGCTACACAGACAAACTGGGGAAATGGTATATTCTACTCTTACCAATAAGGCTATGGCAGCTATAATGCTACAGGATTCTTTGAATAACACAACTGCACAATTGCAAATTGAGAAGGCCTCTTCACAGGCCAAAGATAACAGAATAAAGTCTTTAGAAGACATAATCATTGGTTTGGGTCACAACCCCAAAGACATTAAAAGTATTGAGGCATTAATAAAGAAGAAAGATGATGACATAGCTGTACTGAGGAAGCAGCTAAAATTGCCAGCCTCAAGGCACCCTCAGACCCAAGAAGTTCTAAAAGGGAATTCACAGGAAGAAATAATGGAGTTGCTCCTAAATATGACTGAGCGACTAAGTGAAACAGAGAAGAAATTGGAACAAGCTTTGCAGGAACAGGAAACTATTAGGCAGACATCAAACACAGGTACTACAACAACAGGTCAGCAAACACAACCATCCCAGGTAAACACTTCTGCTTTGAGTTCTGATGAATTGATAAAACAGATGGAAAGTCTACAGCTAAGGGTCACAGAACTCCAAACAACAAAATTGCAATTAGTAAAATTGGAGGAAAAATATGATACATCAAAGAAGACAGTTGCTGATAACACCAGGGAGATAAAAAGGTTAGAAAAATTGGTTCAGGCTTTGGAAAAAGATCTTTCATTGGAAAAGCCTTTAAAGGAAATAAATGACATTCTTTGGGGTAACATCATTGAGTTAATAAAGGGTATTTGGCCCTCTATTCAAGCTATTTTTGAACAAAATGAGTTGGTTAAAATAGCCCAAGAAGAAATAAACAGAACCAGAAATGAATTAAGAGGCAGGCCTGAGTAGGCCGGTCAGCTTATTCAATTTTTGAACACCAGGACAAAACAACAACTTGCAGTATTAGGGATTGAGGATAGGACCGACACTGTTTTGGAAATAAAGAGAGTTTTCATCAAGAGAACGTTCATGCAGAATTTAGAAAGGAAGTGCACTGATATTTTAGTTGATATCAATATTTTCAGAGAGAAATTTCAAGCTTTGTTGGACAGTGGATTACCAAGTCCTATGCTTTCAGAGGATCAAATAATGGACTTGGAAACCTATGTAAAGAAAATAAAGGCTCATGCTCAGAATACAGCTGCTTGTTCTCCTAGTATACCACAATCAACATTACCAACAGGGAGAAACATCTATGATAGAGTGAGGAATCTATTTCATCTGGAACATGAAATAAAGTATCTATTTCCTAATGAGCCCACCTTTTACAAACTCACAGAAGCAGATGAAACATTGAGAAAGCTCAAAAGGACTATGATACCAGATAATCAATGGTGGAATGAAATGTTGGAAATTCTATAAAAGTTATTTTCAGGATGAGAATTTTATCTCTACTATCAAATAAAGGATAAAATGAGTACATATGAAAGAGTATCAGTCACCCAGGTTAAAAGAGTATCCGTAAAGACAAAGAGTATCAAGCAAGAAAAAAAAATTACTCCAAAAGACAGCAATGAGCCCTTTTTCAGTACTTACCTCCAGAACATCCACGAAGAAAGGAAACAGCACATCAGCAGTTACTTATTATGCTATCTACGAGACCATTTGTCTCCTTTTTGTTTGTAAATTACTCCTTAGTCACCCCAGATTATAGGCTAAGATAGTGTGAGATATTTGCAATTATTTTGTGTATAAATAAACCCTCAAAGAGAGTGTTGAGGGTGGATTCTATTACTCTGCTGTAACATTGAGATTTTCAGAATAAAAGCATTTTGGAGAAATTTATTCGTGGCTTACTGGATGACGATTTGAAGCTCAGGACTTTTTGCAGGATTCATGTGTTGGACTGCAGTTCAATAAGTCTTTCTACCCTTTTTCTTAAGTTTTATATCAGTTTATAATATCATTATGTCCATTTCTGAATAATTTACATAAAGGATTGAATCAGAATTTACTTAATTGTACTCTGATTTCAGATGTGATTGTTCTTAATGTTTTCCTCTAAATTGGTTATAAGCATGAATTCTTAAATGCTCTTGCTTTGCTAATTTAAACATTGTTGATTAATATAATAAAGAATTCTTCATTGCTCTTTGTTTGTAGTCATCTCATTTCTTTCTTTTGAACATGGTGAAAGATTCTTAGCTGCCTTTCATCCCTTCAAAATCATCCCATCCACTTTAAATTTTAAGGATTGTTCTCTGCCTAGCTATCTTGCCCTGTAAAGCCATCTTGTGCGTAGAATAGAAATCCAGTAAAGCCATCCTTTGACTCCATAGCCCAATGGACTGAAAGCCCTCAACCTTGCCCTTAGTTTATGGATTCCACCATTTTCCAAAACAAACTCTTGAATCTATAACTAGCCTAAAACCTTCCAAGAACAAAGATAAATTATAAAGAGAGAGCCCTCTCTGGATGTAGATTGGCTAGATTCTGCATCTAAAAGGTTGGTTTGTGGTTACCTCGGGTATACTTTCCTCTTACACAACTTCTAGGAAAACCTGAGTGATAACACGTAGGATGGTTGTGTGTCAGGGGGAGTTACCCTTTTCCATTGATGTCAAAGGGGGAGATAATGTTGTAGGAAGAGGTGTCATGATCACAGGGGGAGTACTTGTGTTGCCATCAATGCCAAAGGGGGAGATTGTTGAAAAGTAGTTGTCACTGATGTCAACCCAAGCAGCACCAGGGGCTACCCCGATATTACATGGGAATTTTACCTACCAAATTACTATTTTTTGGGTCAAGAATATTTTTTATGGTTTCTTCTTGTCGAGACGTTTCCAGTGATATATGGAACGCCTTGTAATTCTTCATGGTTTGAGAGATATTCATGTTTGAAGTTTGTAACCCCAATTAGTGGGATAAAACCCCATGGGGTTGTGGCATGGGTCATTGAAAATTCAATAATTAATAATCTTTAAGCTCCTTAAATTCCTCTCATGTTCACTTGTTGAAGACCTTCTCAACCTAAGCATTTAAATAAATTGTTTTCCTCATATCCTCCTTATGTAGGGATTTCGTCACTTGAAATAGGTTATCGTGGAATTTTCGCTATAACATTTTTACTATGAAGGTTTAGAAGCTGAAAATTTTATGAGGTGAAGCCGAAGTCCCGAGGAATCTCCTGTAAAAATTTTAGACCAAGGTACACAACAGTTTCGGATATATGATCTGTGGAAGTCAGTATTTTTGCAGGCTCCTGAATTTCATCTCAAAGAAGTGACCTTGGGAAAATCGTCATCACTATCTCTTTGAATATCGGATTGGAATTCTGTAGAAAGTAGTAGACATTGAATGGACTTTAGTTTTCACTAGATCAATTTCAGAGGTGAATGAAGAAACTGTGACACGTGGCACGTCGCACAAGTTCGGTCTACTGAACCAATCCATAATTAGGGCATTGTGAGAGATTGGGCATACCTATATTTTGAAGAATCCAAATTGGGTCAGACCTATGGCATTGTAAAGAAGACTCATAGGAATACTATAGGATGGAAAATCACATATTAGGGATCTGAAATAACAAATATACACCAGATTCAATATCGAGCTCCTAGAAGGCAAGAAAAATATAGATCATGTGTTTTCAAGGGCTGCAAAGGACCAAAATTTCTAGGGTAGCAAAGCAAAGTAAGGTCCAACAGAGGGTAGCATGACAAGAGCAGCAATCAAGGTGCAGAACAATAGCAAGAAGTTCACCACATGAAGTCTTCAAGTGGGCAGCACTACATACAATCATTGTAAAGGTATCATTGTACTAAGTCATTGTAAATGCATCATTGTAAAAATTGTACAAGTGTCTATCTGCCAAGAGTTGAAGAGGCAGTGTCGGGAGGTCTAGGATCATCATTAGGTGGTTTTTTCATAGTTGGGGTTATGGTATAGTGTGTCTTCTTCTTCTATATCATTCTATATCATTGTAAAATGGACCATTTTCCCTAGTACGAGAGTTCATTCTTGTTTTATTATTTTATAGGTTGGTAGGGTAGTGTTAGGGTGAGTTGTAGCTCATTAGGTGTTGGGGCATCCGTTCAGTTGACTACTGAAGAATATCGGGCATTGGAGCGTCCATCCAATGGGAGCTGGAGAATAATTCTTTTCTAGATTCTAGGAATTTGGAGCTTTATTTTCAATTGGAGTGGAATATTAAAGAATTATTAGAAAAGAATTAGGTGGTTTTAGTCCTGGAGTGGGTTTCCACCTTAAAAACTGTGTGCATTTGTGTTCCTTTTGTTTACTGCTATCATTGTACAAACACTGATAATAATTGAAGATTAACTAATGCTCTGAAAGGAATATTGATTCATCTCCCCTCTTAGTATTTCCAACAAATCGTACATCGCAAGTTTTACAAGATAGGCACGGGGGGTAAGTGTTAAAATCACCGAAGTGCGATATGTGACAACGGTGGGACCTGATCGCAATCGCACATCACAAGTTTTAAAGGTTAAGTGCTAAAGAGAATTTTAAAAAAATGAAATGCGAAGTGTGATGTTGGCGCGGATGCGATGCGGTTCCAAGATGAAATCTAAACGATTTTAGGTCTGGTCGTATGAGGTTTGAGCACCATTTTATGAAGAAATAGGAAAAACATGGAAAAATGACTTGTGGTAGAATAAGACTCGACAAGGAGAAAAAGGCAGAGCGAGGCTGAATGTCACAAGGAAATAGACAGAAAAGGTCGAGTTGGGTGTTTGTGCAGAACTAATTGAGTTATAACAACAGAAACCAAAGGGGCAGCAAACACATCAGCACAACTATTGATCCAAGCACCTCATCGATTTAATAATCCAACAATGGTGTTCTAAAGATGAAGAGGCAAGGTGTTAGAGCCTTCCTCTCCTCTTCGGCATTGGACAAAGCTAGATTTTGATCATAATGGACTACTGCCTCCACCTTCTTGGCCAAAAGTAGCTTATCACCATCTGGGAGGTTCCACATGTCAAAGTCTTACTCCATAATAGTCTCCTAGGGATCTTGAAAGGAAATTTCTTCCTCACTCTGTAATCAATAACAGATTTCTAAAGATATTGTTATGGCCAAACTTGTCTTATCACCACCTACATGGTTCCACTTGTCAAAGGTTTAATTTGATTGTAATTAAGAACTATCATTGTAACAAACAGAGGAACCGACTTAATTTTTTATAAATACTGCATACATTAGCAGTATGAAGGGGGCCCGGAAGGGGAAAAAACCATTGTAACAGACTCGGCTGGTTGTAAGTACTCTCTATTGAATGAATGAAAGATGATGTTATTTTCCAGATTCTTTTGTTATGATCTGTGGTGAAGTATTTTCCCATGTAATTTTTTATTCTCCTGTTTTTGCATATTGTTGTTCTTTCTTTACTGTAGATAGGAATTTTTGTGTAGGATTTAACATGGGGTACCCTGCTCAGTCTTGAAACAATATTTTATGTTTTCCTCTGAGACCTGGATCAAAAATTCAGAGACGGTCCGCTTTGCATCCACATTGAACCTTAATCTCCTCCTCCTTTTCCATTCCACAAGCTATAAATATCCATTGATATGGCTAGCTTTCATGGTTTCTCATGACCTCAGTTATTCATCCATTTGAATCGGTTTGCACTTGTTTGACTCCATAGCCCAAATGGCCTTCCTTCTACTACCTCAACCAAAAATCTTCAAACAAATCCCTATGCAATAATAGCTAGCCTAAAATGCCCCTATAAAAAAAGCTATATCTAACAGAGAGAGCCCTCTCTGAATCTAGGAAGGCTAGGTCCTAGATTCCAAAGCAGTTTGATGTTTCCCTCGTAGTTCCATCTTCAACCTTAATAATTACATAGTGACAACAATGATTACAAGTAACATTCTAGTTCTGGTTCATATAACCATCATTATCATCATCAGTATCATCCTTAAAGCGTGAGTGACAGGGGATACATGTCAGATGAATTTAAGAAATAAAGGCCACCTAATTTCGATGCAGCCGTGGACAACATGCAGGAATATCACTAGGCTTCTATCATTGAGATGGATGGTAAGATTTGTGATCAATTTATCTCTATTTTAACTGACCCTAGATATAATTATAGCTATGCTAGTCCTGACTTTGTGGATAAGTGTGGTTTGAGTAAGGAAATTCATGAAAAATCTTGGTTAGTGCATTTGGACATTGGTACAAAGAAAATAGTTCACCATTGGGTAAGAGCTTGTGCATTTGAGTTAATATATATTCCTACAACAACATAATTGAACATATTTCCATTCGATCGTACTATATGCTATTGGGTATGAATTGGTAATATCTTCACAGGACTAAGGTAGATTTCTATGAAAAAGCTATTGAATGGTTGGATGAAAATGGGGAACCAAGAGTCTTACAGGGAAAGAAGAAAGTCACATCAGTTAGGAAGATGATAGTTATGCAGGCCAATCATAGTTGCAAGAAAGGGTGTTTGTTAGTCGCAGTTCATATATCCAGTGAAAAAGGTAAGGAAATTGAGTATGCATATGTGTTGAACAAGTATCTTGTTTTGCAGCAGTTTTAGGATGTGTTTCCAATAGATATTTTAGAGTTCACCCTGCATAGGGAAGTAGACTTCTCTATTGAGTTGGTGCCAGGGGCAGCTCTAGCATCAAAACCACCTTACATGATGAGCACACATGAGTTGGTAGAGTTAAATTTGTAGCTAAAATAAATGCTTGACTAGGGGTACATTAGAACAACTATATCTCCATGGGGTGCACTCATGTTGTTGGAGAAGTAGAAGGATGACACTCTCATATTGTGCATTGACTACAAGAATATGAAAAAAGTGACCATCTAGAACAGATACCCATTACCGAGGATCAATGATTTGTTTGATAAAATGAAGGGATTAGTAGTTTTCTCTAAGATTGACTTGAGATTAGGATATCATCAGGCACGCATCATAGAAGAGAACATCTACAAGACCAAATTCAAGACCAAGTACGGGCATTATGAGTTTGTTTTAGTTCCATTCAATTTGATCAATGCCCCAACTACATTTATGTGTTTGATGAAAAATGTGTTGCTTCCTTATTTGGACAAGTTTGTGATTGTGTTTATTGATGACATATTAGTATATTATAAAAATGAGGAATATCATGATGAATATTTGGGAGCAGTGTTGAGATTATTGAGAGAGAATCAGTTATATGCTAAGCTCAGCAAATGCAGTTTCTTCCAGACTGAGGTGCACTACTTGGGACATGTTGTCTCCATGGAGGGAATTGCAATAGATCCAGAGAAGATAAGGGCCATCATGGATGTTAGGTGTGTGCTATATTATTTCCATGAATAGTTTGGGGCATGGGTTTGTGCATGGGTTTGCACATGGTTTTGGGAATGATGGTTTTATGCCCATTGTATTTTGTAGATCTGGTTAAGGGAACTATGGTTATGTTATAATCCATGGTTAATGGATTGGGGTTTATGAATGATTTGGCATGTATATATATGTGTTGTAACATTGAAATGAATATAATTAAAAATCAAGCTGGTAGTATCGGCTTTGGGATCTTGGGGAAAATCTCATTGTATATATGTTTTATTCTTTATGATCTCGCTATTATTTATTTTCTATTTTAAGAGTTAGTTTGTAGATAATTTATGTATAGGGTTAAAACCTACATTTGGTGTTAGAGCGGTTTTGGCTTCAAGGGACACCCTTGATGTTGAGGTGTTTCACTTGGGCCCATGGCAGACCTTGATCGGTGAGATATCTACGGGATTGATTCTTGTGGTGAAAGAATATGGCGAGCAATGGAAAGATAGAGATTGAGAAATTTAAAGGTAATACTTTTGAGTTGTGGAAGCTCAAGATGGAGGATTTTTTGGTGGATAAAAATCAGTGGATCATGGAAGATCTGGGTATTAAACCAGTGTCAACGTCATATGAAGACTGGGAAAAGTTGGATCAAGAGGAAAATAGCACAATACAGTTGTGTATCTCAGATCCGGTATTATTGAATGTATTTTGGGAAGCTACGACAAAGGATTTGGGGGACAAGTTAGGGACTTTGTACCAATCTAAGTCTTTGGTGAATAAATTATTCCTATGGAAAAAGTTGTATAACTTGAGGATGAAGGATGGAGACTCGGTGAAAGAGCATATGAATGCCTTCAATACTGTGGTGAGTAAATTTTTATCTATTGATATTGAAATATTAGATGAATATAAGTGCATCAGTTTGTTGTTTTATTACCAGATTCGTGGGATAGTCTGGTTGTCGCAATAGGTAGCAATGCAACTACATTGAAGTTTGATGAAATTTTCTCAACCTTGTTGTTGGAGGAAATGGGACGAAAAAATATGGAGGTCCAAAATGGAGATGTGTTGTCTGTACGAGGATGGTCCCAGAAAAGAAACAAAAATAAACTCTCGAGTGGGAGATCTAAATCTCTAGGAAAGTGTGTAAAGGTGTGATGGAAATGCGGAAAGGAAGGGAAATTCAAAAAGGACTGTAGGTATAAATCTCCCAAGAAAGGAAAGGGATCTGATGATGCTCCCTTTGCAAGGGCAAACACCACCTCAGATGAAGGTAGGTATGTGTATTTGATTGACTCTAGTGCCTCATTTCACTTCAATCCCCATAGGGAGTGGTTTTTCAAGTATCAAACCCTCTCTTTCACATATGAGGGTATTTGGATGTGATGCATATGTACATGTTCCAAAGGAGAAAAGAATAGAGTTGGATAGTAAATCTAAAGGGTGCATCTTTATTGGGTATAAGGATGATTTAAAAGGTTATAAGCTTTGGAACGTAGAAACAAGGAAGGTTCTGTACAACCAGGATGTGGAGTTTAGAGAGGTGAAAGATGTTGTTAAACATGAATTCCTACAAAAGGGACTTGAGAAGATTGTGTTTGAGCTAAAGGAGAAAGCATTAGACTCTACAACATTACAAGATATAGAAGAGGAAGAGCCACAAACTTCAACCGCGAGAAGATCAATTCGAGAAAGAAGGCATCCAAAAGGGGGCAAAATATTTCTAAAATATTGATTTGAAGTCGAGTTATCACCAGGTGCCAAGTGAACCCTCTAATTTGTGGAAGACTGCTTTCAATTTCATCGTTTTATATTGTCTATATAGAGACAAAAATGATGTTATATTATCTCTAAATGCATTTTTTTATTGTCTCTAGAGTGATAATAGTTAGGAACAAAGACATTGTCTCTTTAAAGAAAATATGTCTTTAATCACAATTACTGTCTCTAGGAAGACAAAAATGAAATGGTCTCTTCTGTTTCTAGGTGGTCCTTGTTAAAATTGGACAGCTAGGTCCAAACTCCATGTTGTGATGCTCAGATGAAGATACCAATATTTTTATTGGATTCCTCTTTCGGAGAGGTGTAAGATCCATATAAAATTTATCTGAATCCGATGAGCAGAACATTTATTTTGAATTTATTATTTATAATAAATTATATGTGCAGGTCGGCCTTAAGGTTTTACACCCCCAGTAGATGCGTCACACACCTCAATGATGTATATAAATACAGTCAAAGTTGGAGAGCATTTCACACTCACTCATCACACATCTTCTTCTCTTCTCGGATTTAGTACGAGCTCCCTGGAGGACGAATTCATCTCACACGTGAGAAAAAGGACAAGTTTGTACAGCCAAGAAGAAGGACACAAATTGCTGCAACTAGGGTTTCCAAGGAAGTTTGACCAACGTTGACTTTGGTCAACGCATGGTCCAAAGAGGCTAAAATTTATTGGAGACTTCGATTTTGGGAGGCCGTAAAAATTGGCACAAGAACCGAGGTCAAAAGGTTGACCGAAGTTGGAGCTGCGTTGACTTTTATGTTGCTGCCCTATGTTGACTTTTCTGGATAGCGTTGAATTTTCTGGAGTTGACTTGTGTTGACTTGGTGACTAATTTGAGGATTGTTGTCACACATTCTGGGTTGGCTGATCAAGGAGACTTTGCTGGTTGAAGCATCCTGTTGACCGTCGTAACGCACCATCACATTTTTCCTGTTTCTGGTTTGTCTTCCATAGATCCACTGGTATGTTCTATCAGCATTTTACTTAACTGTTTGGGTGATTTCTGTAATAAAAGTAAAGTTTCATCAAACATAGAACATCTTAAAAAATTTACATGGTATCAGAGCTAAGGTGAAGACAAGCCCTAACTTTAGCAATCACCATCTAAGAAAATGGGTTCCATAAGTTATGAATTCAAGGAGAATGACAAGCTGACTGGAAGGGATGACTTCCATGCTTGGAAGATGATATTAGATCTCAAATTGAAAGACCATGATCTCATGGACCATGTACTGGGTAAGATACAAGAACCTCCATCAAATGCTACTGCTGCTGCTAAAACCAAGTATAAGAAGGGGGAGATCAAAGCAAAGATGATGATCAAGGAATCCATTCATAAAAGCCTGGTGGCCTACATCTCTGAGTTGGGTACATCCAAAAAGATGTATGATAAATTGATCCTAATGTTCAAGGTAAACAATGTAAACCAAGTGCTATTCTTCAAGAATCAATTGAAGAATCTGAAGAAAGGTAGGGATGAGTCTGTCCAAACATTCGTTCTGAAATTGATCGAGATTAGGAATAATCTGCTGGCTATTGGGGAGACAATAGTCGATCGTGAGATGGTACTCACCACACTTGGAGGACTCCCATATGAATGGCAAGTATTCACCACTACCATTATCAATAATAGTACTATTCCTAACTTTGACGAGCTACTGTCCAGATGCATGCAAGAAGAAACAAGAATGAAGGAATATGAAAATGACAAAAATGTTGCCTATGCTGCTCATTCTAGAAAGAAGAACTCTGGTGGTCCTAAGAACAAAGAAAGAACAAGGGCCCAAGGAAAGAAGGGTAAGTGTTTCACTTGTCATAGGCCTGGTCACTATGCTAGAGAATGTCCCTTCAAGAAGGATTCTCCCGATAGTGATGACAACAACAACAACCAGAGGAATGGAAATCAAAGAAACGACAGATCCAAAGGAAAGAGGAAGGCTCCCTCTAGTGGAAAAAATAAACCTTCTAAAAGGTCTAGAAACTCCAGGTATGAGGAGTCAAATGTTGTTGATAAAAGAAAAGAATATATTCTTGTATCTGCTCTCTCTGCTGCATCCCCGCCCGACACTATGGATGTCTGGCTGATAGATAGTGGTGCCTCAAGACACACCACTGGGTTCAAGGAAGCACTCTCTGACATGGTTGAGAAGGATACCAATCTGGAAATTATCCTTGGAGATAATTCCACATATTCCGTGAAAGGGATAGGGACTGTGACCCTCCACTTGTCTCAAGGACAAGTCCTACATTTGCAGGATGTACTCTATGTACCAAAATTGAAGAAGAACCTTGTGTCTATATCAGCGATTGAAGACAAAGGCTTCAATGTGGCATTCATTGATGGAAAGGTGTGCTTGTGGAAGAAGAACCTCAAGGAAGCTATCATGATTGGTTTTAGAGTTGGAACACTCTACCAGGTTGAAGGAAGTCCACTAGGAGCTATGACATGTGATACTATGCGACAAAATGAACTATGGCACCGAAGGTTTGGACACCTTCATTACAAGGCCCTTCCCGAAGCAAGGAAGGTGGTGACAGGGATGCCCGACTTTGGAAATAATCATGAAGGTGTATGTAAGGGTTGTGCCGAAGGAAAGCATACAAGGGGACCTTTCCCCTCAAGTGTCACAAAGACATTTGATATTTTGCAA
This sequence comes from Pinus albicaulis, assembly GCA_034641835.2. Lineage (NCBI taxonomy): Eukaryota > Viridiplantae > Streptophyta > Pinopsida > Pinales > Pinaceae > Pinus > Pinus albicaulis. Next base: position 976,504,361 of record CM076581.1, on the reverse strand, counting down.
CTGGTCCATTCTGATCTATCTGGTATGCTACCCGTGACATCCCTGGGAGGATGTTCTTACTATATGACATTCATTGATGACTTCTCTCGCAAAACCTGGATATACTTCTTGAAGAAGAAGGATGAGGCTTTCATGTGGTTCCGTACCTTCAAAGCCTTGGTGGAAAATATGACAGGGAAGAAAATCAAGATATTGAGGACCGACAATGGCACCGAATATGAGTCAAATGAGTTCAAGGACTTTTGCAGAGAAGCTGGCATTAAGAGGGAGACTACTACTGCCTATACTCCTGAGCAGAATGGCGTTGCTGAACGAAAGAACAGGACCATTGTGGAAGTTGCCCGTGCCATGCTATGTGACCAGGGTCTACCGAAGTTTCTGTGGGGAGAAGCTGCAAATACTGTTGTATACATTCAAAACCGATGCCCTCATTCCGCTCTGGACTCCAAAACTCCCGAAGAGGTTTTCACTGGTAAGAAACCTGATGTCTCACATTTTAGAATTTTTGGATGTCCTGTATATTTTCATGTGCCAAAAGAAAAGAGAAGTAAGCTGGATGCTTCTGGGAAGAAAGGAATGTTTGTGGGCTACATCGAAACCTCTAAGGCCTATAGAGTTTATGTACCTGGTCAAAGGGAAGTAGAGATATGCCATGATGTCACTTTTGACGAAGATGCTTCCCTGAAGAAATTAGTAGATCTTCCAAGATCTGAGGAAAATCATGAAGCTAGGCCTGGAAATCAAGAAGAACCGCAGGATGAGACAATGCCTGATGTTAAAGGACCAATGGACCCTCTGAATCCATCTCCTTCACTGGGAAAGAGACCATCATGGCTCAGGGACACCCTCGAAGATGCTGAGGGACATGCTTCCCCAAGGGGGACATTCCGTGAAAGTAAGAAGCCATGCAGATACCAAGGGTATCTGGCTGCCATGAGTACCATTGTACAATCTGAACCTGGATCTTTTGAGGAAGCCGTAAAGCATCAAGTCTGGAAGGATGTTATGCACGAAGAATATGAGTCCATAATGAAGAATGATGTATGGGATGTGGTTCCAAGACTGAAGGACAAATCAGTTGTCACCGCGAAATGGCTCTACAAGATCAAGCATGGATCTGATGGAAGTGTTGAAAAGTTCAAGGAAAGATTTGTTGCCCGTGGCTTCTCTCAAAAGGAAGGAGTAGATTATGATGACATATTTGCACCTGTGGCACGATATACCACCATTCGATCAATCATAGCCCTTGCTGCTACGCAAGGATGGAGTCTTCATCAGATGGATGTCAAGACCACCTTTCTGCATGGTACAATAAAAGAAGAGGTGTATGTAGAACAACCTCTGGGATTTGAAGTTCAGAATCGGGACACTCATGTCTGCAGGTTGAAGAAAGCCCTCTATGGGTTGAAGCAAGCACCCAGAGCTTGGTACAAGAGGATGGATAGCTACTTGATGAAGTTGGGCTTCACTCGAAGTAATGTTGATCCGAACCTTTACTTCAAGGTTGTCTAGGGGAAGCCTCTCATTCTGGTACTGTATGTTGACGACCTCTTCCTGACAAGTGCTGACCCTCTCATTCATCAATGCAAGAGGGAGCTCACTGCTAAGTTCGAGATGAAGGACCTAGGATTGAAGCACTATTTCCTAGGCCTGGAGGTCTGGCAGAGACCTGGAGAGATTTTCCTTTCTCAAGGAAAATACACTGTGAAACTTCTGGAAAGATTTGGTATGGTGGACTGCAAGACCGTGTCAACACCAATGGAACTCAACTTCAAGAAGTTGAGTGGCAGCGCTGCTGGGCCTGTATTGGCCAATCCTACTGAGTATTGTCAACTCGTAGGAGCTCTGATGTTCTTAGTGAACACCCGTCCAGATATATGTTTTGCAGTGAACACTTTGAGTCAACAGATGGTTGAGCCTCATCACTTTCATTGGGTTGGTGCCAAGAATCTTCTGAGATATCTTAGGGGCACGATAAACCATGGGTTGAGATACATTTCCGGGAGTGTGACACTCCGTGGATATACTGATGCCGATTGGGATGGCAGTGTGGTGGATCGTAAGAGCACATCGGGATGCTGCTTCAATCTTAGTTCTGCTTTGATTTCATGGATGAGTAGGAAGCAGAAGTCGGTGGCTTTGAGCACCGTTGAGGCCGAATACATTACAGCAAGTATGGCCTGTTGTGAAGCAGTTTGGTTGTGAAAGCTCTTTAGTGAGCTGTTTGGACATGTGCTAGATACCACCGTGATACTATGTGATAACCAGAGTGGGATTCACATGACTGAGAATCCTGTGTTCCACGACCGATCCAAGCATATTGATATCAGGTACCACTTTATCCGAGATATGGTACAGCGTGGCGCCATAAGGCTCGATCATATAGGAACTGATGAGCAGGTCGCGGATATTCTCACAAAGCCACTGGGGAAGGTCAAGTTCCTAACCTTCCGTGAGAATCTTGGTATTGTGGAATGACCCTATGATGTGTGTCCTGTTGGACGATGAGCTCTGGGAGCTCTGGGGGGCTTTGGGGACAGCTTCTCGGAGCTATGAGCAACCACAAGGCTAGGCTTGCTGACCTTGGTGGTGTGCTTGGACCCCATCGTTTTGATTTTGAGTTGGTTCACATCTCATTTTCTGTGCCCCGTATGCATCCTACCCATTTAGTTCAGGGCTCATGGGAAGTACCTCTCATTTGGCCAATGAGGTGGGAAAAGCTAGAGACTAGTAGCAAATACTGATGGACGCATTAGAGATTTCCGTACTCTCTATCTAGGATGGCACGGTCCAACCACTTGATCTGGGATCAAGTCTAGTGCGGTTTCTGACGTCCTACTGACTTCGGGTCAGATAAACCAACTTTGGGTTGGTATGAGACTCTTTGAGTCCTATAGAGGTTTCAGACCTGTGGGTTGAATTTGTCAGCCGGGAATGATGTCTTTGTGATTGACCCACTTTTGTTCTAAAATAAAGAAGCCAACAAAGCAAGTTACGGTGGGATGACGCACGATGTTTGGATTGCACAGGTGGATGGAGTTCTCCCTAGTTGAGAGGGAGTGTTAAAATTGGACAACTAGGTCCAATCTCCATGTTGTGATGCTCAGATTAAGAGGCTAATATTTTTGTTGGATTCCTCTTTCGGAGAGGTGTAAAATCCATATAAAATATATCTTAATCCGATGAGCAGAACATTTATTTTGAATTTTTTATTTATAATAAATTATATGTGCAGGTCGGCCTTAAGGTTTTACACCCCCAGCAGATGTGTCACACACCTCAATGATGGATATAAATACAGTCAAAGTTGGAGAGAATTTCACACTCACTCATCACACATCTTCTTCTCTTCTCTGATTTAGTACGAGCTCCTTGGAGGACGAATTCAGCGCACACGTGGGAAAAAGGACGAGTTTGTACAGCCAAGAAGAAGGACGCAGATTGCTGCAGCTAGGGTTTCCAAGGAAGTTTGACCAGCGTTGACTTTGGTCAACGCATGGTCCAAAGAGGCTGAAATTTATTGGAGACTTCGATTTTGGGAGGCCGTACACATTGGCACAAGAACCAAGGTCAAAAGGTTGACCGAAGTTGGAGCTATGTTGACTTTTATGTTGCTGCCCTGCGTTGACTTTTTTGGACAGCGTTGAATTTTCTAGAGTTGACTTGTGTTGACTTGGTGACTGATTTGAGGATTGTTGTGACACATTCTGGGTTGGCTGATCAAGGAGACTTTGCTGGTTGAAGCATCCTGTTGACCGCCGTAACGCACCATCACATTTTTCCTGTTTCTGGTTTGTCTTCCATAGATCCACTGGTATGTTCTATCAGCATTTTACTTAACTGTTTGGGTGATTGCTGTAATAAAAGTAAAGTTGCATCAAGCATAGAACATCTTCAAAAATTTACAGTCCTGTAGCATCTTCTACAAATGACCCTATCAAAACTAGCTTCATGTCCCCAATTTCTGCTTCAACACCATCCTCTACCTGGGAAAAATACTTTTTACCTCATTCTCATGCCCATCAAATTTCTCTACGAATTCTAGCCACTGTGCATGTTGCAATAATTGTTAGAACTTTTGGGTAACCTTCAAATAATTTAACTCCATTTGGCTCTAACCTTACAATGACCTCTATGTTAGAGAAGCCTAGCCCATAATTTCTCTTTTGACATGGTTATGGAATGAAAGGATTTGGGTATGAGTGAATTAGAGAAGAGACTTTAAGTGAAGGTAGTCTTGGAAATGAAATAGAATTAGGGGAATTTTGAGGTCTAAAATGGGTATCCTAAGGAAATTATAAAATAATAGTGGAAATAATAAAATAATAGTGGAAATAATAAAATAATATTAGATTACATCATCAAATTATAGAGGGAAAAAAGTAAAAACTATTTTTTCAACTCATATTTTCAACTTATCTCCCTATGGGTTTACTCAAATTTCGAGTGGAAACACTCATTGGATGCATAATTTGATTCCTCATCCAAGGAGTACCTAGGTTTCATACTTTTGACGGACCTTGGTCCACTAAAAATGAGAAATACATGAAAAATGTGATTGCAATCATGTTTTTTCATGTATTTCTCATTTTTCGTGTAGCAGGGTCCATCGAAAGTATGCAACATGGGTACTCCTTGGATGATAAATTTAATCTTTCATCCAAAAAGTAATCCTGCTCAAAACTGAGTAAAACCTTAGGCAGTTAAGTTGAAAATACGAGTTGAAAAAGTAGTTTATTATTTTATTGTTTTTTGAACGTTTTTACTTTTTTACTCCAAAAATGGTGAATCATCCCCCACGATTGACATCATCATCTTGAATCCTATTGGTTCTTATAAATTTTATTTTGGTTGTACATTTTTCTTAGGAAGCCCATTTTAGACCTCAAAATTCCCCTAATGGGCTAAATGAAAATGGAATGGGTTGCGCATGAAGTGGAATGATAAATGGAGAGGAGAGGGTGAATTTCAAATTATGACAAGCTTCACGACCGATTGAGTTGACAAGACAAAGATATTTTTCTTTAATACCAAATTTGTGTGGGAGTAATGAGGGTAATCATTACTCGGTGTAGTGCTAGCAACAGTTACTTATCATTTATTTCATAGCTCAAAGGTTTTGCCTTTATTATTCAACTTAATACTTACATACCTTACATTATTGTCTTACTGATTTTTGGATTGTCTTTTGCAGGTTGAAATATTCATTGATTTTTTTATTGTGTTGTGATATTCAATTGTTTTGGTCGCAATCTTCCAAGTAAGCTGCAAAATTCTATTAGAAGCTTCAGATTGTTGAAAATTCCATAGCTACTTTATTTTCAAAATAAAAAAATAGGGTTCAAAAGAAAATGGGACTAGAATAGGGAATTAGAAAGAAAATATATATTGCCAAGAATTCTTGGTTTTCAAAATATATTTTCTGTATAAACATCCCAAATATATATATATATATATATATATATATATATGAAAAGATTGTCTCCATTAAATAAAGTAAAATAATATTAAGAAGCATTATTATTTCTTAAAAATATTTATAAAATTAAATTAAATTAAGGTACCAAATCAAAATATTTAAATTAAAAACATATAAATATGGATAACTATGAACATGAAAGTATTATGGTTATAGACAACCATCCATGGGTCAATCTAGAGACCACCATCCAAAACAGGCATCAATCGAAAACCCAACTACCCAATTCTTTTATACTTTTTTGTTGGAGCATTTCTATATATAACAATCATACTAATTTGGCTTAAAATGATTCAACATAAGCATGAATAGAGATCTATTTGGGAGGCACAAATAGTCATAAATTTCACAATTGAAATAGCTCAGAATATGGAGAGCTGTAGTAACTAAGAATTCAGTTGGTTTCCAATGATACAAGAATTCATCTTGCATGAAAGAGATGAAAATTACAAATGCGGAAGAAGTAAGAGGAAGTGTTTTGATGTAGAAGACCATCGAAAATTGAGTTCCGTCTTCACCCTTGAATGGAGAGAAGTTGTCACTCACTCTGCAAAACAAATTCCAATGGAGATTTTGATTCGAGAGTTTAATCGCCATTACAACAACGTTCGAATTCCAAAAGGCACATCTAACAAATATTTTGAAGCACTTGTAGATAAAGGTAAAAGAAAAGTTGGTCAAGTACTCATTCATTTTCCATATGAAGTAATGGGGAACATTCTTTCCAGAATCACAGGGTCTGATATTTTAGTTTCTCGATCTATAAGCGATGATTGGTTTGCAGTTTGTTCTTCCCAACGATTCCAGTTTTTGAATTTAAAAAATGAGAAGTTCATTATGATTAATAACAATAACTTAGATATGTGGGCTTTTAGCATTGAACATAGATTTGAGTTAAATGATATGCCTGCAAAAACACAATTGAACATATTTCCATTGGGATTGCACTATATGCTATTCGGTATGAATTGTTTATATCTTCAGAGGACTAAGGTAGACTTCTATGACAAAGCTATTGAATGCTTGGATGAAAATGGGGAACCAAGAGTCTTGCAAGGAAAGAAGAAAGTCACGTTAGTTAGGAAGGTGACAGTTATGCAGGAAAAGCATAGTTGCAAGAAAGGGTGTGTGTTATTCGCAGTTCATATATCCAGTTACAAAGGTAAGGAAATTAAGTTTGCAGATGTGTTGAACAAGTTTCTTCTTTTGCAGTAGTTTCAAGATGTGTTTCCAACAGATATTTTAGAGTTGATCATGCACAAGGAAGTAGACTTCTCTATTGAGTTAATGCTAAGGACAGCTCCAGCATAAAAACCACCTTACATGATGAGCACATATGAGTTGGTAGATTTAAATTTGCAATTGAAAGAAATGCTTGACTAGGGGTACATTAGACCAACTGTATCTCCATGGGGTGCACCGATGTTTTTGGAGAAGTAGAAGGATGACACTCTTAGATTGTGCATTGACCACAGGAAGCTGAGCAAAGTGACCATCTAGAATAGGTACCCATTACCGAGGATTGATGATTTGGATTAGTAGTGTTCTCTAAGATCGATTTGAGATCAGGATATCATTAGGTACGCATCAGAGAAGAGAACATCTACAAGACCGAATTTGGGACCAAGTATGGGCATTATGAGTTTTTTGTAGTTCCATTCGGTTTTATCAATGCCCCAACTACATTTATGTGTTTGATAAACAATGTGTTGCTTCCTTATTTGGACAAGTTTGTGGTTGTGTTTATTGATGACATATTGGTATATTATAAAAATGAGGAAGATCATGCTGACCATTTAGCAACAATGTTGGATTGTTGAGAAAGCATCAATTATATACTAAGCTCATCAAATGTAGTTTCTTCTAGACTGAGGTACACTACTTGGGACATGTTGTCTCCAAGGAGGGAATTGCAGTAGATCCAGAGAAGATAAGGGCCATCATGGATGTTGGTTGTGTGTTATATTCTTTCCATGAATAGCTTGAGGAATGGTTTTGTGCATGGTTTTGGGCATGCTGGTTTTATGCTCATGGTGTTTTGTAGATCTGGTTAAGGGAACTACGGTTATATTATAATCCATGGTTAATGGACTGGGGTTTATGAATTCTTTGGCATGTATATATATGTGTTATAAGATTGAAAGGAATATAATTAAAAATCAAGCTAGTAGTCCTGACTTTGGGATCTGAGGGGATATGTGTTTTATGTTTAATGATTTCGCTATTATTTATTTTCTATTTTAAGAGTTTGTTTGTAGATAATTTATGTACAGGTTTAAAAAATACAATTGGTATCAGAGCAGTTTTGGCTTCAAGGGGACGCCTTTAATGGTGAGGGGTTTTTCTTGGGCCTGTGGTAGACCATGTTCAGTGGGAGATCTGTGGGATCAATTCTTGTGGTGAAAGAAAATGGCAAGCAATGGAAATATAGAGATCGAGAAATTTAATGGTAATATTTTTGAGTTGTGGAAGCTCAAGATGGATGATATATTGGTGGATAAATATCAATGGATTGCGGTAGATCTGGTTACTAAACCAATGACAATGTTAGATGAAGAATGGGAAAAGTTTGATCGGAGGGAAAATAGCACAATACGGTTGTGTATCTCAGATTCAGTATGATTGAATGTATCTGGGGAAGCTATGACGAAGGATTTCAGGGACAAGTTAGGGAATTTTTACCAATCTAAGTCTCTGGTGAATAAATTGTTCCTGCGGAAAAATTTATATAACCTGAGGATGAATGATTGAGACTCGGTGACAGAGAATATGAACGCCTTTAATACTCTTTTAAGTCAATTTTTATCTATTGATGTTAAAATATCAGATGAAGATAAGTGAATTAGTTTGTTGTGTTCTCTACTAGATTCGTGGGACAGTTTGGTTGTTGCAATAGGTAGCAATACAACGATCTTGAAGTTTGATGAAATTTTCTCAACCTTGTTTTTGGAGGAAATGGGACGGAAAAATATCGAGGGCCAAAATTGAGATGTATTATCTATACAAGGGTGGTCCCATAATAGAAACAAAATAAACTATTGAGTGGTAGATCTAAATCTAGAGGGATATTTAAATCTCTAGGAAAGCCTGTAAAGGTGTGCTAGAAATGCAAAAATGAAGGGAAATTAAAAAAGGATTGTAGGTATAAATCTTGCAAGAAAGGAAAGGGATCTGATGATGCTCCCTCTGCAGGGAGAAAACCACCTCAGATGAAGGTAGGGGTGTATATTTGATTGACTTTGGTGCATCATTCCACTTCACTCCCCATAGGGAGTGGTTCTGCAAGTATCATACATATGATCATGGTGATGTCTTCTCAGGGGATGCTAGGAAGGCCAAAATCATCAGAGGCACAAAAGTAAAGTTGAAATTGCAAGGTGGAAGGATTAGAACACTTCCTAGTGTTCTGCATATTCTTGCTTTGGCCATAAATTTGATTTCTGTAAGAAAGATGGATGATGTAAGTGTTAAAACAGTGTTGGAGAAAGATAACTGCAATATGGTTCAGGAGCACTGGTATTGATGCGGGGAGTTTGGATTGGAACTATGTACAAGATTCTGGGTAGCACTATTATTGATGGGTGCAACAATTATCTGGTTCCTTAATGTGGAGCAGAATTCCTAGTGGTCTCTAGAGAAAATACCATGTGATGGCATCAAAGGCTTGGACATATTCGAGAGAAGGGCCTTCGAATACTGCATGGTAATTGTATGATAGAAGCTATGTCTAATTTATCTCTATATTTTGATTTCTGTGAACATTGTGTTTATGGGAAGCAGAATCGGGTGAGTTTCCATTCTGGTGCTAAGAGGGCGAACAAGATATTAGAGCTTGTGCACAATGATGTGTTTGGAATGTGTTGGTTCCATCACTAGGTAATTATGTGTACTATGTGTCATTTATAGATGAATTATCAAGGAATACATGGATATATTTCCCGAGGAATAAATTTGAAGTCTTTGAAAAATTTGAAGAATTTAAGGCTCTGATGGAAAACAAGACAGAGAAGAAGATAAAGGTGTTGAGGATATAAAATGGAGGAGAATTATGGAAGAAGGAATTTGAGGAGTTCTGTAAGAAGTGTGGTACAACACGACAAAAGAATACTCCATAAACACCTCATAAAAATGGAGTTGCATAAATAATGAACAACACGTTGATGGAAAAGGCAAGAATCATACCTAGTGGTACCAGGTTAGGCCTTGAATTCTTGGCAGAGGCAGTGGAGACTGCATGCTACCTGGTTAAAAAATCACCTTCATCGACGTTGGAGGATAAGACTCCACATGAAGTATGAACTGGTAAGAAACCCTCTCTTTCGCATATGTCGGTATTTGGATTTTATGCATATGCACATGTTCCAAAGGAGAAAAAAACCAAGTTGGATAGTAAATATGAAAGGTGCATCTTTATTGGGTATAAGGATGATTTAAAATGTTATAATCTTTGGAATGCAGAAACAAGGAAAGTTGTGTACAACCAAGATGTGGAATTTAGAGAGGTGAAAGATGTTGTTAAACATGAATTCCTACCAAAGGAACCTAATAATATTGTGTTTGAGCTAAAAGAGGAAGAATCAGACTCTACAACAGTACAATATTTAGAAGAGGAAGATCCACAAACTCAAGTTGTAGTGAGAAGATTAGTTCGAGAAGGAAGGCATCCAGAAGAGGTCCAAATATTTCAAAAATATTGATTTGAAGTCCATTTATCACCAAGTGCCAAGCGAACCCTATAATGTGTGGAAGACTGCCTTTAATTTCATTATTTTATATTGTCTCTAAAGAGACAAAAATGATACAAGAATTAATGTTGCAGCAAAAAAGAAGAATTCAGTTGGTTTCCGATGATATAAGAATTCATGTCGCAAGAAAGAGAAAGAGATGAAAATTACAAATGCGAAAGAAGAAGCAAGAGGAGGAAGCATTTTAGTTTAAAATTTAAAATAAAAGTGATTTCCTTGTATCTTTGTTATTCATCATTTTATATAAAATCAGATAGTTTAATTTTAATATTCAAATTTTCACTAGAAAAATGTATCTAAAATTTCATCCCGTTTAACATCATATATGAAAATATAAAAAGTGAATAATTACATCATAAGGCATCCCTTTGGGAAGGGTTCCCATCCCATGCCACCTTTTTCCAGTGGATCTAGAACATTCTGGGAGTTACCAAGAGTTTTTAAGCATGGCTCTGGATTTTTTTTAGGTAGATCTACGTCTTCCTGCAAGATATTGGCATGACACCCTGGACTTGTGAGTGGTCCTTGAAGATGAAATTGGACTTCATACCTTTTACGTAAATGATCAATTCTCAAACTCCATGCTCAAACTCCATACACAAAAGTAAAAAAAATCTGTAATATGTGGAGAAATACCACAAACATGAAGATGTTGGTTTGGGCCAGCATTTCTACATAATAAAAGACAAATATGAAAAATCCAAACAATTAGCACCCATGGCTCTCCCCCCAGCAAAATATTGTCATCTCTAAGCTATGCAAGTGGTTTACAGGACATAGATTTGTATAGTGTGTCAATAGAGGCACCCATGACGATGATCACATCTCAGAAAGTTTCTAGGGTTTGCAAAATCAACTCTTGTGAAGTTTGTGTTACATCTAATTAATGCACAATAAACATCTCTATTTTATAAATACCCATTATGGACATGTCAAAAACATTAGTGGAATTCCCTTGTCTATGATAATGTTTTAGTTACAAAGCTTCATTTGTATTATTGAGTCATGTATTAGTTTTGCAAGGACATAACCAAAATATTTAAAATATTATGAGGAGAGGGTGCAGTTTTGGAAGAAGGAGAAAAAATAAGCAGAATAAGAAGAAAAATAAAATGCGATGCTCCATCTTACCCGAGTTAGGAAATTCTACAAATATTTATTTCTCACATCACAACAATACTAGATGCAAAGGCATATACAAGACTAGAGGTAAAAATCTGATTTTATTATTGAAGGAGTTCCTTCTCTTCTTTTCCTGCACAACCAATTATGTGTGTTTAAATTTTTTTATTGAACATACTTAACAATGGGTTATTTATGAGGAACTAAACAATAAGACAAGGATCTAAATTAGATAGAGCCTCTGGATGTGAACCTAAGTATCTATAAGCGCACACGACCTATTTTTTTTAAACAAAGAAAGATTCCAGGTAAATCCAAAACATTATTTATGTACAGTAGTGCATTAGCTTTGGGACATGATAATGAAAGCTTGACTTTAATTACAATTTGGTCATTCCTGGAACATTGCATATGAAATTCTCCATAGCAAGAAAGAATTGGGTAAAATATACCTAACAATGTGTGTAAATTTTCGTACAAATATATGATGGCCACAAAGAACTACCATAATGACATATGCTTTTAGCTATTTCAAATTGAAGGCTACAAATACGTAAACAAAAAAAAATCAACAACTGAAATCATGGTGATGTTTGTACATGTTACGGTCAAGGAAGAGGAAAAGAAAGGGTCCAAGGATAGTACAGAAAGGTGCCAGAACATTAGCCCCATAAAAACCTCGAGAGCTTTCACTTTGACATCTCTCTTTCTTGTCATGATTGATGACGTTGCTGGTTTTTGTTGGATGAATGGAATAAAATATCTCATGTTAGACATCAAACTGTTAGATTTCTGATTGCTCTTTGTTGGTGAAATATGAGTGACATTATTGCTATAAGCCTTTGTATTGTGATCTCTTAGAACCTTCTTCTTGTCAGGTGAACAATATTTTTTCTGGAACTCATTCATTAATACAAAAGGATCTATGTTCTCCTTCTCGAATCTCAAGTACAACCTCCTCTTAATTATTAAAAAAATTAGCATTATTTTTGTTCAGATAAGATTTCTTTGGGATAAAGTTCCATCCTATATCTCTGTAGTTTGTTCTGATTCTTTCAAAGAACTTTCCACAAATACGAGTTGTTACAAGTGAATTGTGTCTCACTGAGCTGCTATCCATCGGAATTTTCTTGGCACCCAAAGCACTTTTCTTAGTTGATGATCTAGATCTATTTTTTAATTTTTTTAGTGAAATTGGATAATCCATACTCTCTTCCTCGACACTATTTTTCTATTTAATGTGAAAATATCTAGAATTACCTTTGAGCATATGCACTTTCCTTGGGAAGCTTTTGGAGTCCATGTTCATTATTTTTTTGTTGATTCTCTCAACAAATTTTCCACCAACAGGAGTTAATTAAGGTTGATTCTTAATCTTTTGGACATATCCCACAACTCCATTAAACCCCAACCTCATCTAAACTTTATCTGTAGGAAGCCCACAATTTTTCATATAAGAGTCATTTATTGCATCTCTTTTGCAAATATTCTTTAAGGTTTTATTTATGTTCTTGAAGTCCCATGGCATGAGAATAACATGCATTTAATGGAACAAGTGTTTTAAACTTCGAGATATGATTAGGGCCTGGAGTGAAGGAGTGAAAAGCTTTGCACAACTTAGTAGCTTTAACATTCCCTTCATAGAGGAATTTTTCCCATTAGTATCTCAAATTCTTTCATATTCCATATATGTTTCCACACACTTGTTCCCTTTCCGCGAGTTAAATTTTTTGTCTTTAGATAAGAGCCCATTATGAAAGACTACAAATTCCTGTAACATTTTTACATCATGCAAGGATGCTAACTTCATACTTTGAAATAGCTTTTCGTAAGCAAATAAATCAATAGTCTGATTTGTTGATGAAAAACTGTAACTTGCATGCACCAACTGTGGTATCCCTAGGCTTCGTGCTACACCATTTGCAAATATGTTGATTCACGACTTAACGTTGGGCTAACAATGCACTTCCAAGCTAGGCCTTTTCCTCATATGTGAAATTTCTGAAATACTCACATCAACCTCTTTTGAAAAGTTTTCATGAGACTCTAGTCGAACTAACACTAGATGATTGAGAGGCTTCTGATTAAATACACCTCCTTTCAGTATAGATGTACTATCCATGCCATTTGTTTCCATCCCACTTAATCCCTTATGGAAATAAAAGCCTAAAAAAACGTCATCTTCGGGTAAAATATTGCAGTCAGCTTTTTCACCATGATTTTGGGGACTTTTCACTTCAAAAATAGATTGAAAAGAGCGGGATCTTAATGGAGCAAAATGAAGGTGAACCTGGCCTTGTAAACAAGAAGGAGAGGTGTTATTGTTGGTAGCTTGAAATTGCATACCATTAACTCTCACTTGAGATGACCTTGTATAAGAAAATGAACCTTCATTAGTTGTGGAATATGATAGACAAGAAAGTGAGCTTCTCTTGACATTTTCATTTCCAATCCCGCATTTTCCCTTTCCCAAATTTATTAAGGACTACCTTTGGTAGAGTCCCATCTTTGTAGAACATTCCTACAATATAAGATTTCCCATGTGCTAATAATCATTATCTCCAAGGGATTGTTCTAGATCCTTATTTATTTGAGAATAAAAAACACTTTCCCTTTGTTGATCAGGAAAAGCCTCTGCATTGTTACTTCCTAAAGAAGAGAAATATTTTAGTAAATGAATGTTTACCATGTTATCATGCCTTGGCTCAATGTTTTCCATATCACCATTTCTTTTTGAGTTAGAAACACATAATTTATCCACTCCATCACATTGAAATATATCACCAACATCGTTGGGCATAACTTCAATTCCACCATTTTACATCCTTATAGATGTCTCATAGTCTAAAAACTTTGAACATAACTCAATTCACCATAACCTTGAACAACCAACATAGTGAATTTTTTGTTGCACCTGAGAACTTATTTTCTCATATTTAGGCCATGAGTAATGTTGCAACTTCATACCTCCTCTTCTTTTACCCCACCCATGTCCTAAAATGTTGAGATTGCAACAAGATGATGAGCTTAGTGAAAAGATTCGCCTTCACTAAGTGGGCCCGGAGGCTATTTTTGGCGCAAGTCTATTTTTAGACATGTCGATCATATTCTATGAGTTGCAGGATGCTATTTGTGGATGGTTGGTCAAGTTGGAAAAATAGATGGACTTCTATTTTTAGACATATTGGGCTGAATCTATTTTTAGATTGCCAGTCTAAAAATAGATATGTCGAATATTATTAGCTCTTAATAATATTTGGACTATAAACATTATCTTATTCTCTTGGAGCACTTCAGTTAAGTGCACAGATGTGGCACAGAAGTTGACAGAAGGAATTACGCTATTCCTTAGGGTAAAGTGGATCTATTGCATGGAGAATTCAGTTATAACTCATGTGACAGAGTTTCGTTGAGTTATTGAGGTAGTTGGTGGAGTTGTGTTCAGTTTAACTCAATTAGACACAGTTGAGCTAGTTGTATCTAGTCTAACTGATTGATACACTAGTGAGAGTGGTGTGAATTAATTATTAATTAATTCACTAATTATTAACTCATTAATCAATTGAATAATACATCAGTTAACTACAGTGCATGGATAGTTTTAGTGGAGACCAGTGGAGAGGTAGGTGAAAGAGCAGGTTGACTATCAGTTGTGACTATAGTGTTGCATGATTTGCAACACTCAGTGATTGGAGATGCCAATGAGGATTGCGTGAGAAAGGCTGGACCAATTCGAGTTCATTCAGAGCCAATATTCAGCAGGGATTGCGCAGTAAAGGCAGGCTAGCAGGTGGCAAAGATCGATGCATGGATTTGCAAGATCTAGCCCGATTAGTGTGTAGCGATTGTATTGTATTGAGAGCTTGACATGATCATCTTTGTATGAGGATTGTTACATTATCTCTATGACATATATTATATACAGATAGTTGGGGTTTTTAGCTTCAGGCTTTCCTGTTAAAACACTATGTTCATATGTGTGAATTTTTATGGTTTCAATGTGTGCATGCAATTGATTTAATTTCCGCAAGTAATGATCAATAGTAGAAGAGATTTTGTATTATGCATGAAGTCAAATAGTGTGTGATCAGGAGAATATTGGATGTATAACGCATTATTTATATAATTTCTACATGGTATCAGAGCGATATTGATCATTGGAGCAATTGCAAAGCATTGAAGTAGTTGAGTTTTGTGCTGGTGGAATTCAAATTTGCAGCAGTGTTTTCTTGGTGTCGAAGTTGAGATGTCTTACAACGGATTGTGATTGGATTATGCCATTGATGGCAGCTCGAATTATATTGCATGGAAGGATAGGATGGAGGCAGGGCTGGAGGACAATGGTTGAAGGACTATAGATGCGTAAATTCTAAAACTCGTTTCTAGCGATACCACACTCGACGCATGGCAAAAGAAGACAGCAAAGTGTCGAAGGATTATATTGGAGGGCGTGAAGGATCACATAGTGTCTGGCCTGCATGGTAAGGCTTCTCCATTCTTGATGTGGAAAGCCTTGACAGATTTATTCCAAAGCAAGAGCGACTAGAGGAAGTTGGCGCTCAAGGATAAACTCAGAAACATAAAGATGGAGAAAGGCGACAGTATGCCCAAGTACCTCACGAAGTTCACCCAATGCAGGGATGAGCTGGGAAGTGTGGGGGTGACTGTAGATGATGAGGACTTGGTGAGCTTGGCTCTCCTTGGTCTTCCGAAGAGTTGGCATTCCTATCAGGACTCTGTCAATGGTCGGGAGAAATTGCTAGGATGGGAGCGACTTTGGTCGGATCTTGTGCAAGAGGAGATAAGGCGAAGTACCAGGGACGGATCTTCATCAAAGAACTCAGATGAAGAAAATTGTGCTTTGGCTACCAAAGAAAGGAATGGGAAGAGCAAGAAGAATACTTCTCAATCTGGTGCGAAAGGAAATAAGCAGGACATGTCCAAGGTGAAGTGCTTTCACTGTCACCAACACAGACATTACGCCACTAATTGTCCACAGAAGAAGAAAAAAAAGCAGTCTGCTAGATCTGCAGCTGGAGAGGCCTTAGTCTCGTAGTTTGATCTGGATTTTTTGCTGATCGCATGCTTGGTCTCAAGTATGATGGGTTCAGTGTGGTTTCTTGACAGTGGTGCGTCTTTCCATATGACTGGAGACAAAGATTTGTTTACTGATCTGGATGAGAAGGATCTTGGAGTGCACATCGAGATGGGCGATGATGGTAGATACAGTGCGACTGGTATCAGGACCATTTCTTTTGAGATGGAGTCTGGCAAAACTTTCATCTTGAAGGATGTCATGCATGTTCCAGGATTTAAAAAGAATCTTATCTCTGTGGCGATGTTGGAAGACAAGGGATATGATGTTGTCTTTAGCGAGGGAAAGGCTTTCCTGCACAATAAGGCAAATAGTGAAACCTGGAGGATAGGGGTTCGAGTTAAGAACCTTTATCAGTTGCAGGTAAATGGCTGCGCAACAACGATAGGCAAGGCAGAAGGAGTGGTGAGCCGGGATGAGGGTGAGCTATGGCACAGGAGATTGGGCCATCTTCACCATGGTGCTTTGAAAATTTTGCAGTATATTTCTACCAGGCTTCCCAAAGGTACACTCGCGCAATCAGATCAGTGCAAGGGATGTACTTTGGGAAAATTTGTGAAAGCCACCTTTCATGAGAAGAATAGTCGCGCCACGACGATCCTTGAGAGAATTCACACAGACGTGTGTGGACCTTTCTCAGCAGCTTCAACAGCAAAGCACATGTATTATGTGATCTTCTTCATGCAGAAGAAGAGCGAGACATACTCTAAGTTCTGTGAGTTTAAGGCACCGGTGGAGAAAGAATCAGGGAAGCAGGTGAAGGATCTTAGGAGCGATAATGGTGGTCAATTCATCTCTGGTGAATTCAAATACTTTTATAGCATACAAGGAATTTGAAGAGAGCTCATAGCGCCTCATAACCCACAACAGAATGGGGTCACGAAGCGAAAGAACATAACGATCGTGGGTGTTGCATGGGAGATGTTGCATGATCAGGGCCTTCCCATACACTTGTGGGCCGAAGCTTGCAATACTGCGGTTTATGTGCAAAACCGTTGTCCTCAGAGAGTACTTGGCATGAGTACACCCGAGGAAGCATTTCCTGATAAGAAGCCTCATATTTCTCATTTGAAGATTTTTGGCTCATCTGTTTACATTCATGTGATGAAGGATGCTAGGAAGAAGCTAGAGCCGACCACAGAGGTTGGGATATTTGTGGGGTACACAGAAACACCCCACAACTATCGTGTGTATTTTCTAGACAGTTGGAAGACTGTTGTGTGACGGGATATCAAATTTCATGAGGAGAAAGCCATGAAGTGTTCGCTTGAGAGGGAGCCACACTTGCATGCAGATGAGGAGCTATTAGTTCCTAAGGATGAGCCTCAAGATGTGGATCAACAACAAGAGGAGGTTCATGGAGTGGAAGAAACCACTCATGCAGTGCCGACTATCAAAGGGCGGAAGTACACTACAGAAGCTGAGCAACTGAATCTTGATGCAGAGAAGATTGTAGGAGCACCTACATCATAGCGTAGATAGAGACAGTCACTTGACCGATATACTGGATACACGGCTCTCATGAGAAAGTGTATCGTGACAGAACCATCCTCTTTCGAGAAAGTTGTGGAGGACCCTGCATGGGTAGATGCCATGGTGGAAGAGTATGATTCGATTGTTAGAAACAGTGCATGGGAGATTGTCCCAAGGCCAGAAATGAAATTAGTGGTAGGTTCAAGATGGATCTACAAAGTGAAGCAAGCAGCTGACAGGAGTGTCGAGAAGTACAAGGCAAGA
Source organism: Pinus albicaulis (assembly GCA_034641835.2). Taxonomy (NCBI): domain Eukaryota; kingdom Viridiplantae; phylum Streptophyta; class Pinopsida; order Pinales; family Pinaceae; genus Pinus; species Pinus albicaulis. The sequence goes on along the minus strand of CM076581.1, from coordinate 976,486,183 downwards.
TTTGTTGCCCGGGGCTTCTCACAGAGTGAAGGGATCGACTATGAGGAAACCTTTGCACTTGTCGCAAGGTATTCTTCCATACAGAGCATCCTAGCTCTCTCAGCGCAGATGGGATGGAACATTCATCAGATGGATGTGAAGACTGCGTTCCTCAAAGGAGTCATTGAGGAGGAGGTGTACATAGAGCAGCTCGAAGGTTTTGATATCTTCAGCAGCGAGTCGCATGTCTGCATGCTCAAAAGAGCGTTATATGGGTTGAAACAAGCACCTCGTGCTTGGTACACACATATAGACAGTTATCTCACTGGTCTTGGATTCACCAAGAGTGAGGTGGATCCAAACCTATACCAGATTATGGTGGAGGGTAAGTTGCTGATCATTGTACTTTATGTAGATGATTTGATTTTGATGGGCGATGAACAGTTGATACTCTCATGCAAGGCTGATATTGCAAAAGAGTTTGAGATGAAGGAATTGGGCCTCCTTCATTATTTCCTAGGATTGGAAATTTGGTAGCGCAGTGATGGATTGTTTGTGTCTCAAGGAAAGTATGCTGGGGAGATACTGGAGAAGTTCAACATGCAAGGTTGCAAGCCTATCAACACTCCTCTTCTTGGTGGTTGGAGGAAAGCGGATGCTGCATCGACAGAGGTAGTGGATGCCATTGTTTACTGACAGTTGGTTGTTTCGCTCATGTATCTAGTCAATACATGACCTGACATATGCTACATTGTTAACCAGCTTTCACAAGCTATGGTTAAGCCTACCAAGCTCTTTTGGAAGGCGGGGAAGCATGTATTGAGATATCTCAGAGGCACATCGGGATATGGATTATGGTATAGATAGTTGGATGAGGTGAGCCTGCATGGCTTCACGGATGCAGATTGGGAAGGGAGCCCAATGGACAGAAAGATCACATCTGGAGGGATTTTCAGTATCGGTTTGACATCAGTTTCTTGGTACAGTAGGAAGCAGAGATCCGTGGCACTCAGTTCAGCGAAGACCGAGTACATGACAACAAGTTTGGCTGCATGCGAGGCTATATAGATGAGGAAGATCCTGGTCGAGTTGTTCGGTTCACACTTAGATCCTACTATGATATATTGTGATAATCAAAGTTGCATCAAACTCTCAGTTAATCCAGTATTTCATGATAGATCTAAACACATTGACATCTGGTATCATCATATCAGAGATTGTGTGCAACAGAAGATCATGTTACTTTCTTACATTCCTACGGAGGATTAGGATGTTGATATCTTGACGAAGGCGCTCACCAGGAGAAAATTCGAATGCCATAGAGGCAGGATCGGGGTGGCAGATAATCCCTATCTTGTTGAGAGGGAGTGTTTAGATTGCAACAAGATGATATGCTTAGTGAAAAGAGTCGCCTTCACTAACTGGGCCCGCAGACTATTTTTGGTGCAAGTCTATTTTTAGACCCGTCGATCATATTCTATGAGTTGCAGGATGCTATTTATGGATGGTTGGTCAATTTGGAAAAATAGATGGACTTATATTTTTAGACATAATAGGAGGAATCTATTTTTATATTACCAGTCTAAAAATATATATGTTGAATATTATTAGCTCTTAATAATATTTGGACTATAAACATTATCTTATTCTCTTGGAGCACTTTAGTTAAGTGCACAGATGTGGCACAGGAGCTGACAGAAGGAATTACACTATTCCTGAGGGTTAAGTGGAGCTATTGCATGGAGACTTCAGTTAGAACTCATGTGACAGAGTTTGGTGGAGTTATAGAAGTAGTTGGTGGAGTTGTATTCAGTTTAACTCAGTTAGACTCAGTTGAGCCAGTTGTATCTAGTCTAACTGATTGATACACTAGTGAGAGTGGTGTGAATTAATTAGTTAATTAATTCACTAAATAATAACTCATTAATCAACCGAAGAATACATCAGTTAACTACAGTGCATGGCAGTTTCAGTGGAGACCAGTGGAGAGATAGGTGAAAGGGCAAAGTTGGTGTATCGCCTGTGACTATGGTGTTGCATGATTTGAAACACACAAAGGATTGGAGATGCCAATGAGGATTGCGTGAGCAAGGCTGGACCAATTCGAGTTCATTCAAAGCCAATATTCAGCAGGGATTGCAGAGTAGAGGCAGGCTAGCAGGTGGCAAAGATCGCTGCATGGATTTGCTAGATTGGGCCTGATTAGTGTGTAGCGATTGTATTGTACTAAGAGCTTGATATGATCATCTTTGTATGAGGATTTTTACATGATATATATGACATATATTATATATATATAGTTGGGGTTTTTAGCTTCAGGCTTTCCCGTTAAAACACTATGTTCATATGTGTGAATTTTTATGGTTTCAATGTGTGCCTGCAATTGATTTAATTTCCGCAAGTAATGATCAATAGTAGAAGAGATTTTGTATTGTGCATGAAGTCAAATAGTGTGTTATCAGGATAATCTTGGATGTATAAAACAATAGTTATATAATTTTCATAGAAACAACTTGTCACCTGAACAGTTCACTGGAGCAAAAACCATTGCCAACATCCTGAAGTTTCTTGCTAGGGGAATTGTGAAAGGTTTCAAGTTGCCCCTTATTAGCCTCATATTGAATGGAAATCACCAAAACATAATCATGAGCTCCCATTTAACTTGGGAATCCCTTGATTTCTGATAGCAAACAAAATATTCATATATTTTTCTTCTCATTGAATCCATATATTGTAGCATCTGTAACACTATTCTCCACACCTCTTGTTAGACATGACACCCATGAGACAAAATATAAAATAAATTAAATAAATTTAAATATTAATAAGTATAATTAATAATAAATTGATATAATTACATAAGAATATATATAAAAGAAATACCAAGTTCTCTCGCGACATACTCAACCGATGAATTCCGTCCTTATAGGTGCATTATATCGCTCTAGAGTAGTCTTAGTTATTCGTCTTAACTTACTTTTAAGGGTTCAATGACATTCTTTTTCTTCCGCCTATGAACCGTTTTAGTTTTTTGTATCCAATTTCTATTAAAATCAAAATAAATATTATTAAGATACATACACAATAATTAAATTGATCACATCTATTTTCACTCAAAAGTGGTTTTGTGACCTTTAAGGGGTTTGATCCCTCTCAAAGTTAAGATGAATCTAAGCTAGTTAAACTACCCAAATATGCATATTTATTTGTGTTTGCACTAATTAAACTACCCAAATATGTATATTTATTTTTGTATTTTATTATAACTAACATTTGTTTAATTTTGAAAGTATTTTAATAAGAGAGTATAGATTTTCTTAGTTGTTTAAGAATTTTTTTTTTAATAAAATTGTGTAGGATTTTTAATCCATATGAAATTTTGGGTGAGCACTACACCCATATTCATAACTAATAAAGAAATTGATAACAAACAAATACACAAATCTTTAACAGAGAAAAAATACTAATTATTTTTAATAACTCGTTGTTGAGGAGAATGACATAAAAATATGGAGGGCGAATGGAGATGTGGTGTATGTGTTATGATGGTCCTAACACAAACAAAATAAACTCTTGAGGGGGAGATCTAAATCTAGAGGAGATATAAACATTCAGGAAAGCCCGAAAGGTGTGTTGGAGTCATGAAAGGAAGGGCACTTCAAAAAGGACTGAGGTCTATAGCTCCCCAAGAAAGGAAAGGGCTCTCGATGATGTTCCATCTCGGCATAATAAACCACCTCGTATGAAGGTGGGGATGTGTATTTAATTGACTCAGGTGCATCATTTCACTTCACTCCCCATAGGGAGTGGTTCTGCGAGTATGAGAAATATGATGGTGGTGATGTCTTCCTAGGGGATGATAGGAAGGCCAGAATCGTCGGACGTGGAAAGGTCAAGCTGAAGCTACAAGTTGGAAGGATTAGAACACTTCCTGGTGTTCTGCATATTCCTGCATTGGCCAGAAATCTGATTTCTGTAAGCAAGATGGATGATGCAGGTGTAAAAACAGTGTTCGAGAAAGATGCCTGCAAGATGGTTTGGGGAGCACTGGTATTAATGTAGGGAGTTCAGATTGGAAATATGTACAAGCTTTAAGGTAGTACTGTTATTTATGGGTGTAACAGTTATGTGGTTCCTGAAAGTGGAGCGGAAAGCCTAGTGGTCTCTGGAGAAAAGACCATGCCATGGCATCAAAAACTTAGACATATTGGAGAGAAGGGCCTTCGAATACTGCACAGTAATTTTATGATAAAATTTATCTCTAATTTCTCTCTGTATTTCGATTTCGGTGAACATTGCATATATGGGAAGCAGAATCGGGCGAGTTTCCCTTCTGGTGCTAAGAGGGCGAACAAGATATTAGATCTTGTGCATAATGATGTGTTTGGACATCTGTTGGTTCCATATCTAGGTAATTATGTGTACTACTTGTCAATTATAGATGAATTCTCAAGGAATACGTGGATATATTTCTTGAGGAAGAAATATGAATTATTTGACCAATTTAAAGAATTTAAGGCTCTGGTGGAAAACCAGATAAAGAAGAAGATAAAGTCACTGAGGACAGATAATGGTGGGGAGTTCTGCAAGAAGGAATTTGAAGAGTTCTGTAAGAAGTGTGGTATAGCACGGCAGAAGACTACTCCATACACACCTCAGCAAAACGGAGTTGCAGAAAGAATGAACAGAACGCTGATAGAAAAGGCAAGAAGCATGCTCAGTGGTACCGGGTTAGGACAGGGGTACCGGGTTAGGCCAAGAATTTCGGGGTAAATCCAAATGGGAGACCGAGCAAGCACGTAGTTAATAAATCATTCTTATCATGTTGGAGGATACAAACTCACAAAAGAAGACTCACATGACGTATGGACTAGTAAGAAACCCTCTCTTTCACATATGAGGGTATTTGGATGTGATGCATATGTACATGTTCCAAGGGAGAAAATAACCTAGTCAACGTTTGGAAGAGATTTCAATGGATTTTATCACAAGTTTACCTAAGTCCAAAGGAAAGAGTGTCATCATGGTGGTAGTTGATAGACTTACCAAGTATGCACACTTTTGTGCATTATCTCATCCATTTAAAGAAATTACAGTTGCTACTGCATTTATGTAAACAATTCAAAAGCTACATGGAAACCCAAAGATTATTGTAAGTGACAGAGATCCAATTTTTACTGGAAAATTTTGGACGAAATTATTTTCTTTTTTGGGCACTCAACTAGCTCATAGCTCATCTTATCATCCTCAATCTGATGGTCAAACTTAGATAGTGAATAAATGTTTCGAAGGATATCTTCGTTGTTTTATATTTGATAAGAAAAAACAATGGGTCAAGTGGTTACTTCTCGCTGAATGGTGGTATAACACTTCCTTCCATACTATAGCAAAAATGACCCCATTTATGGCACGTTATTGATATCATCCACCATCCATCACATCTTATTTAAGAGAAAATTCTAAGGTTTCAAGCAGTGGAAGATCACATCAAGCATCAATAGAAGTTCTCCAACTCTTAAAGGATAACCTAAATTTGGCACAAAATCGAATGAAACAAGAGGCATATCAACATCGCAACGAGAGAAGTTTTGATGTAGGAGACTGGGTATTTTTACGGCTAGAAAAATACAAACAAATTTCCCTCAAGCAAGATAATAAGAATAATAAATTATCGCCAAAGTACAATGGTCCTTACAAGGTGTTGCAAAAGATTGGTACTATGGCATACAAATTGGAGCTTCCTACTTCTTCGCGAGTTCATCCAGTTTTACATGTTTCATGCTTAAAGAAGGTTATAGGGGACACAATTCTAGTTCAAACAATATTGCTAGAAATTTATGAGGAAGGAAAAATCATATTGGAACCTAAAGCAGTCACGGAAACAAGAACTCGACGACTACGAAATAGATCAATTTTAGAGTATCTCATCAAATGGAAGAACTTACCTAATGAAGATTCTACATGGGAGGATGAGAATTTTATACAGAAGCATCTGGAGCTACTCAAGAGTTGAGGACAACACTTTTTTGAGGGATAGGGGCATGTTAGGTCCCTATATTACTAGTATAGTCCCTTATTGTTGTTAGTGTAACCCCCTTATTGTTTTTGTTGTACCCCTGTAACCCCAATATTGTTATTATGTGCCCTTACATTATTATTTTTAGGTTGGCTAGGATTATATTGTGACACCATGGACTCTTATATATAGAAGGAGGTTTGGTCATTTGTATCATCCAAGAATTGTTCATTTATGTAATGTATTGGAGGTTTCCCCCTCGAAGTGGCTATTTCTAAGGCATTTATCTCTCTTTTCTTCTATTTTCGGAGTTGGTTTCATAGCATGTTCATTATTGATGGTATAGTTTGATTGTTTTCCTTGATCTTATGTATCTTGTGTTTTCTACCATAGAAACTTGTATTCAGGATCTTTTGCTGCAGCCTCCTTTACTTGTTCCTAGAATTTGAATTCCACGTGATTGAAGTATAATTCATACACATAATGCAGTTTTCTACTTAACGCATTGGCAACCCGGTTTTCTTTTCCTTTAATGTGTTGCATTTCAAAGTCAAATTCTCTTAAGAACGCATTCCACTTAGCCTGGCGAGCATTTAAGTCAGCTTGTTTAAAATAGCTGGTCAAGCTTCTTTGGTTAGTTTTCAGCACAAACCTTTTTCCCAATAAGTAGTGCCTCCATATTTTGAGTACATACACCATTGCGGTCAACTCCAGATCATATACAGAGTATCGTTGTTCATGATCTTTTAACTTTCTAGATTCATATGCCATAACCTTCCCATCTTGTGACAACATCGCTCCTAATCCTTATTTGCTAGCGTAGGTGCAAACTTCAAACTCTAAATTTGGATCTGCCACATTCAAAATAGGATTTGTGGTCAGCAATTGTTTTAACTTTTCAAACAATGTTTATTGTCAGATTCACAGTGTTTACTTTCAGATGAACAACTCTATGTTCTTCCTATGTATTATGATTAATTTTATTCTGCATTTTGTATTTCTTTAAGATTAGAAATAATTCTCATTTTTAAGAATAAAATAGAACTCATATTTGCAAATAAATTAGTTCTAATTTTTACTGTTATTTACAATATTGATATTTGGATTCTCAGCACTATCTTTTCTTGGCAATTATTTTCTTGGAAACATTGTTTTTGTTCCCTGGAATAACATACTATGCACAGGTGACCGGACCACCTCAAGAGGGTTCATCCTCTGTCCATGTATTTGATGATACCCAGATCTTAGATCTATCTTTGAAAGGAAAGTTGCCCCTTTTACTTGGTAAAAAATATCACCGATTCAAGGAAGCAGGTATTTGTTCTTAACAGTTAATTTGTTAAGCTGTTTGTAGTCCATACACATTCGCATTGTACCATCCTTCTTGTTTACAAACAACATGGTACACTCTGTGGAGCACAAGAGAATTAATACAATCTTCGGTCCTTTTAATTCTTCAAGGAATATAGTTTTTCAAGGAAAACTTCATGAGGAAATCCACAGGATGCTTCTCAACACTTATGGATGCAATCCATAGTAAACCTGTTGACAGACTAGTGCATCTTAACCAGGGGGAGTCGAATTAGTGACTTGCTTGCATAGCCAAATACCCAATAACTTTGGAAGCAATTGGTTGAGCTAACCCCTCGTGTGTGGGTGTTTAATACAAAAAACAGTGCACCACAAATGAAGTGGCCTAGGAATAAACACACGGTGGGAAACATTTGGCAGCGATGGGTAGCAGACAACTTTGTATGGTGGATCATCATGGTTTCGATAAGTTGTCCCTAGCTAGTAACATCAATCTTTGGGCTAATAATGATTGACCCTTAGCCATCAATGTTGGAGCCAAATGGTTGCTTGTTAGGGAGTCTATGGTTTCCCACACCTTTTCTTTTATAGCTTTTCTAGCATAGAGAAACCCTGAGATTTTTTAAAGTAGCGTGGACATGTTGGAGAGAATGTAGGTTGTTCCTTACTCATGGTACATGGGGTCCCTTCGTATCTTAAGTCACTATTTTTTCCATAACCTTTAATGTGCTACATTTCAAAGTCAATTTCTCTTAAGAACACATTCCACCTAGCCTGGCGAGCATTTAAGTCAGCTTGTTTAAAATAGCTGGTCAAGCTTCTATGGTTAGTTTTTAGCACAAAAATTTTTCCCAATAAGTAGTGCCTCCATATTTTGAGTACATACACCATTGTGGTCAACTCCAGATCATATACGGAGTATCGTTGTTCATGATATTTTAACTTTCTAGATTCATATGCCATAACCTTCCCATCTTGTGACAACATCGCTCCTAATCCTTCTTTGCTAGCGTAGGTGCAAACTTCAAACTCTAAATTTGGATCTGCCACATTTAAAATAGGAGTTGTGGTCAGCAATTGTTTTAACTTTTCAAACAATGTTTATTGTAAGATTCACAGTGTTTACTTTCAGATGAACAACTCTATGTTCTTCCTATCTATTATGAGTAATTGTATTCTGCATTTATGTATTTCTTTAAGATTAGAAATAATTCTCATTTTTAAGAATAAAATAGAACTCATATTTACGAATAAATTAGTTCTAATTTTTACTGTTATTTACAATATTGATATTTGGATTCTCAGCACTATCTTTTCCCGGCAATTATTTTCTTGGAAACATTGTTTTTGTTCCCTGGAATAACATACTATGCACAGGTGACCGGACCACCTCAAGAGGGTTCATCCTCTGTCCATGTATTTGATGATACCCAGATCTTAGATCTATCTTTGAAAGGATAGTTTCCCCTTTTACTTGGTAAAAAATATCATCGATTCAATGAAGCGGGTATTTGTTCTTAACAGTTAATTTGTTAAGCTGTTTGTAGTCCATACACATTCACATTGTACCATCCTTCTTATTTACAAACAACACGGGTGCCCCCAGGGTGACACAGTAGGACGAATATGTCCCTTGTCCAATAATTCTTCAAGGAATATAGTTTTTCAAGGAAAACTTCATGAGGAAATCCACATGATGCTTCTCAACACTTATGGATGCAATCCATAGTAAACCTATTGACAGATTAGTGCATCTTACTCAGGGGGAGTCGAATTAGCGACTTGCTTGCATAGCCAAATACCCAATAACTTTGGAAGCAATTGGTTGAGCTAACCCCTCGTGTGTGGGTGTTTAATACAAAAAACAGTGCACCACAAATGCAGTGGCCTAGGAATAAACACACAGTGGGAAACATTTGGCAGCGATGGGTAGTAGACAACTTTGTATAGTGGATCATCATGGTTTCGATAAGTTGTCCCTAGCTAGTAACATCAATCTTTGGGTCAATAATGATTTACTGAAGTAATGAGGTTGCTGGTATATGTAAAATGTTGTGATATTAAAGACTGTCTCCATTAAATAAAATAAAATAATATCAAAAGACATTATTATTTCTTAAGATATGGAGAAACGGTGAACGTGAAAGGTTATAGAGTGCCGTCCATGGGTCGGTGTAGAGATCACCCGCCAAAATGGGCGTGGACCCGAAAACCCAACGACCCAATTCTTTTATAATTTATTTGTTGGAGAGTTGATATATATATAATAATAATCAATCATACTAATTTGGCTTAAAATGATTCAATATAACAAGCATAGCATCATAGAGATCTATTTGGGAGTGAGCTAGTCTTCTTCTCCGCCATAAATAAATTTCGCTGGCGGTTGGAATATCTTGATGGAGAGCCGTAGCAAAAAATAAGAATTCAGTTGGTTTCCGATGATACAAGAATTCATGTGGCAACAAGAAAGAGAAAGAGAAAGAGATGAAAATAATGACAATTGCGGAAGAAGAAGCAAGAGGAGGAAGTGTTTTGATGTAGACGACGACCAACGCAAATTGAGTTCCGTGTTCACCCCTGAATGGAGAGAAGCTGTGACTACCTTTGCACAAAACATTCCAATGGACCTTCTCATTCGAGAGTTTAATCGTTATTACAAAAACATACCCGCGATTTCATCTGACAAAGATTGTAAGGCCGTTGCCCTTGTTGAAAAAGAAAAAGAAAAAGAAAATGGTGATCATGGAGTGAGTACTGTTTTTGATTTTCCAGATGATGTAATAGGTAACATTCTTTCCAAAATCAGAGTGACTGAGATTTTAGCCTCTTGGTCTATAAGCGATGATTGGGCCAGAGTTTGTGCTTCCGAACAATTGCGGTGTGAAAATGTAAAGGTTGAGAAGTTCATTGTGATTAATAACAGTAACTTAGATATTTGGGCTTTTAGCCTTGTCTCAAAACGCTGGCTTCTCTTGAACCTCCCTTGCGATTGGGAAGAGTTGGGCATGAAGACTCTGGGCGTGAAAGCTACTTTTGATGGCTTATTTTTGGTAGCCCGGTCCGACTTCAATTTATTTGTTGTTAATCCTCTGAAATCTCAACTCATAAGTTTGCCCACCATTATTTTACCACACAATTTTGAAGACCTTTACTCTCTCGTTGTTGATGGAACAGCAGAGATGCTACTCGATTGGGTCACGGGTGTTTTTCAGGTTTATTTTTTCGGTAATTGTGAGGCTGCAGGAGGTCCACGATATCCACGAGAGTCGTCCAATTTGGGGCGATCCATCCGACGGTAGTTGCTCCACGAAACTGTGCGGAAGATAACTCGAGGAAATCGTACTCCTCGCCCACCATTCATCGTCCTCCGATGCATTTTCAGCCGTTGATCTCCTCCTGAGATCTGACGGTCCAAGTCACTTACCTCTTTGCTAGTTGACTTTGTACCTCCATGTCACCCGTTCCACGTGTTTGACGTATTTTTCCTCCGCCATTATACATTTCATTCGTTATTCAAAATTCACTGTTTACGTTAAAAACCTTCACCAGTCCATCCTCCATCACTTCACTATGTTTTAATCACCACCCTGCATTGTTTCATCATTTCTCCATGTCTGCACAACTATTTTCATCGATCCCGCCACGTCCATCATCCCCAAGCTTGGTTTTCCTAGCGAGTTTGTGGGTTTTGCAGGGTTATAGCGGCGGAAAATGGCCAGGATTTACAATCTTCATTACATTAACAGAGAACACATCAAAGGACCATTTTTCAGGGGCTGTAATTTTGAAAGAAGGCCTGGGAAGATATGTCGACAAGACTTCCATTAAAGAAGCAGGGTTAAAATCTGTTGAACCCTCCAGAGTCATTCAAAGCACAGATCGCACATATGGAGATATTAATGGAGCAGTAGAGAAATATCAGTGGATGATCAAGGAATTCAACATTCAGCATTGAAGATCTTAAACCATAATTCAGAGTTAGAAGGCAGAGGGTACCATTCGCAGAAAAAATACCTTAAGGCTTTCTTTTCAGCACAATTCTCTTTTAGAAAAGGACGAAATTTCTATGAGATTTTACTTCTTTGCCGTGTCCCTGAAGAGATTTCTACCCAGTGCATTTATTTCAGTAAGCAGGCATCGGAGTACATACACACTACAAATTCATTCAGCATATGTGCGTGCACGTTTCTTCCATCTTGTCTTAATGAGACAATTAAATGTTCATCACCTACTCCCTTTTCGAGCTTTCTTTTTCTCCTATAAAGCTCCCGAAGAACAGAGGATTTAAGGTTCCATATTTTATCAGAAAATTATGCAATGAAAGGATTTTTGTATACATTTTGTTGAACTCTTGTATGAAGGCTCAGAGCCCGTAGGGTCTCAGTGAGGAGGAGTTCCATCGCTTAAAGAGGATTATGGTCTTTGGTATTTCACAGTTTGTAACTTTCTCTTATATGTGTTATTTTAATAGATCATTTCATCTCCTCCATCTTTCCTGTATCATGTTTATGGAATGCGAGTGGCTCACTGATTTTTGGTATGGATTTATCCTAGTTGATACCCATGCTCGGATTAGTCAAGCGCTTTAAATATGGCTCAGGCATGATATTTTGTTCCACTATTCATCTAAACCACACTTCTGCTATATAGTTTCTTTGGGAGGGTGTTTTTAAAATGCTATTGTCATGAATGGATTCTTAAATTGGTAAGCCCATTACATGGTGATATTTTGTATCTGGATATCAGCTCAAGGAAAACTAATATTCTCTCAATATTTCATTCACTACATACACCTTCTGATAATTTATTTCTGTGAGGTATTTCTGAATTGGCCCTTTTTACAGTAAGTTGTCTTTGAATTGTCTGTTGCTTTTATATTGGAGTTTTTCATGTTGCCTCTGCAATATTCCTTTCTCTATGTCAATTTCTGAAGGTCTTGGTCCCATTCAGATCAATATTCCTTGTTTTTCAGAAAATAGCATGAGAGATTTTTATCGATAACTTCCTTTGTTATACCATATGCTCCTTGCTAATATAAGATGTCCTAGGTTCTGGTCTTTCACAACTCAAGGCTGTCTCTAGGAACAACAACATCTTTTTGGCGCCGTTTCCGGGGAACGAAGTTGAGAAAATTTAAATCCCTGGGCCTCGACAAAATATAATTCATTCTTCAAGTAGGTGAGTATGGAGAGTTGAGAGTTGTAGATCCCTCACCTTGGCGACTCCACATTTTTTTATTAGATAAATTCATTTGCAGTCCTGGCTCCTCGTAAGCCACACCTGAGGTCATATACATCTCAGCCAAAGACACCTTCAGTGTCTGACCTGAAAATATCATACATAGAAGAAATTGGAGGGAAAGAAAATCAGTCCACTCTGAAATCCCTGAATTGTCTATAGAAAACTTTCCATCCTCTTCTTCTCAAATAGCCCAAGTGCTAGTTCCCGACTCCACTGTGGGAGATACCGATTATTATTCAAATAGTCCACCCCGAGGAGGTGCCAGAAATAAAGAAAATTTTCACCCTACTCCTGAGGTCGAAGAGGTTAAGGAAGTCATCGAAGTATCTGCTATCAATAGACCATTGTTCCCCTCAACACCTCAAGCTGTTGTTCATTATATTCCTATTGTTATTCATACTCCACTACCACCTCCTCTTACTCATCAAGCTATTGCACTACCTCCACTCCCTCCAATGGCCAATGTCCCAGGATTATTTCTAAATAAATATGCCCCTCTGGCATTACCCAAAGTGTTGAATGATATGCCACAAGATTATCTAAAGATTTTTCCTAGATTCAATGGGGAAAACGAGATTGATGCTCAAAAAAATCTTGAGATCTTCTGTGCTTTTGCAGAGAATTTTAATGTGGAACATTTAGATGTGGTCTTAAGGCTGTTTGTCCAATCTCTTGATGGTGAAGCTCGAAAATGGTTTAAGACATTGGAAGGTCATTCTATTACCACTTGGGAAATAATGGAAGATACTTTTCTCAGAAAATGGGGAGAGAAGAAGGACCATGGACATTGTCTTACTGAGTTCAATACACTCAAGAAAAGACATAATGAAGGAGTGTTAGAATTTATCAAAATATTTAACAAATTGTATCCGAGTCTTCCTGCTGATATGAAACCTCATCAAACTACTGCTAAGGTTTTTTTTGTAGCAGAGTTTGATTCAGAATTTGGTTTCTCTCTCAGAGAAAGAAAGCCTGCTACTCTAGATGATGTCCAGAAAAATTCATTAGAGTTGGAAGAAAACTTTTCCTCCACTGGCAAATCAAAGGGAAAATATGAACAAGATACTAGAAGAAGGGGCAAAGAGGAGGTATCTACCTCCTAACAAGACAGAGACTCAGCTAATGCCAGAATTGAAGAAATGAGAAAAATGATTAAGAACCTTTCTGGTAAACTGGTCAAACTTGAATTGGAGGCCAAGAACTCAGCCTCCAAGAACTTCCACAATGCTCCAAACAGAGGTTACAATCCTCAGTACAGGAAACCACCCTTGCAGATATTTCCAAGGGAGCCAAAGGAGCAACAAGATCAGGTACCACACCCATTGTACTTGGAAGCTCCAGTAGGCGATCCTACTGAAGACACTGCCTATGGACTGGAGGATGCAAATCTTTCTTTTTCAAATAGAGATGGAGAAGAATGCCCCTTGCGAGGAAATGATGGAGCCGAGTGCTCATTACAAGAAGAAGAAAAGGCCAGAGACACAAAAGACACATAAATTGATCATTATTGTAAACAATTTTCTGATTTCATGCAAGCACAGTTCAATAGAAGATATGATCTCAGATCTTCTAGGAAGAGGACTCGTACCCAAGATCAAGAAGAAGAGCTACCCCAGAAGGAAGCACCTACTTAGAAGGAGTCTACAATGTAGAAAGTAACAGACAAAGGTAAGGGCCCTCTAAACAAACCTTTGCAGTCTAATGATCAAATTCCTTCTTCTTCAAAAGTAGTTACTCCCCCTAATGCCAAGTCTGTGTCGAAAGAAGTCAAACCTTCAACCAAAAATAAAGAGTCAAAAGAGGTTGTAATTGAAAAGTCGTCTCCTATATTCAGTCTGCAAAAGGAACTTGAGAAGGTCAAAATTCCAGTTCCCTTGACTGAACTATTGAAGCAACCTGCATATCAATCCCAAGTCACCTCTTTCATGTTCCCTTCAGAAGCTGCACTCACCCCAGATAGTCTCAACCTTCAAGAAGAAAGACCCATGGTTGTCTTTGGTCCACATGTTGAGGAATTATATGCTTCTACTCCTCCCTTCTATGTGCCTCTATTAATTCATGACCTACTATTACATAATTGTATGTTAGATTCTGGAGCTTCCCATAATCTATTTCCTTTGTCAGTCATGGAACAACTAGGATTACAAATCACCAGTCCATACAAGGACTCTATTCATTTGATTCCAAAATATTTAAATGCCTAGGGATGATCAAATATTTGGTGGTCAATTTGGCCCAAATTCCAGCAAAAAGTGTGGTAATGGACATCGTGGTGGCGGACATCCCAGCTCGCTTTGGCATGTTACTGTCAAGGTCCAAGGGAACAAAAATTGGTGGGTCAATTAAGTTGGATCTAACATATGCCACTATCCCAGTTTTTGGTGGCCAAGAGAGGAGGTTGTACAGGGAGACTAGATTTGTCAAGATGGTGACTAAGGCTGACAACTATGTTAATTCACTATTCTACAGTAAAGAAGGAGATTTCTCATGCTTGATGCTAGAAGAAGATCAAGATTATGCTCATGAACCATCCTTCTGCCATATCAAGACTCAGCAGCCCTCAGAGAGCCATGAAGAAGGAATCTGGACACTTCATTTTGATGGAGCAAATTCAAGAGAAGGTAATGGAGCTGGAATACTATTGATTTCTCCTACAGGGAAATGGATCCCATTGTCCTTCAAGCTAGAATATGAAGCTACTAATAATGTGGTTGAATATGAAGCACTTATGTTGGGATTGCAGATAGCTAGGAGCATGAACATACAAAGTTTAAAAGTTCTGGGAGATTCAGAATTGGTGGTTAGACAAGTCCGGAATCAGTGTCAGACCAAACATCCTCTTCTGAGGGCTTATATAAATGAAGTTTGGGACATGGTGGAGAATTTTTTCTTAGCATTTAATATCCAGTTCATGCCCCAAGAACAGAATAGGATGGATGATTCCCTTGCTGTGGCTACTAGTACATTTCGTCCACCTCAGAACCCTCTTTTAAGATATGAAGTTGAGGTGCGTTATCGGCCGTCAATCCCAGTTAACATCAAACATTGGCAGGTATTTGAGGATGAAGAACAGATCAAGAGATTCCTAGAAACAGTAGGAGAATTCTCAAATATGGAGATTGATGTTGAAGAAGAAGGAGAAGTTGAAGACACTTCAGAAAGAAATTGGGAGGAGAAAATGGCAGGTAATAAAGTGCTGCAATTGAAGGGAAACATTATACCTAGAGGACTGGTGCCTCTAGAAATATTATTTGACAAGAATGATGTCCCACTGCAGCCAAGCAAAGTGGTAGAAGAAAATCAGGTAGAAGACCTGAATCTTGGTACTGATGCTGACCCCAAAATTGTAAAATTGTCCAAGAAAATTACAGAAGAATATAAAAAGCTATATTCGAAGTTATTTCAGTCCTACAAAGATGTGTTTGCATGGTTGTATCAGGACTTGAAAACTTTTGATATCAGTATAATGCAGCACAAAATTCCACTAAAGGGAGATGCTAAACCTCACAAGAAGAAGCTCAGACAGATAAATCCCCTGCTGCTTCCTTCTATTGAGAAGGAAATTAAGAAGCTGCTAAACACCAAAATAATCGTGCCATTGAGGTACTCTAAATGGGTGGCAAACCTGGTCCCTGTCCGAAAGAAGAATGGAGAAATAAGGCTGTGTGTGGATTTTTCAAAATTTAAACAGAGCATCCTTAAAGGATAATTATCCACTGCCTAAGATGGATCACATCCTGCAGAAGGTGGTTGGAGCTTCTAGGATGTCAATGATGGATGGATTCTCTGGTTATAACCAGGTGGCTGTACTTCCAGAAGATCAAAAGAATACTGCTTTCACCACACCATGGGGTACATTTATGTATGCCGGGATTCCTTTTAGACTGATGAATGCAGGGGCCACTTTTCAGAGGGCCATGGACATTGCTTTTGTTGGGGAGCAAGATAAATTCATGGTAGTCTACCTCGATGATATCACTGTATTTTCAAAGAATGATATTGAGCACATTGAGCATCTGCGTAGAACCTTTGAGAAATGCAGAAGGTATGGTCTTTCTCTGAATCCTCAGAAGTCATTATTTGCATTAGAAGAGGGTAAAATTTTGGGACACATTGTGACTAAAGAAGGGGTGAAGATAGATCCTAAGAGGGTAGAGGTTATAAATGGTATTTCTTTTCCCAGAAATAAGAAGGAGGTATAGGTGTTCCTAGGGCATATTAATTTCCTGAGAAGGTTTATTCCTAACTATGCTGAAATAGTTAGACATATAACTGACATGCTGAAGAAAGATAATGAAGTTAAATGGTCCCAAGAATCACGAGAGGCATTTACAAGAATAAAAAATGCTTTTGCAGAAGCCCTTATACTAGCTGGACCAAATTATGCTAAACCTTTCATGATATTTTCTTTTGCATCACCTCATACAATAGCAGGAGTTTTATTGCAGAAAAATGAGGAAGGGTACGAGCAGCCCATCACCTTCTTCAGTCAGGTACTTCGTGATGCAGAATTGAAATATAACATATTGGAAAAGCAAGAATACACCTTAGTAAAATCCCTCAAAGCATTCCACATCTATATCTTGCAGTCCCATATCACTGCATTTCTGCCTACAGCTGTTGTAAAAGATATTCTTATCCAAGGGGATAGTGAAGGAAAAAGGGGGAAGTGGATTGCCAAAATACAGGAATATGAATTAGACATCCACCCTACTAAGCTGATCAAAGGAAAAGGGCTAGCCAAAATCTTATCTGAATCAAACTATCAAGCTCTGGGTATAAATTTGTCCATAATAGCAGGTGAGGAATCTGAAGAGAAAGAAGAGCGACATGGAATTGGGGTAGCTACTCCTGGAACACATATAAAGTACCTCACCAGTCAGTGGTACAAAGAGATAGTAGAATATCTCCTCACACTCAGCTGCCCTCCAAGATGTGATAAAGCTAAATATAGAACGCTGATATTGAAATCACAAAAGTACATAGTCACCAATGGTCTGCTATACTGGCGAGATCCCTCAGGCATCCTACTCCTGTGTCTCACAGAGGATGAGGTAGAGAGTATTATAGCTAAATTTCATGAAGGAATTTGTGGGGGTCACTACAGCTGGAGGGCCACTGCTCAAAAAATCCTGAAGGTTGGTTTTTATTGGCCCAAGCTTTTTGGAGATGTTTTTTCCTGGGTTAGAGCTTGTGAGAAGTGTCAAAAATTTGCTGAAAGACAGAAATTGGCACCTATGCCCATGATTCCCGTGCACGTGGATGAACCATTCCGACAATGGGGAATTGATTTTATAGGTGAGATACACCCCCCATCAAGTGATTAGCATAAATGGATATTAACTGCCACTGATTATTTCACAAAATGGGTGGAAGCCATACCTGCGAGGAATGCCACAGATAATGTGATAATAAAGTTTATGGAAGAAAAAATCATATCCAGGTTTGGCTGCCCTGCCAGAATAGTGACTGATAATGCACAGACCTTCAAATCTGCAAATTTTGTGAGCTTCTGTCAGTAGTATAACATCACACCAAGTCACTCTATAGCCTATTATCCACAGGGAAATGGCTTGGCAGAGTCTTCCAATAAAACCCTGGTTAGAGCACTGAAGAAGGCTATAAATGAAAACCAGAAAAATTGGGATTCCCAGTTGAAATTTTCTCTGTGGGCCAATAGAATTACCAGAAAGAGAGCAACTGGGAAATCCCCATATGAATTATTATATGGGAAGGCAGTAGTATTCCCTATTCAATTAGCCCTACCAGTAGCTAGATTCATGCAGGAAAGTCAAGAAGAGCCTGAAGATATGACTAGAAGAATAAATCAGCTAGTGGAATTGGAAGAAACGCGGAACCAGGTAAGTCAAAGGCTGACAGAGTATCAGGAGGAGATGAAATACCTTTTTGATCAGCATGCTAAGGACAGGAACCTACAGAATGGTGATTTAGTACTCAGGTGGGATATCCGGAGAGATGAAAAAGGAAAACATGGTAAATTCGACCCACTCTGGTTCGGCCCATTCAAAATTGTGGAACAGGGAGGTAACAACACTTTCAAGTTGGAGAATTTACAGGGTGAATTGCTTGACGCCCCTGTAAATGGTCAGTTTCTTAAACCCTACTTCCAGTTCTAATTCAGGCAGAGATATCCTGATGTATCATACTGTAAATTGGTTTCTTGTTTTCCCCGTTGTTTGAATAATGTGGGTGTCGTGATGAATTATGAAAAAGAAAAAGTAGAAGTGATGAAGAGCAGAGTTCACACAGAAGATTATTAGGTGGTCTGCGAAGTTCTCGACACACTTAGGGATGAACGTGTCGTCCCCAGGTGGAGCCAATGTTGATCACGTCACCATTCTATTAAAATATTGACAAGCAATCCTGCCTAAACCCGTCAAATCCCCTCTTTTTTTCCCTGAGAAATTCATTTCCTGCTCATCATTGCCTTCTCTCATCCTCAAAACTGTATGAACAGGCCGAAATCCCACATTATAATATATTTAAGGCTTAGCACCTTTCGGCCCTAGCCCCTGCACCTTTTACTCCACATGACCAGAGGTCAAAACTGAGTGCTAGCCATAAAAGCGCTTGTCACATATGTATATCGGGCGTGTTTACAACCGTCGATCTGTACAGATCTGACGGCATTCGCAAGTATTCATTGCAGCAGTGGCCCACTCCATTCATCACCCGTATCGCCTGTCTGCCGTCCATTTAAACCGCAGATCAACGGCTCACAATACTCCCGCCCTGGTGGTCCCTGCTCCGTGCACTGTACAAAATCGGTGGTTTATATCGCACCGCCTTTCCGAGGCAGGCGATATTTCTCATTTCAGAGTGATTCCATACATCATTTGCCGCGTGTCCCCGTGTATGGCTCAAAAACTGCCCTCCATCGCGCGTTATCGTTTGTCCGTAGACACGGCGCGATATCCACGAGAGTCGTCCGATTTGGGGCGATCCATCCGACGGTAGTCGCTCCACGAAACTGTGCGGAAGATAACCCGAGGAAATTGTACTCCTCGCCCATCGTTCATCGTCCTCCGATGCATTTTCAGCTATTGATCTCCTCCTGAGATCTGACAGTCCAAGTCACTTACCTCTTTGCTAGTTGACTCTGTACCTCCACATCACCTGTTCCATGTGTTTGACGTATTTTTCCTCCGCCATTATGCATTTCACTCGTTAGTCAAAATTCACTGTTTACATTAAAAACCTTCACCAATCCATCCTCCATCGCTTCACTATGTTTTAATCGCCACCCTGCATTGTTTCATCATTTCGCCATGTCTGCACAACCATTTTCATCGATCCTGCCACGTCCATCATCCCCATGCCTAGTTTTCCTAGCGAGTTTGCAGGTTTTGTAGGGTTACAGAGGCAGAAAACGACCAGGATTTACAGTCTTCATTACAGTAACAGAGAAAACATCAAAGGACCATTTTTCAAGGGCTGTAATTATGAAAGAAGGCCCGGGAAGATATGTCGACAAGACTTCCATTAAAGAAGCAGGGTTAAAATCTGTCGAACCCTCCAGAGTCATTCAAAGCACAGATTGCGTAGATGGAGATATTAATGGAGCAGTAGAGAAATATCAGTGGATGATCAAGGAATTCAACGTTCAGCATTGAAGATCTTAAACCATAATTCAGAGTTAGAAGGCAGAGGGTACCATTCGCAGAAAAATTACCTTAAGGCTTTCTTTTCAGCACCATTCTCTTTTAGAAAAGGACGAAATGTCTATGAGATTTTACTTCTTTTCTGTGTCCCTGAAGATATTTCTACCCAGTGCATTTATTTCAGTAAGCAGGCAGTAGATTACATACAACACTACAAAGTCATTCAACATATGGGTGTGCACGTTTCCGCCATCTTGTCTTAATGAGACAATTAAATGTTCATCACCTACTCCCTTTTCGAGCTTTCTTTTTCTCCTATAAAGCTCCCGAAGAACAGAGGATTTAAGGTTCCAGATTTTATCAGAAAATTATGAAGTGAAAGGATTTTTGTATACATTTTTTTGAACTCTTGTATGAAGGCTCAGAGCCCGTAGGGTCTCAGTGAGGAGGAGTTCCATCTGTTAAAGAGGATTATGGTCTTTGGTATTTCACAGTTTGTAACTTTCTCTTATATGTGTTATTTTAATAGATCATTTCATCTCATCCATATTTCCTATATCATGTTTCTGGAATGCGAGTGGCTCACTGATTTTTGGTATGGATTTATCCTAGTTGATACCCATGCTCGGATTAGTCAAGCGCTTTAATTATGGCTCAGGCATGATATTTTGTTCCACTATTCATCTAAACCATACTTCTGCTATATTAGTTTCTTTGGGAGGGTGTTTTTAAAATGCTATTGTCATGAATGGATTCTTAAATTGGTAAGCCCATTACATGGTGATATTGTGTATCTGTATATCAGCTCAAGGACAACTAATATTCTCTCAATATTTCATTCACTACATACACCTTCTGATAATTTATTTCTGTGAGGTATTTCTGAATTGGCCCTCTTTACAGTAAGTTGTCTCTGAATTGTCTGTTGCTTTTATATTGGAGTTTTGCATGTTGCCTCTGCAGTATTCCTTTCTCTGTGTCAGTTTCTGAAGGTCTTGGTCCCATTCAGATCAATATTCCTTGTTTTTCAGGAAATAACATGAGAGATTTTTATCGATAACTTCCTCTGTTATACCATATGCTCCTTGCTAATATAAGATGTCTTAGGCACTGGTCTTTCACAACTCAAGGTTGTGTCTAGGAACGAAAACACCATGAATATGGCCATCTCTTTCAAGACTTCCCATTAATTGTAGTCGAATCCTGCAGTGGCAATGGGCAAGGATAGTGATGGCTTCCAATCAGTCCAAGGGTGTCGTTCCAAGCTAACCCGATTTCCGCAGGCCACTCCTCCTGACCGCTTAGTCTCTCAAGCACATAGTCATCCTCGGTCGCCTTAGGCCTCAGCTTCCCCCATCAAATCGGTGCCCCATGAATCTAAGAACTCCTTTGAAGTTTTGGCTGATGAATCCCTGGCCCTCATCACCACCCCCCCTCTTCCCAAGCTCTCCCCTCTTCATCCTAGGTCACTCCACAACATATGGACAAAGATAAGTTACTCTCCACCCTTGGGGATAAGCTCTCCTTAAAAGGAAGATACTAGAACACACTGAATGAGATAGAAAAACACAAGAAATCCTAAGTCAAACAAGAAAGATACTAGAAGTTGAGGAGTGATAGAACATGTTCGGCATAGAGGAGAAAAATTTGCTTGAAATCTTCAAAAGATCGAGAAAAACATGCATCAAGGATATTCCAGTTAACCAACTGAACCACTTTGGAACCCTCTTTACTCAATGGGTGGCTCGCTCTGGATGAGCAGAATCAGATCTCAATAATAATGGTATAGAGGGGAATCCCTTCAGCATCATCATTCAAGACCTTAAAGGAAACGAGAAAAGAAAGAAGGGCCGCAAACCCACCAAAGAGCTTATCTGTGAAGCAGGAGAACTTTTGCTAAACTTAGGAAAAATTTGACAATTGACAGATTTCTTTCCCAACTCCGATGCACCTTCTTCATGAAGATCATGTCATGGAATATCAGGGGCTTCAGTAGCCCAGGGAAGATCCAATTCCTTCTTGATAAATTCAGAAGGTACAATCGAGAGATAGTCATCCTACAAGAGATGAAGGTGCCCACTGGAAAGGTTCAGGAAAATAGCCAAATATGCTGGAGAAACAACAAAGTTATGACATTCGAAGCCACCGAATCTGCGGGGGGTCTTGAAATTCTCTGGGACCCAAGGAGGGTTTATGGGCCGCCCACGGCTCATGACAAAGCAACATTCCTCATGCACCTACAACATCTCAGCAGATCATGGGCTCATCAAGATTGGATCCTGGGAGGTGATTTTAATCTGATCCGTAATCTGGAAGAAAACCGTGGGGGGGGTCTAGCATCTTGACCCAGCCTCGCATGCCTTAAATGAAACTATAGAGAATCTCCGCCTCATGGATGTCATCCCCCGCCAAGGTCTACACACTTGGAACAATTGCTGGGGGGGAGAGCACCAAATCACCTCTAGGTGGGTTGGCCATTCCTTAGCCAAGACATATGGGAGTTGGTGGAGGAGTCGTGGAAGCTTCGTCAGGTGTGGTCTGGCCTCAATGCCACTTTCATCGCCCTCATTCCCAAATTTCAGGAGGCAACGAGACTGGGGAAATTTCGGCACATCTCCCTCTATAATGTGATTTACAATATATTATCCACCATCATGGTCTACAGGCTCAAGCTGTTGCTCCATTGCATCATTATTTATGAGCATTCGGGGTTCGTGGAGGGTCATCAAATCTTGGATGGTATTGTCTCTACGCACGAGACCATCCATTCTATCAAATCTCATAAGCTGCGTGGAATGTTGTTGAAATTAGACCTAAGAAGGCATATGACCGCCTTAGTTGGGAGTATCTTTTGGAAGTCCCGCGGGCTTTTGGTTTTGCAGCTGATTGGATTCAATGGGTAAAATCAATGATCTCTACTCCATTGTTCTCCTTCCTTATTAATGGCATGCCTTTATAAACCTTCTAGTCCTCTATGGGAATTCGTCAAGGTGATTCATTCTCCCCCTTCCTGTTCATTATTGCTGCTGAAGGATTGGGTTGCCTTCTCAAGGTGACCAAACAATCCCATCAAATATCAGGGCTTCATCTGCCAAGATCAAACATTGACATGACTCCCCAGTAGTTTGTGGACGATAATCTCCTCTTTGGTATTGCGACTATGAAAGAAGCCTTCTATCTCAAAAACATCCTGGAAGTATTCCAGGAAGCCTCAGGTATGATCCTTAATAATATTGAGTCATATATCTTCTTATTCAACACTCCTCGTCCTGTGCAATCTTTCTTAGCTAGAACCCTGGGCTTCAACATAGGCTCTCTCCCCTCTAAATATATGGGTGTTTCTCTTGTCGCGTATGGAATGGTGATTTTGGATTCATATTGGTGGGTAGATTGAATGAAAATGAATCATGGAAAGGGAGAGGGAAAGCGATGTTTGGAAAACTACCAAAAGTCCCCCATTGTTCATTGGGTATATGGAAGAGATTTGGTAGCCAAATTTGGAAGAAAACTACCAATAGCCAAATTTATATTTTAGTTTCGATACCAATTTTCATTGGAAAGAAGTTTTAGCCAAATTTTGTTAGGTCCCTATATCACTAGTATAGTCCCTTATTATTGTTAGTGTAACCCCCTTATTGTTATTATTGTACCCTTGTAACCCCCATTTTGTTATTATTGTGCCCTTAAATAATTATTGTTAGGTCGGCTAGGATTACATTGTGGCCCACTAGGATTACATTATGGCCCCATGGACTCCTATATATAGAAAGGAGGTTTTGTAAATTATATCATCCAAGATTTTTTCATTTATGTAATGTATTGGAGGTTTCCCCCTCGAATTTTCTTATTGATAAGGCGTTGATATCTCTTTACTTCTATTTTTGGAGCTGGTTACAAAACATTTGGTATCAGAGCTTTGGATTCTAGGGTTTCGCTGCTCCAAACAGGTCATCGTGGAATTTTCGCTATAAATTTTTTTCTACGAAGTTTCAGAAGCTGAAATTTTTAGGGTGCAAAGCTGAAATCCTGAGGAAGATTGTCTTAAAATTTCAGAGCTTGTTTCGTAATATTTGAGGAGATATGATCTGTGGAAGTTAGGTCTTGTTTTAGGCTCCTAAACAGGTCATCGTGGAATTTTTGCTATAGCTTTGTTTCTACGAAGGTTCAGAATCTGAAATTCATATCGTGCGAAGCTGAAATCTTGAGGAAAGGCATAAAAAAATTTGAGATCTTGGTTCAAAATATTTTTGGATATATGATCTGTGGAAGGTAGTGCTTTTTCAGGCTCCTGAATTTCATCTCAAAGAGCTGATCATGGGAAAAGTTCAATAACTCTCTCTCTGGGCATCGGATTGGAGTGCCATAAAAATTGGTTGCAAGTGCACAAACCGTATTTTCTTGGCTATCAATTTCAGAGACAAATAACAAAACAGTGACACGTGGCAAGTTGTACAAGTTCGCTCTACTGAACCAGTCCATAATTAGGTCATTGTGGGAGATTGGACACAACTTTGTCTTGGAGAATCCAAATCAGGTTAGCCCTGTGGCATTCAAAAGAGAATTCAGAGGGCTACTTCAGTGATGAATTTAAGATATAGAAGAGCGACAATAATAGAGATAATACAATTTAAATATCGACCTCCTCAAAAGCAAGTAAAAAGTGTGTATTTTTTTTTTTTTTTTTTCTTTCTGAATTGCATAAGTCTTGTTTTAAGAATCAAGTTGAATTGATTGCAAGGGCATATTGTAGAATAGGTATTAGTATTGGATTATAAAATGGCCCCAAAAAATAATTCAACACCCATTAAGCCTTTGGAAAGCTCTACTATGACTCATGAAGACGAAGAATTGCAACATGATCTATCAAAATTACAAGAGCAAGTGCAACAAATTTCACTCTCGCAAAGAGCAACAAAAAATGAAATGGAAGTTTTGAAGAAAGGAATGGAAGCTAACATGGATGGCGTGCAAGCTAATATGGATGGCGTGGAAGCTAAGATGGATGGCATGGAGGCTGGCATGGAATCTAAGATGGATGACATGGAAGCTAAGATCGATGAGAAAATGGAAAACATGAAGAATTTTTTAAAAGCAAACATGGAAGGTTTGACAAAGTTGATACAAGAAAGGTTTCCTAATGGTGAAAAGATAGTAGAATAACCTCATGATGAGAACAAAATAAATGTTAATTGTGATTTCATAAACTCTAATGTTGGCGGGAAGAACCACCATATTCCAAAGATGGATATGAGGAAGTTTGATGGAAAGGATCCTATAACATGGATACTACAAATGGAGCAATAGTTTGATCTCCATAACGCGCAAAACACACAAAAGGTACGCATTGCAACTTTAAATTTAGAACAAAATAAATTTGTATGGTATCGATGGCTTTGCTCGTGTAAAAAAATTGTCACTTGGTCAATTTTTACGGAGGAAATTATAGCACATTATGAGGATACAAAGAGCACCACCTTCTTTAGCCAATTGATAAATCTCAAACAAAAGGGTTTAGTGGGGCAGCACATTGAGGACTTCCAAAAATTGAATATAAGGGTAACTGATATTCCAGAGGAACATAGGATTGATCTCTTCATGGGCACTTTAAAGGATAACATCCAACATGAAGTTCGCATTCTGGAACCTGATTCATTGGAGAAGGCATTCAGGTTGGCAAGAAAAGTTGAATGTAAAATTATGGCGACAAGGAAGCCTACCACTCAATTCTATAAAGAAGGAAGTGTTTCTACGCATAGATTTCCACAACCTACAAGGTTGACACCACAACAATTGGAAGAAAAAAGAGCAAAAGGGCTTTGCTACATTTGTGATAGCAAATACACTAAAGGTCATAAGTGTGCTGAAAAGAAATTATTTTACATAGATTGTGAAGAAGAAGAAGAAAATGAAAAAGAAGAGGATATACACCAGGAACCAACCATAGAAGAGGAAGAAATGAATCCAACCATATCATGTAATGCACTGGCCGGAATTACCACTCCTCAAACTCTCAAGATAGTAGGACAGATCAAGAAGAAAAGGGTAATAGTGTTGATTGATTCAGGTATCACCCATAATTTTATTCATTGTAAGGTAGCCAAGGAATGAAATTGTTTCCTATACCCAGCACCAGAATGTCAAGTGATGGTTGCAAATGGAGGAACTATAAATTGCTCTGGAAAATGCCATAATATCAAGCTAACCATGGGGGAGTATGTATTGACTAGTCCAATTCTTGCCATTCCTATGGGAGGTGCTGATGTTGTACTAGGAGTACAATGGTTACAATCTTTGGGGACGGTAGCTTTTAATTTTCAAGAACTTTTCTTGAAATTTTTTTCAGAAGGAAAGGAAGTCGAATTACGGGGTATTGAAGGAAAGCCGGGAAGGATAATAAGCTCTAATGTCATGACAAAGCTTCTAAAGAAAGAACAACGAGGCGTAATTGCACAATTATGCTCACTAGACGTTCCGACATCAAAATCATCTATTTCGGCAGATCTCCAACAAGTCTTGGACAATCATTCCAAGATGTTTGAAACTCCCAAAGGACTCCCACCTATTCGTGATCATGATCATGCTATTCATTTGATTCCAGGAAGTGTTCCTCCAAACATCAGGCCTTATAAATATCCTTACTTCCAAAAGAGCGAAATTGAACGTATGATTGCAGAAATGTTAGAGGCGGGTATAATTCAACCTAGTCAAAGTTCTTTCTCTGCTCCTGTAGTATTGGTACACAAGAAGGATGGTTCATGGCAAATGTGTCCAGATTATAGGGAGCTCAATAAGCTCACCATTAAAGACAAATTTCCCATTCCTGTGATTCATGAATTATTGGATGAATTACATGGAGCAATTTATTTTACCAAGTTGGATCTTCGTTCATGATATCATCAAATTAGAATGAAGACTGAAGATATTCCAAAAACAACATTTCGAACTCATGAGGGTAATTATGAATTTTTGGTCATGCCTTTTGGCCTTACCAATGCACCTTCTACATTTCAAGGGTTGATGAATTCCATTTTCAAACCCTTCCTTAGAAAATTTGTGCTAGTATTTTTTGATGATATACTAATCTACAACAGGTCTTGGAAGGATCATGTTGAACATGTTGACAGGGTGCTCAAACTATTGCAGGAGAAACAATTATATGCAAAAAAATCCAAATGTTTCTTTGGAGTACACGAGGTGGAATATCTGGGTCATATTGTATCTCACGAGGGTGTTAAACTAGACCCTAACAAAAGTAAAGCCATTAAGGAATGGAAAGTCCCAACAACCATAAAGAAGTTGCGAGGATTTCTCGGGTTAACAGGGTATTATCGCAAGTTTGTTAAGAATTATGGGAGAATAGCAGCACCTCTAACAACAGTATTGAAGAAAGATGCATTTTCATGGACTCCTGAAGCAACTAAGGCCTTTGAACATCTTAAAGAGGCAATGTGCCTAGCACCGGTATTAGCTACGCCGGACTTCACAAAAACCTTTATTGTGGAATGTGATGCCTCAGGAAATGGAATTGGTATTGTTTTAATACAAGAAGGAAGACCCATTGCTTTTGAAAGTCGTCCAATCAAAGGAAAGTATTTACAGAAACCTATTTATGAGAAGGAAATGTTAGCAATACTGCATGCACTAAAGAAATGGTTAACTTACCTAATGGGAAGACACTTCAAGGTAAAACTGATCATGATAGTCTTAAACACTTTTTGGAACAAAGACTATCTTCAGAAGAGCAGCAAAAATGGGTCACAAAGATGTTGGGTTATGACTTTGAAATAATCTACAAAAAGAGAAGCTAAATGTTGTTGCAGATGCACTCTCAAGAAAGAATGAAGAGGTGGAAGCATTGCTTTGTGCCATTTCTATTATCAACAGTTAGATTTAAACAAAGTGGATGGTTGCAACATGGATGAAAACAAACATTCTGAAAAAAAATCATGGCAGTACGTGGTGGCAGCAGTGTTCTGGAGGTGTGTGGAAGGATGCAAAATACAAAAAATACAAAATTTCTGTGCTAGAAACTGGACAGAATTTCTCTGAAGGCAAAATTACTGGGATGGCAAAATACATTATTCGAAATTTTGTGGCGGAATGTTTGGTTTGCCAGCTAAATAAAGTGGAAACAATTAAGACCTCAGGACTTCTACAACCTTTATCCATTCCAAGTCAACGTTGGGAGGAGATTTCAATGGATTTTATCACAGGTTTACCTAAGTCCGAAGGAAAGAGTGTCATCATGGTGGTAGTTAATAGACTTACCAAGTATGCACACTTTTGTGCATTATCTCATCCATTTAAAGCAAGTACAGTTGCTACTACATTTATGGATAGAATTCAAAAGCTACATGGAAGCCCAAGGGTTATTGTGAGCGACAGAGATCCCATTTTTACTGGAAATTTTGGACGGAGTTATTTTCTTGTTTGGGTACTCAATTAGCTCATAGCTCATCTTATCATCCTCAATCTGATGGTCAAACTGAGATCGTAAATAAATGTTTGGAAGGATATCCTCGTTGTTTTGTATCTGATAAAAAAACACAATGGGTCAAGTGGTTACCTCTTGCAAAGTTTTGATGTAGGAGATTGGGTATTTTTACGGCTACAACCATATAAACAAATGTCCCTCAAGCAAGCTAAGAAGGATAATAAATTATCGCCAAAGTACTATGGTTCTTACAAGGTGTTGCAAAAGATTGGTACTATGGCATACAAATTGGAGCTTCCTACTTCTTCGCGAGTACATCCAGTTTTCCATGTTTCATGCTTAAAAAAGGTTATAGGAGAAAATCTTCCAGTTCAAACAATATTGCCAGAACTTGATGAGGACGGAAAAATCATATTGGAACCAGAAGCGGTCATGGAAACAAGAACTCGACAACTACGGAATCGATCAATTTCAGAGTATCTCATCAAGTGGAAGAACTTACCCACTGAAGATTCTACATGGGAGGATGAGAATTTTATACAGAAGCACCCAGAGCTACTCAAGCGTTGAGGACAACACCTTTTTGAAGGAGAGGGGCATGTTAGGTCCCTATATTACTAGTATAGTCCCTTATTGTTGTTAGTGTAACCCCCTTATTGTTATTATTGTACCTTGTAACCCCCATTTTGTTATTATTGTGCCCTTAAATTATTATTGTTAGGTCGGCTAGGATTACATTGTGGCCCACTAGGATTACATTATGGCCCCATGGACTCCTATATATAGACAGGAGGTTTTGTAAATTATATCATACAAGATTTTTTCATTTATGTAATGTATTGGAGGTTACCCCCTCGAAGTGGCTTATTTATAAGGCTTTGATATCTCTTTTCTTCTATTTTTGGAGCTGGTTACACAACAAATTTCTATTTTAGTTTAAAGTTCCATAAGTGCCTCCACTCAATTCTATTATACCAATGATGTTTTATCATTTTTTTGTCTAATTATTACTATAAGACTATATTAATAAAGACACTTTTTTCTTTTTTCTCTTTTACTCAGAAGTATGCTAAATCACTGTTGTTGTAGAAGTGGAAGGAACACTATAAAAAATCGATATCTCTCTTTATTTATTTATTTTTGTCGATTTTGGGGTGTATGTGCAAATGTGTGCATTCTCATAGTTTAACTTTATCTAGTTGTACATGTTAAAGAATTAGGAAAGTCCTTGATTATTATAGAAAGAAATGAACATTTACAGGCATCACTCAAAAAATAGAATATGTATTATCTCATTTTTTTAATAGAAAGAGAAAGTGTTTTTTGTTTTGTTTTTTGAAACAATCTAGTTGTGCCTATTAAAGGTTTGTTAGTTGCCATTTGAATTTACTTTCTTAATATTTATGGAAACTTGCAGATGGATTTTTTTATATTTCAATGTTGTGTTTTCTATGAATTTTTTTGAAATAAAATCATACCCATTGCTTCACAAATTTCTTGAAATAAAATCATACCCATTCCTTCCATTTCTATACCAATTTTCATATGAAAGTAGTTTTAGCCAAATTTCCATTTTAGTTTAGAGTTCCATAGCTGCCTCCACTCAATTCTATTATACGAACGGTGTTTTATCATTTTTTTTGTCTAATTATTATTAGACTATATTAATAATTCGGTTCATATAGGCGCCTTTTTCTTTTTTCAATGTTACTCAAAAGTACACTAAATCATTGTTATTGTAGAAGTAGAAGGAATGCTAAAAAAAATCAATATCTTTACTTTTTTTCGATTTTGGGTTGTACGTGCAAATGTGTGCATTCTCATAGTTTAACTTTATGTAGATGTACATGTTAGTGGAATTTGTATTGTCCCTCTTTCTCGTGTTAAAGGGGAGTGACCTGCTCATACAAAGAGAACCACTTCAAAACTTGAGCCATCATCATAGTGAGATAAGATAAATATAGGATAAGGAGCATAAAAATTGCACCTATATAATGCAATATGTATAATGTAAAGTAATAATCTAAAATAAATTCTGAAACTAAATCCTAAGAGTGTAACATGAAGAAAAATTTAGCAAGAGAGTATATTAAAAATCCAAAATACAATTACTGTAGACATATCCAGGCTTTCTAGCATTAGTTTTCCTAACATTCAAAGCCAAATGGAGTAAAATTTGTATAGAGTATTATGAGGAGGAAGAATTGGATTGCACATTGTATTGTTTTTTGGACCTGGCCCTAGAGGAAGAGTTGTTCCCTCGAAGAGGTAGAATTGTACCAAGCTTTGGAAAAAATTGTCTAGCTAATAGTGATATCTTGAACAACATTGTCGTTGAGGTCTATTAGAAGTAGGGACGTCCCCCGACCTAATAAAGAGTATAGGAAAGGAAGAAAGGCTATTATCAATCTCATTTAGTACACCTGGTTGATGAGAGCACCGTAAATAAGGAAGTGATCCCTTGGGCCCAGGCGGATATCACTCTAAGGGTTTATTAGTGTATCTAGAAACAGAATATGATGCCCTCCCTCATGTGAAAGGGTAGATATCTTTGGTTGAGTTACCTAAGGAAACTAGATAGGATATGTGGCTCCATGAATAGGCAAGGGAACTGCCTCTGTATTGTAATAATTGAGTTAGAGGAATATGAAGCAGTCTTCTATTTCAACCTTATGAAGATGAAAAAAACACAAATTCTACCCAAACAGTCAAGCTAGTTGCACCAAGAGGCCCTCTAAACATAAAGGTAAACGTAAAATTAAATGTAAAAATTTAACATATAATGTTTAACATTTAGAATTTTTAATCTAATGTCAGTCCTATTTAAAAATAAATCTAATTATTATGTATAAACACAATATAAATTAATATGCACTGAAGATTGTGAGGATTTCTCTGTTATGGTTTCGTCTGCTAGGTTTTCACTAGCCTAACCGTAACCCTCCTCACTATCAATCCTGCTCTGCCCAGCTGTGCGTTATGTCTGTAGGACCCTGCACCGTTCCAGGCCCAAGTGGAAGCCCAAATGTCAGGCCGCTTGCCATTGCAGGAGGTGTCGTAGTCCTATTACGATGCAGCAAATCAGACTCCCTTCGTACAAGGACAGGCACCCAATGGATCTAACGGCTCCTATATGGCTGTAGAAACCCTAGTCATGGGGGCACATTGGAAAGCAAAGGAGGGAAAGATCTAAAGCCTTCCAAAGGTAGCTGTCAACCCAAAAATTTTCATCCTAAACAACCGCTAGGAGAAAGCTCGACAATATATGAAAGATAATGTAATGATATGAAACTTCTTGGGGGTCTGGCCACAAGAACAGGACATTCTGGCTTGGATCTAGAACAAGTGGTCCTTGAAAGGAAATATTTAGCTTCAGATCAGGTCCAAAGGGTTCTTTACAGTGATATTTTAATATCTGGAGGGCCGTAAGCAGATCTTTGAAAATGGCCCTTCCTTCATGGGCAATGCAGGCCTCTTCATTGGCTATTGGGAAGAATGCTACAACCAAAAAAAAGAGGAGTTCAGTACAGCCCTAGTTTGGGTGTGACTTTACTCCCTCCCTACTAATTTCTGGGAGCCAGATATCCTTGAAGGAATCAGGAACTCAATAAGAGTGTTTGTCAAAACATTGGAAATCACTAAATGACGATGACATGCGACTTATACCCAGATCTGTGTGCATATTAACATCTCTCAACCCTTCCTAGAATCTTTCAACCCAATCTACCATGACTCCACCTGGACTCAACCGCTAGACTATGAGTACGTCCCTTTCAAATGTTGTAGATGCCATGAATATGACCATCTCTTCCGATACTGCCCATTAACTGTAATCAAAGAAGCTCATGCAGCTACGATGGCCAAGGACAGTGATGGCTTACAATCAGTCCAAGGGCGTCATTCCAAGCTAACCTGATCACCACAGGCCACTCCTCCTTACATCTCAGTCTCTCAAGCGCATCGCCATCTTTGGTCGCCTCAAGCCCCAGATTCTCCCCTCAAATCGGTGCCCCATGCATCTAAAAAATCCTTTGAATTTTTGGTTGATGAATCCATGGCCCTCATCCTAGGATCTCCCCTCTTCATCCTAGGGCACTCTGCAACATATGGACATAGATAAGTTACTCTCCACCCCTGGGCATAAGCTCTCCTCTAAAAGGAATATATTGGAACACATTGAATCATATAGACGAACACAGGAAATAGTAAGGAAAACAAGAAAGATACTGGAAGTTAAGGAGAGATAGAACAAGCTCGGCACAGAGGAGAAAATTTTTCTTGAAATATTCAAAATATTGAGAAAAATAAGCATCAAGGATATTCCAGGTAACCAACTGAACCACTTTGGAATCTTGTTTACTCAATAGGCGACGCGCTCTAGATGAGCCGAAGCAGATCTCCACAATATGGGTACAAAAGGGAATCCCCTCAGCATCATCATTCAAGAACCTGGAGGAAACGAGAAAAGAAATAAGGGCCACAAATCCACCAAAGAGATTATTCGTGAAGCAGGAGAACTTTTGCTAAACTCAGGACAAATGGGACAATTGACAGATTTATTTCCCAGATCTGATGCACCTTCCTCATGAATATCATTTCATGGAATATCAGGGGCTTCAATAGCCCAGGGAAGATCTGATCCGTTTGTGATAAATTGGAAAGTAAAAGCTAGAGATAGTCATCCTACAAGAGACGAAGGTGCCCACCAAAAATTTTCAGGAAAACAACCAGAGATGTTGGAGAAACAACCAAGTTATGAAAATCAAAGCCACCAGATCTGTGGGGGGTCTTGCAATTCTCTAGGACCTAGGGAGGGTTATTTTGAAATACTGAATCAAAACCAAATTCACGCTATCAACCACGATTCAATTGATAGGGGAGCACCAATGGAGGAGCCTAACTGTGGTTTATGGGCCACCCACGCCTCGTGACAAAGCAACATTCCTTATGCACCTACAACATCTCAGTAGATCATGGGATCAATAGGATTGGATCTTGGGATGTGATTTTCATTTGATTCATAGTCTGGAAGAAAAGAGTGGGGAGGTTCGGCATCCTGACCCAGCCTCTCATGCCTTTAATGACACTATAGAGGATATTCGCCTCCTGGATTTCATCCCCCGACAAGGTATGCACACTTGGAACAATCAACCGGGGGGGGGGAGAGCACCAGATTGTCTGTAGGAAGGATAGGTTTATCTTCTTGAAGCACCTTATGATGACTGATCCCCAACTCTCCTCTAAGATCCTCCACTTCATTGGCTCAAATCACTGGCGCATCAGTGTGGATCTAATTGCATCAACCCTCGCCCCCCCTTATGTCGTTCAGGTTCGAAAGCTTTTGGCTGCGCCATCCAGGATTCATTGATCAATTAGCCTCATGGTGGAGAGGTCTGGGTACACCAAATACCAAAAAAATACAATCGTTTCAAAAAAGGTTGCAAGGCCTCAAGGGCCATGTCAAAGCCTAGAACTGGGAAACCTTCGGCAACATCCTGGAGGAGAAGAGACAATTGGAAGCTAGCCATGAGGCGGTTGAACAACGCATCATCCATGAGGGCCACACTGAATATCTAGCATAAATAGAGGAAATATTATTCAAATATTTGGAGGAACAGAAGAAATAGGAGGAAATTTTATGGTGGTAGAAATCCAAAATTTGATGGCTGAGAGAAGGAGAACGAAACACCAAATTCTTCCACAAATATATGATTCAACACTGTCAACACAATAAACTGACATTCCTAGAG
Source organism: Pinus albicaulis (assembly GCA_034641835.2). Classification (NCBI taxonomy): domain Eukaryota; kingdom Viridiplantae; phylum Streptophyta; class Pinopsida; order Pinales; family Pinaceae; genus Pinus; species Pinus albicaulis. The sequence continues at coordinate 976,451,827 of CM076581.1, read as the reverse complement.
ACGAATAATGGCTCCCACTTAGAGAGTCAAGAAGACATTGAGACAAAACTTCACAATTCCTTCTCCTCATCACTGCAGGATGAAGGGTATGCTAGAACAGAGGCTTTGCATAAAGTCACCGAACACATCCCCTCCTTGATCACACAACACCAAACTAAAGTGCTTCTCAATCCTATCTCCCTCTCAGAAGTTGAAGAAGTAGTAAAGGCCCTGCCATCAAGCAAAGCCCTAGGACCGGATTATTTCATTGTGGATTTTTTCAAGGCGGGTTGGCCATTCCTTAGTCAAGACATATGGAAGTTGGTGGAGGATTTGCGGAAGCGTCAGGTGTGGTTTGGCCTCAATGCCACTTTCATCGCCCTCATTCCCAAATAACAGGAGGCAACCAGACCGGGGGAATTTCGGCATGTTAGTGTGAATTATAATGGTAAGCGTACAAGGTAGACCAAAGCACTAAAGGACAAGACCCTGAGGAGGCGAGACTTACAGGTGCGAAAATTTTCTTTTATGATTGAGTACCTGTTCTACAAGAGGTGGGGAAGGCATACCTATGCCTGCCGAGATAAAAAATTAAAAAGAATAATGCATCCAATAAACAAGGGACTGAACTATATAGTACATGCTGGCATAAACATGGGCCAAACAAAAACATGATAGTGGATCCCACATACATACTGCGCCTGATATAACAGCGAGGAATTATACAATAATATCTTAGTACATGAGATATAAGTATAACCAAAGAGGCCCTGTAAAATAGGAGAGGGCTCTGGAAATCTAAAATGATATATGCAAACTAAAAGGCGCTGCAAGCTTTTGCTGAGGCCGGAACTATCAAATCTATGGAGTCACACAAAGGCTATAGTAGAGGTCATCTAGAAGGTGGGGGCTACTTGAAGGGCCACCTCTTCACGAGGTCTGAAAAATATCATTAACACTTGGGAATCACCATATAATCTTCCGCATCACTAAACCATCAATTATACCATCTCGATCATGTCGTAAGGAGTTGAGTCGAGAAAATCAAGCTCAAAGGGAAATTAAGAGTCCCTTTGCTTGATCCAAGGGACCAAACAAGAGTGGAAGCTGGAACCAAGGTACACTACCCTCTATACATGTCTTATGGAATGAATGAGTTGATGTCAATAGGAGGAGGTCCGCCATAGGTGAGGCAATAAGGGATCCTCAACTAAGGCACAAGAGAAGATAGCAGAGTGACCAACAGATGGACACCAGTGATAACAGTGGGAATGGGGGTGGACTTAGTAGCAGGTTGAAAACTCCCGTTGTTAGAGCATGAATGGCATGGATGACTCGGGCAAATGACCACACAATATCATGATAAGGGACAAGAGTGACCAAGGCCACAATGTTCAAAGTCAATAAGAGAGGCCGAGAGGAAAACCAAGTTACTTATGGATGGAGGAATATAAAAGGATACGAAGGGACTCGACATAGACTCCATGATGCTATGATGACTCAACTTAGATGCTCTAAACAAGGGCGACTCGATGATTCTCGCTGACACAAAAAGGTCCGTGGGGACCATAAAAACATGATGCTAGATGGCTATCACATGAAATTGACACGAGCATGGCCAAGTACGGCGAGGCAAAAGTGGTGCCCCAAGCACAAGTGTTACAAGTGAAGAAATTCTGTTTGAGGACTGGTGAAGTGACTCTTCTTGGAAAAAGGTGTTAGGGTGAAGTATCAAATCACAAAAAAGTAAAGGATACCCATTTGAGAGCTCAGTGAGAGCTTTCCACTGGTGTTGATGGTTTTTCAAAAAGAGCCAGCGCTTTTGCCATGGCCTAGCAAAAAGAAAAAAATCGGGGTTTCTTTGGCTGCCAGTATCTTCCCTCCAATTTAATTCATTTGGCAAGTGTATTTGTTGTGAATGTGTCTAGGAGGAAAGGCTCCCAATTCCTATAGCGTATCGCAATGTTAAAAATTGTCCATTGGAATGAAGATCCATCAAGCCAGGTAAGAGGCCAAACCATACTCTTTTCAATTCAAGTGGATTAAAGTTTCGTCCTAGGCACCTAGAGCATAGGAATAGCATGATCAAGACTTTTTGAGCTACTGCGACTGGATAGTGGGCACTGGCAAAATACCTTCGCAACTCGTCCCAGAAATTTCCTAAAGTGTGACCCGTCAGAGAAAGGGGGTTTCAAAGTATTGTTTTTGGCTGAAGAGCCGGGGATTTTTATGGTTGAGGGGCATAGGTGCCCCCAAGCATGGTGTGGTCATGCCGAAATTTATTTAGAAAAATGGGAATCTAAACATATTTTAATGATGTGGTGCACCATTTTTTTTCGTTATGGTTATGCAGTTTGAGAAAGGGAATGGAGGATTACCAATCTCTTTTGGTACTGCATATAGGAAGCAATTGGACTTTAAGTTTCTAGGTTGGCATACCTGGTGTCACTATCCCAAAGAGTGGTTTGGAGATAATGCATTGGAGTTTCCAAGGAATATTTAAGAAACTCCCCATATAAACATTTTCAACAAATGGGCAAACTTCAAAATAGAAAAATGTATAGGCTATTTTTTCATTAATATAATATACATATATAATTTTTTGGAAAATCTTTCACTAAATTATAAAATTTTCTCAAATATTGGCGAATTTGTCACTAGGTTATAAAGGATTGAAAATTCTTGGTTAATCTTCTAAAAAATTAGAAAAAATTGTAAAATATTAGTGATTCGTTACCAATGTATAGAAACATATTTATTTAAAAACTATGATATGAAATTTTCCATATTTTGGAAAATAAAAATCACGGTTAATGTTGCTCTAGGTTCTTGTTATACACTATTGAAAATATTTTTGCATGCTTTTAATATGTTTTACCACAAATTTCTTATCACATCCAAGGGGGGAATTAATTGGAAAGGCACCCCCAAAGGCATGTGATGTTGAACCAAATCAATTCTTTTTCTCAAACTTGGTCTTTACACATCTAGATAACCATACTATATTCCATGTAATTCATATTGTGAGTTTACTCAAACCCTAATCGAGATGAAGTCACATATATTGTGAGTTTACTCAAACCCTACAGAGATGTGGAAGAAAAGATTGTTTTTTATTGATTTCAAAACACTCACTGCAGTAAGAGACAGAAAGACAAAAAAATTCCATGTAGGAGTCCTGTCAATATGAGAAGGAAATCACAGAGCTCTCTTTGGGGCCACCCTGCCCCCCTTCAACCCTTGGTAAACTCTACATTGTTTGTTTATGTTTTTCAATAATTTTAACTATTTTCCTAAAAAAATCTTATTTTGTGGCGTTTTCTGTGTTCAGCCCCAACCTGAAACATTATTTGCGAGACTTTGATGAATATAGCTACATTTTTATCTCAAGTAATTATATTATTGATTCTCAATTTCTATGATTTGGATATTAATAGGGAAATATTTTGTTAAATGCATAAGAAAGTGATCCAAGTTGTTTTCAAATGGATTTGAGCATAACTCATTTCAGGTTTCGAAATGTTCTCGAAATTTTGATGGATATGCACAAAGTTAAATAGTTAACAATTAACTTTGTTCATATCTATCGGATTACCAAAATATTGAGAAAACTACAATTAAAATGAAAAGCCAAGTCAATTAATTGACTAGGCTAGTTATTCTTTATTAGATTTCGAACATATTCAAGAATTGCGATGAGCCTTCAATGTTAAAAGTTAAATCAAATATTTTCTATTGTTACATAATTTTCCTCTTTCGCTGTCAGATATTACATTTACATCCAAATTCCTTCGCTTTTATTGTTGATTTCAAACATATATGCACATGAATTTTCCCCATTCAGCAACCTATTTTCAAAATTTTCAAATACGTTGTTCATATTCTAGTTTTCAAAGTTTTCACATACGTTGTTCAAATTATAATTTAAGTTAAATTTTATTTAATGAGAAGGGAGTAGCAATTTCAACATAATATGAAAAGAGGGGAGAATTTCTCGAATTGTTCCCTCTGCACCCAGATGGGAACCTAAGGCCACCAACACTAAAAATAAAGGGAGGTGATGGATAACTCACTCCTCATACTGCAGATATTCAGATACAAGGAAGGTGGTTAAGACTCATATAATTAAAGATATCTCATTTTTGCCTTATTCAGTGAATCTTTAGTATGCGGCTATTCAGAGATTATGTATTATCATAGATATCTTGCGTAGGACAACTATGTTACTGAATTTATGCCTACATTTGATTCTGTAATAACTTAGATCTTTTGTGTAACTCGACAAATTTGATACTGAGCTTATGCCTACGTTTGATCCTACAGTAACTGGGAAGTTTTGTATGCAACCTTGAAATGTTTGTCGATTAATTCTTTTAAATTTAATAAAGTGTTTGTATGAATTATAAGACTATCGTTGGATTTGGAAGATTATTAATTTAAAAGTCATGCTTCTTAATCTAATAACCTATAAAATTATTAGTAATAGACTTTACGATGGTATTGGATGTTTTTTATTGGAAGAACAATGTGGGATTCCCTCCCATGTTGGTTATCAAATTAGGTAGAAGTGGAAAAAACCTCAAATAGGGTTAATTTTTTGAAACTTGGTGTTCTTTTGTGATTGCATTATTTTGTTTTTTTATAAGATTAAGGTTATGTGTTAAAAGTATTATATATTTTCCTTACAAATTTTATTGGAATTGGTTAAAATATTTTAATTTTTTTTTTTAAATTTTCAGATAACTTTGTGTCAGATTGAGGTCATATTTTATTTGAATTAAATGTAACTCGTGTGTTAATTAGAACCCATATTTTTTTTTTGTTCTTTTATTATTTACGATATTAAAATCACTTTTTAGTTTTTGAGTAATTTTTTTGGAATTGTAGAATCTAGCTTTGTATGTATTTAGAGATACATTTCAAGAAATGAAAAATAGCTAGAATTGCATTTCATAATTTTCATAAAAAAATACATATGTAGAATCATTATTTCCTTACTTTTTAAGGAAATGTTTTCATAATTTTCATTATATATATATATATATATATATATATATATATATATAATTAGAGATTATTTACTTCTTAAAGAAAATGTTTTCATACTTAATTACAAGAAACTAAGAATAAAGTAAAAAAAAGATAATAACACCACCTAGAATTATTCCAAAATTGTGAAGGTTTAAAATATGAAGGTTGTAAATTGTGAAGGTTTAAAATCTGTGGCTTCACAGGTTAAATTTGACGGGTCCTCCTACCCATCATAGAAATTTTTTATGATGATCTCATTTTTAAACAACCCTTCATATCACTTTTAGCATTTCCTTTTATGAATTTCATCAAAGTTAAAAATAAAAGAAATACAATGTATACCTACAAATATTGAAGCCTAAATTGCCCTATTATCTTTAAATATCTATCTTAATGGGGAAATAAATTGTTTACAGCTCCTAACCATATTTTAAAATAAAATGTATAACATAAAAAACATACCCACTTCTGAAGCATCATCTAGGCTTACAAAATGTGACAAGTGTAAATCGAGTTTAACTTTGGATCCACCAAACCTCAAAAGGGTACAAATTTATTTTCACTCGGCGAAAATAGGTTTGCGTCACAAGCTATTTGATATCTGATATCTCTCTCTTGGCTTGGTATATCCTAAGTTAAGATGGATCTAGGTTGGTTTGATTTTATCCTTTAAATAAGTTAATTTCCACATGAATACCATGGGTAAATACCATGGGTTCTCATACCATGTGTCAATACCATGAAATTATTTTTATTTTAAAGTTATTTTTTTATTATTTTTATTTTATTTTGATCAAGTAAAATTGTTTTTACATAGTGTGATTTTTATTTTTACCTAGATTTGAAATATAAATTTACTTTTTTTTCCCTCTCCCTTAAAATAAGGTGGGCTAAACTCAAGACCTATTTTTTTATAAAATAAATTTGGGGCGATTTGAAATATAAATTTACATTTTTTACACTCTCCCTTAAAATAAAGTGGGCTAACCTCTAGAAGTAATTTTTTTATAAAATAAATTCGGGGTGATTTGAAATAATATACTATGATACAAAAAATTCGCCCAATAAAAATTTAAAACCCTTTAATTTCACCCATGGGCGAAAATTCACCCCTAAAATTTTCTATGGTGATCTCCTAGAAAACCCACAAATTGGTCGACAACAATGTCTAAGGGACTGGGTTGCTAATGTAAGAGGAAGGAATGATGAGGGGGATCATCCCTAGAGTGATCTGAAGTGATATGAGACTGTAGAGGTTCTTCTAAATGAGGAAGAATGATGGTACTAGAGTCGATATGACCAAATGCACTATGAGGGTTGTTGTTAAACAACATTTTGTCACTGTCCCTGCAATCCCTCGTCCCTCATATTGGAGGATCATTCCTGTGACCTATGAACAATGCCATACTCTGCATAAGGACATCATTTCTCTTGTTGAACATTTCCTCAAAAAACACACAAAAACCTATGTTTTGGCTTTGGCGCGATTAGCCAATTCATCCCTCGCCTTCTGAATTCCCAACGAGCCTTTGTGAGACATGCTCTGCTTGAACCATGCTAGAGGAGATCACAACGTTGAAGCTTGGTTGTATTCTTCCTTCCATTTATTAATATACTCGAATATGGTGTTGGTTCCATCATTGTGTTATGTTGTTTATGTAATACAATTGATTTAGTCCTCTTCGACTGACTGATAGTTACGAATATGAATTACTATTTTGTATATTGTCGTTGTTTTCTTGTGTGCAGGTATCCAAGCATGAAAGCGAGCAGATCGTGATCTGTCAAATCAAGAGCGAGAAGAGAGCCACTCTTTTCGACGTCAACAAAAACGTAGGATTTCTGGTAGGTCATCTATCGAATCTCCATCCATTCGTTAACTAGGAATCAATATTATAGCGTGTCTTGTTTGTGGCTAGACCCACTCTAGGGCTATTGGGATCACCTCTATCCATAGAGGGGATTTACCTCACCAAAAAATTGGCGACCACAGTGGGAGAGCAGTGAGTGTTTGTCTTTCACCCATTAGGTCTTCTGTTGGTCTTTGCTTGCTTGTTTTGCCTTTTTTTATTATTCTGCTAAGTCCAAGAGCCTTGTTCAGCCCCAGAGGATCAGATCTGACCTCTGTTGTTTCAAAATTTTCCTTTTACCTAAGGTAACTGGCTTGGCGCATTTTCTGGTCAGACAGTTGAGCCAGCTGGCACTTACTGCTAGTTTAGTGCCCATGCCATTCCCTGTTTGGCGCTGATTTTAGCCAAACAGTCACGCCAATTCCTGTAGGTGTTAGGGTTTGCCTTGTTTTGGAGTTTTTGGTCAGTGTTTTGGCTTCTGGGTTATTTTAGGTACGCATTGAGTGCTCTAGGATGGTTTTTTATGGTGATTGGCTCTTCCTTCAGCTGTTTGTCTATTTCTTATCAACATCATAGCCTTAGGGTTTTGTAAGTGCTTTGGTATGCTGAGCCTCTTGTAGGAGTTGGAGCCCTTTTGTTTCGCAATCAACTTCATTCCTTGTTTGATTGCATTCAGCTCCCTTGATCCATTTGAGTGATTGCATCGGTTGAATGATTCATGCCTCTTTCATTCAGTTTTGCTTCTTGTCACTCCAAGCATAGATCACACTGCTTGTATGGGTCTGTTTCGAAATATTTCTTCAATTTGAGAGATTGCAACATTGGTTTGAGTTTGTCTTTATTTATTTTGAGTTGATTGAAGTTATTTCGCTTCAACTCTTGCATTAAAATTATCGAACTAGTGTGTTGGTTTGTTTTTCATGTCATTTAGTGCACTGTTTTCTCTATTACATTGAAAAATAAAAAAAATTGTTTGCATTCTTGTTTACATTGTGGAATTGAAAGTCTTTTGCATATCTAGCATTGGAAAATTCTAGGAAAGATTGCTCATTTTCATTAGCTTGCATCAGATACTGTAGTGGATGTTTCCGTGTGTTCTCATTATTTTCTATTGCTTGAAAACTCCTAACTTTCTCGTACATAGCTTTTCATCGAATGAAATGGTATCTTCTGGCATGTAGCTTGCATTTAGGGATTGGTGAGATCTAAAATGCGGTAGGACCTTGGAATTGAAATGTAAATAAAAGGTCAACTTAAAATTTACCCAATTAACCTAAGGCAACATTGAAACCTAACGAAACATTTAGTGGTCTAAGTTAGAGACATGTTCCGGCGTCTTTAAACCTAGCAGCTGTCGCTCGCCATCTGGATTCAGACAACACTAGTACAGACTTGTGCTCCCCATACCGTCAAGTATATAAAGGGAGACCCCTATAGGTTGCAATCCTTTTATCCATAGGAAGCCATGTCTTCCGCCTTGTAACTGTGATACACCGAACACAGCATTTGGGGAGACTACATGCACGTACGTCAAGTCCTTGGTCATTTATTCTTTCATTTGATCACCAAGGTGTATATGGCAGTTCACGGAAACCTGGTACACCCTTCTACCTAGACTACCTGAGCAGTCATTTCCGATCATTACTGACTCCAAAAATTTGAAAAGATCATCGAGCACTTGTCCTTTCATGCTCGCTTAAAACTGAAAGTGACTAGTCATATTTGCTTGTTTCTTGACTCTTAAAACATGTAACAACGGAATTTTGATTTCAATTTGGTAAAATAAATTGCCTACGATTACATGCCCATTAAATTTTGAATGCTTGGAATGTCTTTGTTTGCCTTGGTTTTTATCCAAGAGTCTTCGTTTTCGATCTCTTTTCCTTTTCTAGTGTGCTACGGTCAGAGTGGCGGAACCATCGGTTTCGTCCGGGTGGTAGTCCTTTCTCGGATGATTCATCCGAGACTTCTCAAACCTCTAGGTCCGTCGAGCTTCAACGACCTACTCTCTCGTCAGAGTACCCCTTTGGAGAACTAGTTGAGTTCAATTTTCCTCTTTCGAAGACTTGGTTTGCGTTTGGGGTCGGGGAGCATTTCCCCCCTCTTACATCGAGATCACCATTTTTAGCTCCTATCATACCTACTAGTCCACATATTCTTTTACAAGATATTACGGTGGATTCATACATGGAATCGTCTGGTCCTATTGGTGGTGAGGGGAATCCTGTTTCTGATGAAGATTACCAACTTTTTCCGGAAAACATCCCTCAAGATTCTGCTCAATCTTCACCATCGGTATCACTTCCCGACTGGGATATAGGTCTTTGGGTCGGATTATGGTCGATATTGCATCCATGGCAGCATCAAATCCATCAAGGGGTCCGGTCCTTCCATCATTAGGGATGTCGCCAACGACACTGTCTCGTCAACACCTTGTGTTACATCCGTCCCAAATAGGCCTCATCGTCCGTGTGATCGCGTCGGCATTGGTTGTCACCACTCGACCCATCGGGGGCTTTGACTTCGGTAGAGACTTCAATTGCCATGGCAACCCCCAATGGCCTATCTTTTTGAGGAGCATTTGCCGGCTACTCGCAGATGAGAGCTCCTAGACTTACCGATCGCCTCAAGATTCGGTGAGCCTTATCTTTCTCATTATGACGCGGTCGATAACCCCCATTTATACACTTTCGTTTCATTATGATGAGTACGGTAACCCTATCTATTTTTCCCCGCTTCGAAGCTTATCGGTTCCTTTTTCGGTTTTAGACCTACCTTTGCTCGTGCAACCTTCTAACCAACAAGGACATCCCTTTCGGGGACAACCTTCGGTTTAGCAAGGGTATGCTTTTGACCCACAAGGACAACCCTTTCGGGGACAACCTTCGGTCCAACAAGGGTATGCTTATGACCCAAAAGGACAACCCTTTCGAGGGACAACCTTCGACCTAGCAAGGATTGTTTTAGGGTCTACAAGGACCGTTGTACAATCCACAAGGCCAACCTTTACAAGGTTAGAATCCAACCCGGGCAACCTCAAGGACCCGCTAGGCAACCGATATATCAACCGGGGCCTTCATACGGTCCCGGGGGGCGGATTTATCCATCTCAAGGGGAAACCTTTCGTGCAACCAAAACAGACCCATATCTTCAAATCAGTCCCAAATGTTGCACAGCCCTGGGGGCATCTTATGGTCCTGCTCTAGGTCAACCTCGGTCATCGAGTACAACCTGGTCAACCATAGCCGGGGCCATATTATGGTCTTGCTCTAGGTCAACTTGGTCATCGGGTACAACCTAGCTCATCGCGACCCATCGGGCCAACCTACTCGAGCGGGGAAACCTAGTGGCCTCCATCGGTCGGAGTCAACTCCGCTCAGCGAGGGGACAACTCGCACGAGATAATTCACCACCGCTCGCCCACCACTATACTCTACACCACGGTCGAAGTCAATCAATGCGCCCGACTTATCTAGCTCAGCGGGAGGCCCTACTTATCGGTAGCCCATTCGACCCCAAGGTGCTTATTACCCTCGAGGTCAATATCGACCCAGGTTTACAATGTGCCTCAAGGTTCTGCTCATTACCCTCGGTCGCCGAGGGCTATACTTACATTTCACGAGAAAAATATGTATGCTACTCAATCAGGGGAGCTACATATACTCGGAAATCGATATTTTGGTCCTCAACCCCCATACCTTGGTCCTCAGCCGAACTATCCGACTTATACCCCTTATGGTCTGAATCCTTCGGGACAGAACCAATGGGGGTAGAGTTACACTCAACAAGGATGGAATGTGGGTAATGGTCCTTATCGAGGACATGTTATGCCTTTCAACCCTCAATTACCTTTTCTCGCCATGTTGGAATTACCGGATGTGTCCAAACTAATGAATGATACAATCCTTCATAATCCATATTAGCCTCCGGTTCCAACCAAGGTTCCTGGTGATTGCCCCAAGTTTGAGGGCAAGGTCGGAGAAGACCCCCAAGCACATGTCATGACATACCATTTATGGTGGTCTTCAAATTATTGGTTGGATGACTCTATTCGACTCCGTCTTTTCTAGCGAACCCTCATTGGAGCTGCTGCTAAGTTGTACATCGAGCTATCTCGCGGAACCTTTCAAGATTTCAACTCTCTTTCTATGGCATTCCTTACACATTTCCAGTTACCGACTCGTTATGAAGCTGGGATGCATCTCCTAATATCCTTGAAATAGGATCAGGCTACCCATATCTCAGACCATATTCATGAATGGAGACGTCATCGTCGTCTGATCAAATTCGAAATTACTGATTAGCTTCTTACCCATTGGTTCACCACTTCTTTTGTCAATCAAATTGCAAAAGATATAGCCATGGGGGCATGTGTTACTGAGGAACAGGCCATTGCTCGTGCCCAGTACCTTGATTTAGTGTACTTTCAATTGGGCATTTTGTATGATATCTTGACTGATGCCCCACGACTTGGGACTTCTGAAGTGCCAACGACCCCATCTGTTGATGGTGTTATTGCTTCCGTGTCTCATACTTCATGCAACTCTTCCAACACTGGGAAGAAAAAATCCAATTCTTCCAATGGTTCTGCTTCTCAGCCCACCCCAGATTCTGGCAAAACCTCGGAGGTCAATGCGGTTCAGGCCAATCCTACAGATAAGACATCTAAAGGGAAAAATAAGGGCAAAGGCAAGGCCAAAGCCGATGCCCCAAAACCAGAGTTGTCAAAACCCCGTGCTGATGATTGTTCATAGCGTAAGCCAAAGTATCCCTGTCTAATTTGTGATGAGGAACATTACACTAAGGATTGTCCTAGACATGCCGAAGTTAGTAAATTTCTCAAAGGCACTAAGGGAACTCCAGCTGTCCTCAAAGAACCTTTTCCCTCTCAGCAAACAAAAATGGTCGATCAACCCGCGCCATCTGCACTGTTTGGCTCTCAAGTGTTTATGGTGAATGGTTCTGCACCTGTTTCCATTGCTACTCGGTCGAAATATTATGTTGGATCACATCAGGTAGCTGGGAAAGAGATCACTGATGGTCCTCCTCCCCCACCTACCTCTAGTCCTCTTGAGATTGAAAGGCCTATTGCTGAACTCGTTGTATGGCCACCTTCTAAAGGTGTTCTCTGAAAATATTCTTATAATCCTAATGCCCGTGCTGCTCATCATTATAGTATTGTTGAGGATTTGGCAGAGGCGCCATCCGCTATGTCCGCATTGGAAGTGCTTTAGAGTTGTCCGTCTCAAAGGAAAGTGTTATTATCTGCAATCGGCGGAATTGATCCTGTTGATTCTAGCCTTCTCTCTTTCGATTTAGAGAATTTTGTCCCTCGAATTCCGCACCAGATTGCGCTTGTCATACAAGTCGGCATTAACGATCTCAAAATCCATAGAGCCGTTGTGGAAGAAGGTGCATCCACTTGTGTCATGTCATCTGCTTGCTGGAAGGTTATTGGCTCTCTAACCCTCACTTCATCACCCAATGCCCTTGAGGCATTTGATGGAAGGGAATCAAAACCCTTGGGTCAGCTTGCTGATCACGTTACAAGGAAAGAAGGTTAATGTCGAAGTAGAAGTAGTTGACACTAAACTCAATTACAATCTTCTACTAGGTCACTTTTGGACTCACGCTATGTTGTGCGTTCCGTCCACTCTCTTTCATCTTATAAAGTTTCCACATGAGGGAAAAATCATTACTCTCTATCAGTTGTCATTCTTTACCTCATCTTCTGAGAACAATGTTCCATACATGGATCAGATTCCTTCTCCCTTCGATAGCATAGGGCCAGGTCTTTTCAAAGACCCCAACCTCATGGGTATCTTTCCCCTTCCACCACCAAATACCATTCAAGTTAATATGATCTCTCAGTCGGATGACATGTGCATCGTCCCTTTACCTGAACATGTTGATTCATTTGGGGATTCGATGCCTCTTACTCCTATTGAAATCAATTATTGTGAGCTTCCAGCTGCATCAGATTCTCCCCCTTCTGAAGATGCTCCTTCAAGCATGTCTCTCGACATTTATTCTCAATCCCCCTGGCTCGGTGATTCAGATTTTCTTGATCCTTTAAAAGATGTATTTCCATCCGATGAATCCATTGTGGAAACCATGTCTCTCAAGGACTTACCATGGAGCGATGGGCATCATCATTCCTCATTTATGCCTAGCCTCGTGGCAATGTCCAGCTGTCTTGAGTGTTTTGCATCTCAAGTTCCTTCTCTGCCACTTCAAACACCTATCTTGACTCACAAAGTCTTCACTGAAGGTAACTGGAGTAACATCACCTAGATGATGCCTATCGACAATTCCTATATCGACATTTCCATGAAAATAGGAATTGTCGAGAACATCCATGTCAGAGTCACTTGTTCTTCCAATGAAGTCCAAGTGTACACTAGCCTCTTTCGTGATTCCGTGATTTTTTCGCCTGGTCTTACGAAGAGATGCCAGGAATGGATCCCAGTATTGTGGTGCATGATATTCCCACCTACCCCGGTGCGAAGCCTGTTTGCCAGCGTCTTCATCTAGTGCATCCTCCGAAAGCTGCTGCCATAAAAGCTGAAGTTGAAAAACTTCTTAATTCAGGTTTCATTTATCTGATCCCTCTGACAGAGTGGGTTTCTAACATTGTTCCTGTGGATAAGAAGCAGGGAACAATTTGCGTCTGTGTTGACTATCGCGATATTAAACTAGCCTGCCCTAAGGATAACTATCCCACCCCTTTCATCGATCAGATCATTGACAATTGTGTGGGGAGTGAGATTTTTTCCCTTATGGATATATTTTCTGGCTATAATCATATCAATATTCTCTCATTCGATCAACACAAGACTGCTTTTCTCTATCCCTGGGGAACGTTTGCGTATAAGAAAATCCCTTTCATCTTAAAGAATGCTGGAGCTACTTTACAACGCATGATGTCTTACGCCTTTCACGATATTCGACATATTGTTCAACCATACTTGGATGACCTTCTATCTCATTCAGTTGTGCGAAAAGACCATCCGGACCATCGCTAGATCTTTCTTTGCTGTAGACACTACAACATTCGGCTAAATCTGCATAAATGTGTTTCTGCGTCGATTCCGATAGAATTTTAGGGTTTATCGTATCCAAAGACGAAATTCGACTCGATCTGTTTAAGGTTGAGGCTATTGTTAGTCTCCCCTCTCCATTCTCGTTACACTAGCTCCAAAGTCTCTAAGGGAAAGCAAATTTCTTATGACGTTTTATCTTGAACTATGCTGAAGTAGCCAAGGGGTTCACACGACTTTTAAAATAGGACGTCCATTTTTGTTGGGATGAGATTTCTCAGCAATATTTTGATATGCTTAAGACGTTGCTTGTCAATGCTCCTCTATTACATCCTCTGGATTATCATTGTGATTTCACCCTGTATCTAGCTGCCACCTTCAGTATGATCGCCATGGTTTTAGTTCAAGATGATGATGATGGTAACAATCATTTTATTTACTACTGGTCTCGAAACCTTCTCAACCCTGAAACGCGTTACACACATGTTGAGAAGTTAGCGCTGGCTACGGTCCAGGCCGTCCAACATTTTTGTCATTATATCCTTTTACGGACGGTAACCATGATTTCTGATTGTAACCCCATGACCTATATTCTGTCTTGATAGTTGCTGGGGGGAAAGTACTCGAAGTGGATCGTTATCCTCCAAGAGTTTGATTTGGAATTCACTACCACCAAATCAAAGAAATCACTCGTTTTCGTTGATCTAATTTTTTCTCTCCCCACCGACTCTGCCCCTTCTTATTCCGAGGATCATATTCCGGACAAAACTCTTTTCTTGACTAGCACCCTTGATCCATGGTATGGTGATATCATCGTGTATCTCCAAACCTCTACTTTTAGGTCCGATTTGACGAAAGATGCTTGACGCCACATTCGACATTAGTCACAACCCTATCGTATTGTCGGAGATACCCTTTATCGTGTTGGAGTAAATTCCGTGCTCCACCGATGTCTGACTCTTGAGGAAGCTGAGAAAGTTTTAAATGACTGCCACATTGGCGACTATGGTGGTCACATGTTTGGCTATGCCACCGCACAAAATATCCTTCGTGTTGGCTGTTTCTGGCCATCTATTTTTAAAGACAGCATTGTTGCAGTATGCAAATACCATGTGTTCCAGATATATCAATGCAAGATGCGTGCGTCACCTATTCCTTTACACCCTGTCATTACCGTTGGTCCTTCTTCCAAATGGGGCATCAATTTTATGACTTTTAACCCTTTCTCAACCTGGGGCATGCCTATATCATCGTCACCGTTGATTATTTTACAAAATGGGCCAAAGAAATGCATACACTGGCTGCAGACGGTAATACAACAGCGCAATTCATATTCAATCATGTTATTGCTCGGTTTGGTGTCCCTTAAGCCATCATTACTGATCATGGTTCACATTTTCAGGACTATATGATGGTGGAGCTGACCTCTAAGTTGGGTCTGCGCCACGACAGCTCAACACCGTATTACCCTCAAGCTAATGGCCAGGTTGAAGCCATAAACAAAGTTCTTGTTACGATGCTTCAATGAACAATTGGTATCCATAAATAAAATTTGCATCTCATGTTGTTTTCAGCTCTATGGGCTTACCGAACATTGATTAAGAGTGCAACTAGATTCACCCTGTTTTAGTTGGTGTACGGTCTAGAAGCTACTCTTCCGATTGAGTGTGAAATTCCTATACTCAAATTAGTTGTGGAATTACTACCTAATAATTCACCTGAGGAAGAGCGTCTCCTCTATCGAGAGAGATTGGATGAAACTCGTCGCTTAGCTGATTTGGTCATCAAAGCACAAAAGAAGCGAGTCAAAGCTCACTTTGACCAAACAGTTTCCCCTCGTTATTTTATCGAAGGAGACCTCGTTCTCCTGTACAAACAAGCTCATGATAAGCTGGGGGCAGGTAAATTCCAACCCATGTGGCATGGGCCATACATTTTCAAACGTGTGTTACAGAATGGGGCCTATGAGCTTATTGATTACGAAGGTTGTCCCTTAGCACAACCTAAAAATGGGTTGTATCTGAAAAAATATTATGCTTGAGTCATTCATACATGACATGTGTACATAGGTGATTTCTTTTCATTTTTGTGCATATTTAGGTTTGATGTGCTTTGTGAGCCTTTTTCTACTTTTTGGGTCTTGTTGGTTCTGCAGATGTCTATTACCCCTTATGTTGGTTTCACAGATGGTGCTTCCCGCAGTACCAGGAGTTTGTCTTTGGCAGCCTTGGTAATTTGTAATCCTGATGGTGAGTTGATTAACCTACAAGGTATTTGTCTAGGTCAAACAACAAACAATGTCGCTGAATATAGTGTTGTTGTGGAACTATTAACTGAGGCAGTTAACCTCGGCATACGCGCATTGCTTGTAAATCTAGATTCGCAGCTTGTTGTTCTTCAACTTAATGGTCATTATTCAGTTTGAAACCCATGCATTTTGAGACTGTATTTACGTATTCGTTTACTTGAAAGGAATTTTGATTTCATCACATATCAACATATACCAAGACGAATGAATGCATTAACTGATGCAGTGGCAAACATTGTATTAGATAGACATTTGCACAATTTATAAAACACCATCATGTGTAAATAGACCCATGTAGAAAATAGATGTATATATATATATATATATATATATATATATATATATATCTCAACTGTTTGCAACGTGTGCATCATAAAAACCAAAAAATATATATGCATGTTTCAGTAACATCCCGAGATGACATGTCTCTCAAAAATATGCGGAAATAAAAAGCCTAGGTGACTAATTATCATGGTGCTCATGATAGCACATCACCGCCCATACCAACCACCTCAGCAAGCGGTGGATATGAATTGGCACCCCTACAGTATGCCTCTGATAGGCCTGAGGCACATCATCCAAGCAAGCATAGTCTGGGATCCCACGGGTGATCCCCTCCATCTTTTGTACTATCTCCTCCTCGCTACCCTCACCATGAGGATCGAAATCACGAGGAATTCACCTCGTTATCGGCGACATATCTGAAGGCCTATCTGGGCCAACATCTGCATACATATAATATTAACTATCAGAACATGCATGTATACCAAAAAATAATAAACTCATGAAAATAAAAAATGAGTCTCACCTAGCTTTTCGTCCAAATCCTCTCCCTTCGAGAGCGGGAGGTCTGGATCATCGGTGAAGTCTGTGCCAGAGTAAGGCCAATCCTCCACAACAATCAGTTGTCATCAGAGCCAATCGAAAAAATCTAGCTTCCAGGATATCTGTTAGCCACCCCCTGCTCTAGGCATCAGCTTAGCCCATCGGGCCATCTGTGGTTCTCTCGGTGGTGGCATTGGGACAATGACCTCCTGATGCTCGAATATTGGCATTCATTCCAAGAAGAATGATACCAAAATGGATCCATACCAAAACTGCTTCAGTTTGGTCTTCTTGCACTTGGTGAGCTGCTGCTTGATGTTAATGGTAACGACCTCTACCCAGTTGTAGAGAGTCGGGGTCAGACAGTCTACGACGAGAAGCAGTTGTGTCTTTGTGGTCTCATGCGGTGCTTGCGATTCTGCAACCTGCGTGATAATGTGCAACACTACTTTTAGTGCCAGATCTGGGATGGTTTGAATGTCAACCTTCTCGCTCCCTATTCCTTTGCGTGCCTCTCGACACACTCTGTCAATCACCATCACCATACTCTCTCTAGAGGGATGGGTATCAGTCAGCATAGGGACTACACCTCTTCGTGACAATTCGGTGATAAAATAGACATCGAAAACTTCAAGTTCAAGTTCCTAATCTCAGAGAACAAACTTTTCTTGATCCTCGTCCCAAATGCTTATCAAATATTGAATCAATTCCAGCTGAGCCTAGAGGAACGGTGTGAGGAAGAATTTCTTGAGCCCACAGTCTCTGAGGGCATTCATGCATCGCTCATTCTCCATGGCGAGATCATCTTCCTCACTACGTTCTCTCTCTTTCCACTCAATCACCATTTTTTCTACTTGGTACTTTCACATTGGTCATATGAGCATTGTTAGTCTACTTAGGCATCAAAATTTGCAAGAAATTGACTTCATTTTTCTCAAATTCATGCGGATTTTTGGGTTGTGCAGTTGGCGCGCCCTCTGTGTACAAAAGGGGCGATTGGCGTGGGTCCGTGCCCGAAACCCATGCCAACCGCGATGCCCTAGTTTTGACAAATCCTGCCATAAAGGACTCAAAATGACAAATTCAGGTAATGAAATATATCTTAAAAGATGGAAAATGGTGTCGGCTCTTACTTGAGATTGACATAATCAAGATTGGTTCACTGGATCGCTCGCAATCGTCACCACAAGATTGCAAGGTAAATGGGTCACTGTTGCTCCACAAAGAGGTAAAAGTGAAAAGTAAATAATTTTTTATCACTTATGGCATTTTATAACTTTTCAAAATCTTAAATTAGGTTTTAAAACATATTTGGCGATTATTTCATCATATTATTATCGAGAAATACGTTTTACACTCGTCTTTTTGTGTAGCGACAGGTTTTCACATGGTTATGACGAAGAAACGAATTGTATTTTATACTTTTTTGGACTCGATAAAAACACGAAAAAGTCACTACTGGAGTCACCTTTCAGCTCTTTTCTAACTCTCTAAAAGTTCTCAAAATATTGCCGAGACGCTTGTCATTTTGAACTCGTTAAATGGCTGCGAAACGATATCTACCCAGTATAATTTTACCCCTTTTTCGGGCTGGGATAGATTATTTATGAAAAAGGAATACCTTAGCCTATCGCAACTAAGAGGTTCTCTCGGATATTGTTTTCTACCTTTTCGGATCTAAGAGACTATTTATGAAAAGGGCCTTGCTGGAGTTTTCTTTTTCCCTTTCTTTTCAAACTCTCTAAATATGAAAAGATGTTGAGTTCTCATTTTGTCAGACTCGTTAAAAACTGATGACATCAGAATCTATCGTTATGACGTTATTCAAGTTCCTCCTTCCTAGGGATCGTAAAATGTACTAGGTTGGATTTTTCCGAAGGACAAACTTACATCACAAGAATATGCTATTCCCTTCAAGCTTGTTTTAAAAAATAATTGGGGTACTCACCAGAAATGGTGGGGGAAAATGGAACCAGATTATAGTCGTGTTGGCAGTATGTCACTCTTGAATATGGCACTTGTCTGCATTCGTGTCGGGTTGGGGACATCCCACTTTGTCATTTGTTTGCCTCCATGGGTTTGGGTAATCTCTTTTGACTGCTCATCTTCTCTTTGCCTCGTCATCATGACCTCAGATCCCTTGATGTCAAATACTGCCAAATCCAGTGTCATGCCACCGATGTGTTCAAGAGAAGTTTTTCCTCTGCAATATTCAACCTCCCTCTGATTCTATGTTGGTATTGATTTGAAAATCTTCATATTCCTCTGTCTCGTGTCGATGATGTGGGAAAAATCATGGCCCTCCTTCAACCAGATCACTTCCTGTCGACTTCAGCTTATTTTCCAGGAAGCTGATCTAGAGACTCCCTTTAGGTACCCTAGAGCCTACATGCCTTAATGGTAGGTTCTTTGAATCCGTCACAAGGTTTACATCATTGGCCTTCGATCGGATGATTCTACAAGTGTTTGACACCAAATCACTGTTCACATTCCTTGGATTGTACCTCTAGTACCTTAAGAACCATTGTCATTATTGGTGGTTTCTCTTGCGTCTGTTAACAGATCTCATTATTGGATGGTAATCAGACGATGTTCCTACATGTTCGACTTCAACTCATCTATTCACATGCTCGAACTTGTACTTTGTTCGGGTTGGGATGGAGCATAAGACCCTGGGTTTTTTCTGATAAAATCTAGGCTGCAAGTTCTTTGTGGATTCCTAGGAATTATTACATGACTCTTTGGATTGGATGGCTGCAACCATACCTGAGTCTATTTGTTGATCCTTATCACTAGATGGTTGTGTCCATACCTCGGATCTCACTTTCATGTACTCTCTTATGGATGGTTGTGCCCACACCACGTATCATGTATCAGAGATATCAGTTGTATTTGTACTTGCAGGTCTTCCGACTGTAGTGTTTGGGTCAAATGCGTTCTCATAAATCATTTCACCCCTCCCTCTCTCTCAGACCTCATGCTTTAGGGGGCATATGTTACACAAAAAATTTTCACCGTCCCTGCAATCCCTCGTCCCGCATATTGGAGGATCATTCCCGTGACCTGTGAACAATGTCATACTCTGCATAAGGACATCATTTCTCATGTTGAACATTTCCTCAAAAAACACACAAAAACCTATGTTTTGGCTTTGGCACGATTAGCCAATTCATCCCTCGCACCGATGTGGAATATTTGCACTAGAGCCCGCGCCACTTGGTGCTTTGTCTCAGTGTATTGCCTGCGCCAGCTATTTTAGCAATTTTTTTTAACAAATAGAGGCGGAAGTTTCCTTCTAACTACCTCAAGGATGACTCATTAGAAATTTTTAAGTTGATGAGCCACAGATCTCTCTCTTTAGGTAGTGGTTTTTTACCTCCCATGGAACACTCCTTGAAGATAGGAATCCCTTCCATGATTATAGGGATCCTAACCTCTCCCTCTCCCTCTATATAAATAGACCTTCTCCCTTTATGAAAGCTAGCTGAACATATAGCCAAGGAGCTGAACTTGGAGAAGAATACTATATCTGAGTAATTGCCATTGAGAAGGTATAACCAAGGAGAATTCCGTAGAGAGAGTCCCGCCCGAATTCCCGACGAGCCTTTGTGAGACGTGCTCCGCTTGAACTCTGATAGAGGAGATCGCAACGTCAAAGCTTGGTTGTACTCTTCCTTCCATTTATTAATATACTCGACTATGGTGTTAGTTCCATCGTTGTGTTATGTTGTTTATGTAATACAATTGATTTAGTCCTCTTCGACTGACTGATAGTTACGAATGTGAATTAGTATGTTGTATATTGTCATTGTTTTCTTGTGTGCAGGTGTACGAGCGTGAAATCGAGCGGATCGTGATCTGTCAAATCAAGAGCGAGAAGCGAGCCACTCTTTTTGATGACAACAATAGCGTAGGATTTCTGGTAAGTCATCTATCGAATCTCTGGCCATTCGTTAACTAGGAATCAACATTATAGCGTGTCTTGCTTGTGGCTAGACCCACTCTAGGGCTAGTGGGATCGCCTCTATCCGTAAAGGGGATTTACCTCACCATCAGTTGTGGAGAATTTCTTCTTCTGGACTCTCAAATATGGGTGCCCCCTTACCAAAACATTATGTGTCAATGTAATGGCCACAAGGTGTATGTGGTTCGAATGTATGGTTTTGATGTAAGGGGGAATAGATAAAGTCAGGGGTGGTAAATGCTTCCATAATATCATCATAATAATAGAATATGGGGTGTGTTGTGGTGGATTTGGTGCACCAGTGTACAAAATTGCACCAGTTTAAAGGGTGTGGTTCGACCCTTTAAACTCTAGGTAATAGGTAGAAAGTGGTGGAGCTCAAAAGCATATAATCTAGAGGAAAAAGTATCCAAATGTATGCTCAAATTAAACTAAAACTAAAACAAAAATATACAGAAGCTATTGAAGAGATTCAAAATGATAATAATGCAAATGATGGCTCTAAGACTCTTCTTATTAAACATTTGATACGAAGAAGAAATTTTACCCACTTGCCAAAGGGCCCCTAGACAATGGTTCTAGGTCCCAATGCAAGGATGTTGTTTTCCAAGCTTGCCTTGGTGGAAGCTCCCTCTCTCTCTGCTATGATGGAATAATATTTTTGGATGGCCAACAATCGAGTCCCCTCCATCTCCAGCTCTGGGTCACACACTGCTGGTA
This sequence comes from Pinus albicaulis, assembly GCA_034641835.2. Lineage (NCBI taxonomy): Eukaryota > Viridiplantae > Streptophyta > Pinopsida > Pinales > Pinaceae > Pinus > Pinus albicaulis. Next base: position 976,430,110 of record CM076581.1, on the reverse strand, counting down.
TTTCTTGGGAAATTCTGGCCAACATAACAATGTGATCACCCATTATTCATCTCATGGTGGATTTATATAGGGAATTTCAAATCCTTCTTCCCTCCCTTGGTACATGGTGGATGGTGACCCAAGGGAGAGCTATGATTCCATTGTGTGCTCCAAATATTCCTTTATGTGCTCACATAATATCTAAGGCGCTAATGGCTATCCTTAGATGGCTTCATGCAAGGAGTAACTGTCCTTTGCTTTGTGTGGTCCCGGAAAGAGACATTTTTCCACTTTCAGGAGCACACACTTATCAGGAAAAAAGGTGCGGAGAAGGCGCTCTTAACGAAGGATAATGCGCACAATCAAAATTTTAGACTAGTTCAAATTTGATTTTCTCAAAACCTTAGAGATTCTAAATACTTTCTTGATTCCATAATGTCTTCCTGCCCTGTAAATCCTTTGGCCTGAAATTAATTAATGTCATATTTTTCTATATGATTTTCCAGTGTTAACAGTTGCCCCCTAATGTGTGAGGTCTAGGAAGGATTGTATAGCCGAAATACATTATAGTTTCTTTTCTGTATCATGCGTAGAGAGAGAGGGAGACCTATGTGGAGCTTTTGGAGTTGAAAACACCTTGCACCGGTTCCAAGAATGACAACATCTAAGGGATCCCTACAAGAAAATACAATTTACAACATATATACAAAATTTCAATGAAGCAGGCATGTCCCATGTTCGTGATGCTATGGCTAGTTAAAAAAAATTGACATGTACATGTGTTGTCTGTGTCACTACTATGGTAGTGATGTTGGCGGTTGTTAACGACGACTGTTGACGCCCTCAGGGGCATTTTTTTTCTTTGATGATAGGTGGAATGTGGTACCCATATGTATAAACTTGGTATGGCATGTAACTGCGCAATGTACGCATATGATTTGCTGGGACCTTCCCGTGTAAGCATTGTTTGAGAGAAATGCTTGTGGAGGCACGGGTCTTCGACAAATCTGATCAAAGTGCAATGGTTGTAAGGTACGATACCATATTGACATGAAAGCTTTTTTCATAGTCGAATTTCAGGAGGATCGATGACATCTATGGACAATGATGTCTCCCACAGTGCCACCCGAGGATACCCCTTTGCATGGGGAGGGGTGATCCAAGGTACCGCATGAGGGTGAGCTATGGCACAGGAGATTGGGCCATCTTCACCATGGTGCTTTGAAAATTTTGCAGCAGATTTCTACCAGGCTTCCCAAAGGTACACTCGCGCAATCAGATCAGTGCAAGGGATGTACTTTGGGAAAATTTGTGAAAGCCACCTTTCATGAGAAGAATAGTCGCACCACGACGATCCTTGAGAGAAATCACACAGACGTGTGTGGACCTTTCTCAGCAGCTTCGACAGAAAAGCACAGGTATTATGTGATATTTGTTGATGATTTTTCTCGTAAGTGTTGGATCTTCTTCATGCAGAAGAAGAGCGAGACATACTCTAAGTTCTGTGAGTTTAATGCACTGGTGGAGAAAGAATCAGGGAAGCAGGTGAAGGCTCTTAGGAGCGATAATGGTGGTCAATTCATCTCTGGCGAATTCAAATACTTTTGTAGCATAGAAGGAATTTGAAGAGAGCTCATAGCGCCTCATAACCCACAGCAGAATGGGGTCACAAAGAGAAAGAACATAACGATCGTGGGTGCTGCATGGGAGATGTTGCATGATCAGGGCCTTCCCATACACTTGTGGGCCGAAGCTTGCAATACTGCGGTTTATGTGCAAAACCGTTGTCCTCAGAGAGTACTTGGCATGAGTACACCCGAGGAAGCGTTTCCTGATAAGAAGCCTCATATTTCTCATTTGAAGATTTTTGGCTCATATGTTTACATTCATGTGATGAAGGATGCTAGGAAGAAGCTAGAGCCGACCGCAGAGGTTGGGATATTTTTGGGGTACACAGAAACACCCCACAACTATCGTGTGTATTTTCTAGACAGTTGGAAGACTGTTGTGCGACGGGATATCAAATTTCATGAGGAGAAAGCCATGAAGTGTTCGCTTGAGAGGGAGCCACACTTGCATGTAGATGAGGAGCTATTATTTCCTAAGGATGAGCCTCAAGATGTGGATCAACAACAAGAGTAGGTTCATGGAGTGGAAGAAACCACTCATGCAGTGCCAACTATCAAAGGGCGGAAGCACACTACAGAAGCTGAGTAACTGAATCTTGATGCAGAGAAGATTGTAGGAGCACCTACATCATAGCGTAGATAGAGACAGTCACCTGACCGATATATTGGATACACGGCTCTCATGAGCAAGTGTATCGTGATAGAACCATCCTCTTTCGAGAAAGTTGTGGAGGACCCTGCATGGGTAGATGCCATGGTGGAAGAGTATGATTCGATTGTTAGAAACAGTGCATGGGAGATTGTCCCAAGGCCAGAAGTGAAATTAGTGGTAGGTTCGAGATGGATCTACAAAGTGAAGCAAGCAGCTGACATGAGCGTTGAGAAGTACAAGGCAAGATTTGTTGCCCGGGGCTTCTTACAGATTGAAGGGATCGACTATTAGGAAACCTTTGCACCTGTCACAAGGTATTCTTCCATACGGAGCATCCTAGCTCTCTCAGCGCAGATGGGATGGAACATTCATCAAATGGATGTGAAGACTGCGTTCCTCAACGGAGTCATTGAGGAGGAGGTGTACATAAAGCAGCTCGAAGGTTTCGAGATCTTCAGCAGCGAGTCGCATGTTTGCATGCTCAAAAGAGCGTTATATGGGTTGAAACAAGCACCTCGTGCTTGGTACACACGGATAGACAGTTATTTCACTGGTCATGGATTCACCAAGAGTGAGGTGGATCCAAACCTATCCCAGATTGTGGTGGAGGGTAAGTTGCTGATCATTGTACTTTATGTAGATGATTTGATTTTGATGGGCAATGAACAATTGATACTCTCATGCAAGGCTGATATTGCAAAAGAGTTTGAGACGAAGGACTTGGGCCTCCTTCATTATTTCCTAGGATTGGAAATTTGGTAGCGCAGTGATGGACTGTTTGTGTCTCAAGGAAAGTATGCCCAGGAGATACTAGAGAAGTTCAACATGCAAGGCTGCAAGCCTATCAACACTCCTCTTCCTGGTGGTTGGAGGAAAGAGGATGCTGCATCGGCAGAGGTAGTGGATGCCATTGTTTACTGACAGTTGGTTATTTCGCTCATGTATCTATTCAATACATGACCTAACATATGCTACGTTGTTAACCCGCTTTCACAAGCTATGGTTAAGCCTACCAAGCTCTTTTGGAAGGCGGGGAAGCATGTATTGAGATATCTCATAGGCACATTGGGATATGGATTATGGTATAGATAGTCGGATGAGGTGAGCCTGCATGGCTTCACGGATGCAGATTGGGCAGGGAGCCCAATGGACAGAAAGATCACATCTGGAGGGATTTTCAGTATCGGTTCGGCAGCAGTTTCTTGGTACAGCAGGAATCAGAGATCCGTGGCACTCAGTTCAGCGAAGGCCGAGTACATGACAACAAGTTTGGCTGCATGTGAGGCTATATAGATGAGGAAGATCCTGGTCGAGTTGTTCGGTTCACACTTAGATCCTACTATGATATATTGTGATAATCATAGTTGCATCAAACTCTCAGTTAATCCAGTATTTCATGATATATCTAAACACATTGACATCTGGTATCATCATATCAAATATTGTGTGCAACAGAAGATCATGTTAATTTCTTACATTCCTACGGAGGATTAGGATGTTGATATCTTGACGAAGGCACTCACCAAGAGAAAATTCGAATGCCATAGAGGCAGGATCGGGGTGGCAGATAATCCCTATCTTGTTGAGAGGGAGTGTTGAGATTGCAACAAGATGATATGCTTAGTGAAAAGAGTCGCCTTCACTAAGTGGGCCCGCAGACTATTTTTTGTGCAAGTCTATTTTTAGACATGTCGATCATATTCTATGAGTTGCAGGATGCTATTTGTGGATGGTTGGTCAAGTTGGAAAAATAGATGGACTTATATTTTTAGACATACTGGGAGGAATCTATTTTTAGATTACCAATCTAAAAATAGATATGTTGAATATTATTAGCTCTTAATAATATTTGGACTATAAACATTATCTTATTCTCTTGGAGCACTTTAGTTAAGTGCACAGACGTGGCACAGGAGCTGACAGAAGGAATTACGCTATTCCTGAGTGTTAAGTGGAGCTATTGCATGGAGACTTCAGTTAGAACTCATGTGACAGAGTTTGGTGGAGTTATTGAGGTAGTTGGTGGAGTTGTGTTCAATTTAACTCAGTTAGACACAGTTGAGCTAGTTGTATCTAGTCTAACTGATTGATACACTAGTGAGAGTGGTGTGAATTAATTATTAATTAATTTACTAAATATTAACTCATTAATCAACTGAAGAATACATCAGTTAACTACAGTGCATGGACAGTTTCAGTGGAGACCAGTGGAGAGGTAGGTGAAAGAGCAGGTTGACTATCAGTTGTGACTATGGTGTTGCATGATTTGAAACACACAGTGATTGGAGATGCCAATGAGGATTGCGTGAACAAGGCTGGACCAATTCGAGTTCATTCAGAGCCATTCTTCAGCAGGGACTGTGCAGTAGAGGCAGGCTAGTAGGTGGCAAAGATTGGTGCATGGATTTGCTAGATCGGGCTTGATTAGTGTGTAGCAATTTGATTGTTCTGAGAGCTTGTGATAAGCTTTGTATGAGGATTTTTACATGATCTCTATGACATATATTATATATAGATAGTTGGGGTTTTTAGCTTCAGTCTTTCCTGTTAAAACACTGTGTTCATATGTGTGAATTTTTATGGTTTCAATGTGTGCATGCAATTGATTTAATTTCTGCAAGTAATGATCAATAGTAGAAGAGATTTTGTATTGTGCATGAAGTCAAATAGTGTGTGATCATGAGAATCTTGGATTTATAACGCATTAGTTATATAATTTCTACATAGAAAACAACTTGCCACTGCTTAGAATAGTTCTATCGATAAAACCATTGCCAACATCTGGAAGTTTCTTGCTAGGGGAATTGTGAAAGGTTTCAAGTTGCCCCTTATTAGCCTCATATTGAATGGAAATCACCAAAACATAATCATGAGATCCCATTTAAACTTGGGAATCCCTTGATTTCTGATAGCAAACAAAATATTCATATATTTTTCTTCTCATTGAATCCATATATTGTAGCATCTGTAACACTATTCTCCACACCTCTTGTTAGACAAGTGACACTGGAGACAAAATATAAAATAAAATAAATTAAATTAAAATATTAATAAGTATAATTAATAATTAAAATTGGATATAATTACATAAGAATATATATAAAAGAAATACCAAGTTCTCTGCGACATACTCAACTGATGAATTCCGCTCCCCTTATAGGTGCATTATATCACTCTAGAGTAGTCTTAGTTATTCGTCTCAGAACTTACTTTTAAGGGTTCAATGACATTCTTTTTCTTCTAGCCTATGAACTGTTTAGTTTTTGTATCCACCCCTATTAAAATCAAAATAAAATATTATTAATATTATTATTTACTAATAATTAAATTGATCACATCTATTTTCACTCTAAAAGTGGTTTGCACCTTAAGGGATTTGATCCCTCTCAAAGTTAAGATGAATATAAGCTAGTTAAACTACCCAAATATGCATATTTATTTGTGTTTGCACTAATTAAACTACCCAAATATTTATATATATTTTTGTATTTTATTATAACTAACATTTGTTTAATTTTGAAAGTTTTTTAATAAGAGAGTATAGATTTTCTTAGTTGTTTAAGAATTTTTTTTAATAAAATTGTGTAGAGGATTTTTAATCCATATGAAATTTTGGGTGAGCACTACACCCATATTCATAACTAATAAAGAAAGTGATAACAAACAAATACACAAATCTTTAACAGAGAAAAATACTAATTAGAAATAATAACCTTGTTGTTGGAGGAAATGGGACGGAAAAATATGGAGGGCCAGAATGGAGATGTGGTGTCTGTACAAGGATGGTCCCAGAACATAAACAAAATAAACTCTCGAGGGGGAGATCTAAATCTAGAGGGAGATATAAATATCTAGGAAAGCCTGTAATGGTGTGTTGGAAATGCAGAAAGGAAGGGCACTTCAAAAAGGACTGTAGGTCTATAGCTCCCAAGAAAGGAAAGGGATCTGATGATGTTCCATCTGCATGGGCGAAAACCACCTCAGATGAAGGTGGGGATGTGTATTTAATTGACTTGGGTGCATCATTTCACTTCACTCCCCATAGAGAGTGGTTCTCCAAGTATGAGAAGTATGATGGTGGTGATGTATTCTTAGGGGATGATAGGAAGGTCGGAATCGTAGGACGTGAAAAAGTCAAGTTGAAATTACAAGTTGGAAGGATTAGAACACATCCTAGTGTTATTCATATTCCTACTTTGGCTAGAAATCTGATTTATGTAAGAAAGATGGATGATCCAGGTGTAAAAATAGTGTTCGAGAAAGATACCTGCAATATGGTTCGGGGAGCACTGGTATTGATGCGGGGAGTTCAGATTGGAACTCTGTACAACATTATGGGTAGCACTATTATTGATGGGTACAACAAATATGTGGTTCCTGAAAGTGGAGCAGAAAGCCTAGTGGTCTCTGGAGAAAAGACCATGCCATGGCATCAAAAACTTGGACATATTGGAGAGAAGGCCCTTCGAATACTGCACAGTAATTGTATGATAGAATTTATGTCTAATTTCTCTCTGTATTTCGATTTCGGTGAACATTGCATATATGGGAAGCAGAAACGGGCGAGTTTCCCTTCTGGTGCTAAGAGGGCGAACAAGATATTAGATCTTGTGCATAATGATGTCTTTGGACATCTGTTGGTTCCATATCTAGGTAATTATGTGTACTACTTGTCAATTATAGATGAATTCTCAAGGAATACATGGATATATTTTCTGACGAAGAAATTCGAATTCTTTGTCAAATTTAACAAATTTAAGGCTCTGGTAGAAAAACAGACAAAGAAGAAGATAAAGGTGTTGAGGATAGATAATGGAGGAGAATTATGCAAGAAGGAATATGAAGACTTCTGTCAGAAGTGTGGTATAGCACGATAGAAGAATACTCCATAGACACCACAAAAAAATGGAGTTGAATAAATAGTGAACAACACGTTGATAGAAAAGGCAAGAAGCATGCTTAGGGGTACTGGGTTAGGCCAAGAATTCTGGGCAAAGGCAGTGGAGACTGCATGCTACCTAGTTAATAAATCACATTCATCGATGTTGGAGGATAAGACTCCACATGACGTATGGACTAGTAAGAAACCCTCTCTTTCACATATGAGGGTATTTGGATGTGATGCATATGTACATGTTCCAAAGGAGAAAAGAACCTAGTCAACGTTTGGAAGAGATTTCAATGGATTTTATCACAAGTTTACCTAAGTCCGAAGGAAAGAGTGTCATCATGGTGGTAGTTGATAGACTTACCAAGTATGCACACTTTTGTGCATTATCTCATCCATTTAAAGAAATTACAGTTGCTACTACATTTATGTAAACAATTCAAAAGCTACATGGAAACCCAAAGATTATTGTAAGTGACAGAGATCCAATTTTTACTGGAAAATTTTGGACGAAATTATTTTCTTTCTTGGGCACTCAACTAGCTCATAGCTCATCTTATCATCCTCAATCTGATGGTCAAACTTAGATAGTGAATAAATGTTTCGAAGGATATCTTCGTTGTTTTATATTTGATAAGAAAAAACAATGGGTCAAGTGGTTACTTCTCGCTGAATGGTGGTATAACACTTCCTTCCATACTATAGCAAAAATGACCCCATTTATGGCACGTTATTGATATCATCCACCATCCATCACATCTTATTTAAGAGAAAATTCTAAGGTTTCAAGCAGTGGAAGATCACATCAAGCATCAATAGAAGTTCTCCAACTCTTAAAGGATAACCTAAATTTGGCACAAAATCGAATGAAACAAGAGGCATATCAACATCGCAACGAGAGAAGTTTTGATGTAGGAGACTGGGTATTTTTACGGCTAGAAAAATACAAACAAATGTCCCTCAAGCAAGATAAGAAGAATAATAAATTATCGCCAAAGTACAATGGTCCTTACAAGGTGTTGCAAAAGATTGGTACTATGGTATACAAATTGGAGCTTCCTACTTCTTCGCAAGTGCATCCAGTTTTATATGTTTCATGCTTAAAGAAGGTTATAGGGGACAAAATTCCAGTTCAAACAATATTGCTAGAAATTTATGAGGAAGGAAAAATCATATTGGAACCTAAAGCAGTCACGGAAACAAGAACTCGACGACTACGAAATAGATCAATTTTAGAGTATCTCATCAAAAGGGAAGAACTTACCCAATGAAGATTCTACATGGGAAGATGAGAATTTTATACAGAAGCATCTGGAGCTACTCAAGAGTTGAGGACAACACTTTTTTGAACGATAGGGGCATGTTAGGTCCCTATATTACAAGTATAGTCCCTTATTGTTGTTAGTGTAACCCCCTTATTGTTTTTGTTGTACCCCTGTAACCCCAATATTGTTATTATGTGCCCTTACATTATTATTTTTAGGTTGGCTAGGATTATATTGTGACACCATGGACTCTTATATATAGAAGGAGGTTTGGTCATTTGTATCATCCAAGAATTGTTCATTTATGTAATGTATTGGAGGTTTCCCCCTCGAAATGGCTATTTCTAAGGCATTTATCTCTCTTTTCTTCTATTTTCGGAGTTGGTTTCATAGCATGTTCATTATTGATGGTATAGTTTGATTGTTTTCCTTGATCTTATGTATCTTGTGTTTTCTACCATAGAAACTGGTATTCAGGATATTTTGCTGCAGCCTCCTTCACTTGTTCCTAAAATTTGAATTCCACGTGATTGAAGTATAATTCATACACATAATGCAGTTTTCTACTTAACGCATTGGCAACCCGGTTTTCTTTTCCTTTAATGTGTTGCATTTCAAAGTCAAATTCTCTTAAGAACGCATTCCACTTAGCCTGGCGAGCATTTAAGTCAGCTTGTTTAAAATAGCTGGTCAAGCTTCTTTGGTTAGTTTTCAGCACAAACCTTTTTCCCAATAAGTAGTGCCTCTATATTTTGAGTACATACACCATTGCGGTCAACTCCAAATCATATACGGAGTATCGTTGTGCATGATCTTTTAACTTTCTAGATTCATATGCCATAACCTTCCCATCTTGTGACAACATCGCTCCTAATCCTTATTTGCTAGCGTAGGTGAAAACTTCAAACTCTAAATTTGGATCTGCCACATTTAAAATAGGATTTGTGGTCAGCAATTGTTTTAACTTTTCAAACAATGTTTATTTTCAGATTCACAGTGTTTACTTTCAGATGAACAACTCTATGTTCTTCCTATGTATTATGATTAATTGTATTCTGCATTTTGTATTTCTTTAAGATTAGAAATAATTCTCATTTTTAAGAATAAAATAGAACTCATATTTGCAAATAAATTAGTTCTAATTTTTACTGTTATTTACAATATTGATATTTGGATTCTCAGCACTATCTTTTCTTGGCAATTATTTTCTTGGAAACATTGTTTTTGTTCCCTGGAATAACATACTATGCACAGGTGATCGGACCACCTCAAGAGGGTTCATCCTCTGTCCATGTATTTGATGATACCCAGATCTTAGATCTATCTTTGAAAGGACAGTTGCCCCTTTTACTTGGTAAAAAATATCATCGATTCAAGGAAGCGGGTATTTGTTCTTAACAGTTAATTTGTTAAGCTGTTTGTAGTCCATACACATTCGCATTGTACCATCTTTCTTATTTACAAACAACACGGGTGCCCCCATGGCGACACAGTAGGACGAATATGTCCCTTGTCCAGTAATTCTTCAAGGAATATAGTATTTCAAGGAAAAATTCATGAGGAAATCCACAGGATGCTTCTCAACACTTATGGATGCAATCCATAGTAAACCTGTTGACAGACTAGTGCATCTTAACCAGGGGGAGTTGAATTAGCGACTTGCTTGCATAGCCAAATACCCAATAACTTTGGAAGCAATTGGTTGAGCTAACCCCTCGTGTGTGGGTGTTTAATACAAAAAACAGTGCACCACAAATGAAGTGGCCTAGGAATAAACACACGGTGGGAAACATTTGGCAGTGATGGGTAGCGGACAAATTTGTATGGTGGATCATCATGGTTTCGATAAGTTGTCCCTAGCTAGTAACATCAATCTTTGGGTTAATAATGATTGACCCTTAGCCATCAATGTTGGAGCCAAATGGTTGCTTGTTAGGGAGTCTATGGTTTCCCACACCTTTTCTTTTATAGCTTTTCTAGCATAGAGAAACCCTGAGATTTTTTAAAGTAGCGTGGACATGTTGGAGAGAATGTAGGTTGTTCCTTACTCATGGTACATGGGGTCCCTTCGTATCTTAAGTCACTGTTTTTTCCATAACCTTTAATGTGCTACATTTCAAAGTCAATTTCTCTTAAGAATGCATTCCACCTAGCCTGGCGAGCATTTAAGTCAGCTTGTTTAAAATAGATGGTCAAGCTTCTATGGTTAGTTTTTAGCACAAACCTTTTTCCCAATAAGTAGTGCCTCCATATTTTGAGTACATACACCATTGTGGTCAACTCCAGATCATATACGGAGTATCGCTGTTCATGATCTTTTAAATTTCTATATTCATATGCCATAACCTTCCCATCTTGTGACAACATCGCTCCTAATCCTTATTTGATAGCGTAGGTGCAAACTTCATCCTCTAAATTTGGATCTGCCACATTCAAAATAGGAGTTGTGGTCAGCAATTGTTTTAACTTTTCAAACAATGTTTATTGTAAGATTCACAGTGTTTACTTTCAGATGAACAACTCTATGTTCTTCCTATGTATTATGAGTAATTGTATTTTGCATTTATGTATTTATTTAAGATTAGAAATAATTCTCATTTTTAAGAATAAAATAGAACTCATATTTACGAATAAATTAGTTCTAATTTTTACTGTTATTTACAATATTGATATTTGGATTCTCAGCACTATCTTTTCCCGGCCATTATTTTCTTGGAAACATTGTTTTTGTTCCCTGGAATAATATACTATGCACAGGTGACCGGACCACCTCAAGAGGGTTCATCCTCTGTCCATGTATTTGATGATACCCAGATCTTAGATCTATCTTTGAAAGGATAGTTTCCCCTTTTACTTGGTAAAAAATATCATCGATTCAATGAAGCGGGTATTTGTTCTTAACAATTAATTTGTTAAGATGTTTGTAGTCCATACACATTCACATTGTACCATCCTTCTTATTTACAAACAACACGGGTGCCCCCAGGGTGACACAGTAGGACGAATATGTCCCTTGTCCAATAATTCTTCAAGGAATATAGTTTTTCAAGGAAAACTTCATGAGGAAATCCACATGATGCTTCTCAACACTTATGGATGCAATCCATAGTAAACCTATTGACAGACTAGTGCATCTTACTCAGGGGGAGTCGAATTATCGACTTGCTTGCATAGCCAAATACCCAATAACTTTGGAAGCAATTGGTTGAGCTAACCCCTCGTGTGTGGGTGTTTAATACAAAAAACAATGCACCACAAATGCAGTGGCCTAGGAATAAACACACGGCGGGAAACATTTGGCAGCGATGGGTAGCAGACAACTTTGTATGGTGGATCATCATGGTTTCGATAAGTTGTCCCTAGCTAGTAACATCAATCTTTGGGTTAATAATGATTGACCCCTAGCCATCAATGTTGGAGCCAAATGGTTGCTTGTTAAGGAGTCTATGGTTTCCCACACCTTTTCTTTTATAGCTTTTCTAACATAGAGACAAGGTTAGCCTCCCAAACCCTGACATTTTTTAAAGTAGCGTGGACATGTTGGAGAGAATGTAGGTTGCTCCTTACTCATGGTACATGGGGTCCCTTCGAATCTTAAGTCACTGTTTTTTCCATATTTCAAGGATCAAGTTTGAAAATTAACGTGTTTAATTAGTAGCCACACAAATTTGATAAGGTTTGGCCAGTTAACTTTTTGTTCAATGAAATTGTCATTTATTAATTACTTTCAACTTTAGTTCTAAAAATTATTACATATAGTGATACATATCTATTTACCTATGAACTATAGTTCATATGTATCCTTACAAGTTCTTTGTATTGAGTATTGACATTACTAGAATGATTGACATCACCACAATGCCTTTGCTCACTAGTGCATGGATAGAATGTCTTGGAATGATCCCTTGGATCTCTTCCCACTAGCCGAAGGACACATTACCCAATGGACTGAAGTAATGAGGTTGCTTGTATATGTAAAATGTTGTGATATTAAAGACTGTCTCCATTAAATAAAATAAAATAATATCAAAAGACATTATTATTTCTTAAGATATGGAGAAACGGTGAACGTGAAAGGTTATAGAGTGCCGTCCATGGGTCGGTGTAGAGATCACCCGCCAAAATGGGCGTGGACCCGAAAACCCAACGACCCAATTCTTTTATAATTTATTTGTTGGAGAGTTGATATATATATAATAATAATCAATCATACTAATTTGGCTTAAAATGATTCAATATAACAAGCATAGCATCATAGAGATCTATTTGGGAGTGAGCTAGTCTTCTTCTTCGCCATAAATAAGATCTGTTTGGTCTTGTTTTTTATTGAAGTTCTAAACCAACTTTCATAATCTTATAAGACAAAAGATACATGCTCTTGTTTTTCATGGTCTTGTATGCCAACCTCAAATACATGCTCTTGTTTTTTATTTGAAGATACATGCTCTTAGTTTTTCATAGTTTTTCATTTTTTTTTGTTAGGATATTGTTGCTTTCCAAAATAGCATTGGTTGAGAAATCATATAGCAAGAATAGGACATTCTGGCTTGGATCCAGAACATGTGGTCCCCAAAAGGGTTCTTTACAGTGATCTTTGAATATCTGGAGGGCCGTAAGCAGATCTTTGAAAATGGCCCTTCCTTCATGGGCAGTGCAGGCCTCTTCATTGGATGTTGGGAAGAATACTACAACCCAAACAAAGAGGAGTTGATTGTTGCCCCTGTTTGGGTGTGACTCTACTCCCTCCTTGATTTTTGGGAGCCCGATATCCTTGAAAAAATCAGGAACTCAATAGGGGTGTTTGTCAAAACCTCAGAAATTACTAAACGTAAAAGGCATGAAACCTATGCCTATATTTGTGTCCATGTGAACATCTCTCAACCCTTGCTGGAATCTATCGACTTGATTTACCATGACTCCACCTGCACTCAATTGCTAGACTATGAGCACGTCTCTTTCAAATGTCGCAGATGCCATGTGTTGATCACGTCAACATTCTATTGAAATCTTGACAAGTAATCTTGCTTAAACCCGTCAAATCCCCTCTTTTTTGCCCTGAGAAATTCATTTCCTGCTCTTCGTTGCCTTCTCTCATCCTCAAAACTGCATAAACAGGCCGAAATCCCACATTATAATATAATTAAGGCTTAGCACCTTTCGGCCCTAGCCCCTGCACCTTTTTCTCCACATGACCGGAGGTCAAAACCGAGTGCTAGCCATAAAAGCGCTTGTCACATATGTATATCGGGCATGTTTACAACCGTCGACCTGTACAGATCTGACGGCATTCGCAAGTCTTCATCGTGCCCGTGGCCCACTCCGTTCATCGCCCATATCGCCTGTCCGCCATCCATTTAAACCGCAGATCAACAGCTCATAGTACTCCCGCCCTGGTGGTCCTCGCTCCGTGCACTGTACAAAACTAGTGGTTTATATCGCACCGCCTTTCCGCGGCGGGCGGTATTTCTCATTTCGGAGCGATTCCATACATCGTTTTCCGCGTGTCCTCGTGTATGGCTCAAAAACCGCCCTCCATCACGCGTTATCATTCGTCTGTAGACACGGCGCGATATCCACGAGAGCCGTCCGATTTGGGGCAATCCACCCAACGGTAGTTGCTCCACGAAACTGTGCGGAAGATAACTCGAGGAAATTGTACTCCTCGCCCACCATTCATCGTCCTCCGATGCATTTTCAACCATTGATCTCCTCCTGAGATCTGACGGTCCAAGTCACTTACCTCTTTGCCAGTTGACTCTGTACCTCCACGTCACCCGTTCCACGTGTTTGACGTATTTTTCCTCTGCCATTATACATTTCATTTGTTATTCAAAATTCACTGTTTATGTTAAAAACCTTCACCAGTCCATCCTCCATCGCTTCACTATGTTTTAATCACCACCCTGCATTGTTTCATCATTTCTCCATGTCTGCACAACCATTTTCATCGATCCCGCCACGTCCATCATCCCCAAGCCTGGTTTTCCTAGCGAGTTTGCGGGTTTTGCAGGGTTACAGCGGCGAAAGATGGCCAGGATTTACAGTCTTCATTATAGTAACAGCGAACACATCAAAGGACAATTTTTCAGGGGCTGTAATTATGAAAGAAGGCCCGGGAAGATACGTCGACAAGACTTCCATTAAAGAAGCAGGGTTAAAATCTGTCGAACCCTCCAGAGTCATTCAAAGCACAGATCGCACAAATGGAGATATTAATGGAGAAGTAGAGAAATATCAGTGGATGATCGAGGAATTCAACGTTCAGCATTGAAGATCTTAAACCATAATTCAGAGTTAGAAGGCAGAGGGTACCATTCGCAGAAAAAATACCTTAAGGCTTTCTTTTCAGCACCATTCTCTTTCAGAAAAGGACGGAATTTCTATGAGATTTTACTTCTTTGCCGTGTCCCTGAAGAGATTTATACCCAGTGCATTTATTTTAGTAAGCAGGCATCGGAGTACATACAACACTACAAATTCATTCAGCATATGTGCGTGCAAGTTTCTTCCATCTTGTCTTAATGAGACAATTAAATGTTCATCACCTACTCCCTTTTCGAGCTTTCTTTTTCTCCTATAAAGCTCCCGAAGAACAGAGGATTTAAGGTTCCAGATTTTATCAGAAAATTATGCAATGAAAGGATTTTTGTATACATTTTGTTGAACTCTTGTATGAAGGCTCAGAGCCCGTAGGGTCTCAGTCAGGAGGAGTTCCATCTGTTAAAGAGGATTCTGGTCTTTGGTATTTCACAGTTTGTAACTTTCTCTTATATGTGTTATTTTAATAGATCATTTCATCTCATCCATCTTTCCTGTATCATGTTTATGGAATGCGAGTGGCTCACTAATTTTTGGTATGGATTTATCCTAGTTGATACCCATGCTCGGATTAGTCAAGCGCTTTAAATATGGCTCAGGCATGATATTCTGTTCCACTATTCATCTAAACAACACTTCTGCTATATAGTTTCTTTGGGAGGGTGTTTTTAAAATGCTATTGTCATGAATGGATTCTTAAATTGGTAAGCCCATTACATGGTGATATTGTGTATCTGGATATCAGCTCAAGGAAAACTAATATTCTCTCAATATTTCATTCACTACATACACCTTCTGATAATTTATTTCTGTGAGGTATTTCTGAATTGGCCCTCTTTACAATAAGCTGTCTTTGAATTTTCTATTGCTTTTATATTGGAGTTTTGCATGTTGCCTCTGCAGTATTCCTTTCTCTGTGTCAGTTTCTGAAGGTCTTGGTCCCATTCAGATTAGTATTCCTTGTTTTTCAGGAAATAACATGAGAGATTTTTATTGATAACTTCCTCTGTTATACCATATGCTCCTTGCTAATATAAGATGTCCTAGGCACTGGTCTTTCACAACTCAAGGCTGTCTCTAGGAACGATAACATCTTTTTGGCACCGTTGCCGGGGAACGAAGTTGAGAAAATTTAAATCCCTGGGCCTCGACAAAATATAATTCACTCTTCAAGTAGGTGAGTATGGAGAGTTGAGAGTTGTAGATCCCTCACCTTGGCGACTCCACATTTGTTTATTAGATAAATTCATTTGCAGTCCTGGCTCCTCGTAAGCCACACCTGAGGTCAGATACGTCTCAGCCAAAGACACCTTTAGTGTCTGACCCAGAAAATATCATTCATAGATGAAATTGGAGGGAAAGAAAATCAGTCCACTCTGAAATTTCTGAATTTTCTATAGAAGACTTTCCATCCTCTTCTTCTCAAGAAGATCAAGTGCCAGATCCCGACTCCACTGTGGGAGATACCGATTATTACTATTCAGATAGTCCACCCCGAGGAGGTGTCAGAAATAAAGATAATTTTCACCCTACTCCTGAGGTTGAAGAGGTTAAAGAAGTCACTGAAGTATCTGTTGTTAATAGACCATTATTCCCCTCAACACCTCAGACTGATGTTCATTACATTCCTATTGTTATTCATACCCCACTTCCACCTCCTACTCCCCCTCTTACTCATCAAACTATTGCACTACCTCCACCCCCTCCAATGGCAAATGTTCCAGGCTTCTTGCTAAATAAATATGCCCCTCTGGCATTACCCGAAGTGTTGAATGATATGCCACAAGATTATCTGAAGATTTTACCCCGATTCAATGGGGAAAACAAGATTGATGCTAAAAAACATCTTGAGTTCTTCTGTGCTTTTGCAGAGAATTTTAATGTGGAACATTTAGAAAATGGTTTAAGACATTGGCAGGTCGTTCTATTACCACTTGGGAAATAATGGAAGATACTTTTCTCAGAAAATGGGGAGAGAAGAAAGACCATGGACATTGTCTTACTGAGTTCAATACACTCAAGAAAAGACATAATGAAGGAGTGTCAGAATTTATCAAGAGATTTAATAAATTGTATTTGAGTCTTCCTGCTGATATGAAACCTCATCAAACTGCTGCTAAAGTTGTTTTTGTAGCAGCTTTTGATTCAGAATTTGGTTTTTCTCTCAGAGAAAGAAAGCCTGCTACTTTGGATGATGCTCAGATAGATGCACTAGAGTTGGAAGCAAAATTTTCCTCCACTAGCAAATCAAAGGGAAAATCTGAACAAGATACTAGAAGAAGGGGCAAAGAGGAGGTATCTACCTCCTACCAAGACAGAGACTCTGCTAATGACAGAATTGAAGAAATGAGCAAAATGATTAAGAAACTTTCTGGTAAACTGGTCAAGCTTGAGTTGGAGACCAATAATTCAGCCTCCAAGAATTTCCATAATTCTCCAAACAGAGGTTACAGTCCTCAGTACAGGAAACCACCCCTGCAAATATTGCCAAGGGAACCAAAGGAGAAACAAGATCAAGTACCACACCCATTGTACTTGGAAGGTCCAGTAGATGATCCTACTGAAGACACTGCTTATGGACTGGAGGATGCAAATCTTTCTTTCTCGAATAGTGATGGAGAAGAATACCCTTTGCAAGGAAATGATGGAACCGAGTGCTCATTGCAAGAAGAAGAGAAGGCCAGAGACACATAAGACATAGAAATTGATCATTATTGTAAACAATTTTCCAATTTCATGCAAGCACAGTTCAATAGAAGATATGATCTCAGATCTTCTAGGAAGAGGACTCATTCTCAAGAACACGAAGAAGAGCTACCCCAGAAAGAAGCACCTGCTCAGAAGGAATCAACATTGCAGAAGGTCACAGACAAAGGTAAGGGCCCTCTAAACAAACCTTTGCAGTCTAATAATCAAATTCATTCCTCTTCAAAAGTAGTCTTTCCCCCTAATACCAAGTCTATGTTAAAAGAGGTCAAACCCTCAGCTGAAAATAAAGAGTCAAAAGAGGTTGTAATAGAGAAGTCCTCTCCTGCTTTCAGTCTGTAAAAGGAACTTGAGAAAGTCAAAATTCTAGTCCCTTTGACTGAACTATTGAAGCAACCTGCATATCAATCCCAAGTCACCTCTTTCATGCTCCCTCCAGAAGTACCTCTCACCCCAGATAGTCTCAACCTTCAAGAGGAAAGACCCATGGTTGTTTTTGGCCCACATGTTGAGGAGTTAGATGCTTCTACTCCTCCCTTCTATGTGTCTCTAGTGATTCATGACCTGCTATTACATAACTGTATGTTAGATTCTGGAGCTTCCCATAATCTTATACCTCTGTCAGTCATGGAACAACTAGGATTACAAATCACCCGTCCATACAAGGACCTCTATTCATTTGATTCCAAAAGAGTTAAATGCCTAGGGATGATCAAAGATTTGGTGGTCAATTTGGCCCAAATCCCAGCAAAAAGTGTGGTAATGGACATCGTGGTGGCAGACATCCCAGCTCGCTTTGGCATGTTACTGTCAAGGTCCTGGGGAACAAAAATTGGTGGGTCAATTAAGTTGGATTTAACATATGCCACCATCCCAGTTTTTGGTGGCCAAGAGAGGAGGTTGTATAGGGAGACTAGATTTGTCAAGATGGTGACTAAGGCTGACAACTCTGTTAATTCACTAGTCTAATATACAGAAGGAGATTTCTCATGCTTGATGCTGGAAGAAGATCAAGATTATGCTCATGAACCATCCTTCTGCCAGATCAAGATTGAGCAGCCCTCAGAGAGCCATGAAGCAGGAATCTGGACACTTCATTTTGATGGAGCAAATTCAAGAGAAGGTAATGGAGCTGGAATACTATTGATTTCTCCTACAGGGAAATGGATCCCATTGTCCTTCAAGCTAGAATATGAAGCTACTAATAATGTGGCTGAATATGAAGCACTTCTGTTGGGATTGCAGACAGCCAGGAGCATGAACATACAAAGTTTAAAAGTTATGGGAGATTCAGAATTGGTGGTTAGACAAGTCCGGAATCAGTGTCAGACCAAACATCCTCGGCTGAGGGCTTATAGAAATGAAGTTTGGGACATGGTGGAGAATTGTTTCTTAGCATTTAATAACCAGTTCATGCCCCGAGAACAGAATAGGATGGCTGATTCCCTTGCTGTGGCTACTAGTACATTTCGTCCACCTCAGAACCCTCTTTTGAGATATGAAGTTGAGGTGCGTTATCGGCCGTCAATCCCAGATAACATCAAACACTGGCAGGTATTTGAGGATGAAGAATAGATCAAGAGATTCCTAGAAACAGTAGGAGAAATCTCAAATATGGAGATTGATGTTGAAGAAGAAGGAGAAGTTGAAGACACTTCAGAAAGAAATTGGGAGGAGAAAATGGCAGGTAATAAAGTGCTGCAATTGAAGGGAAACATTATACCTAGAGGACTGGTGCCTCTAGAAATATTATTTGACAAGAATGATGTCCCACTGCAACCAAGCAAAGTGGTAGAAGAAAATCAGGTAGAAGACCTGAATCTGGGTACTGATGCTGACCCCAAAATTGTAAAATTGTCCAAGAAAATTCCAGAAGAATATAAAAAGCTATATCCGAAGTTATTTCAGTCCTACAAAGATGTGTTTGCATGGTTGTATCAGGACTTGAAAACTTTTGATATCAGTATAATGCAGCAAAAAATTCCACTAAAGGGAGATGCTAAACCTCACAAGAAGAAGCTCAGACAGATAAATCCCCTGCTGCTTCCTTCTATTGAGAAGGAAATTAAGAAGCTGCTAAAGGCCAAAATAATTGTACCATTGAGGCACTCTGAATGGGTGGAAAACCTAGTTCCTGTACGAAAGAAGAATGGGGAAATAAGGTTGTGTGTGGATTTCAGAAATTTAAACAGAGCATCCTTAAAGGATAATTATCCACTGCCTAAGATGGATCACATCCTGCAGAAGGTGGTTGGAGCTTCTAGGATGTCAATGATGGATGGATTCTCTGGTTATAACCAGGTGGCTGTACTTCCAGAAGATCAAAAGAATACTGCTTTCACCACACCATGGGGTACATTTATGTATGCCAGGATTCCTTTTGGATTGATGAATGCAGGGGCCACTTTTCAGAGGGCCATGGACATTGCTTTTGTTGGGGAGCAAGATAAATTCCTGGTAGTCTACCTCGATGATATCACTGTATTTTCAAAGAA
This sequence comes from Pinus albicaulis, assembly GCA_034641835.2. Lineage (NCBI taxonomy): Eukaryota > Viridiplantae > Streptophyta > Pinopsida > Pinales > Pinaceae > Pinus > Pinus albicaulis. The sequence goes on along the minus strand of CM076581.1, from coordinate 976,410,179 downwards.
TGATATTGAGCACATTGAGCATCTGCGTAGAACCTTTGAGAAATGCAGAAGGTATGGTCTCTCTCTAAATCCTCAAAAGTCTTTATTTGCATTAGAAGAGGGAAAACTTTTGGGACACATTGTAACAAAAGATGGGGTGAAGATAGATCCTAAGAGGGTAGAGGCTATAAATGGTATTGCTTTTCCCAGAAATAAGAAAGAGGTACAAGTATTCCTAGGGCGCATCAATTTCCTGAGAAGGTTTATCCCTAACTATGCTGAAATAGTTAGACATATAACTAACATGCTGAAAAAGAATAATGAAGTTAAATGGTCCCAGGAATCACGAGAGGCATTTACCAGGATAAAAAATGCTTTTGCAGAAGCCCCTGTGCTAGCTGGACCAGATTATGCTAAACCTTTCATGATCTTTTCTTTTGCATCACCTCATACAATAGCAGGAGTTTTATTGCAGAAAAATGAGGAGGGGTACGAGCAGCCCATTGCCTTCTTCAGTTAGGTACTCCGTGATGCAGAATTAAAGTATAACAAAGAAAGCATATTCCCTAGTAAAATCCCTCAAAGCATTCCGCATGTATATCTTGCAGTCCCATATCACTGCATTTGTGCCTACAACTTCCGTAAAAGATATTCTTATCCAAGGGGATAGTGAAGGAAAAAGGGGGAAGTGGATTGCTAAAATACAGGAGTATGAATTAGACATCCACCCTACTAAGCTGATCAAAGGACAAGGGCTAGCCAAGATCTTATCTAAGTCAAACTATCAGGCTTTGGGTATAAATTTGTCCATAATAGAAAGTGAGGAATCTGAGCAGAAAGAAGAGCGACAGGGAATTGGGGTAGCTACTCCAGAAATACATATAAAGTACCTCACCAGTCAGTGGTACAAAGAGATAGTAGAATATCTCCTCACACTCAGCTGCCCTCCAAGCCGTGATAAAGCTAAATACAGAACACTGAGATTGAAATCACAGAATTACATAGTTGCCAATGGCCGACTATACTAGCGAGATCCCTCAAGCATCCTACTCCTGTGTCTCAGAGAGAATGAGGTAGAGAGTATAATAGCTGAATTTCATGAAGGAATTTGTGGGGGTCACTACAGCTGGAGGGCCACTGCTCACAAAATCTTGAAGGCTGGTTTCTGTTGGCCCAATATTTTTGGAGATGTATTTTCCCAGGTTAGAGCTTGTGAGAAGTGTCAGAAATTTGCTGAAAGACAGAAATTGGCACCTCTGCCCATGATTCCCGTGCACGTGGACGAACCATTCCGACAATGGGGAATTGATTTTATAGGTGAAATACATCCTCCATCAAGTGTTCAGCATAAGTGGATTTTAACTGCCACTGATTATTTCAAAAAATGGGTGGAAGCCATACCTGCGAGGAATGCCACAGATACTGTGATAATAAAGTTCATGGAAGAAAACATCATATCTAGGTTTGGCTGCCCTGCCAGAATAGTGACTGATAATGCGCAGGCCTTCAAGTCTGCAAAGTTTGTGAGTTTCTGTCAGCAGTATAACATCACACTAAGTTACTCTACAACCTATTATCCACAAGGAAATGGCTTGGCAGAGTCTTCCAATAAAACCCTGGTAAGAGCACTGAAGAAGGCTATAAATGAAAATCAGAAAAATTGGGATTCCCAGTTGAAATTTTCTCTGTGGGCAAATAGAATTACCAGCAAGAGAGCAACAGGGAAATCCCCATACGATCTAGTATATGGGAGGGAAGTAGTATTCCCTATACAGTTAGCCCTACCAGTAGCCCGATTCATGCAAGAAAGTCAAGAAGAGCCTGATGATATGACTAGGAGAATGAATTAGCTGGTGGAATTGGAAGAAACGCGAAACCAGGTAAGTCAAAGGCTGATAGAGTATCAGGAGAAGATGAAATACCTTTTTGATCAGCATGCCAAGGACAAAAATTTTCAGATTGGTGATTTAGTGGTCAGGTGGGATATCCGGAGGGCTGAAAAAGGAAAACATGGTAAATTCGACCCACTTTGGTTTGGTCCTTTCAGAATCGTGGAACAAGGAGGTAACAATACTTTCAAGTTGAAAAATTTACAGGGTGACTTGATTGATGCCCCTGTAAATGGTCAGTTTCTTAAACCCTACTTCCAGTTCTAATTCAGGCAGAGATAGCCTAATGTATCATACTGTATATTATTTTCCTGTTTTCCCCATTGTTTGAATAATGTGGGTGTTGTGATGAATTATGAAAAAGAAAAAGTAGAAGTGCTGAAGATGCAGAGTTCGCACAGAATATTATCAGGTGGTCTGCAAAGTTCTCGACACGCTCCGGGATGAACGTGCCGTCCCCAGGTGGAGCCAATGTTGATCATGTCAGCCCCCTATTAAAATTTTGGCCAGTAATCTCGCTTAAACCCTTCAAATCCCCTCTTTTTCCCTGAGAAATCCATTTTTTTCTTATCGTTACCTTCCTACCCCCCCAAATTACATTAAAAAAGGCCACAAAACCCATATTTGAAAATCTGCAAGGCCTATCCCTTTCGGTCCTAGCCCCCCTCTATCTTTTTCTCCACATGACCAGAAGTCAAAACTGAGTACTAGCCGTGAAGGCGCTTATCACATATATATGTATCGGGCGCGTTTATAACCGTCGATCTGTACAGATCCGACGGCATTCGCAAGTCTTCATCACGCCCGTGGCCCACTCTGTCCATCGCCCAAATCGCCTGTTCGCCATCCGATCAAACCACAGATCAACGACTCACAGTACTCCCGCCCCGGTGGTCCTCGCACCGTGCACTATGCTAAACCCGCCTGGTTTCTATCGCACTGCCTTTGGGCGGTAGGCGGTATTCTATTTTTCGGAGCGATTCCATACATTGTTTGCCGTGTGTCCCTGCGTATGGCTCAAAACCGCCTGCTCATCGCACGTTATAGTTCGACAACGGACGTGGCACGATATGCGTGTGAGCCGTCTGATCTACAGCAACCCATCCGACGGCGATCGCTCCTCGAAGCTGCGCGGAAGTTAACACCGGGAATCCGTACCCCTGGCCCACGGTCCATCGCCCTCCGACGCATTTTCAGCCGTCGATCTCCTCCTGAGATCTGATGGTCCAGATCACTTACCTCTCCGCCAGTTGACTCCGTACCTCCACGTCACCCATTCCACGTGTTTGTCGTATTTTTCCCTCCGCCCTTATATATTTCATTCATTAGTCAAATTTCAAATGTTTTACGTTAAAAAATTTCACCAGTCCATCCTCCATCGTTTCACTGCGTTTTTTGCCGCCACCCTGCATTGTTCCACCATTTCGCCATGTCCGCACGACCATTTTCATTGACTCCGCCACATCCACCATCCCCATGCATGGTTTTCCTAACGAGTTTGCGGGTTTTGCAGGGTTACAGCGGCAGAAAACTGCCATGATTTACAGTCTCTACTGCTGTAATAGAGAGCACATCAAAGTACCATTTTTCAGAGGCTGTAATTATGGAGAAGGCTTGGGAAGCTGTTGTGATATGACTTCCATTAAAGGAACAGATCTAAAATCTGTCAAACCCTCCATAGTCATTTAAAACACAAATTGCGCAGATGGAGACATTAATGGAGCAGCAGAGAAATATCAGTGAGTGATCGAGGAATTCAGCGTTCAACATTGAAGATCTTAATTCAGGGTTTAGAAGGCAGAGGGTACCATTCGCAGAAAATAATACCCTACAGTTTTCTTTTCAGCACCATTTTCTTTCTGGAAAGGACGGAATGTCTATGTGATTTTACTTCTTTGTCGTGTTCCTGAAGAGACTTCTACCCAGTGCATTTATTTCAGTAAGCAGGCAGCAGAGTACATACAGCACTACAGATTCATCCAGCAATATGGGCATGCACGTTTTCGCCATATTGTCTTAATGAGGCAAATTAAATGTTCATCACCTACTCCCTTTTCGAGCTTTCTTGTTCTCCTATAAAGCTCCCGAAGAACAGATGATTTAGGGTTCCAGATTTTATCATAAAATCATGCAGTGAAAGAATTTTTGTATGCATTTTTGTAAAAGTTCTTATATGAAGGTACAGAGCCCATGGGGTCTCAGTGAGGAGGAGTTCCATCTTTAAAGAGGATTCTGGTCTTTGATTTCTCACAGTGTGTAACTTTCTCTCTTATGTGTTATTTTAATAGATCATTTCATTTCATCCATCTTTCCTGTATCATGTTTCTGGAATGCGAGTGGCTCACTAATTTTTGGTATGGATTTATCCTAGTTGATACCCATGCTCGAATTAGTCAAGCGCTTTAAATATGGCTCAGGCATGATATTCTGTTTCACTATTCACTCAACCATATTTCTGCTATATTAGTTGCATTGGGAGGGTGTTTTAAAACTTATTTTCATGTATGGATTCTTAGATTGGTAAGCCTGTGCATGGCGGTGGTATTATGTATCCAGATATCGCCACTGACAAATAATATTCTCTCAATAGTTTATTCACTACACCATCCTTCTCGATAATTTGCCCCAAAAAATATTTGAAATTGGCCCTTCACAAGTATGCACACTCGAATTGTCCGTTGCTTTTATATTGGAGTTTTGCATGTTGCCTCCGTAGTATCCCTTTCTCTCGTGTCGCTCAAGGTCTTGGTCCCATTTAGATCAATATCTCGTTTTTCAGAAATAGCATGAGAGCTTCTATTGATAACTTCCTTCGTTATACCATATGCCTTGCTAATATAAGATGTCCCAGGCACCGGTCTATGGCAACCTCTAGGCTATCTCTAGAACCAACATGTACCATAGAACATACTTTGATTTTCCCCTCAGGTATCTCAAGACATGCTCCCCACCTTCCAAAAGAGCATGGGAGGCTTAACCATATCTTGACTCAGTTGGTTAACTGCGTAGCAAATGTCTAGTCTAGTGTTCACTAGATACATCAGTGAACCAACTAATTTCCTGTAGATAGTAGCATTCACTACCTCTCCAGAAGTAGCATCCTCTTTCCTCCAATTTCCTGGAAGAGGAGTATCCATGGGTTTGCTGCTCTCCATGTGAAACTTACCTAGTATCCCCTATGCATACTTTCCTTGAGACACAAAAATTTCACCATCCCGCTACCATATTTCCAATCCAAGTAAATAATGAAGGAGTCCCATGTCCTTCATTTCGAACTCCCTTGCAATATCCTCCTTGCATGAGTGTATCAACTGCTAATCACCAGTCAAAATTAGATCATCAACATAAATAAAAATAATAAATAGCTTCCCCTCAACCACAATTTGGTAAAGGTTTGCATCTGCTTCACTTTTGGTGAAGCCTAGTCCGGTGAAATAGCCGTGTATCCAAGTGTACCAAGCACGAGGTGCTTGCTTCAACCCATACAATGCTCTCTTGATTCGGCACACATGAAACTCACTATTGAAGATCTTGAAACCTTCAGGTTGCTTTATGTACACCTCTTCCAGTCAATTATCCAATTGATAAAAACAATTTTCATTTCTATCTGATGAATGCGCCAACCCATCTGTGCTTAGAGCGAAAGGATGGATCTTATGGAAGAGTACCTTGCAACAGGTGCAAAAGTCTCATAATAATCAATCCCCTTGATCTGTGAGAATCCCTGGGCCACAAATATGGCCTTGTATTTCTCCACACTCCCATCAGCAGCTTGCTTTACCTTGTAGATCCATCTCGATCCAACCACTGATTTGTCAACCGGTCTTGGGACAATCTCCCATGCATTATTCTTGACAATGGAGTCATACTCCTCCACCATTGCATAAACCAAAATTGGTTGATGCACTGCCTCCTGAAAGGAAGATGGTTTAGTCACAATACATTTGCTCATGAGAGCCATGTATCTAGTGAACATGTTTGGAGACTGTCTTTATCTGCACTGTGAAGTAGGGGCTCCTACATTCTCTGCAGCATCAGGTCTCAATCTATCAGCTTCCATGGTGCGCATTCTGCAATTTTTTATGGATGGATCTGCATGAGTGTTTTCCTCCACTCCATGATCCTCTACATGTGGTTGATCCACATCTTGAGGCTCATCCTTGGGAACAAATAGTTTCTCCTCTACATGCAAGTCCAGATCCCTCTCAAGGGACAATCGCGTGGCTTTCTCCTCATCAAATTTTATATCTCGTCGCACAACAGTCATTCTACTGTTTGGAAAATAGACTCGATAATTATGGGGCATTTTAGTGTACCCCAAAAAAATCCTGATCTCAGCTGTCGGTTCCAGATTCTTCCTAGCGTCTTTGGTCACATGCATATAAACATATGAGCCAAAACTCTTAAAGTGTGAAACATCAGGTTTCTTACCAGTGAAATCCTCTTCAGGTGTACTCATGCCAAGTATCAAATGTGGACAATGGTTCTACACAAATACTGCAGTGTTGCATGCTTTCGCCCACAGATGCATCAGTAGGCCTTGATCATGCAACATTGCTCTTGCTGCACCCACGATTGTTCTGTTCTTTCTTTCAGTGACCCCATTCTGTTGTGGGTTATGAGGCGCTATCAGTTCTCTTCAAATTCCTTCTTTGCTGCGGAAGTTCTTAAATTCATTAGGGATGTATTCTCCAGCTTTATCACTCCTAAGAGCCTTCAATTTATTCCCCGAATATTTCTCCACTAGTGCCTTAAACTCAAGAAACTTAGAGAATGTCTGATATTTATTCTACATGAAGAAGATCCAACACTTATGAGAAAAGTCATCAACAAATATTACATAGTACTTATGTTTTTCTGTCGAAGCAATAGAGAATGGTCCACACACGTCTGTGTGAACTCTCTCAAGGATCCCTGAAGCTCAGTTCTCCTTCTCATGAAAGGTGGCCTTTACATATTTTCCCATAGTACATCCCTTGCATGTGTCTGAATGTGCAAGTTTACCCCTAGGAAGACCAGTAGAAATCTGTTACATGACTTTCAAGGCTCCATGGTGAATATGGCCCAATCTCCTGTGCCATAATTCGCCCTCATCCCAGCTCACCACTTGATCTACCTTGCCCATCATTTTTGTGTAGACATCTACCTCCAGCTTGTAGAGATTCTTAACTCGAATCCCTATCCTCTTGGCTTGTCCTATTTTTTTATGTCGCAGGAAGATTTTCCTTCACTAAAAAAAATATCATAGCCTCTATCCTCCAAAATTGCAACTAAGACTAAATTTTTCTTCAAACCCAGTACATGCATTACATATTTTAATTGAAAATGTTTACCTGAATACCTCTGGAAGGTAATGGTATCAATCCTAGTAGCACTGTACCGCCCGTCGTCACCCATTTCAATATGCATTTGGAGATCCTTCTCCTCCAAGTCACTAAAAATTTCCTTGTCTCCCGTCATGTGAAAGGAAGTATCACTATCTAAATACCATACAGATCCCAATGCACTTGAAACCATGCATGCGATTAATGAGAAGTCAAGCTCAAATCGTGAGTCCAAAGCCTCACCAGCTATAGATCCTCCAACCTTCTTTTTCTTCTTCTTTTGTGGACAATTAGTAGTAAAATTCCCATGCTCGTGACAGTGAAAACACTTCACCCTGGACATGTCCTACTTATTTCCATTCTTGGACTCATATTTGGAATGGAATATCTTCCCCTTCCCCTTCTTCGTCTTGGTAGCCAAAGCACAATATTCTTCATCTTCATTATTAGATGAAGATCCATCTCTCATGTTCTGTCTAAACTCCTCCTGCACCAAATCCGACCACAATCGTTCCTAATGTGGAAATTTTTCCCTTCCATTGACAGAGTCTTGATAACTGTGTAAACTCTTGGGAAGTCCTAGGAGAGCCAATCTCACCAAATCATCATCAACGACTGTTATACCAGTGATCCCCAGTTTATCCTGACATTGGAAAAACTTTGTTAGATATTTTGCTATGGAGTCTCCCTTCTCCATATTGATCTTCCGAATTTTATCTTTGAGCACCAATTTCCTATGGTCGTTGCTGCTCTGGAATAGATCTGTCAAAGTCTTCCACATTGCATATGGTGTGAATTTCCCATGGAGGCTTGAGACAATGTGGTCTCATACTCCCTCCAACAGGATCCTCCTTGCCTTTTCCACTTTCTTTTTCAATGCATCAAGATTTGTAGCATCTGTCACAGCGGTATTAGGAACATCATTGTCAATGAATTTCTTCAGGCCATTTTCTTCGAGTACTACCTCCATATTGTCCTTCCAAGCAATATAGTTTGAGCTGCCCTTGAGTGAATACTCCAACCTCAAGCCATTAAAATCCATTTCAATCGTGAATAACGTGTAGCACCAAGAAAGTCTTTCTGCAAATTCGAATTCTATCCAGTCACAAACTCAACTCGTACTTCACTTTTGCAATTTCCTGTGCTCTAATACTAGGTAGAAATTATAAAACAAACATGTATATCTTGGATTCACCCAATCTAACAATGTAATAAATTTAAATACTGAATCGCTTCTACAAATATTTTGTGGAATTAAAAACACAATCACCAATCACATGAAGAAAAGAAGAATAAAATCAAACACAAAATAGATAATTTCCAGGGGAAAGCTTGCTGCTCAAAACCCCACTATATTCTATTTTATATTCAGCATGGATCATGAAACACTTACATAAAAAATATTCTCACAAGGTCCCTCCAGTACTTCACTAATTTTCTCACACTTTCACACAAAAACTGACCAATTCTTGGCCAATTTACTACCTCCCGAAAGCCTGCCTTGCTTGTGCAATCCCTGATGAATGCAATCCCTAAAAGATAGGAATTTTAGCCTTTCTTAACTGAACAAGTATCATGGGCACTCCAATGGGTTTTTGGTTTCATGGGTGAAACCGAATAATCCTACAACTTATAGTCAACTTCCCTTTCACCTAGATCTCAACTGGGTCTCCACTGGATCTGACATGCATGCAGCTAATAATAGTAAATCCTAAGTTGCATGTGAGATCATTAATTATGAATTAGTTAATATTTAATTCACTTGATCTCTCACTAGTGTATCTTCAGTTACAACTAGCACAACTAAGTTTAACTCACTTAACTGAGTTAAACTAATTACAACCTATATTAACTAATGCAAAAATTGTGACTCTAACTCTGCTATAAACTAGAATTACTCGCATGCCTCACCAAGTACCTCTAACTGAAATCCATGAGCTAACTGAGTTTATCACTCTCAGTTAACTATTACAAGTTATTTTGAGACTAGATTACAGTTTATTGTCCATTCTAATTAAGGTATAACTAAAATAGACATGCACCAAAAATAGCGCTGTGGGCCCCACCCTAGTGTAGGTGCTTAATGCACTAGGAATGGGTGCTGAAATTTTCTTGTTGAATCTCAACACAACAATGGTGGAAAGTATGGTCGAAGGAAATCCACATTGAATGCAGGTTGCAAGCCAAGGAATGGGGGGATATTGAGGTCAAAATAATTGTCTCCCACATCCATGGTGATGGTGTAAGGCTCGTGTTAGCCCTCCGTAATTTGTAAGATTGGAAAGAAAAGATGATATAGGACAACATCAAACCACTTTGGAGTCTAGGACCTAGCCTTCCTAGACTCATAGAGGGCTCTCTCTATCTTTATGATTTAACTTGATAAGTGTAAGTGTTGATATTAGGCTAGTTATAGAAATTGTGAGGGTTGTTTGTTTGATTGATTGTGTGGTTTGAAATATAGAGCTGTGAGACTTAATCCATTGGGATATGGAGCCATAAAGGCTGAATTGTGCATCAAATTTTCAAGGGCATTCACAGGGCAAGCTAACTATGCAGAGTAGATCTTACTGGTAGTGTGAATATGAAATGGGAGAAAGTAGTGAGTTCAGTAATAACTAAATAGTAGTTAAGAATTCCTTAACTAAACTTCAGAGGAAAACATTAATATAAAAAACACAGATGGAATTAAGGTGCTCTCTTAGCAAATATTAATCTAAATTTTCTATTTTTCAATTATAGAAATTGATGCACAACATGAAAAGACAGAGGAAAAAACATTAACACAGAAGAAAAATCATCAACATTAACATAGCTAAAGAATCCTGTGAATGGTATCTTATTATTGTTGCCCAGCTCAGACAATTACAGTGCTCCAATACAATGATCTTCTATATGCAAAATCTAACAAGGTCCAACCCTTGATAATGAAAATTCAAGCAGTATTTAACTAAAAATTGAGTCAGTTTCCCTAATATACTTTGGAAAACTTCATTTATTACAAAAAACTAAAATTGAAATAGGTATGGCCATGCAAGGTCTGAGAAAAAATATCTGACAACATACTGCCTGTAAAATTTACTTTTGAGCAGCTCTTCATGGATCTAAAAACTTCGATGGCTCTTTGTAAGCTCAAAAGTAGGCTTTGAAGGTGGCATGTGATTATCCCAAAGAGGAAATGAATGATGGATCTGACACTTGGCCCTGATTTTCAAAATATCGGCGTTGGGTAATTAAGTCTGGTGCAGGGCTAGCCACTTTACATTGATTAGTGACTGTTCCGATGAGTTTGCTACCTTTTCTGTTTCTGCCGTTATAACATATTTTTTTTTGTGAAAACGCCTTGCTCGACTCGACCCTTGGTGTATTTTTCTACCTAAATCCTTTTTTCCATGTTTTAACCCCTTTTCTAAACAAAACAGTGTAAAATCTCATATACCCAGACCTGAAAAATGATTAGATTTTAGTTCTGAAGCCGCATCACATCCACAAAAAACTGCACATGGCATGTTTTTCAATTTATGATATGAATAATGTAATTGGAAATGCGATGCGATGTGGGGAGGTGATGTGGAGGGAAGGTGGGACCAACCCCATCAAAAATCGCAAGTCATAAGGTTTTTCTATAAGCAGTGGGAGATAAACACTAAAATACGCAAAGTGTGAAGTACGAGGAGAAAGGAGGTGACGTGGTGGGTAAGGTGGGACCGACTGCATCGCAAATCGCAGATCTTAGGTTGTTGTTATAAGCAACGGGGGTTAAATACTAAAACTTGTGAAGTGTGGTATGAGATTGAAACCCATCCGCATCGCAAATCGCAAATCTTATGTTTTACACACATCGCAGAATTTAGAGTTTGGCAATACGGTAAGCACTAAAATTAGCGAAGTGTGATTTGCACTAGCGGAGGATGATGATATGGCATGATAGAGATGGAGCCCACTGCAATCAGAGGAGTTTATAAAATAGTGAATGGTTTCTGCGATAAGTGTATGAGGTTTCATGTTATATGATATGTATTGCAAGCGTCTTGAAGTGGGGGGTAGAGATGTTGTGGTGGGGCCAACCGCATCGCAAGTTAAACAAAATGCATTGCGGGTGCTTCAAATGGTAAGTTAAAAAATGTGCGATGTGATTTATTGCAAATCGTCAATTGCAAGTTTTAAGGTTTTGCTACGATGCGAAAAGTTATAATATGCGATCTGCGAAGTGGTATTTTATGCGATGTGCGATGGATGGTGGGGGAGAAGGTGACGTGTCAGGGAGGAATGGCCCACTTTAGTCGAAATCGGGGAAATTAGAAGCAGAGGTAAAACAATGTTATAGCAATGAAAAGGTAAAGTAGAAATATAAAGCGAAAAGGCGGAAAAGAATTAAGTTCAATGTTTTTAAAGGAAAATAAAGTGAAAAGGAAGTGTGGCGGGTGAATGGGTCCCACTTAATCGCATATCGCCTTTCGCTGACTTTACCATTTACCCTTGCGCCCATCCTGAAAAAATTGCGATCTGCGATTGTGATTGAATCTTCGTCGTTGATTGTTGCTCAGATCCAATGGTCCTGACTGCTCCCTTGTTGTGGTTTTCTGACTTTGTTTCTTTGGTTGCGCCCATTCATTTCTTAGTTGTTCATAAAATACTTGCCTCGTGTTCACAACTTGACCTGCTTTAGCGTTCACAACTCGACCCAAACATGCACGACTTGACCAAATCATGTTCATGACTCTTCCTTTGTTGTTTTCCTGCCTTAACTGCTTCTCTGCTGCTTTTGCTTCCTTTGATTCTAATGTTGCTCCTTTTTTTAACTATAAAATTTGGGTATTAATAGTTAAAGAAGGGGTTTGAAAGAAATAAGGTGTAGAACTTTAGAATCATGGAGGAAATGAGGGGAAAAGAGGGTGAATGAAATGGAATGAGGGCAAAAATGAAGTTTTATCACCATCACACCTTATCAGCAACACTTTCTTCCTTCTTTTCTGAAAATAAATGATAGCCATGGAATATCATTTTCAGTGATGACAAAATCTAAGAAATAATCAGTCACCTTGTGATACTATGAAATATAGGGGTCTAACAGTGGCTCCAGCTGGGGATGGAAGCTCCTTCAAGAGGTGTCAAGAACACCATAGACTAGTGGCCTGATCCATTGGGCTGATCCCAACCCTGCAACCTGATCTGCTCTAACTTCTGTGGCTAAAACCTTTAAGCTGAAGTCAACACTCTCTACAACCTGAAGTCTGGAACACACTTGATCCTGAAACTGAAAAGTAACCTGAAACTGAAAACTGGAAAAATGCTCAAAGTACTGAGCTCATCTGCACATATACCTACCCAATATACAATTCTAATCATTTTTCTTCCTTTTGGGGTGCATTTAGACATGCAGACCCTGACCTCATTTTTTATTTTGAATTTCTAACCTATCACCTATCCCTTATTTATCCTATTGTTTCAGATTAGGCTGTTGAACCAATGTCATTTTCTACCTAGATACTGATAAGCCAATATTAAATGGTTTGGAAAATCTTCATTTTCTAACCTATCAGCAGAAAATTCAAAATTGTACAATCATGCTTAGAATGTATTCTTGCACAAAAATCTTTCAATAGTAGTGGCACTTTGATTTGAAACACTTTCAGATTTTTTTTTTTTTTTTGTGTGGGAATTTATTTTTCCTTTTTTAAATACCCTATTTTCTTCTTCTTTTGTTTCTTTTTATCTTTCTTTGGCAAATAATTTTGAATATTTGAAACCTATGTACAATATGAAAAATTTGCAAAGAGGAAGTACATAGTTACCAAGAACACCAAAACTAGTAGCCTTGTATACTTCTCCTCTGTAACGTTTTGACTAATCTCTTTATTCCATTTTCTTTATTTTCTTATCAGACTAGGCTTATGGCCTTCACTTTGGGCTTCACCCTTGTCCAATGTATTTTTTAAAATTGTAGGACTATGGTATTTACAATGATGAAAGTTTAATCTGATTTTTAGCAGAAATAATGTTTTAGCATCCTGCCATTGATAGGACCTCTAAATAACTCTATTCCATTCATATCTTGCAAGAAAAATGCATTATATCCTTTGAAATAATGAATAATGTATGGGAATTTCCACAGGTTGTCAAAATTTCCATGCTTACCTTTATCTTCTCTTGTGGAATCCCATTTCAGCACTTTATCTCCAATATTGAAATCATTTTCCTTTGTTCTTTTGTCAAATATATTCTTTATATTTTATTGCACCATCTGATTTCTATTGTACATCTCTTCTCTGGACTGCTGCAGCTGAATGGTTTGGCTTATTCTTATTTTTACATCATTTTATTCAGCCTACACTTCTTGAATGAGTTTTATGGTTGGAACTCCTAAGGATGTTGGGAAAACCGCATCCATTCCATAGAATAACTGGTATGGTGACATGCCAATTGATTTCTTTGTTGTCAGTCCATCAGCCCACAATGCATGCACCAATTTGTTATGCCAGGATTTCTTGTTGTCTTCCAACAAATTCTTGATGATGTTGACCAAGTTGTTGTTGGAGGACTCAAATAGTCCATTAAATTGAGGGTAATAAGTTGTTGAATGCCCCAAATAAATGTGATATCTATGGAAAAAATACACCATCTTCTTGGACTTAAAAGTGACAACATTATCTGTAATGATTTTCCTAGGAAAATCAAATCTGGACATGATGTTGGCTTCAAGGAATTTGATAATCACTGAATCAGTAGTAGTTAGGGAAGGAATGACATCTATCCATTTGGTAAAATAGTCTGTAGCAGTAAGGATCCATTTATGTTGGGCATAGGAGGAAGGGTGGATTTCTCCAATGAAGTGTAAACCCCATTTCTGGAAAGGAGCTTCAACAAAGATTGGTCCTAAAGGCAGAGGTAACAAATTTCTTTTTCCCTCAAAAATTTGGCATTTATGACAGGTAGCTACCATTTTGTGATATCTGGGAAGAGAGTAGACCAATAGAAACCAGCCCTAAGGATCTTGTTAGTAGTGGTTTTCTAGTATAGATGGCCTCCACAATCCCCTTCATGGAATTTGTTCATGACCCTATCCACATCTTCTTGAAACAAACATTTAATAAATATGCCCCAAAAATATTTCCAGTACAAAACATTTTCTAGGATGCAGAATTTTACAACTTTCAATTTCAAGAATATAGCTTTTGTTTTGGAAAAACTAGGAGGAGAATTTAAATAAAATAGTACATATAGTATATCTGTGTACCAGGGAGAATTTAGGAATGCTTCCTCAATAGGTGGATTCACCAACTCCTCTTTTCATCCAGTGAATGAATAATGTTAATATCTAGTGCTTGAAAATTTGTTTTGGCCATCAATTTAGCTAATCCTTGTCCCCTGATTAGTTTGGTGGGTCTAATCTCTAAATCATACTCTAGGATGACATAAATCCACTTGCCTCTTTTTCCATCAGGATCTTGTAGAAATTTGAATAATCATAATTATTCACCGAGATTATCCCGATCACACACTATTTGAGCTTCATGCATAATACATAACCTCTTCTACTATTGATCATTAATTTCCCGTAAATACAAACACCGCATGCACACATTAAAACCATAAAAAATCACACCATATAAACACAAGATTATGGGAAATATTAAAGATGAAAACCTCAACTATATGTATATTATAACATAGAGATCACGTAACAATAATTGTACAAACTCCTCACAAGATCTCAGTACAATCTCCAATTGTTACACACTACACAAGCTCAGATCTAACAAAACACATGCTCCAATCTACTCCACCTGTTAGCCTGCCTCTACTGCGCAATCCAAGATGAATAAATGGCCCAATCTGAGTTCGAATCCCTCTAGTATGCACTGCGCAATCCTCATTGGCATCTCCATCAATGTGTGGTGCAAACTCATGCACCCGTATGGTCACAACTGATAGTCACACTTGCTCTTTCACCTACCTCTTCGATGGTCTCCACTGAAACTGTCCATGCACTGAAGTTAACTGATGTATTCTTTAGTTGATTTATGAGTTAATAATTAGTGAATTAATTAATAATTAATTCACACCACTCTCACTAGTGTATCAATCAGTTAGACTAGATAAAACTAGCTCAACTATGTTTAACCGAGTTAAACTGAATACAACTCCACTAACTTCCTCAATCAACTCCACCAAACTCTGTCACCTGAGTTCTAACTGAAGTTTCCATGAAATAGCTCCACATAACCCTCAAGAATAGTGTAATTCCTTCTGTCAGCTGCATGTGCCACTTCTGTGAACTTAACTGAAGTGCTCCAAGAGAATAAGATAATGTTTAGAGTCCAAATATTATTAAGAGCTAATAATATTCGACATATCTATTTTTAGACTGGCAATCTAAAAATAGATTCCGCCCAATATGTCTAAAAATAGAAGTCCATCTATTTTTTCCGACTTGACCAACCATCCATAAATAACATCCTGCAACTCATAGAACATGATCCATATGTCTAAAAATATACATAGTCTAAAAATAGACTTTGCGCCAAAAATAGCCTGCGGGCCCACTTAGTGAAAGCGACTCCTTTCCACTAAGCTCATCATCTTGTTGCAATCTCAACACTCCCTCTCAACAAGATAAGGATTATCTGCAACCCCTATCCTGCCCCTGTGGTATTCGAATTTTCTCCTGGTGAGCGCCTTCGTCAAGATATCAACATCCTGATCCTCCGTGGGAATGTATGAAAGTAACATGACCTTCCACGAATTAATAATCTCTCCGAGATGATGATATCGATGTCAATGTGTTTAGATCTATCATGAAATACCGGATTAACCGAGAGTTTTATGCAACTCTACGAATACAATAAATCACAAAGAGGGCTCTAAGTGTGAACCGAACAACCCTACCAGATCTTCCTCATCCATATAGCCTCACATGCAGCCAAACTCACTGCCATATACTCGGCCTCTACTGAACTGAGTGCCACGGATCTCTGCTTCCTGCTGTACCAAGAAACTGTTGTCGACCCGATACTGAAAATCCCTCCAGATGTGCTCTTTCTGTCCGTTGGGCTCCCTGCCCAATCTGCATCCGTGAAGCCACATAGCCTCACCTCATCCGATTGTCTGTACCACAATCCATATCCCGATGTGCCTCTGAGATATCTCAATACATGATTTCCCGTCTTCCAAAAGATCTTGGTAGGCTTGACCATAACTAAGTTTCCAACTAACAACATAGCATAAGTGTAATCGTACTGACTCGTATACATAAGCGACCCACCAGAACTGCCGATAAAACGCTGGAATCCACTACCCGCCTTGGGCTAGCATCCCTCTCTTTCTCCAACCACCAGAAGAGAGTATCGCCAGGGCTTGCGCCCATGCATGTTGAACTTCTCCAAAGATCTCCGGTCATACTTACCCTGAGAAACAAACAATCCATCACTGCGCTGCCAAATTTCCAATCCCAGGAAATAATGAAGGAGGCCTAAGTCCTTAATCTCAAACTCTCTAGCAAGATCCTCCTTGCATGAAAGTATCAACATCTCATCACCCGTCAAAATCAAATCATCTACATAAAGTACAATGATCACACCACCCTCCACCACACAGGTATAGGTTCGGATCTGCCTCACTCTTGGAGAATCCAAGTCCAGTGAAATAACTGTCTATCTGTGTGTACCAAGCACGAGGTGCTTGTTTCAACCCATACAATTCTCTCTTGAGCCTGCACACATGTGACTCGCTGCTGAAGATCTCGAAACCTTCGGGCTGCTCTATGTACACCTCCTCCTCAATCACTCCATTGAGGAACGCAGTCTTCACATCCATCTGATGAATATGCCACCCCATCTGCGCTGAGAGAGAAAGAATCGTCCGTATGGAATAGTACCTTGCGATAGGTGCAAAGGTTTCCTCATAATCGATCCCCTCAATCTGTGAAAAGCCTCGGGCAACAAATCTTTCCTTGTACTTCTCCACACTCCCGTCATATGCCTGCTTCACTTTGTAGATCCATCTCGAACCCACCACTGATTTCCCTTCCGGCCTCGGGACAATATCCCATGCATTGTTTCTGAAAATCGAATCATACTCTTCCACCATGGCATCTACCCATGCGGGATCCTCCACAACTTCCTCGAAAGAGGATGGCTCTGTCACGATACCATTGCTCACAAGAGCCATGTATCCAGTGTACCGATCAGGTGACTGTCTCTGTCTGCGGTGTGATGTAGGTGCTCCTACAACCTTCCTACATCTTGAGCGCCCCACCCGCCTTCGTAGTGCGCTTACACCTCCGATGGTTGGCGCGCATGAGTGGTCTCTTCCACTACATTAACCTCCTCTTGTGGCTGATCCACATCCTGAAGCTCATCCTTAGGAACTAATAGCTCCTCATATGCATGCAAGTGTGGCTCCCTCTCAAGAAAACACTTCATGGCTTTCTCCTCATGAAATTTGATATCCCGTCGCACAACAGTCTTGTGACTGTCTGGCAAATACACATGATAGTTGTGGGGCGTATCAGTGTATCCCACAAATATCCCAACCTCTGTGGTCGGCTCCAACTTCTTCCTAGCATCCTTCATCACATGAATGTAAACAAGTGAACCAAAAATCCTCAAATGGGAAATATCAGGCCTCTTACCAGAAAACACCTCCTTGGGTGTACTCATGCCAAGTATCTTGTGAGGACAACGGTTTTGCACATATACTGCAGTATTGCATGCCTCCGCCCACAAGTGAATGGGTAGGCCCTGATCATGCAACATCGCTTGTGCAACACCCACGATTGTTCTGTTCTTCCACTCAGCGACCCCATTTTGCTGTGGGTTATGAGGCGCTTTGAGCTCTCTTCGAATTCCTTATGCGCTGCAAAAGTCCTTGAACTCACCATAGATGAATTCAACACCATTGTCGCTCCTAAGAGCCTTCACTTGCTTCCCCAATTCTTTCTCAACCAGTGCCTTGAACTCACAGAAATTTGAGTATGTCTCTCTCTTCTTCTGCATGAAGAAGATCCAGCACTTACGAGAAAAATCATCAACAAATATCACATAATACCTGTGCTTTGCTGTCGAAGCTACTGAGAAAGGTCCACACACGTCTGTGTGAATTCTCTCAAGGATCGTCGTGGCATGACTATCCTTCTCGTGAAAGGTGGCTTTCACAAATATTCCCAAGGTACACCCCTTGCACTGATCTGACTACGCAAGAGTGCCTTTAGGAAGCCCAGTAGAAATCTGCTGCAGTATCTTCAAAGCTCCATGGTGAAGGTGGCCCAATCTCCGGTGCCACAACTCGCCATCATCCCAGCTCACCACTCCTTCTGCCTTGCCTGCCATTGCTGCACAACCATCTACCTGCAATTGATAAAGGTTCTTAACTCGAACCCCTATCCTCCAGGTCTCACCAGTTGCCTTACTGCGCAGGAAAGCCTTTCCCTCGCTAAAGACAACATCATATCCCTTGTCTTCTAACATCGCCATAGAGATAAGATTCTTCTTCAATCCTGGAACATGCATCACTTCCTTCAATACGAAGGGTTTACCAGACTCCCTCTCAAAGGAAATGGTACCGATATCGGTCGCACTGTATCTACCATCATCGCCCATCTCGATGTGCACTCCAAGATCTTTCTCATCCAGATCTGAAAACAAATCTCGATCTCCAGTCATGTGAAAAGACGCACCACTGGCCAAGAACCATACTGATCCCATCACACTTGAGACCAAGCATGCGATCAACGAAAAATCCAGCTCAAACTGCGAGGCTAAGGCCTCTCCAGCTGCAGATCCAGCAACCTGCTTATTTTTCTTCTTCTGCGGAAAATTTGTGGCATAATGTCCGTGTTGGTGACAGTGAAAGCACTTCACCTTGGAAATGTCCTGCTTCTTGCCTTTCGCACCGGAATGAGAAGCTTTCTTGCTCTTCCCCTTCTTTGCTTTGGCAGCCAAAGCGCAATTTTCTTCATCAGATGCCTTTGATGAAGATCCGTCCCTGGTACTCCGCCTTATCTCCTCTTGCATAAGATCCGACCAAAGTCGCTCCCATCCTGGCAATTTCTCCCGACCATTGACAGAGTCCTGATAGGAATGCCAACTCTTCGGAAGCCCAAGGAGAGCCAAGCTCACCAAGTCCTCATCATCAACAGTCACCCCCACACTTCCCAGCTCATCCCTGCATTGGATGAACTTCGTGAGGTACTTGGGCATACTGTCACCTTTCTCCATCTTTATGTTCCTGAGTTTATCCTTGAGCGCCAACTTCCTCTGGTCGCTCTTGCTTTGGAATAAATCTATCAAGGCTTTCCACATCAAGAATGGAAAATCCTTACCATGCAGGCTGGAAACTATGTGATCCTTCACGCCCTCCAACAGAATCCTTCGACACTTTGTTGTCTTCTTTTTCCAAGCCTCAATTATGGCAACATTGCTAGAAGTAGGCTTTGGGACTTCAGCATCTATGAACTCCTTCAACCCATTTTCATCTAACACCGCCTCCATCCTGTCCTTCCATGAAATATAATTCGAGTTTCCCTCAAGGGCATACTCCAATCGCAATCCGTTGAAAGACATCTCAACTTCGACACCAAGAAAACACTACTGCAAATTCGAATTCCACCAGCACAAAACTCAACCGCTTCAATGTCTTGCAATTGCTCCAATGATCAATATCGCTCCGATACCATGTAGAAATTTGAATAACTGTTAAATTATTCACTGAGATTATCCTGATCACACACTATTTGAGCTTCATGCATAATACATAACCTCTTCTACTATTGATCATTAATTGCAGAAATATAAACAATCGCATGCGCACATTAAAACCATAAACAATCACACATATAAACATAGTATTTATGGGAAAGCTTAAAGCTGAAAACCCCCAACTATCTGTATATTATAATGATAGAGATCATGTAACAATCATTGTACAAACTCCTCACAAGCTCTCAGTACAATCTTCAATTGTTACACACTACACAAGCTCAGATCTAACAAAACACATGCTCCAATCTGCTCCACCTGTTAGCCTGCCTCTACTGCGCAATCCAAGATGAATAATGGCCCAATCTGAGTTTGAATCCCTCTGGTATGCACTACGCAATCCTCATTGGCATCTCCATCAATGTGTGGTGCAAACTCATGCACCAGTATAGTCACAACTGATAGTCACACTGCTCTTTCACCTACCTCTTCACTGGTCTCCACTGAAACTGTCCATGCACTGAAGTTAACTGATGTATTCTTTAGTTGATTTATGAGTTACTAATTAGTGAATTAATTAATAATTAATTCACACCACTCTCACTAGTGTATCAATCAGTTAGACTAGATACAACTAGCTCAACTATGTTTAACTGAGTTAAACTGAACACAACTCCATTAACTCCTCAATCAACTCCACCAAAATCTGTCACCTGAGTTCTAACTGAATTCTCCATGAGATAGCTCCACTAAACCCTCAGGAATAGTGTAATTCCTTCTGTCAGTTGCATGTGCCACATCTGTGCACTTAACTGAAGTGCTCCAAGAGGATAAGATAATTTTTAGAGTCCAAATATTATTAAGAGCTAATAATATTCGACATATCTATTTTTAGACTGGCAATCTAAAAATAGATTCCGCCCAGTATGTCTAAAAATAGAAGTCCATCTATTTTTCTCGACTTGACCAACCATCCACAAATAGCATCCTGCAACTCATAGAACATGATCCATATGTCTAAAAATAGACATAGTCTAAAAATAGACTTTGCACCAAAAATAGCTTGTGGGCCCACTTAGTGAAAGCGACTTCTTTCCACTAAGCTCATCATCTTGTTGCAATCTCACGATATCAGAGCAGATGTCTTTGACAACTATATTGGGCACAAATGCAATGATGTGTGTGAATGCATAATGTAAACTCTGAAATCCTACAATGCTTTGATCAAGGAAAAAGCACGCTTTTCCATGATATTGTACTTAAAATATGCATCTCCTAAATCTTGGATGAAAAATGTTATGGGATGCTCTTGTCCCTCTTTATATTTCTGCAGCAATACAACAACAATTGTGTGCACTGATGCAAAGGAGAAAATGATGAAATCCTTGGCGAAATCAGGGTTGATTAGAACCAACGCCTTTGTCAGTGCCTTCTTTACCAGTTCAAAATATTGTTTAGCCTCCCTGGTCCACTTGACTCCTGAATCTCTGTTGAGCATGTTGGTGATATTCCTCAGGAGTTATGCAAGGTTTGGTATAATCATCCTCAAAAAGTTTATCTTTCCAATGAAAGATTGCAGCTCCTTGATGTTTTTGGGATGACTGATTTGCAGTATGCCCTCAATCCTACTAGGGTCAATCTTGGTCCCTTCTTCAGATATGACGTGGCCTATAAGCTTTCCTTCTTCAATACCAAATAATGATTTCTTAGGATTTAGATATATACCGAACCTTCTGCATTTTTCAAAAATTCTTCTCAAATGGGCCAAATGTTCTTCATCAATTTTTGAATATATTGTAATATCATCAAGATATATCACAATGAAAAGAACAATTTATTCTGAAAAAGAAATATCCATTACTCTTGAAACATGGCACCACAATTTATTAATCCAAAGGGAATTTTTGTATACATGAAGGTTCCCCAAGGAGTAGTAAAAGTTGTTTTTTGTTGATCATATGGATGCAACAACACTTGATAGTACCCTGAAAATCCATCTATACATGAAGGTTCCCCAAGGAGTAGTAAAAGTTGTTTTTTGTTGATCATATGGATGCAACAACACTTGATAGTACCCTGAAAATCCATCTAGTAGAGAGATTCTTTTGGAGCCCACTACCTTTTTCAACATGTGGTCCATCTGGTAAAGGATAGTTGTCCTTAAGAGATGCCTTGTTCAGATTTATGAAGTCAATGCAAACCTTGATCTCTCTTGTCTTCTTTCTCACAGGTACAATATTAGAAACCCATTTGGAGTATTTGATTGGGACTATTATCTTGGCATCATACATTTTCTTGATCTCCTTCTCAACCAGAGGCATTTGGATAGGATTTATCCTGTGCATTTTCTGTTTGAAAGGCTTCTGGTTCTCCTTGACTAGAATTTTGTGCTGGATAATATCAATATCATAAGATTTCAGGTCTTCACAACTCTAGGAAAACATATCAATAAACTCTTTGATAAAAGAAATGTATTTCTGCTTTATGGATGCTGGAAGTGTATTTGACAACTTTATCACCTTAGGCTCATGCTCATTTCCCAGATTTCACTCCTCAACATTTTCTTCTGTAGATTCCATTTTTGGTTTCCTAACCACATCATTGAAATCGGATAGTTCCTCCAGAGGGACAAGTCCTCTAGGCAAGGTGTTGTCTCTAAATTGCAGTACTTCAAATTCCTCCTTTTCTGGGTCTTCATGCATCTCTGTCCTATGTAGTTCTTTATTTGCTAAAAAATTATTATCATAACTATGAGCAGTTTCCTCCCTGCACATTTTCTCTTTAATGGAGCAGTCTTCTTCATAATCTAGGTCCAAATTGGAATCTTCAAAATCACCCTTAGATTGCAAGAAATGTTCAATATGTTTGTCATTTCCAAAGACTTGCCAATATCTCATATTGCCAGGAACTGATGGGCGGTGTTTAGCCTGAACTACATACTGTTTTTAGGATGAGGTAATTGACAAGTGTTGGCTGAAAATGCTAACCCATTAACCAAGATATTCTGATTTCTTGGAACTGCGGCAAGGTCATGTTCTTCAAATGTTTTCAGGAGGTCAAGGGCCACATTCCTATATGCTCTCAATTTGGGATGCTTGGCTGAATATTCTCCCTTGATTTGCTTAATGACCAAATCAGAGTCGCCATGAGTAGAGATTATTTTGGGCTCCTAATTTCTTCAGTAGTTGTAAACCCAAAAGGAGTGCCTCATATTCTGCTATATTATTGGTACACTAAAAGTTTGGTTTGTAAGAATGCCCTTCTAAGTGGTTATATTCGTATTACATACCCACACCCGTGCTCTTGAGCCATATTTTCCACAAGAACCATCAAAACTCATGTTCCAAAAAGGTTTAGGTTTAGACTTGTGCTGCACCATTTCCATTTGGTCTGACTGTTCTCTCTTATGGTATTCTTCTTCTATAGATACTTGTTCATTAATATTTTCATCATTATAAAGAATAAATGAATCAAGGTCAGAGTGGATAGAGTATAGGGGGTAGTTATGAGGATTTTACTGACTACTCACCATGTATTTCATTAGAGTCTCCCTATACAATCTCCTTTGTTGGCCAAAAACTGGTATGGTAGCATAAGTCATATCCATCTGTAAGGTGCCTAAAAGCTTGGCTCCCCATGAGCATGATAAAAGCATACCATATTTAGGAGGGATGTAAGCCATCACTATATCCATCACTAGAATCTTGGCTGGTATTTGGGCTAAAGTAATACAGAGATCTTTAATGAGGCCTAGATATTTAACTTTGCTGGAGTCAAATGAGTACAGGTATTTGTAGGGCCTAGTTATCTCCAGTCCAATTTTCTCCATAATTTCCTTTGGCATGAGATTATGAGATGCACCTAAGTCTATCATGGCATTATGGAGGATTTTATCATGAAAATTCAAACTGAGATAAAATGGGGGAACACCTCCCTCCTGGAATTTAACCTCTACTTCTTGCCCAAACAAAAGTTCAAGTTTGTCATCATTTAGATTGACAGTGTCAGTAATTTCTCCTATATTTAGCGCTTTTAGGACTTAGGCCTATATACATCCTGGTTCAATAATTCAGTGAGAGGGACAAATATTTTTATTTTGGCAATTTCATTCTTAATTTTGAACGGTGTCATGGAGATTATATTGTCTATACACCTCAATGATGGCATTATCGAATCCTTGTTTATAATCTTCAGACTCTTCAAATTCTACTTCAGTTTGAGTAAAATAAAATAAATCTTGTTCTTCTTCGGTGAGGAAAACAATATATTCATTATTAATTACCATCAGATTAATTTGACTTTCTTATAGTTCTTCAACCACCCCCTCATCTTCATCACCATAATTTTCTTGGAATGGAGGCCTAATTTTCTAGTCAGGTCCTCTTTGTTCTCTTTGTCTTATTTGAGGGGGGTTTATTCTAAAGTTTTGGTTTCTATTTTGAGGAGCTGGTTGATTTTCCCTAGGGACAACTCTCTCATTCAAGTTGATCCTCTCCATCATTCTCTCCATGGTTCTCACCAGGCTATCAATATTAGCATCGGATGTGGAGGTTACAAGCTCTTCCCTAATAGTGAATCTCTTCTCATTTCTCATTCTAGCCCTTTTTGCAATCATATTTCTTCCACACTTACCGCACCCCTCAGCATGTATTCCAATGTAGGAGGATATCTTTCTCTCAACTGATAAGCCATCTATGGGTCAAAACCATCTGAAAATTTCATTAGGGCTAAACCTTGTGGGGGTTTCATGTGAGGAGGGAGGGCATTGTATACATTATTGAACCTGGTACAGAAATATTGGACACTCTCTCCAACATTTCCTTGATGTTTTCATATTCTGACAATATTTGGAGAGGATTTTTCTTAACTTACCATTTATTTACTAATAGATGGTGAAGGGAAGGGAGTTCGTGTATACTATTTGCGGTCAAGCCTTTAAAACAATTTCTTTCTTCTCCCCCCAAGCTTTGGGAACACATCCTCAACTTAATAGTTTCATCATCTATCTCTTGACGGTCAAAATAGTCATTCATTTTATCCACATGTTTTTGAGTAGTTGCAGGACTATTTTCATCAAACAAGGGGATTTTTGACTTGTAATATTGTGGAAAAGGCGCCAAAGGTTGAGGTTGTTGTAAATATTTTCATTGATGGCAAAGAAGCACAAAGGAGCAGCACCTGAACTATCATTAAGGAAAGGGAGCAGAGAAGCAGCAACAATAAGGCAAAGAAGTAGATCAGGCAATAATGCAGTAAGAAAACATAAAAGAGAGGCAGAGGAGTAGTAGAGAGGCAAAGGTAGCAAAGGCAACAAAAATGAAAAGGAAACAAAGGCATCTAAGAAGCAAAGGTAACAAAAGAAGTTAAGGAAGAAAAGGAGCAAAGGCAACAAAACAGCAAAGGCAGAGGCGTGAACATGAAACAAGCGTGATAATCCCAAGTTGGAGTGAATAAAAAATAGAAGAACAAGCTCAGGAGAGATCAACACCTTTAAAAAAAAAAGGCCAAAGTGAACTGCTTCAGTGCACAACAAAAGGGAATCGGATTTTAAAGACACGACGAGGACCATAGATCTTACACAATCCTCTGTTTGACTGAATATCATATTAATCACATAGTAGAAAGAAATCAAAATTTCAAGACACATTGAGGACCATAGATCTTACACAATCCTCTGTTTGATTGAATTTCGTATTAATCATATAACATAAAGCAATCGATAATTACAATGTTTATCGGTGGAGAAATCGGTGGTGCAGAGCGGCGACAGCTGAAAGAAGAAAAAATGACTAAGGCAGAGAACACTTAGAAGAATTCCAAGGGAAGCGATAAGATGACGAAGATTGAATCGCATAATCGAAGTTTTAAGATTTAATGGTAGAGATCAGAGCGGGTGGAAGAGATGAAGAAGAGTCGCATGAAGGATGAGCAGACGGTCAGGATTAGAACGCAGAAGTGAAGGCAAAAGATCAACGGTGGACGATGAATCATGAGTTCGCACATTGAAAATGTTAGCAGATAGTGTTAAGGCCATCTCCATGTAAGTTAAATTGTATGCGATGTGAAGTGGATAAGGGCACGTGTCAGCACTGCACAATATCACAGATCGCAAGAAATAGAGGGTAACCACAAAGTAAATCTTATAAAGTGCAAAGTGCGATCAGGCGAGGACCATTAAATCTGGGTGCAGATCAATGGCAGATGGCGAATCACAAGTTCAAATATCGCAAATGGTAGTAGATAGTGCTAAGGTATGTTAATTTGTTTGCGATGCGGTAAGGTTAGAAAGTTACGATACGGGGAAAGGGAGGAGCCACGTGTCGGCACTGCGCATTAGCGCACATTGCAGATTTTATGTTTTTGTGCTTAAGATTCACACGGTAAGTTATGTTGGATGCGATGCGCTACGATCGCATATCGCACAAGATAGGAGATACGTTTGGTGCTAAACGTTAAAAGTTTTGGGCAAGCGAAGTACGATGTACTATGATTGGTCATGTATTGTGGGACTCTATAACCCCTGTTCTGTGTCTTTTATGTGCATTCTATTATAAAGTATGCGTTGTTTGATCGCTAACATATGTATGTGGAATAAAACCTGATATTGTACTCCGTTGCGTTAAAAGGGAGTTTATGTGGGCCATGACCCATAGTTCCATGGGGTTTGTGTAAAGAAGCCGACCAAGATGAAAAGTGTCATGTAGATGCAGTTGTTTGTTGAAAGAAAAGGCTGAATGTGGAAGAAAATAATCGAGTAACAAAAGAAAAGAATGAACACAGCAAGAAAAGGCTTGAGTAGCAAAAATGACCTGGAGCTCATGCAAAACAGTGCAACAACATGGGTCGAGTCGGGCAAAAAGGTGGTCATGCAACACAGTTGGAATATAACTGCAGAAAATTAAAAGACAAAGGGACATAAAGAAGAATAGGACAAACACACAATAAATCTAAGAAGCTGAAAGGGCTGAGTGAAATATTTGATTGTAATCGAAAATGTATTAATTATTTTATATTGTTTGTGATGCAAAGGGAAGTCTCTAAGGCAAAGAAAAACTCCAATTAATACTAAAATGAGTGTATATATTGTTGTAACATCCTGAATATGCTGAGTGAGGAAATGAGAGAGTGGAAAGCAAGTGTCATGCCTGTTCACTTCATATTCCCATATAGAATGCAAACAACCATGAAGTGATATCTATAAATGATGTTATTCTAATATGAATAGAGAGGTTAGAGGGTGGAAGAATGAGAGAGAGAAGATAGATATGTTGTGCAGATCTAGCATTGATATGAAGCATATTTGAAGGATGGAAGGGAAGAATTGAAGAAGGAGAAAAACAGAGTTGATATCTAGGTAAATCAACATATGATTTCATTGTAGTGTGTGGGAGTTTGTGCTTCCATATCAATTTGTAGCTTGATGGATGTCCAGTTGTAGCTGGTTGAGGTAGGAGCCTCTTGTGGGTTGTAACTTGTAGAAAAATACATGGGAGTTGGTGCTTCCATTTCAGGTTGTAGCTTGATAGATGTCCAGTTGGAGCTGGTTGAGGTAGGAGCCTCCTGTGGGTTGTAGCCTGTAGAAAATAGATGGGAGTTGGAGCTTCCTTGCAAGTTGTAGCTTGCAGAATTTGAGGTAGTAGCCTCCTGTAAGTTGGAGCCTACAAAAAATCAGTGATGAGAGGGAGTTGGAGCTTGCCTTTGCATCACAACAATAATAAGATGTGGTTTAATCCCTTATGGGTTTCCACTTATATCTATTGTCTATGTGCTTGATGATTGTGTGTTGATGTGATGTTTTAATCTGCTTAATTACTTGCTCTACACACATTAATTTTTTTGATTCATTATGTATTAAGATGCTTATGAAATGAAGGTATAAATGAGTTGAATGGAAATATTTTTAAATGTTCATGAATATATTAAACTAATTCACCCCCCCTCTCATTTTACCTAAGGGTTCATCAATTGGTATCAGTGCGAGTTCCTTTTGTATCAGTTTAACAACTGGAAGGAGATGCTAGTTCCCCAAAATGGCTAGTCTAGAAGGATGCTCAACAAATAGAGCCCCATTTTTTACTGGCACAAACTATACCTTATGGAAAATAAGAATTAAAGCCTATCTGATGTCTCTTGGATTATATGTCTGGATTGCAGAAGAAGTAAAATATGCATCAAAGGATACTCACATGGAGAAAGAAGCCAAACAAGATTTCATAGCTAATGAAAAAGCAATGACTGCACTCTTGAGTAGTCTGTGTGAGTCAGAATTTATCAAAGTAATGCACAGTAAGAATGCCAAAGATATATGGGATACCTTATCAGATATTCATGAGGGAGATAAAAATATGAAGATGGCCAAAGTGCAAGCCTATAGAACCTAGTTTGAAAATTTAAAAATGAATCAAGATGAAGATGTAGCCAGTTTCTTCTTAAAGGTTGCAGAAGTTGTGACTAACATGATAGCTATAGGAGAAACCATTAAGGAATTTGCAATAGTGCTAAAGATATTGAGATCTTTACCTTGTAGGTTTAACCCTAAAGTTTCGTCTATAGAAGAAACAACAAACTGGGAAACCTTGACCATGAACCAATTACTTGGAAACTTGACAGCTTATGAGATGAGACTTCCAAAGGGGAATTAAAATGTGAGGGAGGAAACCTTTAAGGTAGATAAGTGCATAAAAGATATGGAATATACATGCTCATGCTCAGATGAAGAAGAGGCCAAATTCGTTAGAATATTGGATAGAGGCATGGCTAAGTACAAAGGTAAAATTCCATTTAAGTACTTTAATTATGGAAGAGTGGGGCACTATGCTTCAAAATTTCCCCATAAGAGAGAAGATAACCATCCACAAGAGATAGAGAAAAACAAAATAACTAACTGGAAGAAATGGAAAAGATTTAATAGAAAATCATTTTATGCTCAGCAAGATAGTAGTGCATCTGAAAGCTCAGATGAATCCTCAAATGAAGAAGGAACCTCTAAATTTGGGCTGATTTCCGAGGAAGAGCATGTTTGGTCAATTTAGTGTGTCCTAAATTGCTAACATAAATTATCAACCAGGGATTTGTAAGCTGACGAAGTGTGGCGCACTATATGTGCAAGATAACCTATCTCTTACTTTTTGTCGTTTTTTGATTTTTATGAAATTCTAAAAGACAAGTATGGAGACAAATATTCAAGACAATGATGTCCTTCTAATGATTTTCCAAACTTCAAAAGAATTTTAAAACACACAATGAAAAAATTAATTCTTCAAAGAAAATGAAATTTCATCACTATTCTAGTCAAACAACAGTGAACTACTGATCATGAAACTCATTATCCTTGCTGCTATCCAAATACAAAAGAAACTATGCTTAAAGAAATCCAAGAATTGCAACAAAGTAAATCTAAATCAAATTACATCAACTTATATTCTGATCCCTCGCCATTAGTCCAGCTATGGCTTTCAGAGGTAACCATAAACAACTTGAGCAACCTGATATCTAGTTTGCAGAAAAAGAAACTAATATCAAACTACACTCTCATACTTCAATCCCTCACCATTAGTCTAGTTATGGCTTTCGGAGGTAACTGAAAATGACATGAGAAATTTAATATTTCTAACTTGCAGAAAGTAAACTAATATCAAACTACACACTCATACTTCAATCCCTCACCATTAGTCCAGCTATGGCTTTCGGAGGTAACTGAAAATGACATGAGAAATTTAATATTTCTAACTTGCAGAAAGTAAACTAATATAAAACTACACACTCATACTTCAATCCCTCACCATTAGTCCAGCTATGGTTTTCGGAGGTAACTGAAAATGACATGAGCAATTTAATATATCTAAATCTAACTATTGAAGCAAATGTGCAAGACTGAAATAAACAAAGCAGTACTGGAATTAAACAAAAACTAAGAAAAATAAATTAGTAGCAGAACAATATTGATTCCATGTCATTAGTCAAAAGATATGCAAATGCCCGGGCTACCTATTTGTAATTTGAAACAAGAACACTGATCAGTTAACAACAACATAAAACATGAAAGATTATGGACAGAAGTAAAATGTAAAGCATGAAAGATTATGAACAAAGATGAAGCATAAATACCATGAAAGATGTAATGTATAAACACGTGAATGACTTATGGCACAATGAACTTAAAGAAATAAAACAAGAAACTATACAATAATGCACAAAACCTCAGCGTGGGCAGGGGCCCTCTGCACCAGCCTCGGGCAACAGCCTTCAAATACGAATTACGCTTGGAAACAGAGTCTTCTTATATATTAAAATGCAGTCATAACAGAGAAATGATATTACAGCACAGTGGCAATGCAATTACATTATAAATCTATATGGAGGCTAACTATTATGCGTATGCAAACACGTTATTTATAACAAAGGTGATATAACTAATTCCCTAAAGTTTGTGCTGATAGAGACACGTGAACCATCACGTCCAGAGATCCAGCATCATGGCCGCGGTGAGGAGTAAATCTATGAAGAGTGGATGTTGGATTTGGCTTATGGAGCCGTGTACAGGTGTTGATGTGTCTCCCGTAAATTAGAAACGGTCATAAAAATCTTCACGTGATGAGAAACAGAGTCCTGTCACCGTGGGACTCTACGGTTGACTTCCACTTGGCCACCTTTGACCACAGCCTCCTTAGGTGAATTTTCCCGAGCCAATAGGACATGATCCATGTCCACATCATTTCTGACTTGCCCATGTGGCTCGAATTGCCTGAAGACACCTGCAACATAGACTTTCACAAAATGGCTGCGGAAAGTTGCAGCAGCTGCGGAAAGTGGCAAGATTCCGCAGCTAAATGAGCAAAAATCTAAATCAAACAGCAGACACAAAACATAGTTAAAAACCATTTTAGATTCTCTTTTACAATTAATATGCAATGATATTGACAACTTAGAAGGTTCAGGTGAATGAAAAAGGTCTAGAAAGGTGTATAGGAAAGATGCAGATTTGAGACTCAACATACCCCCATTGTGAAGGTGTTGCATGTCCTCATGCAACCAAAATTTTGATAATCCTTCTTCAATTCATATGCCTTGACACTTCAGCCAGTACATCCAGTCCTCTCCTCTTCTTCCTTGGTGCTGCTAACATCCTGGGCTTTTTCATCAAGCATCTGAATTTGATATTAATCAGTGCTCTGCTTAACTTCTGGCATTTCTTCTTCAATTTCCTGTTCTTTTTCTGCCATAGTCCCAGATGTAGCATGGTATTATCATGAATTATTTTGTCCAATTTTCTTTGTTCCTTCAATGTCTCATTTTCATTTTTAATGTGTCTATTTAAAAGCTCTAGCTCAAAGAATTCTTGTTTCAGTGATTGGACTAGATCATCTTGTGCTGTGTGAGGCTGAGTGGACGAAGTACTGGGACCCGTAGCTGCTCTTTCTAAAGATTCTATATAATCATATACTTCTTGTTGCTTTGGGTCTATCTCAGGTGTCGTTTTTATTGGGTTGTCCCCAAAATGCCGTGGAGGAGAGTTGTCTTCAAAATCTGGCTGAGAAGGGCTCACATCAACGTCTGGCTGGGAATGGGATGGACTATGTTCAATGTCTGACTGAGAATGAAATGAACTAGGTTCACTGTCTGACTGAGAGTGAGATGGACTATGGCCAACTGGGGATTGTTCAGATGTTTCTTCTCCCAAATCAATAAAATGGGGTCCTTTCGTTTGCGTTTTCCTCAACTTCCCCTTAAGCCTGGAACTTCTTCTTATACACTGTGGACCACTGTCTTTTTGCTTTTGTTTTCCTTTCCCTCTCTTCTTGGCCATAGATGATTGTTCTTGAAGGTGAACTAGTCTCTCAGATAACACTTGATGATCTTCTTCGGAAGAAGGGGTTTGATGCATAGCCTTAATACTTTTCTCTCTTTTGATGTTATTGGCTTTTTACCCTTGGTTTCTTTCTTCTTCCTTTTTGACAGTCTCTCTTCCCTACTAGTTCTTTCAACTGTAGTAATAGGAGTACTTTGAATTTCATCATTTGTTCTCTTTCTCCTACTCCTTCTTGATGTACTACCTTCAGGAATTTCTTGAGGTTCCTCAAAGAAATTTCTAATCAAAAATTGTTCCCATGTGTCCTTCTTCTCTTTTAACTATTTTTCAATCAAAATTTTCACAAGACCATGGTGATATAGATGTGGTTCTACATCCCCTAAATGCTTCTGAACAGTCACATACATCTTCTTCAAACTATTTAATAAAAATTATGGCAGATTGAGGGTCTGGTTATCTATAAAATTCATCAGCAATCGGGTATGGTACATATACATTGACCCAAAACGGCCCTCACAGGTGATAAATTTTTGAACAACTAGCAGCAAAGTAGCCCATTCCTCTTTCAAAGCATGAATAGGAATTCCTCTTTTAAAAATAGTTATGTCCATACCTGGGTTATGTAGAATCACTCTCCAGGCTTCATCACTAATGCTTTTGTTCTTAAACCAACGTTCACCTTCTTGAAGAAGTTCTGTGGCAGATGCTATAGATGCCTCATTCACCGTAAACTTAAGGTCTCCAATCTCTACCTCCAGGCCATTGAAAGACCTTGCAAAAGCTTTTGTCACCTCTTTATGGTAGCCTCTAAAATTTTGGATAAACCACAGCCACTTTTCCTTCTTCAATATATCCCTGACTTGCGGGTATCCTTCCATGAATTTAGGTCCTTCTGGTTCTGCTCTCAACAATTTACCCATCCCTCTTTCTGCTCTTTAAAAACTTGACTGCGTGAGGAGGGTTCAATGGAGGTAAGATGGCTGGATGAACGGAAATGAGCACGATGACTGTAGGTAGATATCAGAGAATGGGTATACAGACTGTAGCGTAACAGAGAACGAAATGGGGTGAAGCGGAACAGAGAAGGGTTACGTGAGCACGGCGGAAATGCGGCTGTGAGATTAATAGAACAATAGGAGGAGTATAACACATCCGGCAGTGTTTTAAAATTTGGTGGCTGCAGAATAAATGTAAGCACGTTTATACAACGGCTACGAATTTTATGCGGCTGAAAGAAGCCGTAGTCAAATCAACTACGTTTCATTGTCACAGGTGGAATATCAGAGTATGAGTGAAGATCAGAGGTTTAATTATGGGACCGTTTGAGAATGAATGCAAGGATTGTGGGAGGATTGTACAGAGATCATGGAGTGGTTACGGAGTTTGTCGATACAATCATTGCACATAATGGAGCTTATGGTTTATAACTATATAAAAATGTGCTTAAATGCTATTTGAAATAATTTTTTACTCATACCTTGGAATTCTTGCCATTTTTCCTTGGTCTTCAATTAGTTGCTCCTCATTGATATCTTGAATGCCCCATGTCTTCATAATTGGTCCTCATACCTGCATTTGATTTCATAATTGTGGAAATAACATATGGCTGTACATTATTTTGAAAAACAGAGTGGTAGCTGCGGAATCTGCTTCTGGCTGCGGAAACTGGTGTCAGCTGCGGAAACAGATGTCAGCTGCGGAAACTGACACAGCTATTATTTGGGTGAATGGAAATGAACGGATGACAATTGACTAAATGGAAATGGTCATGAAAGAGAATTTTATTGGTGAAATGGAATGAAATAGATAAAATGAAGTGAAATGGAATGAAGTGGAGTGAAATGAAGTGGAATGGAATGGAGTGGGTGGTCACAAAACTTGTGAAATGAAAGAGAGATTTTTTTTTGGAAAATATAGAGTGTCAGGTGTTCCTGATTTTCACCCTACATTTTCTATATAAGACTGCCAATCAGTGATTGGTTTTCAGGCTTATACAATTTTTTTTTTAACTGAAAAGAACAAAAGCTAGGCTGGTGGAGAAGAAGAATTCTTCTGTACCAGCCTGATTGCAGAATTTTCTTGAAACATTTTGAAAAATTCCTCTTTTGAGAGTGGCTTATGATAAACTTTCAATCTGTGGCCATTCACAATAAGAGGAGTTTGAAACTCATCAATGGTCTTGATTCTTACCGCTCCATTTCTAAAGATCTTGTCAATCTCATATGGCCCAAGCCAATGAGTCTGAAATTTTCCTTTGAAATATTTAAACTTGGAATCAAATAATAATGCCCAATCTCCTTCTTGAAACTTCTTCTCTTTGATGTACTTGTCATGCCATTTAGCTCTTTGATATTGAACTAGATCAGTTCTTAAAATTGCCTCTTGTCTGATCTCATCTAGCTCGTTCAACTTCTCCATTCTATGCTTTTGGGCTTCTGATAGATCCATCCCAACTGAACTGCTATCTTGAAGGTCTTGACTTGGAACTCAATGGGGAGCAGGACTTCCTTCCCATAAACAAGTTCATAGGGAGAATGTCTTGTTGTATTTCTCCATGTAGTTCTGTAGGCCCACAAGGCTTCAGGAAGCCTTTCTGCCCAATCTCTTCTATGTAGATGAACAGTTTTGGTGATGATACTTTCAAGAACTTTGTTTGTAGACTCCACTTGACCATTTGCTTACGGATGGTAAGGAGTAGATATTCTGTGCTTGATTTTGTATTCTTCCATCAACTTCTCCACCAAGTTGGATGTGAATTGGCTTCCTTGATCTGTCACAATTTCTCTTGGAACACCAAAGCAAGTAAAAATATCCTCATAAAGAAAATGAACAACTGAATTTTCAGTAGCAGATACTAATGTTTTGGCTTCTACCCATTTAGTAACATAATCAGTACAAACCAATATATACTTCTTTTGCTTAGATGGTGGATTAATAGGTCCAATGAAATCTAAAGCCCATTTTCAAAGGGTTCAATGAGTACCTGTGGTTGCAGTGGCATTTCATTTGAAAGGGTAGGTTTCCCTACTCTTTGGCAGCTGTCACACCTTTTGACATATTGTTTTGCATCTTTGAAGAGGGAAGGCCAATAATATCCTAAAGAGAGGATTTTATAGGCTGTCCTTTTGTCTGCAAAGTGTCCACCGCATGGTTCATCATGACATGCCTTAAGGATATCATGCATCTCATCTTCCCTGACACATCTTCTGATCACAAGATCTGGCCCTGTTTTAAACAATTCATTAGAAATCCATGAATATTTTGAACTCTCCTAAATAATTTTTCGTTTTTCACTTGGAAATAAATGTGAAGGCAGTTTCCCTGTAACCAAATAGTTAGCAATATCTGCATACCAAGGAGTCTTAATAGTTACTGCAAACAAGTATTCATCGGGAAACTTATCCTCTACAGGAGAATCTTCTTTAGTATTCTGAATCCTAGACAAGAAATCAGCTACTGTATTTTGTTTCCCTGGTCTATCCAACATAGTAATATTGAATTCTTGTAAAAGTAAGAGCCATCTTGTCACTCTGCCATTAGTAACAGGTTTGTTCATTAAATATCTAATTGCAGAATGGTCAGTATGAATAAAAGTTTCATAGCCTGTTATGTAATGTCTAAACTTATTGATTGCATGAACAACAGCTAAAAACTCTTTTTCAGTCACAGTATAGTTCAACTCTGTGGGAGTCAAATTTTTACTGGTATAATAAATGGCATAAGGAACTAAATCTTTTTGACCCAACACAGCTCCTAGAGCTGTATCTGTAGCATCCGTAGAAATATGGAAAGGGAGTTTCCAATTTGGTCCTCTCAAAATAGGTGCTTCAGATATTCTTGTTTTCAAAGTTTCAAAGGCTGATTGACAATCAGGATCCCATTTGAATTCACAATATTTTGTAAGCAATTTGAAGAGTGGAGATGCTATTTTAGTGAAGTTTTCTATAAATCTTCTATAGTAACCAGTAAATCCTAGAAAACTTCTAACATCTCTTTGAAAATTTGGAATAGGTAACTTGGAGATGACTTCAACTTTTGATCTATCAACCTTAATCCCATCTCCTGAAATATGATGTCCCAAAACAATCCCTTTAGTAAACATCATAAAGCATTTTTCATGGCTTAATGAAAGGTTTGTTTCTTTACATCTTATAAGAACTTTTTCCAAATTTTCTAATGTCTCTTCAAATGAATTACCATAAACTGTAAAATCATCCATATAAACCTCTACACAATCATGGATTAGATCAGAAAAAATTCCTAGTACTACTCTTTGGAATGTTGCTGGTGCATTACATAACCCAAAAGGAAGCACTCGGTAGGCAAAAGTTCCCCATGGACAAGTAAATGTGGTCTTATCTTGATCTTCGGGTGCTACCTGAATTTGATTATAGCCACTAAAACCATCCAAAAATGAAAAGTACTTTTTACCTGCTAATGTATCTAATACCTGATCAATAAAAGGCAAAAGAAAGTGATCCTTCAAAGTTGCTTTGTTCAATTCCCTGTAATCAATGCATACCCTCCATTTACCATTCTTTTTAGGTACTATAACCAAAGGAGAAACCCATCAGCTATCTGAAATTGGATAAATGAAGTTTACATTGAGTAATTTTTGGAGCTCTTCTTTCACTATCTCCCTAAGATTTGGATTCATCCTTCTTTGAGGTTGTCTGATTGGTCTATTGTTTTCCTCAATATAGATGTGATGGATGCAAGTCTTAGGATCAATACCTTTCATGTCAGTATACTCCCATGCAAATGCAGTAGAATGTTTTTGCAAGATTTTGGTTAGTTCTTCTTGTTGTGGCTTTTCCAAATGTTTGTTGATATTCAATGTTTTTCCTGGAAAAATCTCAATAGTAGAACTACCAAACTCTTCCATAGAGTAAAGAGACATTTGCCTTGATGATAAATATTCTATGTCAGATTCCAATTGAAATTGTGTAGGGTCATATTCTGAAGATATCTCAAAATTTTCTAATGTGTTCAGAATTTGACTATCCTCACTGATTTCAGAAATGGTAAAGACGGGTTGTATAGTGTCCTCATCATCAACCCATTCATTGTCTCCTACTTCTGTGATTGCTTTTGCTGGATGATACAAATTGAATTTCTTTTTTGAATTACCATTAGAAATGTACATATCCCCAGATCTACAACTAATGAAAGCATCAGCTGTGGCTAGCCAAGGTCTTCCTAAGATAAGTGGGTGCCCTCCTAGATTACTCTTGGGAGTCAAAATCATAAAATCTATTGGATATTCCCAAGAATATAAGGAGACTGAAATATCTTCTAATACACCATCTGGTTTAATAATTGATCGATCTGCAAGTTGCATTAAAGTAGGTGTAAAAAGAAGGTTAGGAAGTTTTAGCTGGTCCATAGTCTGTCTACCCATAATGTTGATAGCAGCCCTAAGTCAATCAATGCGTTTGGAATTTCTATCCCATTTATATGTGTCTTGACAATTGGACTTCCTAGATCTACATACTTCTGCATGGTAATTTTTCCCATCATAATATCTGCAATTTTTCCTACCAGGTGGATTCTTCTTGTGTCTTTTAGTTTCCTTCTTGGTCTTTTGAAACTCAACTCCTTTATTGTTTTTGCTAGAATAGGAATCTCTCGAATGGCTTGTAGCAAGGGAATCTTGATACAAACATTCTTTAATTCATCTAGAAAACCATAGTTAGGCAACAAGATTTGTTTTTCCACCCCTTTATCAATTTGTAATCTTTCAGGAAAAGGCGGTGTGGATGAAGATGCAGGTTGCTCAACTATAGGAGTTGTGGGTGTTAACTTTTCTTTTTCTTTTTTAATGTTTGAATTTTGAAGAGATGCTTCCTCAGAACCCTCATTGACTTTAAGAGAGTCCTCCTCAGAGGTATCTTGCTCTTGAATATCTATAGAAGGTTTTTCTAAAACTCTACCAGATCTGAGTTGTACATCGTTGAGAGGAATAATCATATAGGTAGGAAATTGTTGTCCTTCTACCATGTAAGTATTCTGAGGATTCTTATTGTTAGGATTTGGAAATGGCTGAGCTGGAAGTTGATTTGTCTTTTGTTGATATGGGAGCATGAGTTGAGGATTTGGATTTTTTTGAGAAGGTTGTTGTTGTGGAAATGGCAATGAAAGTTGTGGATTTGGGTTTGGAAGTTGTGGAGCTTGTTGATTTTGAAAAGATGGAGGATAGTGATAAAATTGAGAAAATCTCCCATAAGGATTTTGCATCCCTTGTACCCATGGCTGATATGGATTTTGATGTTGGGGCCAAGGTTGTTGCCAAGGATTCCAATTTGGTGGGTTTTGAAGATTCATAGGGTTGTTAAACCCTTGAGTTTGTTGTCCCTGCCAAGGTCTTCTTGCAACAAAGCAGAGAGATTCTACTGAATTTGGGTCTTCTTGAAAGACAGCTTTGAGTCCAGGAATTGAAGGACAATCCTTGATCTCATGATTCTCTGAGCAAATCATACATGTTTCTACAAATTTTTCATCCAAGGGACATTCCCTTAAAGCATGTTTCTTCCTACATTTCGGACAAAAGATGGCTAGAGCATCTGTTTCTGCTTTCTGCTTGTTTTGGATTTTAAGGGTGTCTAGTTGTTCACTAAGGCTCCCTAAGATATCGGTTTTGAATTCATCAAGCATGTTACCAATCTCTGCCCTACTTACTGAGCCAGTTGCAGATTTGTTGGCCCTAATAAGAGAAGGATCCCTAGGCCCTTTTCCTGTTTTAGATTTTCCTCTTGAGAGATGGACACATAGTTCTGTTATGTCACGAAGTGGAAGTTGAGAAATTTCTCCTTTCCCCATCATGTTTAAAATATATATCCATTCATCTCTAATGGCTTTTAATATGAGGGATTTCAAGGTTTCATCATCTAAGTTGCTCATCTTTTCTCTTTTTAAATTGTATTGAAATCTTTCAAGTAAATCTTCCAAGTTTTCATCTTCTTTTTGCATCATTTTGAATACCTCATCCTTGTGATTGGTGGGCATACAATAGTCCAAGTATCTATCCAAAAATGTTTGTTTCATATCATTCCAAGTCCTAATAGATTGGGTGGCTAATCCCATGAACCATTTCAAAGTAGCTCCCTTCAATGTTGAAGGAAACAGTTTGAGTTTTTGAGAGTCTTCCATATAGTCATAGGTTCGGCACACGACTTCAAACTCAAACAAAAATGTTTCAGGATCCTCACTTCACAATCCATAAAAGTTGGGGAGGATAGATGGTGAGATGTTTTTCATTGTTGTATGAGTTTCCTCATCAACTATAGGGAATCCAAACAAGTTGTCTCCTTCCCTATTTCTTCCATTATTACCTTCACCATTGTTGTCTCCATTGTTTCCTTCTCCTCTACCTCTACCTCTACCTCCAAATCCATCTATTATTTCCTCTGCCATGATAGTTTATTTAGAGTCCTCAAAGTCCTCTGGTTCGTCTATCAAGGGAGGATGAGAGGGAGTCTCTTCCTTTTCTAAATGAGATTTAGTAGGTGGTATAGGAGAATCCTCTAATTCAGCTGCTCCTTGAATTCCAAAAATCTTAAGGCTAGGGGTAGATGGTGATGATTCTTGTCTATGCCTTGAAGAAGATGGAGTTGTGAAAATCGAACTCTTGGCTTTAGCTATAAACCTTCCCCTAGAATCTCTTGCTCTATGCATGTCATTTTTTTTATTTTTTTTTAAAGTTGGGCTAATAATTCTCTTTCTGATCTTCCAGGTCACACTAGGTGCAAGAAGAGAGCATACTTAAGAAATTACTGAACCAATAACTCTCTTTTCTGATCCTCCAGATCACACTAGGTGCAAGAGGAGAGCATACTTCAAGAAGTTATCAAGTTTTCCCTTCTTTTATTATTTTGTTTTTTTTTTTTTAAGAAATTGGCTACCTAGTTACACTTCCCCGGCAACGGCGCCAAAATGTTTAGTCAATTTAGTGTGTCCTAAATTGCTACATTAATTTATCAATCCGGGATTCGTAAGCTGATGAAGTGTGGCGCACTATATGTGCAAGATAACCTATCTCTTACTTTTTGTCGTTTTTGGATTTTTATGAAATTATAAAAGACAAGTATGGAGACAAATATTCAAGACAATGATGTCCTTCTAATGATTTTCCAAACTTCAAAAGAATTTTAAAACACACAATGAAAAAATTAATTCTTCAAAGAAAATGAAATTGCATCACTATTCTAGTCAAACAAATAGTGAACTACTGATCATGAAACTCATTATCCTTGCTGCTGTCCAAATACAAAAGAAACTATGCTTAAATAAATCCAAGAATTGCAACAAAGTAAATCTAAATCAAATTACATCAACTTATATTTTGATCCCTCACCATTAGTCCAGCTATGGCTTTCGGAGGTAACCATAAACAGCTTGAGCAACCTGATATCTAGTTTTCAGAAAAAGAAACTAATATCAAACTACACACTCATACTTCAATCCCTCACCATTAGTCCAGCTATGGCTTTCGGAGGTAACTGAAAATGACATGAGCAATTTAATATTTCTAACTTGCAGAAAGTAAACTAATATCAAAATACACACTCATACTTCGATCCCTCACCATTAGTCCAGCTATGGTTTTCGGAGGTCACTGAAAATGACATGAGCAATTTAATATATCTAAATCTAACTACTGAAGCAAATGTGCAAGACTGAAATAAACAAACAGTGCTGGAATTAAACAAAAACTAAGAAAAGTAAATTAGTAGCAGAACAATATTGATTCCATGTCATTAGTCAAAAGATATGCAAATGCTCGGGCTGCCTATTTGTAATCTAAAACAAGAACACTGATCAGTTAACAACAACATAAAACATGAAAGATTATGGACAGAAGTAAAATGTAAAGCATGAAAGATTATAAACAGAAATGAAGCATAAATACCATGAAAGATGCAATGTATAAACACGTGAATGACTTATGGCACAATGAGCTTAAAGAAATAAAACAAGAAACTATACAGTAATGCACAAAACCTTAGCGTGTGCAGGGGCCCTCTGCGCCAGCCTCGGGAAACAGCCTTCAAATACGAATTACACTTGGAAACAGAGTCTTCTTATATATTAAAATGCAGTCATAACAGAGAGATGATATTACGGCATAGTGGCAACGTAATTACATTACAGAGCTATCTGGAGGCTAACTATTATGCCTATGAAAACACGTTATTTATAACAAAGGTGATATAACTAATTCCCTAAAGTTTGTGCTGATAGAGACACGTGAACCATCACGTCTGGAGAAGGAGAGATCTGACATCATGGCCATGGTGAAAGGTAAATCTATGAAGAGTGGATGTTGGATTCGGCTTATGGAGCCGTGTACAGGTGTTGATGTGTCTCCCGTAAATTAGAAATGGTCATACAAATCTTCACGTGATGAGAAACAGAGTCCTATCACCGTGGGACTCTACGGTTGACTTCCACTTGGCCACCTTTGACCACGGCCTCCTTAGGTGAATTTTCCCGAGCCAATAGGACACGATCTATGTCCACATCATTTCTAACTTGCCCATGTGGCTCGATTTTCCTGAAGACACCTACAACATAGACTTTCACAAAATGGCTGCGGAAAGTTGCAGAAGCTGCGGAAAGTGGCAAGATTTCGCAGCTAAATGAGAAAAAATCTAAATCAAACAGCAGACACAAAACATAGTTAAAAACCATTTTAAATGCTCTTTTACAATTAATATGCAATGATATTGACAACTTAGAAGGTTCAGGTGAATGAAAAAGGTCTAGAAAGGTGTATAGGAAAGATGCAGATTTGAGACTCAATAGAGCCTAACTTGAAGGATACCTTCTGGAAGATGAGGTAGATCTTGAGGGGGAGATAATGAGTGCCCTGGGGGAAATATTCAGACTTAAACTCAAGTGCAGAAAACAAAAAGACATTCTCCTAAAATATGTAAGGGAAGAGGCAAGTTCGGAAAACCTCATTAAGTTGAAAGTAGAACTTGAAGAAGCTAAGAAGGTGGAAGATATTCTGATAAAGAAAATAAAAGATAAAAATCAGGAGCAAGAGAAATTGGAAGAAGAAGTAGTATGTCTGAGAAAGAACTTAGAAAAAGCCCAAAGGGAATTATCCTTGAATACTCCACGGATGAAAAGCTCTGAATAGTTGGACAAAATACTAAATGCTCAAATATCTCCTCTTATAAAGACTGAGATAGGATATGAAGGAGAAAAAAGTAAGTCCAAGGTTGAAGATAACAAGAATATCACTTTTGTGAAAGTTGTAATAAAAGAAAATGATAACTCTTAGCAATCTGAGATTATTGCAGCTAGAAGACTGATAGAATAAAGGAGAAGGTTGTGTAAGCAACTTGGGGATGAGATTAACTCCATGGAAAACTTAGAGAATGCAGACATTGAGAAGGATGATTAAGCAACCCAAAAGAGATCCAAAGAATTAGAAGCCAACAAGACCTTGATGGGTAATGAAGTAAACATAAACCAACAATGTAATTTTCCTTTTTCAGAATTGCTCATAAAACAAGCATAAAAAACGCATTTCCAAAACAAATTGCAATAAAATAGTAAAATGGACTCTTTGATCCCATATATTAGTCAATATACATTCTAAATCCAAGAATAGAGCTGAAACAAAGCAAACTAAGTGGGTTAAAAAGATCTCCCACACCTAGGATTGCCAAAAAGTGCTAAAACCCCGAAACTGCATTTTACCAGAGTTGCTGCTTAATGGATTGCGCAGTCTAAGAGAGGGTTTACACACATAAATGAAGGAAAAAATTAGATATACTCATATATTAATGAATAATGCTGAAGTACAAAGATCTAGTCTCCTCATACAAAATACAAGAGAACTCGACAAGGGTTTCTTGTCAAATACTCTACATACAAAATGGGAGATTCAATAATTTACTGAATAACCACTGAAACACTAAAGAAAAAGAGAATATAAGGCTGGAAAGATATCTGATATGATGTAGAACCCTCAAGGGCTTCCTCCCATGAAAGGATGAACCTCTCAATCATAAGGAAACATTGCAATAGAGCCACCAAACCATGCCATGATCACTGCCTCCAAATTAAAGCACTCCCTAGTAGAAACAACGTTGGGAGGGTATGAGAAATGTGTGGTCTGATACCATAGATCTGAAATAAGCTCTGGAGCTCTCCAAACAGATCTCTCAAGTGAAGGAAACCTTCCTCCAATGAGAAACTAGCTCAGAAGTCGAGATTCCAATCCCTTCCACTACTGCACCCAGCAACACTACACAATCTCCAACAAAGTTGTGCTGATGAAGATGGCTAAA
Source organism: Pinus albicaulis (assembly GCA_034641835.2). NCBI lineage: Eukaryota > Viridiplantae > Streptophyta > Pinopsida > Pinales > Pinaceae > Pinus > Pinus albicaulis. The sequence continues at coordinate 976,367,177 of CM076581.1, read as the reverse complement.
GCTTGGCCTGAAAACCTGATGTGGAATGATGAATAAAAACTCTCCCAATGAGCCCCTCAAAGGAAAGAGGTGGGATTCCCGCCCGGGAACACCCAGTGCTAAACAACACTGGAGCTTTGCTAAGCAGCAAAGCAACAACAATTCTTGGCAGCCAAGAATAATAATCTACAACATTCTGAATAATTCTGCCATCCTCTTCCTTATATAAGATGTGATTTTTCTTTCCCTTGGCCCCACTCACTTAGGTTACTTCTAACCCAAGTTACATTTCCCTCCAAAATTGTGTTATCCATCATAGGATTCCTCCTCCACTAAAACTGCATTGTTGGCTTGGTAAAAGTAGCTTCATTTTATCTTTGTTCACACACGGAGGTGTTTTATTAAGCTAGAAAGAGTGTCTCCTTTCACACTTGGAGTGTTTTTATCCTCCTTAGGAGACTTATGGGCTTTCCTACCCATTTATTCACTGACTAAAGCTGCTGCTAACTCTAATGTTCCATTTAGCTTGGAAGCTAAAATTTTGGAACATTACAAACAACAACCTCAAATGAAAAAGAATGAAATGAAGAAATAGTTAGTTGCAAAAGGCTCATACACTCCACGAATATGAATTGAGCAAATTCGAGAAAATTTTGTCAAGGAGGTTCTTTCCTCTGTGAGAAATATCACTTGTTTTTCATACAAAGCTAGACATATTGCGGCACATCTTACAAGACAAAGAAAATCAGTCTAGCCAACAAAATATGCAGAAAATTAAAGGACTACCTAAGCAAAAAAATGGAAAGGGCAACATTTCACCGGGTACACTAATCGTTTCCATGGCTACTGGTTTTCATGCATTGAATTTAGACATAAATCTGTTGAATGTAAATTGTGTTCAAAAAGGGAAAAAACATGTCATACATTAGCTCAACCTTGCTTGGGTAAAATAATATTTTATTCATGCCACAAGATTGGTTACAAAGCAACAAGCGCATAAATTTCCATATACATTAAAGAGCTCTGAACGGATGATGGAATCCAATCAAATGAGCCAAAACTATGAATCAAAAAGAAGTGCAGACATTATGATGAACCCCAATAAAGTATGGAAGGAAAAGAGAAAGGGGGAGCCTATTACTTCAATAACATAATGAATCCATCATAGTCTTAGGGGGAGCTTCTCTAGGAAGAAATGAAAATATCCAGCGAGTAATAGATAAGAAGCAACATCCCAAGGGGAGATAAGTTCATAAAAAGTCCCCATAAAAGTATTCTAAGAAGACTTCCTTGGAATAAGAACAGCCAAAATTTTAGGAAGGGAAAGGACAATTCCTCTGACAGAGAACTATAGAGATAGAAGGGTACCTAAAGAATTCAATAGCCAACAGGTTGATGGAAGGAGAGAAGGCAGCAAGCAGACATGATGGTAGAGGGAACATCAACCATCAACATGTAAACTAAGAAGACACAACACACTAAGTGATGAATGGTTAAAATCACAAAAAATATGTTTCGAGCTATAGAACTGGAAAGATCCATAAAGGATGATGACACTATGCATCACACTGCAAGTGTTAACAATGAAACAAAATTAAGAAGGATGAGTAAGAAAAATGTGAATCATCATTATATCATTAATCAATTGAAGGTCCCCTTTAAGGAAAGCAATTAAATAAGTGATAAAACTATGAGTTTTCTACCCTTTTAGATTCTGGAGCAGTCCCAGAAAGGAATATGCAGTGAAATTATTTTAAAACAAAATGAAAGAATAAGCAAAAGGTCAATGATGCCAGAATCTAATTCTGTATATCGATGATTGTTGTTGAGAACAATGGAGAGCTCAATAATAGAAACTATGAATGTTGTCTTAACTGTGGGTGCATGTGTGAGCTGAAGTGAAATTATTGCATGGAATATCAAATTAGTATCAATTGGTATTTGGAACAAGAAGCCTACTTATTAGCAGAATACCAAGTGTTATCAATGGAGTAGTGGCATGGTACAAGTCCTCAGGATCATAGTATTATGGCATAAGTACATCAAGGTAGTATTCCCATCGTTATCAACATTATAGTATATGTGGATTAAGCTCTGGTTGCTATGATTATTGCAACGTATTTTCTGATTGCAAATACTGGAGAATGTTGAGCTACATTATTAAAGCATGAAAAGGTCAATAGAAGTGCTAAAGGATCATTATCTCATTTACATTTGAAGTATTATATTGAGCATTGAAGCAATATCTATTTCTAGATATAACTGCATGCCTTCCTCAAGTCAGTACAGATATATCTTCAAGGCCTCTTTCTTAAGATCATTCATAAAAATGTGTGAAGTCTGTTTGCTGAGATTTCAATTAAACAACTTGAAGATGTTTTGCTGAAGATCATTATGACAGAAAAATTAAAGTATCTGAAGTTTGAAAAACTAGTTGTGTTAATCTTACTATTGAAGCTCAAGAGTCTTTTATTGATTAGTCTAAAGCCTACTTCAGTAGAAAGGAATTGTTGGTATGTCACCATTGCTGAGAGGTTGATCATTGACACACATACCCCCCCTTATGTCATAAATAAAATTGTATAGTTGATAAGTGAGACTGATCAATGAATTGAATGTATCTAGCCTCAAGGGTTTGTTTTGAAAATACTTTGTACAATATTAAAGTCATTCGGTCTTTTAGATTGAAAGACAATCTAGTTTTACAACAAATTGTAAGGATTCTTGAGATTCATTGTTCACATCAGTATCAAAGGCCTTTTGGCTATTAGTGTAATATCCCTGTCAGCACTCTAGGACATATCACCACCAATAGGAAGTAAAGGTGAACCATAGCTACAAAAGATATATTGAAATCATCATATTTGAACAAATGGGTACTGTAGATGTGTATTGCATAAGAATACATATTCCATCTACAAATTTCCTCAATAGATATGTATCTCAGATGAAGATCATAATATAGACTGAAGTATATTTGGAGCAGAATGTATATGTCATATGGAGCATTCTCAGTATTTTGGTATTATTCCAATGATGTATCTCTAATTATGTAAGTCTGGTACAATTTGTTCTATGAAGTGTCCTTATCATCACTTTCAACTTTATACAAGTGCAAGGAGTATGTGCTTTGGGATGGTATCATCTTACTGTGTATATACATTCAAGTTCAATGATTCTCAAAGTGTTCTTCCAACAACTCTTGTACATCAGTCTGGAGCAGCAAGGTATAAAGTCAAAAGAAGAAGGCCTATACAAAAATTAGAGAGAAATAATGCAAATATCGAAACCACAAAGGAAATATGCAACCCTTTGCCATTGGTTTCAAAGGGGGAGGAAAATCAAGCAGAATAAGAAAGGCTCTTCTGAAAAGAAAGCAGAGGAATAAAGACACTTCTCAGAATGAAAGGGGGAGGAAGTCTTGGAGGAAGTATTGGAGTGTTTGAGGAAGTGTTGCCATCAATGCCAAATGGGGAGATTGTTGGAAATATTGTCATTGATGGCAAAGGAGCAAAAAGGAGAAGAACCTGAACTATAATTAAGGAAAAGGACCAGAGAAGCAACAAAAAAAAGGCAAAGAAGCAGATAAGGTAATAATGTAGTAAAAAACATAAAAGAGAGGCAGAGGAGTAGCAGAGAGGCAAGGAGAAGCATTAGACCATAAAAAAAGGCACCAAAGGAGCAAAGGCAACAAAGGTAGCAAAAAGGCAAAGGAAACAAAGGCAACAAAGGAAGTTAAGGCAGAAAAGGAGAAAAGGTAGAAAACCAGCAAAGGCAGAGTCATGAGCATGCAGCAAGCGTGATAATCCCAAGTCAGAGTGAATAACAAACAGAAGAACAAGCTCAGGAGAGATTAGCGCCTTTTAAAAAAAAGGACAAAGCGAACAGCTTCAGCGCACAATAGAAGGCAATCGGATTTGTAAGACACAATGAGGACCATAGATATTACACAATCCTCTGTTTGATTGAATACCATATTATTCACATAGTAGAAAGAAATCGGATTTGAAATACACAGCAAGGACCATAGATATTACACAATCCTATTTTTGATTGAATTTTGTATTAATCATATAGCAGAAAGAAATCAACAATTACAGTGTTTATGTGTGGAGGAACTAGTGGTGAAGAGCGGCGATAGCTGAAAGAAGAAGAATTGACTAAGGTAGAAAACACTTAGAATAATTCCAAGGGAAGAGATTATATGGTGAAGATCGAATCGCAAAATCGAAGTCTTAAGATTTAACGATAGATATCAGAGCGGGTGGAAGAGATGAAGAAAAGCCACGTGAAGGATGAGCGAACGGTCAGGATTAGATCGCAGAAGTGAAGGTGAAATATCAACAATGGATGGCGAATCGCGATTTCGCACATCACAAATGTTAGCGGATAGTGTTAAGGTTTTCACAAGGTAAGTTAAATTATATGCGATGCTAAGTGGAGAAGGACACGTGTCAGCACTGCGCAATATCACAGATCAAAAAAAATAGAGGGTAAGCACAAAGTAAATATTATAAAGTGAGAAGTGCAATCAGGTGAGGGCTGTTAGATCTGGGCGCAGATCAACAACAGACAACGCATCGTGAGTTCCCACATCGTAAATGGTAGCAGATAGCGCTAAGGTATGTTAATTTGTTTGCGATGTGGTAAGGTTAGAAAGTTGCGATGCGAGGAAAGGGAGGAGCCACGTATCAGCACTGCGCATTAGCGCACATCGCATATTTTATGTTTTTGTGATTAAGGTTCGCACAGTAAGTTATGTTGGATGTGATGCAATACGATCATGTATCACACAAGACAGGAGATACGTTTAGTGCTAAACGTTAAAAGTTGCGGGCAAGTGAAGTGCGATGCACTATGATTGGTCAAGTATTACGGGACCTGATAACCCATGTTCCACGTCTGTTATGTTTGTTCTATTATAAAATATGCGATTTTTTATCGCTAACATATGTATGTGGAATAAACCTCGATATTTTACTCCACTATGTTAAAAGGGAGTTTATGTGAGCCATGGCCCATAGATCCACGGGGTTTGTGTAAAGAAGTCATCCAAGATGAAAAGTGTCATGTAGATGCGGCTGTCTGTTGAAAGAAAATGTTGAACGTGGAAGAAAATACTTGGGTAACAAAAGAAAATACTGAACACATCAAGAAAAGGGTTGAGTAAGAAAAAATACCTAGAGCTCATGCAGAACAGTGCAACAGCATGGGTCAAGTCGGGAAAAAAGGTGGTCATGAAGCACAGTTGGAATATAAATTCAAAAACATAAAAGACAAAGGGACAACAAGCAAAATAGGAAAAACACACAACAAATCTAAGAAGCTGAAAGGGCTGAGTGAAATATTTAATTGTAATTGAAAATGTATTAATTATTTTATATTGTTTGTGATGCAAAGGAAAGTCTCCAAGGAAGCAAAACTTCAATTAATAATGAAACGAGTGTATATATTGCTGTAACATCTTAAATACGTTGAGTGAGGAAATGAGTGGGTGGAAGGCAAGAGTCATGCATGTTCACTTCATATTCCCATATAGAATGAAAATATCCATGAAGTGATCTCTATAAATGATGTTATTGTAATATGCATAGAGAGGTTAGAGAGTGGAAGAATGAGAGAGAGAAGATAGAGATGATGTGCATATCCAGAGCTGATATGAAGCAGATTTGAAGGCTGGAAGGACAACATTGAAGAAGGAGAAAAACAGAGCTGATATCCAGGTAAATCAACATATGATTTCATTGCAGTGTGAGGGAGTTGGTGTTTCCATATCAAGTTGTAGCTTGATAGATGACCAGTTGTAGCTGCTTGAGGTAGGAGCCTCCTGTGGGTTGTAGCCTGTAGAAAAATACATGAGATTTGGTGCTTCCGTTTCAATTTGTATCTTGATAGTTGTCCAGTTGGAGCTGGTTAAGGTAGGAGCCTCCTGTGGGTTGTAGCCTGCAGAAAATAGATGGGAGTTATAGCTTCCTTGCAAGTTGTAGCTTGAATAATTTTAGGTAGTAGCCTCCTGCAGGTTTGAGCATATAGAAAATTAGTGGTGAGAGGGAGTTGGAGCTTGCCTTTGCATCACAACAATAATAAGATGTGGTTTTCTCCCTTATAGGTTTCCACTTATATCTGATGTCTATGTGCTTGATGATTATGTGTTGATGTGATGTTGTAATCTGCTTAAATACTTTCTCTACACACATTAAGTTTGCTAATTCATTATGTATTAAGTTGCTTATGAAATGAAGGTATAAATGAGTTGAATGAAAATAGTTTTAAATGCCCATGAATGTATTAAACTGATTCACCCCCCTCTTAGTTCAACTAAGGTTTCATTATAGGTAGCACCAATGGAGCATACCAGGCTACCATGATAGGTGTTGGGGGAACCCAAGGGGGGTTGATAAGAGGAGGGTTTACCAATGGAGGTGGAGGGTTGAATGGAGGAAGGTGGACAGTGGATGTATGAGTGGAGGTTTAGGCATTCTGGTGAGAAAGGTTCAAGGTAAAGGTAGGAGCTGCAGATACACTTGGGAAATTTGACTGAGGATGAATAGACTTGGAAATAATAGAAGGAGATGCTGTAGTCAGAGCACATAATTCTAAAGGATGCTGAAGATAGGCATCATCGATAACTGAGGTGAGCTCTGTTACCATACCTTGAAGGGATTCAAAGTGTTGGAGAAGATGAAAGTTAGTTTGAGCAGAGATAGAGGCTTCCCCAATAGGACTCTGTTGTAAGATGGATGGGTCAAAAACTGTCTGGGTTATCCAATTCTGAGATTTGGTCCTGAACAAGGTTTGCCCAAAGTGTAAGTCGAACTAGATATCCTGCAAGGTTGCAAGGTTTTCAGGGAGGGAACTTTCTTTGTGAAGAGTCCTGCTAATAGTTGGATTCTCAGATCGTTTTTCTTAGGATTTTTTCTAGATTGTCAACTATGGGATTTGGGTTAGGATGGGATCTGGTAAAGATTCTTCTGGAAGCCAGAATTTAGACCCAAGGCACAAACAGGCTGAATATTTTTACAAAAACCAATCTGTAGCAATTACTTAAAACACACAATATTTTGACTAGGGTTTATGAGTTCTGATGAAATACTAATCTTTTCAATAAATACCCAGTATGGTTGCCATTATGTTAGCCCTATGTAATTTTTAAGATTGGCAAGAAAAAACGACAGAGGACAACATCAAACCACTTTGGAGTCTGGGACCTAGCCTTCCTAAACTCAGAGAAGGATCTCTCTATTTTTAGGATTTAACTTGATAAGTGTAAGTGCTGATATTAGGTTAGTTATAGAAATTGTGAGGGTTATTTATTTGATTTATTGTGAGGTTGGAAAGATAGAGCTGTGATACTTAATCCATTGGGATAAGGAGTCATAAAGGCTGAAATGTGCATCAAATTTTCAAGGGCATTCATAGGGCAAGCTAACTATGTAGACTCAATCTTACTGGTAGTGTGAATATGAAATGGGAGAAAGTAGTGAGTTCAGTAATAGCTAAAGAGCTGTTAAGGATTATTTAACTAAACTTCAGAGGAAAACATTAAAATAACAAACACAGACATAATTAAGGTGCTCTCTTAGAAAATATTAATCTAAATTTTCTGTTTTGCAATAAAAGAAATTAATGCACAGCACGAAAATACAAAGGAAAAAACATTAACACACAAGAAAGAACATTTCCATTAACATAGCTCAACAATCTTGTGAACGGTCTCTTATTATTGATGCCTAGCTCAAACAGTTACAGTGCTCCAATATAATGATCTTCTATATGCAGAATCTAACAAGGTCCAACCCTTGATGTTATGAAACCAGCTCCAAAAATAGAAGTAAAGAGAGATCAACGCCTTAGAAATAAGCCACTTTTAGGGGGCAACCTCCAATACATTACATAACTGAACAATTCTTGGATGATGCAAATGAAAAAACCTCCTTTCTATATATAGGAGTCCATGGGGCCACATTGTAATCCTAGCCGACCTAACAATAATAATGTAAGGGCACAATAATAACAATAAGGGGGTTACACTAACAACAATAAGGGACTATACTAGTAATATATGGACTTAACATGCCCCTCTCATTCAAACAAGTGTTGTCCTCAATGTTTGATTATTTCTTGATGCTTTTGTATAAAATTCTCATCCTCCCATGTGGAAACTTCTGCAGGAAAGATCTTCCACTTGCTAAGATACTCTAAAATTGATTGTACTTGTCAAGTTCTTGTTTCTGTGACTGCTCCATAACTTCTTTCAATGTGATGTTGATATTCCTGTTGTTTCATTTGATTTTGCACCAAAGTTAGGTTATCCTTTGAGAGTTGGAGAACTTGTTGTTGATGCTCGATGTGATATTCCACTACTTTATCATCCATATTTGATTTCATTTGATCCTTCAAACAATCCAAATTAGCATCCATTTCTTCTTTTAAACCATCTATGTCATCTTTGGTTTCTCTTCGTAAGATTGAAATTTGTTGCACTTGGTACCGTAATTTTGATATCCCATACTGCAATTCTTCCTCTTCATGCATCATAGTATATATTTCTGAGGGCTTAATGGGTATGGAATTATTTTTTGGATGCATTATAGAACCTAATACTAATAAAAATTCTTGAATATGCCCTTGGAATCACTTCAAACTGTTTTTTCAAACAAACATTATGCAGTTTTAAAAACCAAATACACACCTTTTTCTTTCTTTTGAGGAGCTCGATATTGAAACTGAACTATCTCTGTGATTTCCGATCTTCACTATCTAAAATTTGGTCCTGAGGTAGCTCTCTGAATCCTCTTTCAAATGCCACAGGTCTGACCTGATTTGGATTCTTCAAGACAAAGTTATGCCCAATCTCCCACAATGACCTAATTATGGACTGGTTCAGTAGAGTGAACTTGTACAACTTTCCACGTGTCACTGTTTCCTTCTTCAGATCTGAAATTGATATGAAGAAAACTAAATTCTGTGTACTTGCAGGAACTTTTCACAACATTCCAATCTGATGCTCAGAGAGAGAGTTATGAAGTTTTTCCCACGATCACCTCTTTGAGATGAAATTCGCGAGCCTGAAAAAGCCCTTACTTCTGCAGACCATATCTCCAAAACTATTACGAACCAAACTCTGAAATTTTGTGTCGACATTCCTTAGTATTTTGGCTTTGTGCTCTCCAAATTTCCTTTTCTGAAACTTTGTTGAAAAAAACGTTATAGTGAAAATTCCGCGATGACCTGTATAGGTTAGATTTAGGAGCCTGCAAAAAGCCCTAACTTCCACAGACAATATCTCTGAAAATATTGCGAACCAAGCTATGAAATTTTCTGACGATGTTCCTCTACATTTTTTATTCAAACTCTAAAACTTTCAGCTTCTGAACCTTCGTAGAAAAAAAGTTATAACGAAAATGCCACGATGACCTGTTTGGAGCAACAAAACCCTAGAATCCAAAGGCTCTGATACCAAATGTTATGAAACCAGCTCCAAAAATAGAAGAAAAGAGAAATCATCACCTTATAAATAAGTCACTTCGAGGGGGCAACCTCCAATACATTACATAAATGAATAATTCTTGGATGATACAAATGACAAAATCTCCTTTCTATATATAGGAGTCCATGGGGCCACAATGTAATCCTAGTGGGGCCACAATGTAATCCTAGACGACCTAACAATAATAATGTAAGGGCACAATAATAGCAATATGGGGGTTAAAGGGGTAAAACAATAAAAATAAGGGGGTTACACTAACAACAATAAGGGACTATACTAGTAATATAGGGAATTAACACTTGATAATGAAAATTCAAGCAGTATTTAAATAAAACTTGAGTCGATTTCCCTAATCTAATTTTTCAAACTTCATTTATTACAAACATTTGAAATTTAAACATGTATGGCCATGCAAGGCTTGAGAAAAATTCTCTGACAATACACCGCTTGTAAAAATTAATTTTGAGCATCTCTTCATGGATCTACAAAATATACAAAATATCGACGTTGGTTAATTAATTCTGGTGCAGGGCTAACCACTTTACATTAATTAGTGACTGTGCGGATGAATTTGATACCTTTTCCATTTCTGTTGTTATAACATAACAATTTTTTTGAAAATGCCTTGCCCGACTTGACCCTTGGTGTCTTTTGCTACCCGAATCCTTTTTGCCATATCTTAACCCTTTTTCTAAACAAAACATTGTAAAAAATCATTTAACCGGACCTAAAAATATCTAGATTTTAGTTCTGCAGCTGCATCGCACCCACAGAAAATCACACATCACATTTTTTTCAATTTATGATATGAAGAATGTAATCGGAAATTCAATGCGAAGTGGGGAGGTGACGTGGAGGGAAGGTGGGACCGACCGTATCGCAAATCACAAGTCATAAGGTTTTGTTATAAGAAGTGGGAGATAAACACTAAAACACGTGAAGTGCGAAGTGCGGGGATAAAGGAGGTGACGTGATGGGTAAGGTGGGACTGATTGCATTGCAATTCACAGATCTTAGGATTTTTTTATAAGCAGTGGGGGTTAAATACTAAAATTTGCGAAGTGCGGTATGAGATTAGGACCCACCCACATCGCAAATCGCAAATCTTATGTTTTAATACACATCGCAGAATTTGAAGTTTAGGCAATACAGTAAGCACTAAAATTAACGAAGTGCAATTTGCGCTAGCAGAGGAAGATGTTGTGGCATGATAGAGATGGAGCCCACTGCAATCGACGGAGTTTATAAAATAGTGAATGGTTTTTTTAGTAAGTGTATGAGGTTTCATATTATATGATATATATTGCAAGTGGCCTGAAGTGGGGGGCAGAGCTGTTGTGGTGGGGCCAACTGCATCGCAATTTAAACAAAATACATTGCGGGTGCTTCAAATGGTAAGTTAAAAAATGTGTGGTGTGATATATTGCAAATCAGCGATTGCAAGTTTTAAGGTTTTGTTGCAATGAAAAAAGTTATAATATGTGATCTGCGAAGTGGTATTTTATGCGATGTGTGATGGATGGTGGGGGATAAGGTGACGTGTCATGGAGGAATGACCCAATTTAGTCGTAATCAGGGAAATTGGAAGTAGAGGTAAAACAATGATATAGCAATGAAAAGGTAAAGTAGAAATATAAATAGGAAAGGCGGAAAGGGTGAAGTTCAATGTTTTTAAAGGAGAATAAAGTGAAGAGGAAGTGTGGTGGGTGAATTGGTCCCACTTCATCGCATATTTCCTTTCACCGACTTTACCATTTACCCTTGCTCCCTCCTAAAAAACTTGCAATTGAATCTCCGCCGTTGATTTTTTCTTAGATCCAATGACCCTCATTGATCCCTTGTTGTGGTTTTCTGACTTTGTTTCTTTGGTTTTGCCCATTCGTTTTTCTTAGTTGTTCGTAGAATACTTGCCCCGTGTTCACAACTTGACCTGATTTAGCATTCACTACTTGACCCAAACGTGCACGACTTGACCCAATCACATTCACGACTCTACCCAACATGTTCACGACTCTGCCTTTGTTGTTTTTCTACCTTAACTGCTTCTTTGCTACTTTTTCTTCCTTTGATTCTAATGTTGCTCCTTTTTTTAACTACAAAACTTGGGTATTAATAGTTAAAGAAGGGGTTTGAAAAAAATAAGGTGTATAAATTTAAAAAATAGAGGAAATGAGGGGCATAGAGGGTGGATGAAATGGAATGAGGGAAGAAATGAAGTTTGATCACCATCACACATTATTAGGAACAATTTCTTCCTTCTTTTCTGAAAATAAATGACAACCTTGGAATATCATTTTCAGTCGTGAAAAAATCTAAGCAATAATCAGTCACCTGGTGATACTGTGAAATACAGGGGTCTAGCAGCTCATATCAAGGTGGTTGAAGCTTATCATGGGCTCCAACGAGGTGTTATTTCTCCATATGTAACCAAACTTTTCGCCCACTTGAAACTTTTTGGGAACCTGATGCTAATCATGTCGTTGTTTGTATTTGACATTATATTTCTCCAAGATTTCATGAACCTACTGGAGTATGTTCTGAATGTGCTCAATAAACCTTGTGGCTTTAAAATATTTAGACTGAACATGGAAAATTTCTTCCTGTGTAGTTGCAAAATATAGTACAACATCAAGGGGACATAATGGTTGAAATCTGAGGCCCACTTTAAAGAGGTTGTGGCCAGTCAAGCTATGGAGAGCTCTTTTATGGATTTTTTACACATATGGAAGACTCTCATATGATATATGTGGATTCTTAGATTTGTACATGAATAATATGTGCACAATCATCTTGTTAACGACATCTGTCTAGCCATAAATATGGGGGTAGAATGAAATCGACTTGGTGAGATTGCTGTCCAACAATGACCAAAGGCTCGACCAAAACGTTCTTAGGAACTTTTTATCTTGATATGATATAATGGTATGCATGATCCCAAAATGTACCCAAACTCATTCAAAGAAGAGTCTGGCAATGGCCTATGCTCTGATACTCTTCTTGTAGGCAACGGATATGGACATCTTAGAAAATATATCGATCACCAGAAATACACAGTTGTTACATGTTTGGTATAGTACATGTAAATGGATTCAAAGGGGTGGCTAGGAGTATTAAGAGGTGTATACAAACCTTGCTTCTTAATAGTTTTCTTAGAGATGGAACATGAAGTGAAATATCAGATGTATTTTGCAACATCTTGTTGGAGATTTGGCTAATAAAAATACTTCTATAGTATGACCATGATTTTCTACACACCAAAGTGTCCTATAACCCGATTGTAGTGTGCCTCTCAAATCATCTTGTAATGCTCGCTTGAAGGAACACAAAGGTGGCCCAGGTAGCATAATAATTCATCCTTGAGTTGGAACTGTGGAACTTTCTTGCCATCCACTAAAATTTTGTATGTGATGGTGAAATATAGATTGTTTTTATATATTTATGATGATCCAGAGGTCTCGTGGCCACAATATTTGAGAACAATGGTCATTGCTACAACCGGTGCCTAACTGAGGCAATGTGCAACATGATTTGTTCTTTCCTTCTTGTATTTAATATTCCAATGGAATGTTGCAAATATATGGACCATTTATGATGGAGAACATTCTACTACTTCCCTTGGGTCTATATATAATACAGGGGTCAGTGATCTGCATGGATGACCATATCCTTCCCCTAAATGTAATGTTTCCATTATCAACAAGCCTACATGATGGAATATATATCCTTATTGTAGTTTGGGTATTTCCTAATTGTGTCAAAAAGTGTCTCACTTTGATATTCCATCAAATGCCCTTATTGGGTGAGAACTGCACCAATAGCATAGTCATAGGTGTCTGTCTCAATTTCAAATGGTTGTTGCAGGTCTGGAAATGTGAGTACTGGTGCGAAACAGAGGTAGTGATTCTTCTCAACAAATTCCTTCTGTTGGGACTTTGACCATAAAAAAGTTGTTTTTGCTCCACGCTTGGTAACTTGACTCAAAGGCCAAGTGATATAAGAGAATCCCAACACAAACCTTTGATAAAAATTGGGAAGGCCCAAAAAGTTGCGAAGCTCTGTTAGAGTGGTCAAGGCTAGCCAATCCCAAATGACTTGGATATTAACTAGATCCACATGCATGCCTTGATCATAAATGATGTAACCTAGATATTGGACCTAGATCATACCAAAGGTGCATTTCTCCAAGCTAGCACATAGTTTGTGTTGTAGCAAGGTTTGAAGGACTCACTGAATGTGTTGCAAGTGCTCTTCCTAACTCTTGTCGAAGATGAGGATGTCACCCAGATATACAACCATGGATGAGTTGGTAAAGAGCTACAAGATGTCATTCATTAATGTCATAAAAGTTGTGGGGGAATTTTTCAACTCGAAAGGCATGACCAACCACTAAAAATGGGCCTCCTCGATTTGAAGGCAGTCTTCCATACATCCATGGGTTCTATTGGAACCTGGTGATAATCAAACTTTGAATCAATATTGCTAAAATACTTGGACCCTATGAGCTATTCAAGAAGGCCATCAATCTGTGGGATTGGACACTTGTTCCTAACACTGATTTTATTTAGTGTCCGATAATCAATGAAGAGTCTCCAGGTCCCATCCTTCTTCTATACAATTAAAATCAAGCTCCCACAAGGTGAGGAATTTGGTCAGATGTTCCCTTTCTGTAGCAACTCCTATATTTACCGCTTGATTTATTCATTCTCCAAAATAGAGTACTGGCATATCGGCCCATTGCATAGAGGCGCTTTGGCGGTCAATTCGATCGAATTATTTACCTGACAGTGTGAAGGTACCCTTGTGGGTGAGGAGAAGATGTATCTATATTCTTCCAAGACCTTATCCACCTAATTTTGCTGTGTGACTAAACCCTTCACAGGGTCCATGGATGTAGCCACTATTTTCCCCTTAATTTGAGAAAAAATAAAAAAGAAAACAAATTTCCCAGTATTGGAGATGATATTACTACATTTATTAACATATATCAAAGAGATGGTGGTAGGCGAGGCTACCTCCATTATCCCGTATAACTTACTACCCAAAGTAATAATAGTAGTGCAAGGGCTTGACTCATACATAACATGAGGCTTCCACAAGTATGGTTGGACTAATAATACATCAAAAAATTCAAGAGGAGTAACATCACAAAGTACCTCATCTGTGAAGGGTTCGATGTTGTAGGGAAGATGACATTGTTGGTTGATGCAAAGATCTCATCCTTGATGGAGCCACCTGAAGGTGTATGGCTGTGATCAGTAAAACCAACTACTTAAAAAAATCTACTGAGATGGGGTTATTTAGGCTCATGAATTTTACAGTGAACTATATTGAAGACCCATTCACCCACATCTATGATTTTAAGAGACGCCCCCCTTCCTCTGGATCTTCGGGCTAAATATTATGAATCTTGGTGGTGGCAATAGTGGCTCTCAGCTCCACATCAATAATCCGCTTCCATTTTTCATTCCCCTTTTTGGGTTCTGACTCAGAGTCAGAATATGCATCTAACTCTGAAGCCTTCAGCTCAACCACCAGTGGATTCTTGGCTTGATGCTCACTTGTGTTATGAGTGGGGCTCTTATGGAACTCACACCACTTTTCTGCGTACTTCTTTGTCATTGTGGTGTTATTCTTTGATCGCATCTTAGGTGGGTTTTCCTGGATCACCCCACCTTGTATTTTTACTTTATTATATAATTTGGGGGCACCTTTCCCTTGCTTCAGATTCACACTTCCAAAGTCTTGCTTCTTGTGTTTAAATTTTGCTCGATCTTGATAGCGTATCGATAGGTGACGCCAAGCGAGGAGTTTTATAGGAACTCCATCTCATCCTGGATGTATTTATATAGACACCTACAGTAATTGAGAACCATATTCTACTTAAAGTACTTGATAGCTAATATCTAAGAAGGGTATGGAAAATATTTGTGAACTCTAGCACATCTTGGTCCCTTCCCTGTCATAGTGTGGTCCATTTTATGTATTTATCTTCACCTCTCTCGATAGGCTAGTATTGTTCCTTGATGGCATCTCAGAAATAATTCTAAGTGGGTGTGGCTGAAAACAATGAGGGTTCCTTCTTGTCCCTTTGCTCATAGTAGGTTTCCCACTAGTCCTTGATGCTTGGGGCAGCTTTGAGGAGTGCAAAAGTAATCTTTTCCCTATTGGAAAAATCATGAACCAAAAAATATCCATCCATTATATTTAACCATTTATTTGATCTAGGTGGATATTGGTGGCCCCTAGCCTATTCCACCTAGACCTACAGCCGGTTTCATCCATTTCCTTGTTTATAGCAGCAATTACTATTTTTAGCAGTTTTCTAGGTCCTCAATTTCTGGATCACTTTTGACCCCCTAAATGGAGTTTTCTTGAGGTAAAAATCAGACTGATAACCATATGCATGGGCCTACCTCAAATCCTAGAGTACTTGGAGAGATATTTCCAACGAGGTATCATACGCACCAAACTAAGATAATATGATCAAGTTATGACCCTGAGAGGTTGATTTCCCAACTAACCCCAACGGGGCCCACAAACTCTTGGAGTTCCATCTCCTGGGGTTAGGTTTTTTGTTGCTTAGAGTTTTCCCTTGTTGTTCAATAATGAAAGTAACTTGAGCCTCATTGTAGCATAGTTCATAGGCATGTATCCATCACATCTCTTCTCATAGATAAGCTACCATCTCCCTAGCTAGTTTATTTCCATCTCTGCTAATTAATGATTATATATGTATTCAGTTGCATTCCTGCTTAAGTTTGGATTAGTGGTATTAGAGCGGTATGCTCTTTGTTTTCTTTTCTTTGCATGTCTCCAATGAGGTCAGGGTATAAGGAGTTAGGGGAAGAACTAGTTGAACCTTTTCAAGACAACCCTCACAAACCTCGACAAACTCCCATGGCAGAAGAAAATAAATACGAGGGAGTAGGAGATCCTTTCAAAATATTTCTCGAAGAATCCCTCGAGTGAAAAAGGAATGCAATGATGGAAAACTTTGCTCAGATCCTTCAATGACTACCCATAGGCAACGCATATTCTTCCGGAAGTAACTATGGAAGTGCCACTCCCTTTAAGGCACAAGTTAAATTGGACTTCCCTTTATTTTAATGTCATATAGATGTGGATGCCATAGATAAATGGTTAAATATGATAGAAGTATATTTTTCAGCTCATGATTTTTCCAAAAATATTACATTTTCACTCCTTAAAGATGCCCCCCACGTCAAGGAAGAGTGGGAAACCTACTGTGAGAAGAGGGATGAGAGTGAAACCTCATTATTTTTAGTTGCAACCACTTAGAATTCTTTTTGGGACACTATCAAGGAGAAGTACTACCCTGTTAGACGCTATGAGGATAAATACATAAAGTGGACCACACTGTGGCAAGGAAGGGACCAAGACGTGCCAGAGTTCACAAATATTTTTCATACCCTTCGCATGAAGTTGGGTATCAAGGATTATGAGCGAAATTTTTTACTCAAGTACCACAACTCTCTACACAAGTATATCCTGGACGATATGGAGTTCTTGGATATCTCCTCACTCGACATTGCTTATCAATATGTTTCCAAGATCGAAAAAATATTTTAACAGAAGAAGCGAGAATTTGGATCTGCGAATCCAAAGAAAGGGAAAGGTTCCCCCAAACCTTAGAAAAAAGGACAAAGCCAAGGTGGGGTGAGTTTCATAAGATCCCCACTCACAACACAAGTGAGTGTCGGTCCAAGAAGTCACTGGTGGCCAAGATGAAGGCTTCTGAATTAGATGCACGTTCTGACTCTAAGACACAACTCGACAAGGGGAATGACAAGCGGAGGCATATTATCGACGAGGAGCCCAATTCCACCATTTTCACCACCAATATCCAGAAGAATGAGCTCTAAGATCTAGAGGAGGGAGAGTGCCTTCAACTCATAGATATGGGTGAAGGAATATCTGCTATAGTTCATTATCGATAGCAAGAGCCAAAAGAGCCTCATTTTAGGAGAGGTAATGAAGTGTCTAGGCCTATCGACCACAACACACCTACACCATCTGTTGACTTCACCAAGGATGAGATCTCCATGTTAGTCAGCAGCGTCCTCTTCCCTACAACATCAACCCCTTGAAAAATGAGGTATTGTCTCATGTTTCTCCTCTTGAAGTTTATTATGTGTTATTAGGCCAACCATACTTGTGGAAGCAACATGTTATATATGAGTCTAGGAATCACATTGTTATTATTAATTTTGGCAATAATTTGTACAGGATACTAGAGGTAGCACTACCTACCACCATCTCTTTCATCACAGCGAAAAAATGCAGTAAGATCATTTCCCATATCGGGAAATGTGTTTTCCTTATGATTCACCCCCAGGGAAAGAAAAATATTGTGGCCACAACCTCCAGACAAGGATCATTCACATGGTAGTAACAAATGTACAAGGTCATGGAGGAGTATAGGGACATATTCACCTCACCCACAGGGGTACCTCTACATTGTCCGATCAAGCACTCCATAGTTCTGACCTCGGGCTTGCCGATACCCAATGGACTGATATATTGATGCTCTATTCTGGAGAACAATGAAATCAAGAGGTAGATTCAGGAGATATTTCAGAAAGGGCACATCCGGCCAAATTCATCACCTTTTGGGAGCCCATTCATGTTGGTACAGAAGAAGGACGAGACCTGGAGACTCTGTATTGACTCTAAGGTGCTGAATAAGATCATTTTTTGGAATAGGTATTGAATCCCATGGATTTATGACCTTCTAGACCAGATCAAGGGGCCAAATATTTCATCAAGATTTACTGAAGTCTGGTTATCACCAGGTACCAGTATAACCCTCTAATGTGTGGAAATTTGCCTTCAAATCCAAGGAGGGCCTTTTCGAATGGCTAGTCATGCCTTTCAGGTTGACGAATACCCCTGCAACTTTGATGAGGTCGATGGATGACATATTGTGACCCTTCACCAAATCATTCATGTTGGTTTATTTTGATGACATCCTGATCATCAACTAGAGTTGGGAAGACCACCTCCAGCATATTCGACTGGTCTTCCAAACCCTGCGACAACACAAGTTGTGTGCCAATTTGCAGAAATTCACTTTTGGCATGACCCAGGTTCAATATCTTGGGTAAATAATTGATGAGTCGGGTGTGCATGTGGACCTAGCAAGATACAAGTCATTCAGGATTGGTTAGCCCCAACCACTCTAATAAAGCTCTGTAGATTTTTGGGTCTTTCCAGTTTTTACCGCAGGTTCATGTTGGGGTTCTCTCATATCACTTTTCCTTTAAGTCAACTCACTAAGGGTAGAGTGAAAAAAAAGTTATTTTGGTCTAAATCCCATTAGAAGGAGTTTTCTGAGTTCAAGCATCACCTTTGCTCTACACTAGTGCTGACATTACCAGGCCTGCAACAACCATTTGAGATTGAGAAATATGCCTCCAACTATGTTATTGGCACAATTATTACTCATCAGGGGCATCCAGTGGCATATCACAGTGAGAAACTTTTAGACATCTTCTGAAAGTATCCCACCTATGAAAAAGAGATGTGATTCCATTGTGCAGGCCCACCAACAATGGAAGCATTAAATTATGGGGAAGGAAATGGTCATCCACACAGATCATCGACCCCTAAAGTTCATACAAACACAAGGGAATTTACAGAATGATCACCATTATAAATTTTTCACATACCTGCAACAGTTCCATTTGAAAATTAAGTATAATAAGGCCAACAACAATAATGATGCATACTACCTCATCCAACTGCGGGTCATGGCACTAACCATTGTGCTTTACTCTTATGGGCATGAGACTTCGGGGTGTATGCATATTTGCAAGAGTGATCCAAAATTTGACAACACATACCATACGATCCTAGAAGGAAAGAAAGTTCCAAACTTTCACCTCAAGGATGCACTATTGTGCCACCTGGGATACCTCTCTATTCCTTCAAGTGAAGATTCCAAGATGATTTGGGAGGCACACTAGAGTCGAGTCACTGAACATTTTAGAGTAGAGAAAATAGTGGCAATGTTGCAGAAGTATTTTTTTTTTGGCCAAACCTTCAATAGGATGTTGGGAAGTACATCAGATCTTGCACTTCCTATGCCATTGCCAAACTGACCATCATGAAACAAGGCCTATATACTCCTCTGCCTACTCTTAGTCAACCTTGATAATCCATCTCCATGAATTACATGTCGGGCCTTCCTTTTACTGAATATGGAAAGATTACGTTTTCGTGGTCGTCGCAAAATTCTTTAAGATGGCCATTATGGCAGCCTACAAGAAGAGCATCACATCAAAAGCCACTGCTAAGATCTTCTTTGAATGAGTGTGGGTACACTTTTCGATCCCACAATCCATTATCTTAGATCAGGATAGGAGGTTCCTAAGCACATTTTGGTCAAGTCTCTGGTCGATGTTGGATACCAAGCTCAGTAAGTCCATGACTTTCCACCCCCAAATTGATGGCCAAAGAAAGGTCGTCAACTGTATGATCATAAAAATTTTGTGCATGTACAAGTCAAAGAATCCACGCATATGGTATGAAATCATC
The DNA here is from genome assembly GCA_034641835.2 of Pinus albicaulis. Classification (NCBI taxonomy): domain Eukaryota; kingdom Viridiplantae; phylum Streptophyta; class Pinopsida; order Pinales; family Pinaceae; genus Pinus; species Pinus albicaulis. Next base: position 976,347,151 of record CM076581.1, on the reverse strand, counting down.
CCCTATGTATATCACAACTACACGAGAGCTATCCATATCTCAAATGGACATGACCCAATTCAGGTATGGTTGGGATTCCAACCACTATGTGCCATTGATGTGGCCATACTAGTTGCAACTACTCAGGAAGATTCGACTCATTTCTAGTTTGAATCTGACAGGGATAACAACTTAATTTAGCGCATTCAACACATCCACCAGTAGGTTCAAGACATATTAGAAAAATAAAATTCTAAGTAGAAGTGGCGACATGATCGACATCGAGTGCCACATAAGTTCTAGGTGGCTGATAAAGTTTGGCTACATTTACAGAAGGAGTGCCTCATTGGTCCCCACCGCAATCTTCATCTGCTCTGATATCGGCCATATAGCATCACCAAGGTTATATGAGATAATTCCTTCAAGCTCAACATTCCATCATTCCTTGGCCTGCACCCAGTGTTCAATGTGGATCACCTTCAACCATACTTTCCACCATTACTGAACACATCCGATATTGTAGAACAACTCACACCAACAAATTTAAACCTAGATTGCATCGAAAAGGCCACAAAAGATCAGATATTGGAAACATGGATCAAGAACACTCACCAATAGAGTATCCATCTGTATCGATTTGTCAAATTAGGCCAACTCCTTCACCAGTGAAAGTGGTTCACCAGGGACTAGGTTCAAAAAAAATCTCCTCACCTCATCGAGGCTCTGCACGCAATGGGGACCATTTCTTCCTAAGGAGGGAGGACTAATATAGGTGTATATTGGTGGATACCCACCTATTCCACCTAGACATCTAGTCATTTTAATTACTTTCCTTGTTTATATCAACATATACTATTTTTAGCATTTTTTCACGTTGTGAACTTCCAGAATAGTTTTGACCCCCTAAACGGTGTTTTTTTGAGGTTCGCAACTAGCCCATAGTCGTAGGCAGGGGTCCACTATAAATCCTATATTAATCAAAGAGATATTTCCAATGAGGTATCATATGCACCAAACATAGATAATATGACCAAGTTGCAACCCCAAGAATTTGGTTGCGAACTAACCTCAACAAGGCCCACAAACTCTTAGCGTTCCATCTCTCGGGGTTAGGGTTTTCCCTTGTTGTTAAATTATAAAAAGTACCTTGAGCCTCATTCTAATATAGTTCAGAGGCATGTAGTGCCACATCTCTTTTCAGAGATAAGCTACCATCGTCTGAGCTAGTTTATTTCCATTCTCTATGTAAGCATATTTCATTTCTTTGATATTAATGAAATGAAGTGTTATTTCTTCAACATCTCTATATTTATGGTTATATTTTTATTATGTTTCATTCATGTTTAATTTTAGATCATTATCTATGGAATATGCATCTATCTACCTTCAAATATGGGAATGTCAATGTTGAATTGTACCTTAAAGTGAGTGACACCCCCAGGGTGAATGTTGATGAAGATGCATCACTTGTGGGATCCTCCAAAGGATCTGGGAATAGTTGTGCATCATCTCCTTCCTTCTTCATTCGAGGGCTTATTCAAGTAATAATTTGAAGGATCTCTTGCTCCCTCATATTTATTTTCTTCGGCTATGGGATGCCATCGAGGTTGGTGAGGTCGGTCTTGTAAAAGTTCAACCAATTCAAGCCATAACTCATTATATCTCGACCTCATTGGGGAGATGCATAGAAAAATAAAGAAAATGCGGACCATTATAATACCACTGATATATATTTGTGAAGGAACAAAATTAAATACAAATTTAAACATAAATACAAAGCTTACAATGAAAACTGAACATTCATTAACACAATAATGAAAACTATTTACATGCAAAATGGAAATAAACTAGCTTAAGCGATGGTGGCTTATCTATGAGAAGATATCTTGTAACTAAATTCCTCTGAAATGTGTTACAATGAGGATTTTAGGCCCTTTTTTTTTTGAGAAACAAGGGAAAACCCCAAAAATCCAAAAACATAACCCTAGGAGATGAAGCATTGAAAGTTTGTGGGCCTTGTTGGGGTTAGTTGGTATACCAGCTTCCTGAGGTCAAAACTTTGGCATATCATCTCCATTTGATGCATACGATACCACGTTAGAAAAATATATCTAAAGACTACAAATTTCGACTGTAAACCTTTTCCATAGGTAGTAGGTTTTATCATTTTCCAAAAAAACATCGTTTATGGCCTCAAAACAACTCCAAAAGTTTAGGACTCAAAAATATCCCAAAAATAGTAAACTCTGCTACAATTAAGGAAACTTAAAGAAACAATGAAGGGTGTTATAGGTCAATTTGGGCAGCATTCCCAATGACCTGGTTAACTGGGCATCATCTCCAGGACCGATGATCAAAGGGTCTATCGTTCCCTATCATCTTAGTTGCTATATGCCCTAAGACAGGAAACAACATGAATCAAACAAGATTTTCATCAAAGCAAGGATTTTCCATGGTTTGAAGCTTATTATTAAACATGTGGGAGCTCACCAACGCAGGCTCTAAGGGGCCTAAGTGCATTGCATATGCAGGTAGCCCCATTCCAGGCTGCTTTGCAAAGCACTTCCCGACATTCAAAGGTGTGTTGGTCAGATTGGGAGCGAAATTCTCATTGTTCCAGAATCTCCACTTGGCCAGTGTCTTCTAGAAGGGTTCACATGTGTCAAGCTTCGGATCCAAATGTCCATTTGACATCTACATGAATGGATAAATGGCTTGCCTATTTTTGGAATGTTATTGATTACAAAACTACCTACATTTCGTTGTGGTCAGAATTCATTGTGACGACAACAACCCCTATATATTAATGTTAATATAATACTAAATAAGTAAGTTCTCAATTAAAAATCCAAATTATGATGTTTTCATTTTCAATAAAACTTACTATCATTGACTTAAAGAAATTTCTTTGGAAAAGCTTTAAATAACTTAAGTTTATGATAGATTAGACTAAAACATTTCTTTGAATTTCACATCCATCGCACGCAATCCAAACAATTATGCAGAAAAATCTCTATCGCAAATTGCATATCGCAGAAAATACATTAACAGATATTTCTCATATGTTATATTTTGCGATATTGCGATTTCGTGATATTGCGGTGCGATTTGCGAAAGTTGCTATGAATACCAATTTGCGAGATTAGGTTACGATATTGCGATATTGCTTGATATTGCAAAGCAAATCGCAGTTCGCATTATCGCAGATTCTTGAAAGCTCGTTATACGAAGTAAATCTTTCCGTAAATTGAGACCCGTTATGCGCGTTAATGTCAAGTTAATGAATGGATTGTCAATGATTAATGAAAAAGGATTTTGTTTTGATCGAAGGGTTATTTCACGATTGATTAATATATTTCATACGCCTTCAGCATTTAAAACTATCCCATCACCTTTCTCATGTCATTATTCTCACTTAATTTGTAAAACTACAGGCGCGAAGAACAGGAGACTATACAAGGCAATTTTCAGAGCATTATGGGAAAGAAAGAGAAAGCTCTGAGTTCTGAAAGCAAAGAGATGGCATCCTTGTACGCAGACACTGCTTGCAACAAAGACGTTGGCATCAACACTTGGGAGGGTATGTTTATTTTGCTTGAAGAAGAAAACCCAAGGGTAATGGATGTATCAGCTACCGCTGACTCAAGTAATTCTTCTGAAGCATCTCTTACAAAGCTGGCTTGTTCATTTTTACACCGGATAGCAGCAAGACCAAGAATTCTTCCATATACAGATATGGTAAAATGGGCGCTGGATAGCACTGATATCACAGACAGACAATTCAAAACTCCAAGTCAAGAGCTCATCGGGTCATTCACTCCAAAAGATTTTAGGCTTATGTATCATTTGCCGGAGCCTCAGGGAACTTACAACAAACAATTTATGAAGAAATTTGCCAAGGAAAATGTCAATTTGGCGGAATGCACTAAAGAATGGTTCAAAAGAGATGAACCACTGAAGAAAGATAAACACGGTATGTACAGTACCGGTTCACTCACTTCTCCATATTGTTTTGCTGCTGCTATGTTATGTAGGCTTTTTGGAAAGCCTGACATTAATAAGTTTTTGCCTGAATGGCTTCCCCTATTGAATGCTGCTGTTAACGCTACCATTGTGGACTGGGCTAAAATATTGTCTGATAACTTAGCCACGGCTATTTTCAATTACCATTCTAAACGAACTGTCTCTCAGAGGATTTATCCTCCTTTTTATCTATCTGCCTATGTTATGGATTCAATCTGCTTTGTTTCTAAGTTCCCTTTAATGGGTTGGCAATGGACAATTCAGGATCCCCTGCCCATCCATGTTTATCACAAAGAATTGTGGGAGTCAAAATTCATTCCTCATTTTTATAAAATTTGCCATGGCATAATGTTGCCTCTGTATAGAGTGTTGTATAATAAGGATGCTCCAAGGTTGTCTCCTGAAGCAGAAGTAGATATTCTCCCTGTCGCAAGATGGTTTGGAGAAGAACTGTTTACTTATGTGAGGGTTTTTGGGAGCTTTTCTTCTCCTCATGTTTTGCCCAAGTATGTTCTGGATAAACTCATAGCTCGGGAAATTGCATATCAAACCTGTGGAGACGGAGGTTTGACAAAAGAATTAAAGGATAAAAAGAAAGCCATCTGGCCACAATTTCCTGTCTCCTGCGGAGCATTTTCATTATTTGATGTTGGTCACGCATTTAAGGAAGTAAGCAATGTTACATGTTTAAAATTGTTTAAGTTTCTGAGAAGGCTATTTGATCCATATGGTATTGTCAAGGATTTCACCACTGTTATCAAAGTAAGAGTGTTTTCTGGAGAAGACGATATTTTTGATGATATGTTTCAAGAAAAATGTTCATTTAAAGACATTTTGAATTTAGCTCAAACATGGTTCTCCCCAGAAGAATTTCAAGAGTTTAAAGTATACAGAGAAAGAAGATTGACCACTATTCCTTTGGATAATTTGCACTTGGAACCCGCAAGGGAACCAACTCCTAGTGTCAGTCTCAGTGGCAGCTCAGATTCAGAAAGGTCTAAGTCAAAGTCTGACAAAGAAATTTCTGAACATTCTAAAAAATCTGATCAGGATAAAAGTGAAGGCTCAGTCAAGGATACAGCTCAATCAAAAGAGCTGTCACAACAACATACTTCAACTACTCCACAGTTGAATCTTCCACCTCTTAATGTATAGCAACCATCCATCAACACTCAGTTAGATAAATAATGGGAATCATTTAATGATTTGATTAATGTTGAAGGACAGAACATACAAACTCCTGTACAGATAGCAAAAGGTTTGATTACAGAAATAAGTGGCAATGTCACAGAAAAAGAACATATACCCATTACTCCTTCCTCCGAGCTTGTACTTAAAATAGAGGAAATTCCTCCTCTGGATATATTTTATAGCCCTCAACATAAAGCAGTAGTAAGGAAGCAAAGAAAGAAGAGAAAATTAGAAAGTGTGCTCTCTACTGATGCAGAACAATTGGATGTTTTATGGAAAGATCCTACTATGGATCCCACTGAAAATCTTACTAAATTATCTCAGATTACAGGAGCTTATGCCTCCGCAACTATTGACAAAGCATCTGAGGTACGACTGTTATTAAATGAAAAAGAGGATCAAATACAAGTTCTGCAACAACAATTGCAACAAGCACATGCCAACAGTGAAGCACAGATACAATTTGAAAAGTTACAGCAAGAGTTTCAGCAAATGCAGATCGGATATCAGAAAAGCTTGGCTGAAAAAGAGAAACAAATACAGATTATGCAAGAGATGCATAAAGATGACCCCAAGCTTACAGAGTTTATCTCAGAATCTATTTCTTTGAATAATCAACTACTGCAACAACAAGATATATTATGCCAGAAAATCTCACAATGGAACTCTTTTTTTCAAGAAAGTGATAAAATCACTAATCATGTCGTAGAATTATGACATGATTATGATTTAACTAATGAAAGAGTTACTAATTATTTGGCATGGAAAAAGACAGAGGAAGGAAAAAGAGTAGGAGCACCAATTATCAATGACAGTCATAAAGAAATGCTCTTCAATAAATGGGATGCACAGATCAGAGAGGCAGAAAAAGCAGCAGAGGAAGCAGCTACAGCGGCAAGCAACATTACTGATTGTGTAAATGAAAATTTACACAAAGTTAATTTAATTTCAGAAACCATTCCGGGATACCTACCACAAGCACAACAATTGCAAACAGAGTGGAAACAGAAAGCTGAAGAGAAGGCAAAATCAATTCAAGGATTGACAAAATTAAACTGGGATTCTTACTGGACCTGTCTAGTAAAACCACACAGTCAATGCAGTACTCTTAATTGCATCATTAATTCTGCTGAGAAGATCGCGCCCACACTTTCTGATTCCGTCTTTTCGGGACAATTAAAATCTGAAGTCGGGCAGCCCCCTCTTCTCAAATCAATACTGGATGCTTGCAAATTCAAAGATCAAATTCATAAGTAGTTAGTTGCTAATTTTAGTTTTAGATTTAGTGTTAGTTTTACTTTATTTTTGCCTAGAAAAAGGATGGTCATTTAAACCGAATCCTAAAATTTTTGTAATAAACTATAATTAGATTTAGTTAGTAGTATTTAAACCCTTCTCATGCATTTAGAGAAGGGTCCTGAAATTTGTCAAAAACTTGTCCTCAGAACATGCACTTCTGCACCCTCAGAGGAGGTTTTGATGAATGAATGGAATGAGATTTATTGATATCTATGTCTAATATCTGCTACTGATGTTGCATTTCTGTACTCTTAGTAGATGTTGGATTTAGAAGATATAAGTCATTATTACTTCTAGCTCCTGAGTAGAACCAGTTATAAATGGTATTTTTATCTCTTAACTATTCTGATTCTATGTTAAAAGTGATATTTATGTTTATTTATTTATATATTGATGCGTGAATGTTTAAGTTATCATTTGGCACTTTTGTACGGTGATAGCCATTTATTTATGCTTAATGTATGAATAGCTTATTATGCGATATGTTTTCCACAACTGTTTCATCTAAATTTTTATATGAAGTGGTTCATCTTTATTGAATTCTTTTCTTATAGCAGTTGAATGATCTTTATTATCGATTGTTATTCGAAATCATTTTAGATCGCATAAATAAGATTTTATCCCGGGTTTAGTTTAGAATTAGATATTTCTGTTTTAATTAGAATATAATTTGCATATGATTAGATTAGAAATAGAATAAAAGCATTTCACTTAGGAACCTTTTTAGAAAGGAAATATCTATTCTCAACACACACACACACATATTGGGAAATTGGTCCCATTATCCCCAGTCGGACCCACTACACCAAACGGAAAAGGAGCTGCTAACCAAGGTCCGGACCGAGTGGGTATCCCCCTTGTTGTAGACCCGATTTTCGGGGCTTCAACATATTTGGCGCTAGAAGGAGGGCCACGAACTATGAATGGAAAGTAAATCTAAATCTAAATACCATTCTGAGAGTAAAACACCCTCACCATCTCCCCCGACTTCTCCATCGCACTCAGAAATTGTAAATCTAGAGCCAGAAGTCACAAGAGCAACAGACACTGCTACAAACCCTGAATTTTCAGAAGAATCTACTATTGAACCTCCTAAAGTTGAATCTTTGATTCATAAACTTCAGCGATTCTCAATATCACCTCAAAGATCTGATAAATCTCAAGGCAGTGTAACTTCACAATATAATCCTGCTCATCCTCTTACCAGATTATAGAGTGAAAAGCTTTGCATTCAACCAACCGAGTTACCTTTACCTACAAGGAAAAGAGCAAGGAAATCACCTAAATGGTCTGACAGCGAGACTCTTTCCTCATCATCATCCATCTCAACCTCTTCACCACGAAGTCAACCATCCACCCCTCAACTTTGTTGAAGATTGCAACAAGCTTGATGAAGGAGGCATCCTGAAACATCTTTCCTGATCCTAGTTGGAAAGTGATCACCTAAACTAGGTGGGGGCCACACAAGTGATTTTTTGTCGCAAAGTCTATTTTTAGACTATGTCTATTTTTAGACATATGGATCATGGTATATGAGTTGCGGGATGCTATTTATGGATGATTGGTCAAGTTGGTAAAAATATATGGACCTCTATTTTTAGACATTGGGCGGAATCTATTTTTAGACTGCCAGTCTAAAAATAGATCAGTCGAATATTATTAGCTCTTAATAATATTTGGACTATAAACATTATCTTATCCTCTTGGAGCACTTTAGTTTGATGCTTGGATGTGGCACATGCAGCTGACAGAAGGAATTACGCTATTCCTAGGGTTTGGTTGAGCTATTGCATGGTTGACTTTAGTTAGAACTCATGTGGCAGAGTTTGGTGGAGTTGATGAGACAGTTGGTGGAGTTGTGTTTGGTTTAACTTAGTTGAACTAGTTGTATTTAGTCTAACTGAAAAATACACTAGTGATGAGTGGTGTGAATTAATTATTAATTAATTCACTAATTGTTAACTCATAAATCAACTAAAGAATACATCAGTTAACTGCAATGCATGGACAGTTCAGTGGAGACCAGTGTTAGAGGTGGGTGAAAGGGTGAGTGTGGCTATCAGTTGTGACTATACTTGTGCATGATATTTGCACACACATTGATTGAGATTGCCAATGAGGATTGCGTAGTACAAGCCAAGGGGATTTGAACTTGGATCTCATTCATTCTCATCTTGGATTGCGCAGTAGAGGCAGGCAAACAGTGGAGGAGATTTGAACCTGTGACTTGTTCAGATCTGAGCTAGTTTGTGTGTAACTATTGGAGATAGTAATGAGTACTTGTGAGGAGTATTGTACTATGATTGTTACATGATTCTCTATCATTATAATATATAGATAGTTGGGGGTTTTCAGCTGTAAGCTTTCCCCATTACATACTGTGTTATATGTGTGCTTGATTATGTTTTAATGTGCGCATGCGACTGCTTCTATTTCCACATATTGATGATCAATTGTAGAAGAGGTTATGTATTATGCATGAAGCTTAAATAGTGTGTAATCAGGATAATCTCAGTGAATAATTAAGCTATTATTCAAATTTCTACATGGTATCGGAGAAAAATTGATCATCGGATCTATTACATTGATTACAATTATTTCGGTAGACAGAGTCTGTAACGAGCCAGGTAGCCTCTGGATCCATCCTTTATTTGAAAGGTGATATATCCAGTAAATTCCCTTACAGTCGATCTCTGTGCTAGAAATACTTTGTTCTCACATTAGATCAGAAGCGGTTGAGTTTTGAGCTGGTGGAATTCGAATTTGCAGCAGTGTTTTCTTGGTGTTGAAGTCAAAATGTCTTATCAAGGATTGCGATTGGAGTATGCTCTTGAAGGCAGCTCGAATTATATTGCATGGAGAGATAGGATGGAGGCAGTGCTCGATGACAATGGGCTGAAGGAGTTCATAGATGCTGAAGTTCCAAAGCCTAGCGATGCAGCCTTGGTTGAGGCTTGGCAAAAGAAGACAGCAAGGTGTCGAAGGATTCTGTTGGAGGGCGTGAAGGATCACATTGTATCCAGCCTGCATGGAAAAGCTTCTCCATACTTGATGTGGAAAGCATTGACAGATTTATTCCAAAGCAAGAGCGACTAGAGGAAGTTGGCGCTCAAGGATAAACTCAGGAAAATAAAGATGGAGAAGAATGACACTATTTCGGTATACTTGACAAAGTTTGTCCACTGCAGGGATGAGCTTGGGAGTGTAGGAGTTAGTGTGGATGATGAGGAATTGGTGAGCTTGGCTCTCCTTGGGCTTCCGAAGAGTTGGCACTCCTATCAGGACTCTGTCAATGGTCAGGAGAAATTTCCAGGATGGGAGCGACTTTGGTCGGATCTTGTGCAAGAGGAGATAAGGCGGAGTACCGGGGATGGATCTTCATCAAAGGCATCTGATGAAGAGGATTGCACTTTGGCTGCCAAAGCAAGGAAGGGGAAGGGCAAGAAGAATGCTTCTCAATCCGGTGCAGATGGTAAAGAGCGTGACATGTCCAAAGTAAAGTGTTTTCACTATCATGAGCATGGACATTATGCCACGAATTGTCCACAAAAGAAGAAGAACAAGCAGGCTGCTGGAGCTACAACTGGTGAGGCTCTTGCCTCACAATTTGAGCTGGAATTCTCATTGATCGCATGCATGGTGTCTAGTGCATTGGGATCGGGGTGGTATTTTGATAGTGGCGCTTCCTTTCACATGACAGGAGATGTGAATCTTTTCAGTGACTTGGTGGAGAAAGATCTCCAGTTGCATGTTGAGTTGGGCGACAATGGACGATAAAATGCGACCGGCATTGGTACCATAACCTTTCAGAGGGAGTCAGGTAAACTCATTCTTTTACAAGATGTAGTGCATGTTCCAAGTTTAAAGAAGAATTTGATCTCAGTCGCAATGTTAGAGGATAAAGGGTATGAATTTGTCTTCAGTGAAGGAAAATTTTTCCTTCGGCACAAGGCAACAGGACAAGTCAAGAAGGTTGGGATTTGAGCAAAGAATCTCTACAGACTTGAAGTAGATGGGATGTCTACGGAGCTTCCTACTATTGGGAAGTGCAAGAAAGACATGCAATTGATGCTTGAGAGGGAGCAAGTTTTTCATGCAGGTAATAGTGAACCTTGGGATGTGGAGCAGCCACAAGATGAGGATCATGGAGTGGAAGAAACCACTCATGCAGAGAAATTTCGTGCCATATGGGCAGAGGGAGTGCATGCAGCTATACCACCAGGTGAGAGGTGGGGTGACATGCATGAATAATCCCAAGAGGAGATTTCTAGGCAGGATTCATGGAGATGGTTTAGATCTCATGAATTGAACCTGGCTACGAGGTGCCCACAGCGTAACGTGTGATCAGTTGGATTGATGCGGGCGGATCAAAGTGACAGTGACGGTGTCGGATACTGGAGCGCGGATCAGAGTTGACAGCAAGTGCAAGAGTGCATGGGTGCAAGAGTTCAACAGCGCAGTAGTTCCTGATGACATGTGCGGTTGGTACCAGCAGAAGTCGAAGACTTTGATGATAGATGCTAGATGCATCAAGACTGATTGAGTTGTTTGGAGCCTATTCAGTTTCAGAGGAGTTGCAGAGCAGATGCATGGAGTTGCATGGCGCTTGTGAAGGTTGCAGGGCAAATGCATGGAGTTGCATGTCGCATGCAAATACAGTCCTTTCTTTTTGAGAGGGAGTGTTGAAGATGGCAACAAGAAATAGTGAAGAAGGCATCCTGAAACATCTTTCCTAATCCTAGTTGGAAAGTGATCACCAAAACTAGGTGGGGGCCACACAAGTGATTTTTGTCGCAAAGTCTATTTTTAGACTATGTCTATTTTTAGACATATGGATCATGGTCTATGAGTTGCGGGATGCTATTTATGGATGATTGGTCAAGTTGGTAAAAATAGATGGACCTCTATTTTTAGACATTGGGCGAAGTCTATTTTTAGACTGCCAGTCTAAAAATAGAACAGTCAAATATTATTAACCCTTAATAATATTTAGACTATAAACATTATCTTATCCTCTTGGAGCACTTCAGTTTGATGCTTGGATGTGGCACATGCAGCTGACAGAAGGAAATACGCTTTTCCTAAGGGTTAGTTGAGCTATTGCATGGTTGACTTGAGTTAGAACTCATGTGGCAGAGTTTGGTGGAGTTGATGAGACAGTTGGTGGAGTTGTGTTCTGTTTAACTTAGTTGAACTAGTTGTATTTAGTCTAACTAATAAATACACTAGTGATGAGTGGTGTGAATTAATTATTAATTAATTCACTAATTATTAACTCATAAATCAACTAAAGAATACATCAGTTAACTGCAGTGCATGGACAGTTCAATGGAGACCAGTGTTAGAGGTGGGTGAAAGGGTGAGTCTACTATCAGTTGTGACTATAGCTGTGCATGAGATTTGCACACACATTGATTGATATTGCCAATGAGAATTGCGCAATACAAGCCAGTGGGATTTGAACTTGGATCCAATCATTATTCATCTTGGATTGCGCAGTAGAGGCAGGCTAACAGGTGGAGGAGATTTGAACTTGTGACTTGTTCATATCTGAGCTAGTTAGTGTGTAACAATTGGAGATAGTGTTGAGAGCTTGTGAGGAGTTTGTACTATGTATTGTTACATGTTCTCTATCATTATAATATACAGATAGTTGGGGGTTTTCAGCTGTAAGCTTTCCCCATTACATACTGTGTTATATGTGTGCTTGATTATGTTTTAATGTGCGCATGCGACTGCTTCTATTTCCACAAAAACATGATCAATTGTAGAAGAGGTTATGTATTATGCATGAAGCTTAAATAGTCTATAATTAGGATAATCTTGATGAATAATTTAGCTATTATTCAAATTTCTACACTTCACACCATTATTACCCTTGCTCACTAGAACTTCACATCACCTTCTCAATCATCTTTAATTGTAGTATCCTCATCTTCTCAATGTGGACCTATCACCTTCTACTTTCTTTTGTTAGTATTGATTGAGCGATGGCCCGGAATTCCATGGAATAATCCGAGCGAGTCTAGAACCCTTGAGTGCGATTGACCCATCCTGAAAAATGGCTGCCTAAGTTTAATCCTGAAGCAAGCATGCTAGCAGAAGAACATATAAACAATTTTATGTTGTCCATAAATCTCAATGGAGTTATTAATGAAGATGTTGTTGTCCGACTTTTCCCTTATACTCTACAAGGAGCAGCTGGATCATGGTATTTTTCATTACCATCTGGATCTATCACTACTTGGGATATCTTTCAAGATCAATTTTTGACTAAATTTGGTGATGACAGGTCTACAGCGACATTAATCAATGATCTGTCTAATCTTAGAGCTGACTCAAAGGAACTTGTCAAGGATTTCAATTCACGTTTCAATAAATTGTTAAACAAAATTCCTACTGCTTCCAAGCCTAGCGAAGAGGTGCGAAGTGAATGGTACATTTCTGCTTTACCATCAAACATAGCAATCTTTGTTGATAGGGCTAATAAAACAACTTTAGCAGAAAACATGAAGGAGGCAATAGCGGTAGAGAAACGTATCATTGCTTTAGATAAGAAAAATGCGATAGAAGAACGAAAATCCAAGAAAGTCACTTTTAAGGAAGACCCCAAGAAAAAACAATCAAAAGATCCATTTGATTTAGAAGGATTGCAGAAAGTTTTGAAAACCATGTCTAACGAAATGGTTGACATTAAGAAACAAGTGGCAGAAACATCTTCTAAAAAATCTTTCAAGCCTTTTAGAAGAAACCCTTCAACTGATTCAAAACCACCAAATGCCATTACTAATGCTGAATCGGAAGAAGAAGAAGAAGAAACTGCTACTAAAGAGACTACTGATGAAGAAGAAGTTGTAGAAGTACAAGGTATGTGGGATTTCATCCTCCCAGATGAGGAAGATCAAGAAGCATCCCCGGTTAGCACTCGAAGTATAAATCAACTTGATCCTCCTCAAACTACTCCTAAGTCAAAAAACGCAAGCTCATTGACTAAGGATAAAGTTGCACCCAAGAAAATGACATCTAAAGCAATTCATACCAGCCCAGTCCGGACAGATTCATCAACTCCATCAAGAACACTGATTGTTCCAGATGAAATGGAGTACAATATCATAGAAGACATGAAGAAGACTAGGGCTAACATCACTTTTTATGAATTGAGCAAGTTAAAACACCAACAAAAGGTACTTTTGAAAGAATTACATGTTGTACCAGAAAAACCTTTGCCTGATCCTGTGATTTCTCAAGCTTCAAATGAAATGGGAAGACCTCCGGCTAATGCGATTAGTAAAGTTGATCTAGAAAATATCGCTTTAATTGGAGGAAGGTCGAGATCTCATACTCCTCCATTTCTTCTTACTTATGAAGTTTTCAATAAAAATTTGCATAATTGTTTAGTGGATTCTGGAGCTTCATCTAATATTCTACCAAAATCAATATGTGCAAAGCTAAACATTCAACCACAAAAATCTGTTGTGCACATAGTCTAGCAAGATCGATCGCAAGTTGAAGTAATTGGCGAATTAAATCAGGTTACCATAAGATTGTCATCAAATCCAAAGGTATGTCAAGTCATTGATATTTTAGTTGCAGATATTCCAGAATTTTATGGCTTAATTCTTAGCAGAGATTGGTCAGAAAAACTTCATGGATATTTCGCAACTGATTGGTCGCATATGTGGCTTCCTTACAATGGTAAACCAAATCAGATAAAGGTTGAACGAGAAAAACATCAAAAATACATAGTAACAGAATTGGAAGGAGATAATGAACCAGTTGCATACAACAATAATATCATTGGCAATTATTCAGTTGATTCTTTCTTAGGAAATTTCAATGCTCATACTTCACCTTATTTAGAACATTCTGTTTTATCTCAAATAGAAAATTATTCTCAAACAGATAGTTCTAAATGTATTAATTTTGTAGATACTCCTGTAAATAAATCTTTATTTTGGAAATTATTTTTTGATGGTTCTAAGTCTAATGAAGGAGCAGGAGCAGGATGTTTTTTGGTTAGTCTAGAGGGAAACAAAATTATGCTGACTTGTAGACTTGAGTTTGATTGCACTAATAACATTGCAGAATACGAGGCTTTAGTCCAAGGATTATATAAAGCAATTGGATTAGACATCAAATATCTACAAGTTTTCAGAGATTCGGAAATTGTAATTAAACAGGTACACAATACTATACATTGTTTATCAGGTCATTTAAAGCATTATCAATCTTTAGTCCAAGCTCTGACTGAACATTTTATAGCATTTAATATTTCATCAATTCCTAGAATTCAGAATGCTAGTTCAGACCTCCTAGCTAATGTAGCTTCCAAGCTCATTCCTGCAGAAGACTTTAGTCCTGATCGATTTTCAATTGAATTAATCTTTAGACCCTCGATTCCTGATAACGTTACCAATTGGAGGATTTTCAATGATGATCCTGATATTGTAAATTTTCTCACATCTGAAGGATCTTACACTAATCAGATAATTGATGAAGATCAACATGACAGACAATTGCTTCAAGATAGCACCAATAATGCTATGCCAAAGTCAGTAGTCAAGTTAGAAGACCTTTATGATTTGAAGGATCGATTTAAAAGATCTACCAATTCAAAATTGCAAAGTTTGACTTTAAATTATGAATTAGTAAATCTAGGAACTGATGCCAAACCACAGAATATCAACTTAGGCCTTGGCCTAGCTCCTGAAGAAAAGTTAGCATACCTTCGTCTTTTGAAACAATATAAAAGTGTCTTTGCTTGGAACTACGATGAACTCAAAACTTATGACACTTCTATCATCCAACATACTATCCCAATGATCAATGATGAAAAACCTGTCCAACAAAAGTTGAGAAAGATCCACCCCAATCTAGAAAACCAAATCAAATCTGAACTCAATAAGTTATTGAAAGCCAAGATTATTTTTCCCGTTTGACATTCTAAATGGGTTTCCAATATGGTTCCTGTTAGAAAGAAGAACGGAGACATTAGAATTTGCATTGACTTTCGAAATCTTAATAAAGCCTGCCAAAAAGATAATTTTCCTTTGCCTCCTATGGAGCAAATATTACAGGCAGTTGCAGGATCAGAATTAATGTCTTTCTTAGATGGTTTCTCTGGCTACAACCAAGTATTGGTTCATCCTGATGATCAATTGAAAACTACATTTAGAACCAAATGGGGCACTTATGCATATCAAAAGATGCCTTTTGGTCTGATCAACGCTGGTGCCACATTTCAGAGAGCTATGGACATTGCTTTCAAGGGATTAGTTAACAAATCAGTGGTAATTTATTTGGATGATATAACTGTATATTCCAAAAAACGAAGCAATCATCTTAGAGATTTGAAGCAGATCTTCCAACGCTGTCAAAGGTATGAAATTTCACTTAATCCGAAAAAGTCCTTTTTTGCATTAAGTGAAGGAAAACTTCTTGGATTCATAGTATCAAAATCTAGAATTCATATTGATCCTGATAGAATCAAGGAAATTTCTGAAATATCTTTACCTCACAACAAAAAAGCTATGCAATCTTTTCTTGGTCAGATTAATTTTGTAAAAAGATTTGTGCCAGATTTTTCGAGAATTGTATCACCCTTGCAAGAAATGATTAAAAAGAATTCAAACTTCAAATGGGGCAAAGATGAATATGAGGCATTCAATCTTATCAAACAAGCAATTATCAATGCTCCATCTTTAGCAACTCCAAATTTTTCCGATCCTTTTATTTTGTACACATTTGCCTCTGATAAATCTTATGCTGCAATACTCACTCAAGAAAATCAAGACAAAGCAGAAGCTCCAATTGCCTTTTTCAGTTCAAATTTACAGGGAGCTGAATTGAATTATTCAGATGTGGAGAAACAAGCTTATGCTGTTTTCAAAGCAATTAAATATTTTAGACCCTTTCTACTCAAAACCCATACAAAAATCATAGTACCGTTTCCAGCGGTAAGAAATCTTTTAGTCCAAAAATATGTGGGTGAGAAAAGAGCTAATTGGATTACTTCCTTACAAGAATATGATGTAGAAATTAAACCAGCGAATATTGTAAGAGGTCAAGGTTTTTGCAAAATACTAGCTGGAGCATCGCTTATTTCTGAAAAACCATCTGAAGAAATACAAACATATGAGGTAAGCCTAAACGATGTTGAATCATTATATGCTGATATCATATTTTATCTGAAGAATGGATATTCTCCTCCAAATCTCGATCACACCAAGAAAAGAGCTCTAAGGTTGAAGGCTAGACAATATCAGCTTGTAAATGATGTTCTTTTTAGAATTAATTATGATTATGTTCTTCTTAGATGTCTGGAGAAATCTGAAGCTGAAAAAGTCTTGCAGGAACTTCATGATGGGCCAGCAGGTGGACATTATGCTGGAGATGCTACTGCACATAAGATCCTCCGTGCAGGCTATTACTGGCCCACATTATTCAAAGATTCACATAACTATGCAAGGAAATGTCAAATTTGTCAAACTGTAGCTGGAAGACAAAAGAAACCATCATTACCATTACAACCAGTCAACATTGAGCAGCCTTTTGATCAATGGGGATTGGACATAATAGGTGAGATTGTTCCTCACTCTTCTAAACAACATAGGTATATCATTACAGCAACTGATTATTTTACGAAATGGGTAGAAGCAGTCCCTCTCAAGACTGCTAATGCTAAGCATATCATCAAGTTTATAGATCAGTTCATAATCACCAGGTTTGGTTTACCTTCTGCTTTAATGTTTGATAATACATCATATTTTTCTGGTAATGCTATGACTGAATTTGCACTCAAGAGAGGTTTCAAACTTAAATATTCTGCCAATTATTATCCACAGGGAAATGGGTTAGCTGAATCCACAAATAAAAATTTAATCAGAATCATTAAGCGAACCATTGATCAAAATCATAAAAATTGGCATAAATCTTTAATATATGCTTTATGGGCAGATCGAATAACGTAGAAGGCTTCTATTGGCACTTCTCCCTTTAATTTAGTTTATGGGAGAGAAGTGGTTCTTCCAACTCATCTAGCGATTCCTTCTTTAGCCTTAGTCCAATATATTGATGAAGAACCAACTTCTTCTTTACAACTAAGGCAGATGGAAATAATTAAGTTAGAAGAACAACGAGAAAAATCCAAAGTAACTCATGCTCATCATCAAGCATTAGTTAAAGCTTCTTTTGACTCAAACATGATAACTAGGAAGGATTTTCAGATAGGAGATTTAGTTCTAAAATGGGACAAGGCTCATGAGGAAAAAGGAAAACATACGAAATTTCAACGAATGTGGCTTGGTCCTTTCCAAATTGCAGAGATCATAGGTCCATCAACTTTTATATTACAAGATTTAACAGGGAAAAGAGAATATTTACCTGTTAATGGACAGATCCTTAAAAAATATTTTCCATAGGAGATCATTCTTCTATTTTGTAGATTAGTTTTCTTTGTTTGTCATAATAAAACTAGTTGTTAATGGTTATATATCGAATTCACGAAAAAGATACAAGTTCTCTTTTTAGATTTTATTTCTTCACTTATATAAATAGAATTCTTTTTAGAATATTGATCATTATTATTCAAAGATACAGTTAAAAGTTTTAAATCTAGAAATGATATTAGTTTCAACTTTGAAAATTTTGATGAAAAACAACTTTTGGTGAAAGATTGTTTTATATCAGTCCAATGAAAGGTATCAATAACAAAACGAAGATTCTCTGTAGAAAAGTTCTTTTCCAAAAACTCTATTATTGTCGTCCAGAGCTATCTTAAGGAAACAATGACTTCCTCCCCACCTAGAAAATTACAAAGTTCAGGGAATAATCCAATGATACACTTTTAACTTAAAGAGTAAGAGGTCTCATCACGAGCCGAATTATCATGATCATAGATATTATAGCTTGCTGACTTTGCCAATACTGCATACCACAACAGGGCAATGACTTAAGATTATTGCAATCAAAAGACAAGGGGTCTCATCACGAGCCAGCTTGTTCAGCAAAGTTATAAATCAAGTGAATGACACTGTCATAAATTGGCTACCAAACCAAGACATTGTTCTTTAAGGATAAAAAAAAAGAAAATAAAAGCAATAAGTGTGAATATGGATTTCTCTTTGAAAATTGTATATTTTTCTAAGTAGGACACATGATCATTGTTGGGTAACAGGTAACCCTGTCGAAGCTATAGACGCTTGCTGGCAACAGTGGCTCTACCTACGACAAATGAGCATATTTAAAACTGATTTACAGAGAAACCTTTTGTTATTATCTTTAAAACCAAGTAATGACTGATGTAGATACAAAGACTAGCTTGAGGAAGTGAATAGTCAAAGTTGATCATAGAAGAAATGAAATATCATTCTTAGATTAAAGCATAATGTACTTTGTCTTTTTATAATAAAGTTTGATTTTCTGGAAAATTTTCTGTTTTGAAAAGTTTAGAAAATTCAAAAGAAAAGCAGAGATAACTGGTTCTTCCAAGTGAATCGCCAATTGTTGTGGCCAGCAACAACCCCCCTTCTTATTTAGTATTAGTAATAATACTAAATAAGTGGGGACCCTTAGTTTAAAAATCCAAAAAATTTATTGGTGTTTGTTTTCATTTTCAATAAAACTTACTATCATTGACTTAAAGAAATTTCTTTGGAAAATCTTTAAACTAAACTTAAGTTTATGATAAAACCTTTCTTTGAATATCACATCCATCACACGCGATCCAAAAAACTATGCAGATAAATATTTTTCGCAAATCGCATATCGCAGAAAATATATTAACGGATATTTTTCATATGTTATATTTTGCGATATTGCGATTTCGCGATGTTACTGATTTCGATTTGCGAAAGTTGCGATGATTTCGATTTGCGAAAGTTGCGATTTGCAATATTGCGATTTTGCGATATTGCAAAGAAAATCGCAGATCGCATTATCGCAGATTCTTGAAAGCTTGTTATACGAAGTAAATCTTTCCGTAAATCGAGACCCGTTATGTGCCTTAAATGTCAAGTTAATGAATGGATTGTCAATTATTAATGGAAAAGGATTTTGTTTTGATCGAAGGGTTATTTCATGATTCAATAATATATTTCATACGCCTTCAGCATTTAAAACTATCTCGTCACCTTTCTCATGTCATTATTCTCACTTAATTCGTAAAACTGCAGGCGCGAAGAACAGGAGACTATACAAAGCAATTTTCAGAGCATTATGGGAAAGAAATAGAAAGCTCCGAGTTCTGGAAAGAAAGAGAAAGCTCCGAGTTCTGAAAATAAATAGATGGCTTCCTTATACGCAGACACGGCTTGCAATAAATATGTTGGTATCACCACTTGGGAGGGTATGTTTAATTTGCTTGAAGAAGAAAACCCAAGAGTAATGGCTATTGCGGCTACTGCGGGCTCAATTAATTCTTCCGAAGCATCTATTACAGAGCTGGCTTGTTCGTTTTTGCACCGAATAGCAGCAAGACCAAGAATTCTTCCATATACTGACATGGTAAAATGGGTGTTGGATAGCACTGATATCACAGACAGACAGTTCAAAACTCCAGGTCAAGAGCTCATCGGGTCGTTTACTCCAGAAGATTTGAGGCTTATGTATCACTTGCCGGAGCCTCAGGCAACTTACAACAAACAATTTATGGAGAAATTTTCCAAGGAAAATGCCAATTTGGTGGAATGCACCAAGGAATGGTCCAGAAGAGATGAACCATTGAAGAAAGATAAACACGGTATGTACAATACTGGTTCACTCACCTCTCCATATTGTTTTGTTGCTGTTATGTTATGCAGGCTTTTTGGGAAGCCTAACATTAAGAAGTTTTTGCCTGAATGGCTTCCCTTATTGAATGCTGCTGTTAACGCTACCATTGTGGACTGGGCTAAAATACTGTCTGATAATTTAGCCATGGTTGTTTTCAATTACCGGTCTAAACGGACTGTGTCTCAGAGGATTTATCCTCCTTTTTATCTATCTACCTATGTTATGGATTCAATCTGCTTTGTTTCTAAGTTCCCTTTAATGGGTTGGCAATGGACAATTCAGGATCCCCTGCCCATCCATGTTTATCACAAAGAATTGTGGGAGTCAAAATTCATTCCTCATTTTTACAAGATTTTCCATGGCATAATGTTGCCACTGTATAGAGTGTTGTATAATAAGGATGCTCCAAGGTTGTCTCCTGAAGCAGAAGTAGACATTCTCCCTGTCGCAAGATGGTTTGGAGAAGAACTGTTTACTTATGTGAGGGTTTTTGGGAGCTTTTCTTCTCCTCATGTTTTGCCCAAGTATTTTCCGGATAAACTCATAGCTCGCGAAATTGCATATCAAACCTGTGGAGACGGAGGCTTGACAAAAGAATTAAAGGATAAAAAGAAAGCCATCTGGCCACAATTTCCTGTGTCCTACGGAGCATTTTCATTATTTGATGTTGGTCACACATTTAAGGAAGTAAGCAATGTTACATGTTTAAAATTGTTTAAGTTTCCGAGAAGGCTATTTGATCCATATGGTATTGTCAAGGATTTCACCACTGTTGTCAAAGTAAGAGTATTTTCTGGAGAAGAAGATATTTTTGATGATATGTTTCAAGAAAAATGTTCATTTAAAGACATTTTGAATTTAGCTCAAACACGGTTCTCCCCAGAAGAATTTCAAGAGTTTAAAGTATACAGAGAAAGAAGATTGACCACTATTCCTTTGGATAATTTGCGCTTGAAACCCGCAAGGGAACCAACTCCTAGTGTCAGTCTCAGTGGCAGCTCAGATTCAGAAAGGTCTAAGTCAAAGTCTGACAAAGAAATTTCTAAACATTCTAAAAAATCTGATCAGGATAAAAGTGAAGGTTCAGTCAAGGATACAGCTCAATCAAAAGAGCTGTCACAACAACAGACTTCAACTACTCCACAGTTGAATCTTCCACCTCTTAATGTACAACAACCATCCATCAGCACTCAGTTAGATAAAGAATGGGAATCATTTAATGATTTGATTAATGTTGAAGGACAGAACATACAAACTCCTGTACAGACAACAAAAGGTTTGATTACAGAAATAAGTGGCAATGTCACAGAAAAAGAACATATACCCATTACTCCTTCCTCCGAGCTTGTACTTAAAATAGAGGAGATTCCGCCTCTAGATATATTTTATAGCCCACAACATAAAGCTGTAGTAAGGAAGTAGAGAAAGAAGAGAAAATTAGAAAGTGTGCTCTCTACTGATGCAGAACAATTGGACGTTTTATGGAAAGATCCTACTACGGATCCCACTGAAAACCTTACTAAATTATCTCAGATTACAGGAGCTTATGCCTTCGCAACTATTGAAAAAGCATCTGAGGTACGACTGTTATTAAATGAAAAAGAGGATCAGATACAAGTTCTGCAACAACAATTGCAACAA
The DNA here is from genome assembly GCA_034641835.2 of Pinus albicaulis. Taxonomy (NCBI): domain Eukaryota; kingdom Viridiplantae; phylum Streptophyta; class Pinopsida; order Pinales; family Pinaceae; genus Pinus; species Pinus albicaulis. The sequence continues at coordinate 976,325,248 of CM076581.1, read as the reverse complement.
GCACATGCCAACAGTGAAGTACAGAGACAATTTGAAAAATTACAGCAAGAGTTTCAGCAAATGCAGATTGGATATCAGAAAAGCTTGGCCGAAAAAGAAAAGCAAATACAGATTATGCAAGAGATGCATAAAGACGACCCCAAGCTTACAGAGTTCATCTCAGAATCTATTTCTTTGAATAATCAACTACTGCAACAACAAGATATATTATGCCAGAAAATCTCACAATGGAACTCTTTTTGTCAAGAAAGTGATAAAATCACTAATCATGTCGTAGAATTACAACATGATTATGATTTAACTAATGAAAGAGTTACTAATTATTTGGCATGGCAAAAGACAGAGGAAGGAAAAAGAGTAGGAGCACCAATTATCAATGATAGCCATAAAGAAATACTCTTCAATAAATGGGATACACAGATCAGAGAGGCAGAAAAAGCAGCAGAGGAAGCAGCTACAACGGCGAGCAACATTACTGATTGTGTAAATGAGAATTTGCACAAGGTTAATTTAATTTCAGAAACCATTCCGGGATACCTACCACAAGCACAGCAATTGCAAACAGAGTGGAAACAGAAAGCGGAAGAGAAGGCAAAATCAATTCAAGGATTGACAAAATTAAACTGGGATTCTTACTGGACCTGTCTAGTAAAACCACACAGTCAATGCAGTACTCTTAATTGCATCATTAATTCTGCTGAGAAGATCACGCCAACACTTGCTGACTCCGTCTTTTCGGGACAATTAAAATCTGAAGTCGGCCAGCCCCCTCTTCTCAAATCAATGATGGATGCTTGCAAATTCAAAGACCAAATTCACAAGTAGTTAGTTGTTAATTTTAGTTTTAGATTTAGTGTTAGTTTTACTTTATTTTTGCCTAGAAAAAGGACGGTCATTTAAACCGAATCCTAAAATTTTTGTAATAAACTATAATTAGATTTAGTTAGTAGTATTTAAACCCTTCTCATGCATTTAGAGAAGGGTCCTGAAATTTGTCAAAAACTTATCCTCAGAACATGCACTTCTGCACCCTCAGAGGAGGTTTTGATGAATGAATGGAACGAGATTTATTGATATCTATGTCTAGTATCAGCTACTGATGTTGCATTTCTGTACTCTTAGTAGATGTTGGATTTAGAAGATATAAGTCATTATTACTTCTAGCTCCTGAGTAGAACCAGTTATAAATGGTACTTTTATCTCTTAACTATTCTGCTTCTGTGTTAAAAGTGATATTTATGTTTAGTTATTTATATATTGATGCGTGAATGTTTAAGTTATCATTTGGCACTTTTGTACGGTGATAGCCATTTATTTATGCTTAATGTATGAATAACTTATTATGCGATATGTTTTCCACAACTATTTCATCTAACTTTTTATATGAAGTGGTTCATCTTTATTGAATTCTTTTCTTATAGTAGTTGAATGATCTTTATTATCGATTGTTATTCGAAATCATTTTAGATCGCATAAACAAGATTTTATCCTTGGTTTAGTTTAGAATTAGATATTTCTGTTTTAATTAGAATACAATTTGCATATGATTAGATTAGAAATAGAATAAAATCATTTCACTTAGGAACCTTTTTAGAAAGGAAAATATCTATTCTCAACACACACACACACACATATTGGGAAACTCGTCCCATTATCCCCAGTCGGACCCACTACACCAAATGGAAAAGGAGGTGCTAACCAAGGTCTGGATTGGGTGGGTATCCCCCTTGTTGTAGACCCGATTTTCTGGTTTAATGTTCCTCTATAAATTGAACACAGATCTAAGTGTTTGGGAGGAAGAATTTGAGTAGGGAAATGCTGGAGAATTTTCAATAGAGAGTTTGATTTGTGGAGTTGCATCTGGAGAGACTTATGCTATGATGAGACTTGGGAACTTTGTTGGAAGGTCGTGATGAATCAATCACTAGGTTGTAACCTCTCCTTCTATCATCAATAAAGAGTACTTCTTGTTTTTCCCTACATGCATCCATGTTTACTTTGCAGTTACTCTATAAATTGAACACATATCTAAGTGTTTGGGAGGACGAATTTGAGTAGGGAAATGCTAGAGAATTTTCAATAGAGAGTTTGATTTGTGGAGCTGCTGCTGGAGAGAATTATGCTGTGATGAGACTTGGGAACTTTGCTGGAAGGTCATGATGAATCAGTCATTAGGTTGTAACCTCTCCTTCTATCATCAATAAGGATTACTTCTTGTTTTTACCTACATGCATCCATGTTTACTTTGATTTTCCATGTTGTAAAATCTTGGTTGATGAATGTAATTTATGCTTAACTAATTTGGCTAATTAACTTGAATAGATATATATATTATTGCATCTTCTGCTTTTTCAGTGTTCTTTCTTGCATGAAGCATTCAGCTATTTGAAACCACTTGAATTTGAAGCTGTGGTGGAAGCGACAGAAAGGAACCATTTGGAAGCGAATGAAACAAGTAAGCATCCAATCCTCTCTGTGTATCTGTTCTGAGTTAGGAAAAAGGGTAGTGCAGTCTTTCACTTGTTGTTCTAAACTAGACACCGGTCTAGGGAAGCGTAGTTTATCCGTAGATTACAATTCTGGCCCAACAAACTGGCGAATCCACTGGGGATAAATTCTCTTGTTTCTTGGTGTTTTAGTCTCTGATCTGCTTTCTAAATCCACCCATTAGCTTTTTTACATAAATATTAGACCTTTTTAGAGCTTCATTTGCAAAGTTAGTGAGCCAAACAGTAGCTTTTTCTTTGTTTACTGCGCCCAACGCACCCTTGGTCAGGGCACAATGCTTTGCAGAGCACTGTCTCCCTTGTCATCCTGCATTGAAGAGCACTGTCTCCCTTTGGAGACTACGTTGGCTCCTGAAACGAACAAATCCCCTTGAATCTGACTTTGTACTTTGCTTTAGTTTTGTTTGCTGATTTGTTCTGAAAATTTTGATGCTCTATTGACTAGTAACTCTATATATTTATTCTCCTTTGACTAAAAATTTGTTCAATGTTGTTTTAAAAAAAAAATTCATTATCATTGACAAGTTGATTTCAAAGTATTTTTTATGGTCGCGTTAAGAATCGTTTTCTTTTGAAATAGGAAATTGTTGTAAAATCCTCATTTCCTTGATAGGAGAAATTGTTGTTGAAGTCCTCATTTTTCCTTCAAAAGATAAATTTTTGTTTGTATTCTTTGTTTCTCAAAAGTAAAAAGCATTTCGATTATTGATCTAGTGCACCTAGTTTCTTTTCTGCATTCATAACATTAAGGAAACTAAAAATAAAAACTTGCATTTTCATGTAGGATTGTGTGTTTTTTGCAAAAGGAACATTAGGAAATCTGCATTTAGTTTGAGATTCATTGATTTGTTTGCTCTCAAATTATTTTCTCTCTTCCCTTAGTAGCTAGGTCTTTCATTGAAAAAGCTGAAAGTGAAAGTTTGTTTATCATTCTTAGCTTGCATTTTAGGAATTTCATATACATCATCATGGTGAACCTAAAAGGAAAATTGTTAAGCAAGATCAACATAAAATAAATCTCAATTTACTTAACAACGCTTTGGAACAGTAACGATAACATTTAGAGGTCTAGGCTAGAGACATGTTCTGGCGTCGTAAAACATAACAGTTGTCGTTAACTTGTCTCCGATACATTTCGAGTGTGATACCTCACTCCACGTACGTAAGTATATCGTAGCTCATCCACGTACTTTCGGGTATATCGGGTGGTGTTACAGTACGATAAGTATAAAGGGGGGCTCTCACTGTGCAGTTTCACATCAGACAGCGCTAATACGGACTTGGGCCTCCAATAACCTTTGGGTATATTTGGGAGGAAAAATTTTAGGTGCTATCTATCCATCCATAGGGAACCGAGTCGGCTGTCTTGAAATTGTGATACACTAAACACAACATTTGGGGAGATTACCTGCCCGTACTTCTTGGTTCGCCGAGAGGTATTCTACAGTTCACAGTTTCCTGGTAAACCTTTTTTCCTAGCATTACCCTGTTTTTTTTTTTTTTTTTTTTGGATAAAATAGATCAGTAATCATGGAAGAACATAATCCTACCCCCCGTCGTTCGCATAGATTAGATTTGAAACCACCTTTACCACTGGAAGTTATTTTTGGTGGGTGAAGGAGATCACGATATGCCGAATCAAGTACAATTCATACCTCTGGTGAAACATCATCATTTAAACCAGAGCTAGCTCAAATTGTTTCCACACATCTCGGTTTGTCTATTGTTATCGAAACAGAGTCTTCACAGCTACCAGTGGTCACGATTCATTCAATCGTTGAGACCATACCTCCTGGACCTGAAGTTTTTCAAACTCACATTGGTCCAAATCCTGTCTCTTCTTTGCCAGAATATCTGAATCCTGAATCTGAACAGCTGGAATTTGTTCCTACCTTGGTCATCCCACAAAGTTCTGTAGCCACTGAAACTCCTATTTCACATAGTCAACCGTCTGAAATATATTTTGGGCCTGACGGTGAAGTTCTTCCTCCTAGTTTAATCACGATTGAAGAAATCCCTCAACCTGATACACCTTTAAGTCAAACCCACTTTGGGGGAGACCTTTACCTATACCAGTCATTTCCTCAATCATTTCCATTTGCTTTTGTTGATCCTATTGCCATTCAATCACACTTCAATTTCATAGAGTATACATTTGGTCAAACAACCATGTCTGAACCAACATCTTCGATTGGGTCTGTTGTTCCAATTACATCAGCTCCTACCCTCGCTACTTCGTCGATGTTCACAACATCACCAGAGTCATATTTGCACGGTGGCCCTTCGGTCCCAACATGTTACAAATCACTATCTGTCACTTTCTCTCGTGCACCTTCACGTTCATGGTATTTGCCAATGTCATCATCTGGTAGTCCTATAGTTAGTACTGAACGACTTGATTCATTAAATCCATCATCAGGGAAATATCAAGCCGGTCATTATGGGTCAATTCCTTTAAATACCATATCAACTAGACTCCCAGCACTTGGTGAACAATATTTTTCGTCTTATTATCCTCTTTATGCTGGGGGGAAACCTATGGTCACCCAATATGACAGTACTCAGTCACATTTTGGTCAAACTAATGTTGACATGCATGTTTGTCAATGGTAGCCCACTCTTCTTATCCAACCACAAACACTTGTCCAATCGTATCAACCAATTCAACCTGTTACACCCACTTCAATACCACTTGTTAATACATCTATACCCCTGTTGCAGAATCAAAATCTTGTACATCAACCTTATCAGGTGAGCTCTTCAACTCAATATCATCAAATATTGGGTCCACAGACTCAAAATCCTTTGGTTAATTTACAACAACCTGTATCAGGAATCATTTATTCACAAGCTGGTCCACCATTTTATGGGATGTCACAAACACAATCTGGTTATACATATCAACCGAATCCAAATTATACCAATTTGGGTTATAATCTTGGTGGGCATACCCCTTGGCAGCCATAGGTGCAAATTCCTAAAACTTCATATCAACAAGTACCATATCCAGGTTTTGGTCAACAGAACTCCCAAGCGTTTGCCATGCAAAACAACCCCTATCTGGGTTACCAGCAACAAATCCCATATGCCGGTGCTCAAAGACCTGTTGCCCAAGCAATTCCATCTTATCCTTCCTATGCTTAACCTAACCTTAATAGACAATTTCTTTTTGTTGCAACCTTGGAATTACCAGATTTAAACCGGTTAACCAATGACCCTATTAATTATGCTCCTTGGTGGGCAGTGATACCACATAAATTACCCTCCGACATTCCTAAATTCAATGAAAACGCTAGAGAAGACCCATCAACTCATGTTATAACTTATCATTTATGGTGTTCATCAAATTCTATAAATGATGATTCTATTCGATTACGTCTTTTCCAGAGAACGCTCACAGGTTTGGTAGCTAAATGGTACATTGAATTACCTAGAGCTTCATTTGACAATTTCACTGCCTCGGCTACTATCTTTTTGACCCATTTCCAGTTACCAATCAGATACGAAACTGGAACGGAAATCTTGACCAAATTCAAATAGAGTAATGCTACTCACATCTTAGATCATATTCATGAGTGGTGTCACCATCGATGAATGGTTAAGACATTTGTTCTCGATCAAATCCTTGCTGAATGGTTCATCAAATCCTTGTTACCATCTATAACAGAGGATGTAGCTAAAGGTGGCATCGTCATAAAAGATCAAGTTATTGCTCGTGCCCAGTATTTAGAATTGATTTATACTTAGTCTGACACACTCTATGAGAAAATACCAAATGCGTCGCGATATAATTTTAATGTTCCTCCTCAAATAAAGGACTCTCATGCCAGAGACGACTTGATAGGCACTATAAATACACACAACACTACTGCATCTGATCCTGCTCCTACTTTTGAAATCAACGTCGTCTCATTCAACAAAGGCAAAAGTGATAAGAAACGAGGAAGTAACAAAAAGGGGAAATCAAAGAAAAGGGAAACTTCTAACCCGCAGGATCTGATCAACCGTCAGGACCACGGAAACCTCGTTATCCATGCATAATCTGTAATGAGGAACATTTTTTTAGGGATTTTCCTCACTGTGCTGAAGTCTCAAAAATCATCAAGAATTCTAATGCATCAGCTATGTTGACAGACCCATTTCCAAATCTAGACACAAATTTGGTTGCTATGGATCCAACTCCTAGTTCCCAAGTGTTAATGTTATCTAGTACAAAACCTTCACAAGATATTTTGGTGTCGACGCAGAATAAATAATATGGTAGTCCAGCCACTTATTAACCTACTACCTCGACAAGGAATCCATCTAATGAATCAGTACCACCTCTTTTTATTCCTGAATTGACGATTAAGCCACCAAAGGAAGTAATTCATAATTCGACATATAATCCTTGAGCAAGAGCTCCACAAAATTATAATATAGTTGAAGATTTGGCTGAATCCCCTTCAGCTATGTCTTCTCTTGAGGTATTACAAAATTGTCCCTCCCAGAAGCAAGATTTATTGTTGGCCATTGGTGAAATTGATCTGACTGATTCTAATCTTGTCGTCTTTAATCATACGGGCTATGTGCCGCAGCTACCAGCAGAATTGGCATTCTCCATCCAAGTAAATGTTCTCAATCACCTTGTTCATTGCACTATTATTGATGAGGGAGCATCTACCTGTATTATGTCTCTAAACTGTTGGAACTCACTTGGCTCACCGCAATTATCACAATCATCAACGACGTTGAAGGCTTTTGATGGAAGAACATATAAACCTTGTGGTATTATCAATAACTTTCAAGATGAATTAGGAGGCGAAACTATAAGTATTGATGTTGAGGTTATTGACAGACCCCTTGACTATAATATTTTACTCGGAAGACCATGGGTATATGCGATGACTGTAATTATTTCTACATATTTTAGAATGGTTTCCTTTCCTCATAAAGGTACTATTACAGTCATTAATCAATTATCCTTTTTTTCCTCCGCTTCGCAAGTAAATGGAAGTGTTCCATATATTCACTTACCCCAACTAGAAATACAGAACATTGGTGTAGGACTCTTAAAGGATTCCACTCTTATGGGAACCTTTGCATTACCGCCGCCCGCGACGTCGGCAGAAATTGCAAGCATAGAGACCTGTTACATGATCTCTTCCACTCTATCTGGATTAAGGAAGAGTACGGGTGATTATGATATTTCTACGTTGGATGATTTTTTACCGCTCAGCCCTATTGAGCTTCAATAGCAATCAATCTATTTGGCTTGGGTGGAAAATCCGAAATCAGTGTCACCGAGTGTTTGGATTGATTGTTCATTAGATTTTGGTACTCCATCTGATCCATTTTTCTCAAAATTTTTGACAGACAAAAATATTTTGGAAGCTATGATGGCAGAAGGAGAACCATGGGAAGATTATCATCATCGCTTCCATCTTCCAAATTATGAAGAAAATAATCTTAATGAACTATATCACCCATCCATTCAAAATTTCTTTTCGAATTCTTTTCTGATTAATGCAATTAAATCTGAGAAAAATTTATCAAATATTGAAGAAAATATTTCTATCGATATTTTGACTAAACCTGGCATTGTAGAAAATATTCATGTCAGTGTATCTTGTTCTCCATCATAACTTGATTCATATCGATCTCTTTTTCGTGAATTTCGTGATGTATTCGCTTGGTATTACAAGGAAATGCCAGGCATAGATACTAGTATAGTTTAACACACTATTAATATGTATCCTGATGTCAAACCGGTGGGTCAACGACTTCGTCTTGTTCATCCGAAGGAAGCCGCTGCCATAAAAGTAGAAGTTGAAAAGCTTTTGCATGTTGTTTTTATTTACCCTGTTCCGCTAACTGAGTGGGTTTCCAATATCGTTCTTGTTATGAAAAAACAAGGAACGATTAGAGTGTGTGTCAATTATCGGGATGTTAATCATGCTTGTCCAAAAGACAACTATCCTACACCCTTTATCGATCAGATTATTGACGATTATGCTGGATGTGAAATATTTTCTTTCATGGATGGATTTTCTAGCTACAATCAAATCAATATCTGCCTAGATGACCAACATAAGACAACATTCATTTGTCCCTGGGGCACATTCGCATATCGGAAACTCCCATTTGGTTTAAAGAACCCTGGGGAAAATTTTCAGATAGCAATGGATTATGCTTTCAATGACATCAAGCACATTGTTCAACCGTATCTAGATGATTTACCAGTGCATTCACAAAAATGGACTGATCACCCGATGCATTTGAGAGCCATTTTCTTACGATGCCGACACTACAAGATACACCTCAATCCACACAAGTGTGCATTTTGTGTTGGTTCTAGTTGATTGCTTGGATTTGTAGTATCAAAAGAAGGAATTCGAATAGACCCAATGAAGGTACAGACCATTCTTAATTTTCTTGCACCATCAAACCTACTTCAGATACAAAAAATTCAAGGAAAGGCTAACTTCCTGAGAAGGTTCATTCTAAACTACGCCGAAATGGCTAAAGGATTTACTCGATTATTGAAAAAGGGAGTTCCCTTCCATTGGGACCAAGTTTCACAAGCTTCTTTTGATGCTGTCAAGGACCATATTGTCTGAGCGTCATTAATGTATCCTCCAAATTATCAAAAATATTATTTCCTATATATCGTCGCAGCTAAAACGACCATCACTATGGTTTTGGTCCAAGTAGAATATGGAATTGAACATCCGATCTATTATTTGAGTCGTAATCTCAATGATACAGAAGTTAAGTATTCGTACGTAGAAAAGCTTGCCTTGGCAGCTGTTCAAGCTGTCCAAAGATTTCGCCATTATATCCTGCTCCGAAAAACAACAATAGTTTCAGATTGCAACCCCATAAATTACATCTTATCACGTCAATTGTTGGGGGGGGAATATTCAAAATGGATCGTCATTTTGTAGGAATTTTATTTGTAATTCATCAAATCCAAGTCAAAGAAGTCTTTAGTTTTGGCTGAGCTTCTCTGTGACCTTCCCTGTGATAGTACTGCAATTACGTCGGAACCATCTATTCTAGATGAGTCTCTGTTTCTAATCGAATCATCTGATCCCTGGTATGGAGATTTCATCATTTATCTCCAAACCCAAATTTTTCGACCTAATACCTCTTGCTCTGATCAACGACGTATTCGATACCAAGCCAAAGATTATCTGATCGTCGGTGATACACTTTATCGTTGTGGTGTCGATACAATTTCAAGGAGGTGCCTCACTCATGAGGATGCTAAAAAAGTATTAAATGATTTCCATGCTAGAGATTGTGGTGGAAATTTATCTGGTTATGCTATCGTGCAGAAGATACTCTGCACCGATTACTTTTGGCCTACTATTTTTCGAGATTATATCCTCAGAGTCAAAAGTTGTCATGCATGCCATATTTATGACCGTAAAATCCGCAAGTCACCAACGCCAATGCATCATGTTGTCTTTGTTGGACCATTTAAAAAATGGGGTATCGATTTCATGACCTGTAACCCTCCTTCGTCTGGGGGGCATGGTTATATTATTGTTGCAGTCGACTATTTTACCAAATGGGCCGAAGCGATGCTTACATTCAACAACACAGGACAAACAACTGCATTTCTTTTCTTCAATCATGTCATTGCGCTGTTTGGGGTCCCACAGGCTATAGTTACGGATCATGGGAAGCATTTTTGCAACCATATGATTTCTGAATTGACAGCCAAGTTAGGATTTTCGCATGATAATTATACTCTTTATTATCCAAAATCAAATGGACAAGTTGAGTCTATTAACAAAATTCTTAAACAAATGCTTCAACAAATGATAGGAGTTCGTAAAAGGAGCTAGCACTTGATCCTGTACTTTGCCTTATGGGCGTATCGAACCTCGGTGAGAAATGCGACTGGATTTACTCCTTTTCAATTGGTGTATGGTCTGGAAGCTATCTTACCAATCCAATGCGAAATATCATCGTTAAAACTCGCGATAGAATTGTTACCTGACACCTCAGAAGAAGAAGCGTGTCTCTTTAACCTCATACATCTAGATGAAATGGGTCATGAAGCCCAATTGGCCAACGAAGTGCATAAGAGATGTATAAAGGCGCAATACAACAAAAATGTCCAGCCTCATATCTACTCAAAGGGTGACTTGGTCCTTCTTTATGACTAGGAAGTTGATAAGATAGGTACAGGGAAATTCAAGCCATTATGGCATGGCCCCTACATTTTCAAAAGAGTTCTTGCTAAGGGTGCCTATGTGTTAGTTGATTACGATGGGATTCCATTGGCACAACCTAGAAATGGGCTGTATCTTAAACGTTACTATGCTTAATCATGAGCATGGTAATTTTTTGTATTATATTGTTTATATGTTGTTGATTTTCATTCACTATATTAAATTTTTTTTTAGATTTTTCTTGACGTTAGTAATCCGCTTTACATTTCATCGCAGATGACTGAATCTTCGGAACCATTTGTTGGATATGTAGATGTGCTAGTCATAGTACACAGAATCTATCCTCTACAGTTTTGTAGAGGTAAATCCCCTCTACGGACAGAGGTGATCCCTACTAGCCCAGATCGGGTCTAGCAACAATCGTGTCATGCTAAGGCGCAAGTTCCTAATTACAATAGGCCAAATTGTGAGAAAGGCCTACCTTAAGTCCAACGTTGTTTTCGTTTGCGGAGAGGATAGCGCTTCTGTTCCTTTCTCTGGCAGATCAAAATTCTCCCGCTTGGCACGATCGAACACCTGCACATACAATAAGAAACAACGAACACACAAGTGTAAAACCTAATATATGAAATTATGTATTAGTCAAAGAAGATACAACCCATAATCACAAAGTATGAACATACGAGTGGAACCATAAACAAAGTCGCTTATCATTAATCAATACAAAGAAAGATACAACCTGCGCTCTGACGCTAGATCTTCCTTCGACGGGTCGACAACGGAGTACGTATCAATAAATCTCACTGGGAATGGGACAAGCCTCTCTCTTCGATTGTCTTGACAATAATATCCTTGCTACTGATTTGGCTCTATGAGGACTAGCAAGGCTCTTTCAACATTCTCTAGGCTATTGAGGGCTCTTGAAGGCTAGCTTGCAAAAGGAAAATGGAAAGCTTATATAGATGGTGGAAGGGGAGTTGGGATCCCTATAATCATGGGATTGGCCCTATCCTCAACGAAACTTCCATGAGAGGTGGAAAACCACTTCCTCTACATGGAGATCCTGAGCCAAACCTCCCAACTCAACTTAGAGACCAGTTCAGGAATTGGTTGGAGTCAAAATTCCGCCATTTATTTTAAAAAAACACTCCTTAATAAGCCTGGCATGGGTACAACACTGGGATAGTGCACCAGCCGGCGCACCCTCTTTGGAGGATTTCCCCCATTGGCACAAGGGCTGAACTGGCTAGCTGTGCCAAGGCCAAAAGGGCTAAATTTAGGGTTTTTCACAAGGAATTGTCTTCAGGGGAATGATTGTCCTTGTCTAGAGGGATGCCATGAAAGTGGTTTCAGGTCATGTCACTGCTCACAGGTCACGAAATAAGCCCTCCAATGTGCGGGACAGGGGATTGCAGGGACGGTGAAAAATTACTGTGTAACAGATGCCCCCTAAAGCATGAGGCCCGAGAGAGAGAGGGGTGATATGTTTTACGAGAACATATCCAACTGAAAACATTACCATCGGAAAACCTATGTAGACAAGTACAACTGATATCTCAAATACATGATATATGTGGTATGGGCACAACCATCCATAATAGAGCATACAATAATGAAGATTTGAGGCATGGACGCAGCCATCCAGTAAGGATCGATAAATAGACTCGGGTATGGTCGCAACCATCAATTCAATGAGTCATGTAACCAATCATAATAATCCACAAAATCGCAGCCTGGATTCTAACATACAAATCCAAGGTCTTGTGCTCCATCTCGACCCAAACAAAGTACAAGTTCAAGCATGCGAATAAGTGAGATAAAGTTGAACATGCAAGAACATCACCTAATTACCAGCCAATGATGAAAGTTGTTAACATACATGAGAGGTACCACCAATAGTGACAATGGTCCTCAAGGTACTATAGATACAATCCACGGAATGTGAACAGTGAGCTGACGTCAAACACTCGTAGAATCACTCGATCAGAGGCCAATTATGAAAACCTCACGTTGAATGCGAAGAACCTACCATTGAGGCATGTACGCTCCAAGGTACCAGAAGGGAGTCTCTAGATCAGCTTCCTGGATAATGAGCTGAAGTCGACAGTAAGTGACCTTGATCAAAGGTGGGCCAAATTTTTTCCCACATCATCGACACGAGATAGAGGAACATAATGTTTTGTGAATCAGGATCAGATGAGAATCAGAGGAGGGTTGAAACTTTGCAGAGGTCAACTTCTCTTGAACATATCGGCGACACGACATTGGATTTGGCAGTATTTGACATCATAGGATGTGAGGTCATGATGACGAGGCAAAGAGCAGATGAGAGGTCAAAATGGATTACCCAAACCCACGGAGGCAAGCAGAAAACGAGATGAGATGTCCCCAACCTGACACGAATGCAGACAAGTGCCATGTTCAAGAGCGACATACTGCCAACACGATGATGATACTGGTTCCATTTTCCCCACCATTTCTGGTGAGTACCCTAATTATTTTTTAAAACAAGATTGAAGGGGATAGCATATGCTTGTAATATAAGTCCGTCCTTCAGACGAATCCATCCTAGTACATTTAACGAGCCCTAGGAAGGAAGAACTCGAATATCTTCATTGCGACTGAATCCGATGTCATTAGGGTTTAACGAGTCTAAAAAAGGGAGAACTCAACATCTTTTCATGTTTAGAGAGTTTGAAAAGACAGTAGAAAAGTAAACTCCAATGGTCCCTTTTCATAAATAGTTCCTCAGATCTGAAAAGGTAGAAAACTATGTCTGAGAAAACCTCCTAGTCGCGATAGGCTAGGGTATTCCTTTTTCGTAAATAATTTATCCTAGCCCGAAAAAGGGGTAAACGTATATTGGGTAGATGTCGTTTCGTAACCACTTTAATGAGATAAAAATGAAAAGTGATTCGACAATATTTTCATGTTTAGAGAGTCAGAAAAGAGCTGAAAGATGACTCCAAAATGAATTTTCATGTTTTTAACGAGTTCGAAAAAGTATAAAATACAACTCGCATCACCGTCAAAGCTGCGAAAAAACCTGTTGCTGCACATAAAAGCAAGTGTAAAATTCATTTTTGACGAAATATGACAAAATATTTTGCAAAAATGACTTTCAAAACCTAATTTGACTTTGAAAAAGTTATAAAATGCCAAAAATAGTAAAACATTTTCACTTTTACTTTTTACCTCATTTGGAGAGCAACAGTGGTCTTTTGGTGTGTGAACTTGCGGTGGTGATAGCAACCAATCCAGTACATCATACAGGTTCTCATCCGTTCCAAGTAAGAGGTGCTCCCTTAAGCCCTGTTTTGATCCATTTTTTGTAGATTTCCATTGTGCATTTGATCTCTGGGGGAACCCTTTGAAAATTTAGGGCTCGGCCAATTGGCGCGGGTATCGGGCACGGATCCGCGCCAATTGTCTCTTTCTTACAAAGGGGTCGTTCCATTGGCGCAATGCAATTTTCCACCTTAATTTTCAAAAATGTGAGCCACTCAATTGATTTTTTAAGTGTAACAGAGATCTAATAAGGCATTTTTGACCATGTTGGTGCAGATATCCAAGCATAATGGTGATTGAATGGAAGGAGAGGGAACATGGAGAAGAAGACGAAATGGCCATGCAAAATGAAGCTTGCATGAATGCACTCTGGGATTGTGGTCTCAAGAAATTTTTCCTCACGCCATGCTTACGAGCTCAACCTGAGCTATTACAGTACTTGGTTAGCATATGGGATGAGAACGAGGAAGTGTTTAAACTCCGGGACCAAGTACTAGAACTTGAAGTTTCCAATGTCTATTTCATAACCGGACTGTCGCGCAGAGGCCCAGTGCAAATCGTGACAGGCAGTAGACCTTCTGGAGAGAAAATGGAGCAGGTAATGGCGAGAGTGTGCCCAGGGGCACAAACAGGATCGGGGAGTGGGAAAGTAGACATCCACACTATCCGCGATCTAGCACTCCGAGTAGTGCTTCACACCATTACACGGGCTGTGGTATCGCAGGCACCACACGAGGAAACCAAAGCATAGCTCCTACTAGCCTCCAAGTGCATGAACACTACATTGTTCGATTGGGCCACCGTAGTGACAACCAACATCAAAAGGCAGCTAATGAAATGCAAGAAAACGAAACTGAAATAGTTTGGATATGGTTCCATTCTGGTGTCGTTCATCTTGGAACGACTACCCATTTTTCAGGGCCAAGGGGCAATAGTTGTTGAGCCGTCACCGATGGAGTCGAGGATGGCTCGATGGGTAGCACTCATGCCCAGATCAAGAGGGGGCTAGCAGATGTCCTGAAGGCCCGAGTTCTTTGCATGGTTACGTCGTCAACTGATTGTAGTTGAGGATTGGCCCTATGCTCGGACCAATTTCATTGGAGACCCAGATCTTCCACTTCTGGAGGGGGAGGACTGGGACGAGGAGCTGGGTATGACTCTTTTTGATTTTTTATGTATTTATGGTTTTTTGGTGATACATGCCTATTCTAACAATGATTCTATGTGTATGCATATGTCAGCGTAGAGAGGCTCGCGGGCATGTCGCCCATTGCACGGAGGACCCCTCTCGTGTATGACCCTCAAGCTGAGGGTGGCGAAGGGAGCGAGTTGATCCAGAACCTGGAGGGTATCGCGCGGGGAATATCAGACTATGCCCAGCTGGCAGACGTCCCGTTGGCCTACCAACGACACACTGTGGGGGTGCCTAGTTGCCTCCATCGACTGCTGAGGCATTTGGTGTGTGCGGTGGCATGTTACCACGAGCACAACGCTGATTAGCCATCTAGGGTTTTCATATGCATATTTTTTGAGAGACATGTTGTCTCCAGCTATTATCAGACAGACATGTATATTTTTTGACTTTATGTGATGTACACAAACTGAAAACTATCGACATATATATATATATATATATATATATATATATATATATATATATATATATATATATATATATATGTCTATTTCTAGATGGATCTTTTTTACATGTGATGATTTTTTTTATAAGTTGCACAAATGTCTATCTAAAACCAAATTAGCTACTGCATCTGTTAATGTATTCATATGTCTGGGTATGTGTTGATATGTGATATAATCAAAATTTCTTTCCAGTAAAAGAATACGTAGATACAAACATAAAATGGATGGTATTCTGACTGAATAATGACCATTAAGTTGTAATACTACGAGTTGTGAGTCCAGATATACAAATAATTCACGAATACCGAGATCAATAGCCTCAGTTAATAATTCCAATACGGCACTATATTCCGCGATATTATTTGTAGTAGGCCCCATACACACACCTTGTAGGTTGACCAACTCACCAGCAAGATCATAGATTACCCAGGCTGCCGAGGACAGATTCCTGGTACTGCAGGAGGCACCATCCGTGAAACCAACAAACAGAGTAATGGACATCTGCACAATTAGGAAGACTTGATCAGCAGAAATTTGCTTACATTTCACACCACACCACACATGCACACAAATGAATATACACACCTATTTACACACACCAAACCAAAAATAACTCAAGCGTAGTATTTTTTAAGGTACAACCCATTCCTAGGCTGCGTCAACGGAACTCCTTCGTAATCAATAAGCTCATGAGCCCCATTTTTCAATACTTGTTTAACTATATAGGGCCCATGCCACATGGGTTGGAACTTGCCTGCTCCAAGTTTGTCGTGCGCTTGGTCATATAGGAGGACGAGGTCCCCTTCGACAAAGGAACGCGGAGAAACTGATTGATCAAAGTGAGCTTTGACCCACTTCTTCTGTGCTTCAATGACTAAGGCAGCCAAGCGGCAGGTTTCATCCAGCCGTTCCAAATACAAGAGATGCTCTTCTACTGGAGAAGTGTCGGGAAAAAGTTCCACAACTAATTTTAGGGAAGGAATTTCGCATTCGACCAGAAGAGTTACTTCCAGACCATACACCAATTGGAACGGTGTGAATCCGGTCACACTCTTTGCAGATGTTCGATAAGCCCATAGAGCTGAGAAAAATTGGAGATGCCAATTGGACTTATGAATACCAATTTTCCGTTGAAGCATTGTGACCAAAAATTTTTTCATAGCCTCAACCTGGCCATTTTCCTCGGGGTAATATGGCGTTGAGCTGTCATGTCGCAAGCCCAATCTTGATGCCAGCTCGACCATCATGTAATCTCGAAAATGAGTGCCATGATCGGTAACAATGACCTAAGGGACCCTGAAACATGCAATAATGTGTTTGAAAATAAACTGGGTAGCTGTCTTACCTACGGCGGCTAGTGTAGGCATTGATTCGGCCCACTTAGTAAAGTCAGCTACAACGACGATTATATATGCATGCCCCCCAGTCGAATGAGGGTTACACGTCATGAAATCTATGCCCCATTTCGCAAAATGGCCTACGGTAATGACAGGGTGCAGAGGGAGGGGTGGTGCGCACATCTTGAGCTGAAAAACCTGGCACGAATGACATTTTCGGACTGCAACAATACAGTCTTTGAATATCGACGGCCAAAAGTAGCTCGCATGCAGAATCTTCTGGGCGGTGGCATATCCGAACATGTCACCACCACAGGCGCCACTATGACAGTCATTTAAGACTCTTTCAGCCTCTTCTAGGGTCAAGCACCGGCAGAGCACCGAATCTACTCCAACCCGGTATAAGGTATCTCCTACAATGCGGTAGGGTTGAGACTGATGCCAAATCCGACGTCAGGCATCTTTGGTCAACTCAGATCAGAATGTTGACGTTTGAAGATACACAATGATGTCACGATACCATGGATCGTAAGTGCTGATAAGGAAGAGTGTTTCTTCTGGGATATGATCCTCGGAGTGAGATGGAGTGGAGTCTGTCGGGAGGGAGAAAATGAGATTCGCAAAAACCAGTGATTTGGTCGACTTAGCAGTGGTAAACTCTAAATCAAACTCTTGAAGGATGATGATCAATTTGTAGTACTTGTGCCCCCAAAATTTTTTGAGATAGAATGTACGTCATGGGGTTGCAATCTGAAACCACGGTTACTATATGCAACAGGATGTAGTGGCGGAACTGCTGCACAACTTGCACCACGGCTAATGCTAGTTTCTCGACATGAGCATAACGCATTTCTGTGTCGAGAAGATTCCGTGATAGATAATAAACGACGTGTTCATTTCCATCATCGTCATCTTGCACCAGAACCATAGCTATGGTGCTAAATGCAGCGGCCAAGTATAGAGTGAAATCACGGTGATAGTTTGGAGGACGAATCAACGGAGCATTAACGAGTAACGTCTTGAGCTTCTCGAAGGATCGCTGAGAAATCTCGTCCCAATGAAAGGGGGCGTCCTTCTTTAAAAGATGCGCGAATCCTTTGGCCACTTCTGCGTAGTTCGGGATGAAGCGTCATAGGAAGTTAGCTTTTCCCTGCAAACTTTGCAGTTGGTGTAATGAGGAGGGTGATGGGAGATTGACAATAGCCTCGACCTTTAGGGGGTCAAGGCGAATTTCGTCCCTAGAGACAATGAACCCCAAAATATGGCCAGAATCCATGCAAAAGACGCATTTGTGAGGGTTAAGCCAGATATTATAACGTCTACAGCGAAGGAAAATCTAGCAGAGGTGTTCAGGATGGTCCTCTTACCGAGCTGAATGAGCTGGCAGATCGTCCAGATAAGGCTGAATGATATGGCGTATGTCGTGGAATGCGTAAGACATAGCACGCTGGAAAGTAGCTCCAGCGTTCTTTAAGCCGAACGAGAGCTTTTTATAAGCAAAGGTACCCCACGGACAGAGGAATGCAGTCTTGTGTTGATCGGCGGGTAAAATACTTATCTGATTGTACCCAAAAAATCCATCCATCAGGGAATAGATCTCACTCCCAGCACATTCGTCAATGATTTGATCTATGAAGGGAGTGGGGTAATTGTCCTTAGGACAGGCCCAATTGATATCATGGTAATCAACATAGACTCTTATAGTACCTTGCTTCTTATCTACCGGGACAATGTTTGAGACCCATTCTGTGAGGGGAATCGAGTAAATGAAGCCCGCGTTCAGAAGTTTTTCAACTTCTGCTTTAATGGCAATGGATTTGTGAGGATGCACTGGGTGTAGACGCTGGCGCATGGGTTTAGCACTGGGATAGGTAGGAATATCATGCACTACTATGCTAGGATCAATCCCAGGCATTTCCTCATAGGACCAAGCGAACACATCTCTAAATTCACGGAAAATATCGGTATAACTTGTATCTTGTCAGGAGAACAAGTCACTCCCACATGTATGTTCTCGAATATCCCCAGTTTGATGGAGATTTCGATCGGAATGCTTTGGGTAATGTTGCTCAGGTTTCCCTCCGAAAGGACCTCATGAGTCAATATGGGTGTCTCGAGAGGTGGAGTAGGAACCTGAAATGCAAAACGCTCTAGACAATCGGACATTGCCCCCAGGCCGGGCATAAAGGAGGAACGATGATGTCCATCACTCCAAGACAGCTCCTCAAGAGACATTTTTTCGATAATGGCTTCGTCAGAAGGGAAGATCTCTTTTAGAGGATCAGACGAGTCGGCCTTGCTGAGCTAGGGGGATTGAGAATAGATATCTAAATCCATGCTCGGAGGAGCATGTTGAGGAGGAGGAGGGTCAGATGTAGCAACACTTTCATGGTAATTAATCTCTACTGGAGTTAAGGGCATCGATTATCCAAAATCAGTCACCTGTTCAGGTGAAGGGATGATCCATGGGTCGTCAGACCTAGAGATCATATTAACTTGAAGGGTGTGCGGTGGTGGCACGGGAAAAATACCCATGAGGACGGGGACCTTGAAGAGATCGGGTCCTACACTGTCAGGGGGATTGGGGATCTGTTCCACGTAAGGAATGTTTTTCTCAGAGGATGAGGTGAAGAAATACAACTGATCCACATTAACGATTTTTCCCTCATGAGGGAACTTGAGAAGCCGGAAGAGGGTGGACGGTACGAATAGCATGGCGTGAGTCTAACTGCGGCCGAGAAGAAGATTGTAGTTAAGCTTTGCGTCAACCACTTCTACTTCTACGTTTACTGTCTTCCCTTGTAACATAATCGACAAACTCTCGAAAACACCCAGGGGTTTTGATTCTCGACCATCGAATGCCTCTAAGGCATTGGGAGACAATGAAAGAGCCAGAGAGCCAATGGCCTTCCAGCAGGCGGATGACATAACACAGGTGGAAGCACCTTCATCCACAATGGCCCTGTGGATGTTGAGGCCGTTGATCTCGACTTGTATAACAAGAGAAATTTGATGTGGAAGTCGGGGGGAAAAATTTTCTAGGTCGAAGGTGAGAAGATTAGAATCGGCGGGATTGATTCCACTGATCGCAGACAACAGAGCTTTCCGTTGCGATGGGAAACTTTGAAGGAATTCCAATGCAGACATGACAGAAGGCGCCTGTTCCAAATCCTCAACAATATTGTAGTGCTGAGTGGCACAGGCATTTGGGTTGTAGGAATATCTTCACAGAACACCTTTAGAAGGTGGCCTCACAACAGGTTTAGCGTTGTCCTTCTCAATATCAAAAGGACCAGAGACAAGTGGGGGAGGTGGGCCATCCACGACTTCCTTCCCAGCTACCTGGCGTGATTCGGCATAATCCTTCGAACGCATAGAAATTGAGACAGGTGTAGCACCATTCATCATAAAGACCTGGGACCCAAATGGTGCAGATGGTGAAGGCTGCTCAACCATCTGGGTCTACTGAGATGGGAACAGCTCTTTGAGAACTACCGGAGTCCCTTTGGAGCTTTTCAGAAGTTGAATAACTTTAGATCATCAAGGACAATATTTGGTATAATGGTCTCCTTCATAAATAAGGCAGGGGTACTTCGGTTTACATTGGGAACCGTCATCAGTACGAGGTTTAGAAGACTCTAGTTTTTGGGCGTCGAGTTTGGATTTTCCTTTGCCCTTCTTATTTCCTTTGGAGGCCTTTTCTGTAGGATTAGCCTGAACGACGTTGACCTCTGCAGTTTTGCGAAAATCTGGAGGGGCAGGAAGGGCAGAATTATTGGAAGAATTGGACTTCTGCTTCCCATTCGAGGATTTCCGAGAATTTTGAGAAATAGAACCAATAACACCATCCACCACTGGGGTTGGCAGTGATTTAGAGGTTCCCAGCCGTGGAGCATCAGTTAAAATGTCATAAAGCATGCCAGACTGAGAGTACACCAGATCCAGGTACTGGGCACACACGATGGCTTGTTCTTCAATCACACATGCCCCCATAGCAATATCTTGAGTGATTTTGTTAACGAAGGAGGTGGTGAACCAATGAGTTAGTAGCTGATCCGGTATATCAAACTTGATTAGTCTACGATGACATCGCCACTCATGAATATGATCGGATATGTGGGTGGCTTTATCCTGCTTCAAAGAATTCAGGAGATGCGTCCCGGCTTCATAGTGAACCGGTAATTGGAAGTGAGTCAGAAAATCCATAGCTAACATATTGAAGTCTTGAAAGATTCCACGGGGTAATTTTATATACTGCTTAGCGGCAGCACTAGTAAGAGTGCACTGGAAGAGACGTATATGAATTGAATCATCCACCCAAGAGTTAGACGAACACCACAGATGGTAGGTCATTACATGAGCTTGGGGGTCCTCTCCAGCTTTACCTTCAAACTTAGGACAGTCGCCGGGTACCTTGGTCGGAACCAGAGGCCAATAAGGATTGTGAAGAATCAGATCATTGGTTAATTTAGAAATTTCCGATAACTCCAAGGTATCCAAGAACGGAAATTGTGGATTGAAAGGCATGCTAGGTCCTCGATAAGGACCTGTACCTGTACTCCACCCTGGTTGAGCATAACCTTGCCCCCATGGGTTCTGTCCTGAAGGATTCTGACTATAGGGGTTGTAGGCTGTATAACCAGTTTGATACGGTTGCTGGTAACCAGTGTACGGGGGTTGATAACTAGGGTATGGACCCTAATTATATGTTGGCCATGTTTGAGCAGTATGCAGATTTGGCTGCTGAGTATAGGTATAGCTTGGTTGTGTTGAGTCTCAAATCTGCATCTTTTCCATACATCGTTCTAGACCTTTTTCATTCACCTGAACCTTCTAAGTTGTCAATATCATTGCATATCAATTGTAAAAGAGCATCTAAAATGGTTTTTAACTATGTTTTGTGTCTGCTGTTTGATTTAGATTTTTGCTCACTTAGCTGCGGAATCTTTCCACTTTCTGCAGCTGCTGCAACTTTCCGCAGCCATTTTGTGAAATTCTATGTTACAGGTGTCTTCAGGCAATTCAAGCCACATGGGCAAGTCAGAAATGATGTGGACATGGATCGTGTCCTATTGGCTTGGGAAAATTCACCTAAGGAGGCTGCGGTCAAAGGTGGCCAAGTGGAAGTCAACCGTAGAGTCCCACGATGACAGGACTCTGTTTCTCGTCACGTGAAGATTTATATGGCCGTTTCTGAGTTGCGGAGACAGATCAACACCTGTACACGGCTCCATAAGCCGAATCCAACATCCACTCTTCATAGATTTACTCCTCAACGCGGCCATGATCCTAGATCTCTGGACGTAATGGTTTACGTGTTTTCTATCAGCACAAACTTTAGGGAATTAGTTATATCACCTTTGTTATAAATAACGTGTTTGCATACGCATAATAGTTAGCCTCCATATAGCTCTGTAATGTAATTGCGTTGCCACTGCGCTGTAATATCATCTCTCTGTTATGACTGCATTTTAATATATAAGAAGACTCTGTTTCCAAGCGTAATTCGTATTTGAAGGCTGTTGCCCGAGGCTGGTGCAGAGGGCCCCTGCACACGCTGAGGTTTTGTGCATTATTGTATAGTTTCTTGTTTCGTTTCTTTAAATTCATTGTGCCATAATCATTCATGTGTTTATACATTGCATCTTTCATGGTATTTATGCTTCATCTCTGTTCATAATCTTTCATGCTTTACATTGTACTTCTGTCCATAATCTTTTATGTTTTATGTTATTGTTAACTGATTAGTGTTCTTGTTTCAGATTATAAATAGGCAGCCCGGGCATTTGCATATCTTTTGACTAATGACATGGAATCAATATTGTTCTGCTGCTAATTTATTTTTCTTAGTTTTTGTTTAATTCCAGTACTGCTTTGTTTATTTCAGTCTTGCACATTTGCTTCAGTAGTTAGATTTAGATATATTAAACTGCTCATGTCATTTTCAGTTACCTTCGAAAGCCACAGCTGGACTGATGGTGAGGGATTGAAGTATGAGTGTGTAGTTTGATATTAGTTTACTTTATGCAAGTTAGATATATTAAATTGCTCATGTCATTTTCAGTTACCTCCGAAAGCCACAGCTGGACTGATGGTGAGGAATTGAAGTATGAGTGTGTAGTTTGATATTAGTTTACTTTCTGCAAGTTAGATATATTAAATTTCTCATGTCATTTTCAGTTACCTCCGAAAGCCACAGCTGGACTGATGGTGAGGGATTGAAGTATGAGTGTGTAGTTTGATATTAGTTCTTTTTCTGCAAATTAGATATCAGATTGCTCAAGTTGTTTATGGTTACCTCCGAAAGCCATAGCTGGACTAATGGTGAGGGATCAGAATATAAGTTGATGTAATTTGATTTAGATTTACTTTGTTGCAATCCTTAAGATTTCTTTAAGCATAGTTTCTTTTGTGTTTAGATAGCAGCAAGGATAATTTGGTTTTCATGCTCAATAGTTCACTGTTTGATTTATTAGGCTAGCAGCACATTTTCATTTTCTTTCAAGTTTTGTCATTGTATGTTTCAAATTCTTTTTAAGTTTGAAGTTGGTAAATCATTATAAAGGATATCATTGCCTTGAACAATCATAACCATACTTGTTTTTATTTTAGAATTTCCATCTCACATTAGAAAACCAAAAACGACAAAAAAGTAAGAAATAGGTTATCTTGCACATATAGTGCGCCACACTTCATCAGCTTACAAATCTTGGATTGATAAATTAATGTAGCAATTTAGGACACACTAAATTGACCAAACATTTTGGCGCCGTTGCCGGGGAAGTGTAACTAGGTAGCCAATTTCTTAAAAAAAAAAACAACAAAAACAAAATAAAAAAAAGAAGGGAAAACTTGATAACTTCTTGAAGTATGCTCTCCTCTTGCACCTAGTGTGATCTGGAGGATCAGAAAAGAGAGTTATTGGTTTAGTAATTTCTTAAGTATGCTCTCTTCTTGCACCTAGTGTGATCTGGAAGATCAGAAAGAGAATTATTAGCCCAACTTTTTTAAAAAATAAAAATAAAAAAATGACATGCATAGAGCAAGAGATTCTAGGGGAAGGTTTATAGCTAAAGCCAAGAGTTCGATTTTCACAACTCCATCTTCTTCAAGGCATAGACCAGATTCACCACCATCTACCCCTAGCCTTAAGATTTTTGGAATTCAAGGAGTAGCTGAATTAGAGGATTCTCCTATACCACCTACTAAATCTCATTTAGAAAAGGAAGAGACTCCCTCTCATCCTCCCTTGATAGAAGAACCATAGGACTTTAAGGACTCTAAAGAAACTATCATGGCAGAGGAAATAATAGATGGATTTGGAGGTAGAGGTAGAGGTAGAGGAGGAGGAAACAATGGAGACAACAATGGTGAAGGCAATAATGGAAGAAATAGGGAAGGAGACAACTTGTTTGGATTCCCTATAGTTGATGAGGAAACTCATACAACAATGAAAAACATCTCACCATCTGTCCTCCCCAACTTTTATGGATTGCGAAGTGAGGATCCTGAAACATTTCTGTTTGAGTTTGAAGCTGTGTGCCGAACCTATGACTATATGGAAGACTCTCAAAAACTCAAACTGTTTCCTTCAACATTGAAGGGATCTACTTTGAAATGGTTCATGGGATTAGCCACTCAATCTATTAGGACTTGGAATGATATGAAACAAAATTTTTTGGATAGATACTTGGACTATTGTATGCCCACCAATCACAAGGATGAGGTATTCAAAATTATGCAAAAAGAAGATGAAAATTTGGAAGATTTACTTGAAAGATTTCAATACAAATTAAAAAGAGCAAAGATGAGCAACTTAGATGATGAAACCTTGAAAGCCCTCATATTAAAATCCATTAGAGATGAATGGATAGATATTTTAAACATGATGGGGAAAGGAGACATTTCTCAACTTCCACTTCATGACATAACAGAACTATGTGTCCATCTCTCAAGAGGAAAATCTAAAACAGGAAAAGGGCCTAGGGATCCTTCTTTTATTAGGGCTAACAAATCTGCAACTGGATCAGTAAGTAGGGCAGAGATTGGTAATATGCTTGATGAATTCAAAACTGATATCTTAGGGAGCCTTAGTGAACAACTAGACACCCTTAAAATCCAAAACAAGCAGAAAGAAGAAACAGATGGTCTAGCCATCTTTTTTCTGAAATGTAGGAAGAAACATGCTTTAAGGGAATGTCCCTTGAATGCAAAATTTGTAGAAACATGTATAATTTGATCAGAGAATCATGAGATCAAGGATTGTCCTTCAATTCCTGGACTCAAAGCTGTCTTTCAAGAAGACCCAAATTCAGTAGAATCTCTTTGTTTTGTTGCAAGAAGACCTTGGCAGGGACAAAAAACTCAAGGGTTTAACAACCCTATGAATCTTCAAACCCCACCAAATTGGAATCCTTGGCAACAACCTTGGCCCCAACATCAAAATACATATCAGCCATGGGTACAAGGGATGCAAAATCCTTATGCGAAATTTGCTCAATTTTATCAATATCCTCCATCTTTTCAAAATCAACAAGCTCCACAACTTCCAAACCCAAATTCACAACTTTCATTGCCATTTCCACAACAAAAAACTTCTCAACAAAATCCAAATCCTCAACTCATGCTCCCATACCAACAAAAGACAAATCAACTTCCAGCCCAGCCATTGCCAAATCCTAACAATAAAAATCCTCAGAACACTTACATGGTAGAAGGACAACAATTTCCTACCTATATGATTGTTCCTCTCAATGATGTACAACTCAGATCTGGTAGAGTTTTAGAAAAACCTTCTATAGATATTCAGGAGCAAGATACCTCTGAGGAGGACTCTCTTAAAGTAAATGAGGGTTCTGAGGAAGCATTTCTTCAAAATTCAAACATTCAAAAAGAAAAAGAAAAGTTAACACCCACAACTCCTATAGTTGAGCAACCTGCATCTTCATCTACACCTCCTTTTCCTGAAAGACTACAAATTGACAAAGGGGTGGAAAAACAAATCTTGTTGCCTAAATATGATTTTCTAGATGAATTGAAGAATGTTTGTATCAAGATTCCCTTGCTACAAGCCATTCGAGAGATTCCTATTCTAGCAAAAACCATAAAGGAGTTGAGTTTCAAAAGACCAGGAAGGAAACCAAAAGACACAAGAAGAATCCACCTGGTAGGAAAGATTGCAGATATTATGATGGGAAAAATTACCATGCAGAAGTATGTAGATCCAGGAAGACCAATTGTCAAGACACATATAAATGGGATAGAAATTCCAAACACATTGATTGACTTAGGGGCTGCTATTAACATTATGAGTAGACAGACTATGGACCAGCTAAAACTTCCTAAACTTCTTTTTACACCTACTTTACTGCAACTTGCAGATCGATCAATTATTAAACCAGATGGTGTATTAGAAGATATTTCAGTCTCCTTAGATTCTTGGGAATATCCAGTAGATTTTATGATTTTGACTCCCAAGAGTAATCTAGGAGGGCACCCACTTATCCTAGGAAGACCTTGGCTAGCCACAGCCGATGCTTTTATTAGTTGTAGATCTGGGGATATGTACATTTCTAATGGTAATTCGACAAAGAAATTCAATTTGTATCCTCCAACAAAAGAAATCACAGAAGTAGGAGACAATGAATGGGTTGATGATGAGGACACTATACAACCTGTCTTTACCATTTCTGAAATCAGTGAGGATAGTCAAATTCTAAACACATTAGAAAATTTTGAGACATCTTCAGAATATGACCCCACACAATTTCAGTTGGAATCTGACATAGAATATTTATCATCAAGACAAATGTCTCTTTACTCTATGGAAGAGTTTGGTAGTTCTACCATTGAGATTTTTCCAGAAAAACATTGAATATCAACAAACATTTGGAAAAGTCACAACAAGAAGAACTAACCAAAATCTTGCAAAAACATTCTACTGCATTTGCATGGGAGTATACTAACATGAAAGGTATTGATCCTAAGACTTGCATCCATCATATCTATATTGAGGAAAACAATAGACCAATCAGACAACCTCAAAGAAGGATGAATCCAAATCTTAGGGAGATAGTGAAATAAGAGCTCCAAAAACTTCTCAATGTAAACTTCATTTATCCAATTTCAGATAGCCGATGGGTTTCTCCTTGGTTATAGTACCTAAAAAGAATGGTAAATGGAGGGTATGCATTGATTACAGGGAATTGAACAAAGCAACTTTGAAGGATCACTTTCCTTTGCCTTTTATTGATCAGGTATTAGATACATTAGTAGGTAAAAAGTACTTTTCATTTTTGGATGGTTTTAGTGGCTATAATCAAATCCAGGTAGCACCTGAAGATCAAGATAAGACCACATTTACTTGTCCATGGGGAACTTTTGCCTACCGAGTGCTTCCTTTTGGGTTATGTAATGCACCTGCAACATTCCAAAGAGCAGTACTAGGAATTTTTTCTGATCTAATTCATGATTGTGTAGAGGTTTATATGGATGATTTTACAGTTTATGGTAATTCATTTGAAGAGGCATTAGAAAATTTGGAAAAAGTTCTTATAAGATATAAAGAAACAAACCTTTCATTAAGCCATGAAAAATGCTTTATGATGTTTACTGAAGGGATTGTTTTAGGACATCATATTTCAGGAGATGTGATTAAGGTTGATAGATCAAAAGTTGAAGTCATCTCCAGGTTACCTATTGCAAATTGTCAAAGAGATGTTAGAAGTTTTCTAGGATTTACTGGTTACTATAGAAGCTTTATAGAAAACTTCACTAAAATAGCATCTCCACTCTTCAAATTGCTTACAAAAGACTGTGAATTTAAATGGGATCCTGATTGTCAATCAGCCTTT
Organism: Pinus albicaulis; assembly: GCA_034641835.2. Taxonomy (NCBI): domain Eukaryota; kingdom Viridiplantae; phylum Streptophyta; class Pinopsida; order Pinales; family Pinaceae; genus Pinus; species Pinus albicaulis. The sequence goes on along the minus strand of CM076581.1, from coordinate 976,297,457 downwards.
GAAACTTTGAAAACAAGAATATTTGAAGCACCTATCTTGAGAGGACCAAATTGGAAACTTCCTTTCCATATTTCTACGGATGCTTCAGATACAGCTCTGGGAGCTGTGTTGGGTCAAAAAGATTTAGTTCCTTATGCCATTTATTATACCAGTAAAAATTTGACTCCCACAGAGTTAAACTATACTGTGACTGAAAAAGAGTTTTTAGTTGTTGTTCATGCAATCAATAAGTTTAGACATTATATAACAAGCTATGAAACTTTTATTCATACTGACCATTCTGCAATTAGATATTTAATGAAAAAACCTATTACTAATGGCAGAGTGACAAGATGGCTCTTACTTTTACAAGAATTCAATATTACTGTGTTGGATAGACCAGGGAAACAAAATACAGTAGCTGATTTCTTGTCTAGGATTCAGAATACTAAAGAAGATTCTCCTGTAGAGGATAAGTTTCCCGATGAATACTTGTTTGCAGTAACTATTAAGACTCCTTGGTATGCAGATATTGCTAACTATTTGGTTACAGGGAAACTACCTTCACATTTATTTCCAAGTGAAAAATGAAAAATTATTCAGGAGAGTTCAAAATATTCTTGGATTTCTAACGAATTGTTTAAAACAGGGCCAGATCTTGTGATCAGAAGATGTGTCAGGGAAGATGAAATGCCTGATATTCTTAAGGCATGTCATGATGAACCATGCGGCGGACACTTTGCAGAAAAAAGGATGGCCTATAAAATCCTCTCTTTAGGATATTATTGGCCTTCCCTCTTCAAAGATGCAAAACAATATGTCAAAAGGTGTGACAGCTGTCAAAGAGTAGGGAAACCTACCCTTTCAAATGAAATGCCATTGCAACCACAGGTACTCATCGAACCCTTTGAAAAATGGGCTTTAGATTTCATTGGACCTATTAATCCACCATCTAAGAAAAAGAAGTATATATTGGTTTGTACTGATTATGTTACTAAATGGGTAGAATCCAAAGCATTAGTATCTGCTACTGAAAATTCAGTTGTTCATTTTCTTTATGAGGATATTTTTACTCGCTTTGGTGTTCCAAGAGAAATTGTGACAGATCAAGGAAGCCAATTCACATCCAACCTGGTGGAGAAGCTGATGGAAGAATACAAAATCAAGCATAGAAGATCTAATCCTTACCATCTGCAAGAAAATGGTCAAGTGGAGTCTACCAACAAAGTTCTTGAAAGTATCATCACCAAAACTGTTCATCTACATAGAAGAGATTGGGCAGAAAGGCTTCCTGAAGCCTTGTGGGCCTACAAAACTACATGGAGAAATACAACAGGAAATTCTCCCTATGAACTTGTTTATGGGAAAGAAGTCTTGCTCCCCATTGAGTTCCAAGTCAAGACCTTCAAGATAACAGTTCAGTTGGGGATGGACTTATCAGAAGCCCAAAAGCATAGAATGGAGCAGTTGAATGAGCTAGATGAGATCAGACAAGAAGCAATTTTAAGAACTGATCTAGCTCAATATCAAAGAGCTAAATGGCATGACAAGTACATCAAAGAGAAGAAGTTTCAAGAAGGAGATTGGGCATTGTTATTTGATTCCAAGTTTAAATATTTTCAAGGAAAATTTCATACTCATTGGCTTGGGCCATATGAGATTGACAAGATCTTTAGCAATGGAGCGGTAAGAATCAAGACCATTGATGAGTTTCAAACTCCTCTTATTGTGAATGGCCACATATTGAAAATTTATCATAAGCCACTCTCAAAAGAGGAATTTGTCAAAATGTTTCAAGAAAATTCTGCAATCAGGCTGGTACAGAAGAATTCTTCTTCTCCACCAGCCTAGCTTTTATTCTTTTCAGTTAAAATATATATATATATATATATATATTTGTATAAGCTTCAAAACCAATCACTGATTGGCAGTCTTATACAGAAAATATAGGGTGAAAATCAGGAACACCTGACACTCTACATTTTCCAAAAAAAATCTCTCTTTCATTTCATAAATTTTGTGACCACCCACTCCATTCCATTCCACTTCATTCCACTTCATTTCACTCCACTTCATTCCATTTCACTTCATTTTATTTATTTCATTCCATTTCATCAATAAAATTATCTTTCATGACTATTTCCATTTAGTCAATTGTCATCCGTTCATTTCCATTCATCCAAATAATAGCTGTGTCAGTTTCCGCAGCTGACATCTGTTTCCGCAGCTGACACCAGTTTCCGCAGCCAGAAGCAGATTCCGCAGCTACCACTCTATTTTTCAAAAGAATGTACAGCCAGATGTTATTTCCATAATCATGAAATCAAATGCAGGTATGAGGACCAATTATGAAGACATGGGGCATTCAAGATATCAATGAGGAGCAACTAATTGAAGACCAAGGAAAAATGGCAAGAATTCCAAGGTATGAGTAAAAATTTATTTCAAATGGCATTTAAAACACATTTTTACATAGTTATGAACCATAAGCTCCATTATGTGCAATGATTGTATTGACAAACTCCGTAACCACTCCATGATCTCCATATGATCCTCCCACAATCCTTGTATTCATTCTCAAACGGTCCCATAATTAAACCTCCGATCTTCACTCAAACTCCGATCCTCCACCTGTGATGATGAAACGTAGTTGATTTGACTACGGCTTCTTTCAGCTGCATAAAATTCGTAGCCATTGTATAAACGTGCTTACATTTATTTTGCAACCACCAAATTTTAAAACACTGCCGGATGTGTTATACTCCTCCTATTGTTCTACTAATCTCACAGTCGTATTTCCGTCGTGATCACGTAACCCTTCTCTGTTCCGCTTCACCCCATTTCGTTCTCTGATTAAGCTATAGTCTGTATACCCACTCTCTGATATCTACCTACAGTCATCGTGCTCATTTCTGTTCATTCAGCCGTCCTACTTCCATTGAACCCTCCTCACGCAGGCAAGTTTTTAAAGAGCGGAAAGAAGGATGGGTAAATTATTGAGAGCATAACCAGAGGGACCTAAATTCATGGAAGGATACCCGCAAGTCAGGGATATATTGAAGAAGGAAAAGTGGCTGCGGTTTATCCAAAAGTTTAGAGGCTACCATAAAGAAGTGACAAAAGCCTTTGCAAGATCTTTCAATGGCTTGGAGGTAGAGATTGGAGACCTTAAGTTTGCGGTGAATGAGGCATCTATAGCATCTGCCACAGAACTTCTTCAAGAGGGTGAACGATGGTTTAAGAACAAAAGCATTAATGATGAAGCCTGGAGAGTAATTCTACATAACCCAGGTATGGACATAACTATTTTTAAAAGAGGAATTCCTGTTCATGCTTTGAAAGAGGAATGGGCTATTTTGCTGCTAGTTGTTCAAAAATTTATCACCTGTGAAGGCCGTTTTGGGTCAATATATATGTACCATACCAGATTGCTGATGAACTTTCTAGATAACCAGACCCTTAATCTGCCATATTTTCTATTAAATAGTTTGAAGAAAAATGTCTGTGACTGTTCAGAAGCATTTCTCAGTCAGACATTGAACATAGTCCATCCCATTTTCAGCCAGACGTTAATGTGAGCCCTTCTCAGCCAGATTTTGAAGACAACTCTCCTCCACGGCATTTTGGGGACAGCCCAATAAAAATGACACCTGAGATAGACCCAAAGCAACAAGAAGTATATGATTATATAGAATCTTTAGAAAAAGAAGCTACGGGTCCCAGTACTTCGTCCACTCAGCCTCACACAGTACAAGATGATTTAGTCCAATCACTAAAACAAGAAGTCTTTGAGCTAGAGATTTTAAATAGACACATCAAAAATGAAAATGAGACATTGAAGGAACAAAGTAAATTGGACAAAATCATTCATGATAATACCATGCTACATCTGGGATTATGGCAGAAGAAGAACAAGAAATTGAAGAGGAAATGCCAGAAGTTAAGCAGAGCACTGATTAATATCAAATTCAGATGCTTGATGAAAAAGGCCAGCATGTTAGCAGCACCAAGGAAGAGGAGGAGAGGACTAGATGTACTAGCTGAAGTGTCAAGGCATATGAATTGAAAAAGGATTATCAAAATTTTGGTTGCATGAGGACATGCAACACCTTCACAGTGGGGGTATGTTGAGTCTCAAATCTGCATCTTTTCCATACACCGTTCTAGACCTTTTTCATTCACCTGAACCTTCTAAGTTGTCAATATCATTGCATATCAATTGTAAAAGAGCATCTAAAATGGTTTTTAACTATGTTTTGTGTCTGTTGTTTGATTTAGATTTTTGCTCATTTAGCTGCGGAATCTTGCCACTTTTCGCAGCTGCTGCAACTTTCCGCAACCATTTTGTGAAATTCTATGTTACAGGTGTCTTCAGGCAATTCGAGCCACATGGGCAAGTCAGAAATGATGTGGACATGGATCGTGTCCTATTGGCTCGGGAAAATTCACCTAAGGAGGCTGCGGTCAAAGGTGGCCAAGTGGAAGTCAACCGTAGAGTCCCACGGTGACAGGACTCTGTTTCTCGTCACGTGAAGATTTATATGGCCGTTTCTGAGTTGCGGAGACACATCAACACCTGTACACGGCTCCATAAGCCAAATCCAACATCCACTCTTCATAGATTTACTCCTCAACGCGACCATGATCCTAGATCTCTGGACGTAATGGTTTACGTGTTTTCTATCAGCACAAACTTTAGGGAATTAGTTATATCACCTTTGTTATAAATAACGCGTTTTCATACGCATAATAGTTAGCCTCCATATAGCTCTGTAATGTAATTGCGTTGCCACTGTGTTGTAATATCATTTCTCTGTTATGACTGCATTTTAATATATGAGAAGACTCTGTTTCCAAGCGTAATTCGTATTTGAAGGTTGTTGCCGAGGTTGGTGCAGAGGGCCCCTGCACACGCTGAGGTTTTGTGCATTATTGTATAGTTTCTTGTTTCATTTCTTTAAATTCATTGTGCCATAATCATTCATGTGTTTATACATTGCATCTTTCATGGTATTTATGCTTCATCTCTGTTCATAATCTTTCATGCTTTACATTGTACTTCTGTCCATAATCTTTCATGTTTTATGTTATTGTTAACTGATCAGTGTTCTTGTTTCAGATTATAAATAGGCAGCCCGGGCATTTGCATATCTTTTGACTAATGACATGGAATCAATATTGTTCTGCTGCTAATTTATTTTTCTTTGTTTTTGTTTAATTCCAGTACTGCTTTGTTTATTTCATTCTTGCACATTTTCTTCAGTAGTTAGATTTAGATATATTAAACTGCTCATTTCATTTTCAGTTACCTCCGAAAGCCACAAATGGACTGATGGTGAGGGATTGAAGTATGAGTGTGTAGTTTGATATTAGTTTACTTTCTACAAGTTAGATATATTAAATTGCTCATGTCATTTTCAGTTACCTCCGAAAGCCACAGCTAGACTGATGGTGAGGAATTGAAGTATGAGTGTGTAGTTTGATATTAGTTTACTTTCTGCAAGTTAGATATATTAAATTTCTCATGTCATTTTCAGTTACCTCCGAAAGCCACAGCTGGACTGATGGTGAGGGATTGAAGTATGAGTGTGTAGTTTGATATTAGTTCTTTTTCTGCAAATTAGATAACAGATTGCTCAAGTTGTTTATGGTTACCTCTGAAAGCCATAGCTGGACTAATGGTGAGGGATCAGAATATAAGTTGATGTAATTTGATTTAGATTTACTTTGTTGCAATTCTTAGGATTTCTTTAAGCATAGTTTCTTTTGTGTTTAGACAACAGCAAGGATAATTTGGTTTCCATGCTCAATAGTTCACTGTTTGATTTATTAGGCTAGCAGCACATTTTCATTTCCTTTCAAGTTTTGTCATTGTATGTTTCAAATTCTTTTTTAAGTTTGAAGTTGGTAAATCATTATAAAGGATATCATTGCCTTGAACAATCATAACCATACTTGTTTTTATTTTAGAATTTCCATCTCACATTAGAAAACCAAAAACGACAAAAAAGTAAGAAATATGTTATCTTGCACATATAGTGCGCCACACTTCATCAGCTTACGAATCCCGGATTGATAAATTAATGTAGAAATTTAGGACACACTAAATTGACCAAACAGGTTGTTGAGGATAATAATGGGAACATTGGGGCCGATTATAAACCCATCGTGATTGACCTTGATGATAGTAACCGCCTTGGGGTTGAGCGGGCTGCTGATAAGTGGGAACCTACTAAGCCTGATAAGTGGGGCGCACCGGTTGATTCGGTTGCGGCATTGAATAAATCGGTTGTTGAGCAAGGTTGACAGGATGTGCAAGCTGGCTTGGTTGGACAGGTTGACCTGGCTGAATGGGCTGCCCTGGTTGAACAGGTTGACCCGGGTGAATAGGTTGCATAGGTTGTACAGGTTGACCTGGCTGATGTTGGACACCAGGCTGTGCCAGATGGGCTGGTTGGCCTGGTGGTGGAATGGGGCCAGGTTGTGCCTGATAACTGGTTGGACCTGCAACAGGACCATAATATGATACTGGCTGTGCAACATTTGGACCAATAGGATATTGAGGTTGCAGAGGTTGTACCATAGGTTGAGAAGGTTAGACTTGCCCCCCAGGACTGTACAACGGCCCCGGTTGGTACCCCGGTTGACCTGTGGGTCCTTGAGGTTTCCCTGGTTGGACCACAGGGTGAGTCTGGATAGGTTGACCTGAAGGGTTGTAGGACTATCCTTGTGGACCATATAACAACCCCTGCTGGCTCGAAGGTTTGCCTTGTAAGGGCTGCCCTTGTAGGTCGTAAAGATAACCAGGTTGGCCCGAAGGTTGGCCCTGAAAGGGTTGTCCTTGTGGGTTGTAAGATTGCCCAACCTGGTTATATGGGAAATCTTGACCATGGAGATAAGTCTTTGGAGCGGGTAAATGCAAAGGGTTTCCCTGCTCATCATATTGATATGGAAAAATGTAAATGGGTGTACCATCCTGTGCATAATGTGAAAAATAAGGACGGTTGGGATCTTGGGAGGATTGACCAACCTCGGGGTTCAATTGCTGTAGGGAAAATTGATACTCTTTAGGAGAAATGCGCTCCAGAATAGCGGATGCTATATAGACGTCTTCAGGAAGCGATGCAGTCCTTATGGACTGAGTGGTAACAACAGGTGTAGATGCGGCCACACAGACAGTGGCCCTGGCAGGTACTGAAGTGACTTGGGGGGATGACGTAACGGATGTCCTTGGAGACATCCCCAATGAAGGAATAACCGGCCTCGTAGAAGGAGTTGATATCCCCATAGAGACAACAACGATCATAATCTGACTTAAGGATCTATACCCTGCTGGAAGTGAAGGACCGGGCAAAGACATGACAGATAACTCGGGGTTGTCTTTTAAGAACAACTGGTAATATTCACTAGACATGGGGATTTCCTCACTAGGATAATGGTTGGATGAGCCCATATCTAAACTTGTCACTAGATCTTGTAGTAGACGGCGAGGACTAGGAGGAATAACAGCAGCTAGAAAAGGCGAACCCGATGTAAGAGGAGAGAAATATTCCCCTACTCCGAATCCAGACCAAGCGTCAGATAAGGGCCAATTGAACTCAAATGGTCCTCCAAAGGGAAGCTCAAATAGAACCGGTCCTCCATCGGGAAAATCAGAAACGATAGACTGCTGAGGTTCAGCAGAGGACTGAGAGACCTCTGATGAATCATCTATATACGGACTACCAGTAGACGAAACTGAGGGTTCCGCCACTGTGACAGTAACGACAACAGGAAAAGATCAAACAAAACACACGAGCTAAAAGAAATCAAGGCACACAATCAAATAGTCGACAAGAAAATTCGAACAGGGCGTGTGATCGCAGGTGATTTATTTTACCACATTGAAACTTAGAAACTTCACCATTTCATGTTTTAAGAGTCGAGAAACGGATGAAAGGTGACTCTATCTCTTTCAGTTTTGAAGCAAGCGTGAAAGGAAAAGTGCTTGGTGATATTTTCAAATTTAAGGAGTCATACAAGATCAAAATGACTGCTCAGGAATTCTAGGCAAAGGGTGTACCAAATAACCATGAACTGCAATATACACCTTGGTTTCAAAATGAAAGAGAAATCAACCAAGGACTTAACGTACGAGCAGACAATCTCCCCGAATGCTGTGTCTAGTGTATCACGGGTATAGGGTGGCAGAATTGGCTTCCTATGGATAAAGGATAGCAACCTAGTGGGGTCTCCCTTTATATACGCGACGGTATGGGGAGCACAAGTCCATACTAGCGCTGTCTAAAGCCAAGAGGCGAACGACAGCTACTAGGTTTAACGACGCCAGAACACATCACTAGCCTAGACCTCTAAATATTTCGTTAATGTTTCAATGCTATCTTAAGGTAAATTGAATAAATTTTAATGTTAATCTTCAATTATGTTTCAGTTTCCAGGCCTTAGCAGATGTTATGCCTCAAAATCTCCTAAATGCACACTACTTGCCACAGTATATGATTTCATTCGATGAAAGATAATTACGAGAGAGTTAAGAGATTTTCATACAATAACAAAATGACTAGAAAACAATCACTAATGTCTCTAATGCAAGCTAATGAAAACTAAAAAGCTTTTCTTTCAGAGTTATAAATCACTAATCACACAGAAAAGATTCGATTTGCATTAACTAATCAAGAGAAAAAGAGATTTTTTTTTTTTGTATTTTCAATGTTTGAGAGTAAAGTGCACTAAACAAAATGAAAACTAATGAGATGAACAATTTGAGAAGTGATGGAAAAGGAGCAAAGACAAGCAAGTTTCACTCAATCAAGCACCCAATCAGACCTCAAATTGACTGAAAAAATCCCTCAAAACCAAGAGGAATCCCAAAGACTCAAATGAACCGTGTAATCTAGGCCCAAAATGAGGTAAGGCGGAATTCGAATGAGGAGGAAGCGAATCACTCAAATAACACAAAAAAACTAATAGAAAACCACCAAATGAACACAGAGAAGTAATCACAAAGTTGACTGAACAGATAGAAACCAAAAAATCCCGCGGGAGGCTCGACACACTGTAGCACCTAGATGCCCTAGGGCTAGAATGTAAAATCGATGGTAGAAGGAAAAAAACTGGAGTATGAAGGTCACACTCAGTCAATCAAGGCTCCAGAACACTCAGGAAGTCATAAAAATGAAACCAAAATCACATATCAAGCTCAGAAAGCTCAAGACAGAGAAAAACCTAGCACCTTACAGGGTTGGCGCGACTGTCAGGCTGCATCTAGCGCTAGAACAGGATTGGCGCGGGTAATACACTAGAAACTTGCACCCATTGGCACAACTTTCAGGATAATAAGCGCGCCAGTCGATTTTACTAATAAAAAATAAAAAAGATCAATCCAAGAAGCAGATCAGTGATGGTGGGGCTAAAAAAAAGCCAAACACTCAGAAAAGAGCCAACCAAAAGAGCTGATAAAGCAAGCAAAGACAAGAATCGACTGAAAGGACAAGACAATACTCAAAAAAACTCTCCCCAGTGGAGTCGCCAATTTGGTGTAGAGGTAAATCCCCTCTGCGGATAGAGGTGATCCCTACTAGCCCAGATCGGGTCTAGCAACAATCGTGTCACGCTAAGGTGCAAGTTCCTAATTACAATAGACCAAATTGTGAGAAAGGCCTACCTTAAGTCCAATGATGTTGTCATTTGCGGAGAGGATAGTGCTTCCATTCCTTGCTCTGGAAGATCACAATTCTCCCACTTGGCATGATTGAACACCTGCACATATAAGAAGAAACAACGAACACACAAGCGTAAAACCTAATATATGCAATTATGTATCAGTCAGAGAAGATACAACCCATAATCACAAAGTATGAACATATGAGTGGAACCATAACCAAAGTCGCTTATCATTAATCAATACAAATAAAGATACAACCTGCGCTCTAACGCTGGATCTTCCTTCAGAGGGTCGACAGTGGAGTACGTCTCGATAAAGCTCGTCGGAAATGGGACAAGCCTCTCTCTTCGGTTGTCCTGACAATAATCTCCTTGCTACTGATTTGTCTCTATGAGGACTATCAAGGCTCTTTCAGCATTCTCTAGGCTATTGAGGGCTATTGAAGGCTAGCTTTTAAAAGGAAAATGGAAAGCTTATATAGATGGTGGAAGGGGAGTTTGGATCCCTATAATCATGGGATTGGCCCTATCCTCAAGGAAGCTTCCATGAGAGGTGGAAAACCACTTCCTCTACATGGAGATCCGGAGCCAAACCTCCCAACTCAACTTAGAGACCAGTTCAGGAATTGGTTGGAGTCAAACTTCCACCATTTATTTTTAAAAAACACTCCTTAATAAGCCTGCCATGGGTACAACACTGAGACAGTGCGCCAGCTGGCGCGCCCTCTTTGGAGGATTTCCCCCATTAGTGCGAGGGCTGAACTGGCTAGTCGCGCCAAGGCCAAAAGGGCTATTTTTAGGGTTTTTCACAAAGAATTGTCTTCAGGGGAATGATTGTCCTTGTCCAGGGGGATGCCATGAAAGTGGTTTCAGGTCATGTCATTGCTCACAGCTCACGGAATAAGCCCTCCAATGTGCGGGACGGGGGATTGCAGGGACGGTGACAAATTACTGTGTAACAGCAGCGTGGGCCATTTTCGCTCCGAACGGCGAGTTAGTGAGTTTTCAAGGGATTTGCATCGATAGATTGACAAAAAATATTGCTCAGTATAGTGCGTTTATTGAATTTATCTTTGATGCCATTTCATTTGGTATTAACCGCATAATCATTAGGTTAGACTCACAACTTGTGGTACTACAACTTACTAGTATTTATACTGTTAGAATCCAACACTTCTTAGATTGTTCCTTAGAGTTTGACTTTTGGAGAGACATTTTGATTACATTCAATATATACACATTTCCAGAAATCTGAACACTTTAACTGACTCATTAGCTAATCAATTTTTAGACAGACATTTGCGACATAGGAAAATAAACATTCGCATCATTGAATAGGATTGCGCTTTAAACATAGGAAAAACTCTGAAAACATATAGATAGATAGTTATAGGTTTTTTAAAAAAAATTTGCCCAAGACACGTTGGTCATCTAACCTCAAAATGTATGAAAAAATTCATAAGTAAAATAGTGGTTCTAATGATAGCACGCTATGGATCTAGCAGTCCTACGGAGCAACAACATCCAACGGTTAGGAACCCCAATGGTGTGTCGCTGCAGTCGCATGGGAAGCTCTTCGATCTGGAAATCCGAAATGCCGAAGGTCAACCTCTCTATGTGCTGCTGGAGCTCAGTAAGAGTCTCAGCCATATCAAGGTCCTGAAGGACTACTCTCCCGACAGCCCTCTCTGCTGGCACATCTGCTTCGTGCTCTGGTTCCTCTACTGGTTGAATGCGACTGATATCTGTGTTACATTAAACATTTAGTTTAGTCTTGGAAAGAAATAAAAACATAAAAATTTTTGTATAAACCTTATAAAAATAAAAAAACATGGTCAAATCAATCTTACCTATTTGCACCCCACTGAGCGCCTTCTAGTAAAACTAGTTCTGGATCTCCTCGGAAGTCGACGCCTGCATATGCATACTCATCGATGGCGAAGATCGGTGCCTAAACTAGACGAATAATGCAGTCGAGAACACAACGGTTGATTGGCCTAAATGCTGAACCATGAGTTCTACCCATCTCTGCATTCGAGGATCTCTAGGATTGGATATATCCAATGTTACATGTTGTGGCTGCATCAGTGGAATCCGTTCTAAAGCGAAAGATATAAGGATGGAACCATAACTGAAATTTTTCTTCCTTACTCCCTTTTCTTTATTCAGTTGTTCCTTTATCTGAGAAAGAACAGCTTCAGACCAGTTAAAAATTGTTGCCTCTAAACATTCCAGTGCATACTGCATATATGATCTGTTTGTTACATGGAGTGTAATGGTGCCAGCTATTTTAGCGATCGTGAATAGGATGGTTCTCAAAGTGAATAGGATGGTTCTCAAAGGCAAATATCTGACATCACAGATGTTTTTTTTCAATATTTTCTAGGTTCTGACCCCAGATAGAAATACTGCATAACATAATCCTTCACTATTTCTCCTCCAACAGTAGATCCTGTGAATGAAATGGGCAAACCTCTCCTCGAAAAACCTGTGAGAAAATACACATCCTCAACTGTTGTGGACAACACTTGATTTTTTATGTGAAATGCCTCTATCGCTGGATCCCATGCTCGAACAAGGAACTCTAAGAGTTCTATCTGTTACCTCATTCCCAACAGTTTGAAGTACTTAAGAAGCCCGCAATCTCTTAAAGCTCTTACAGTACCCAGATCATTCAAGGAAATCATATCTTATTCTTCATGTTCTCTTCTTCTCCATGTAATCGTCATTATAATCTGATGGAAACCATTCATTGCAAAAAACTAGGCAAATTTTGGACACAGCATGAAAACAAAAAACTTCAACTATGCCCAACATACTCCCTGGGCTGAGACAATGCGTTGCACGTGTAGGTACACTTCACTGTACCTGCTATGAAACGCAAGTTTCGACATTCAGGGGTGCGTTGCCCTCAATTTTGGCAGAATTTACCCTAGGGGCCTCAAAACCCTAAAAATTTGCAAGGAAAGGTAATGAAATGAATACTGAAAGAAAGAGGAGGTTTTTTCTACTGACCTGGATCAAACGACGATGAAATCTGTCCACTGAAATGACCGCAATCAATGACTGAATTTCGGGGGAAAAATCAAGTTCAGAGCTCCAAAATACAAATGGTAACTATGGAATGGTAAAAATGAATAGTGAAACTGCTTTATATAGTCATTTAATTACTTGCGAGTTAAATTTATTGCTATGACTATAGTTTTATTATGTTTTTTTATCATGAAACAGATATTTTTATTGCATTTGATGTTGTTTTGAACAGGAAATACAACTAACGAATAGGTTAGTCATGCAGATTTATTTCAAGAAGGACTTGACCACAAAGAATACTTTTTCTCCTTATTTTTTGAGCTTTGATAAAAAATAAAAAAGAATTTGAAGCGCACTTTTATCTCTTTTTCGAGCTTCTATAACAACGAAAAAGGAACCCCTAGAGTCTTCTTTTAGCTCTTTTCAGACTCCGATAATGTGAAAATATTGCCGAGCGCTTGTCATTTCGAGCTTGTTAAAGTAAATGAATTGATATCGACTCAATATAATTTTAACCCTTTTCTAAACTGAGATGGATTATTTACGAAAAAGGAATACCTTGGTTAAACATGACCAAAGAGGTTCTTTCAGATATCATTTTACACGTTTTCGGATCTGAGAGACAAATTTACGAACAATTACTTTTGGAGTCGTCTTTCGTCTTCTTTTTCAAACACTCTAAACATGAAAAAGGACCGGGCTATCACTGTCGTTAAGCTCATTAAAACATAAAATAGTGACGGGCTTGTCGATCATGGCAAGAATCGAGTTTCATTCATCGCTAGACTCATTAAATTATTAAATATCGATACTTTATTCTTTGTTCACCTGAAGGGTTGAATTATAGATCAAAAAAATGTTATCCTCCTCAAGCTTGTTAAAAAATAAAGAGGTACTGGTCAACAAATGACCAGGGAAAATTTGGGAAAAGCAAGCAAAGTTTCTTTTTGGTAGCAAGTCGCTCTTGAACATGACACTTCTTTCACTCCATGTCCATGACTGTTTGGGTTGGGTAATCCTCTTGACAATTCATTTACACCTATGTTTCATCATACTTTCACTTCGGTTTTGGGTCAATATTTCCAACTCATCACAGTGTCTCCAATATGTTCAAGAGAAGTCATCTAGTGATTAAGAACTCATCCATCTGCAATACTCATAAACCTTCATTTTCATGACCGTCATCCCTGGAAACTGCTATATCAAGTCATACCCTTGTCTCTGAAATCAGTAACTCCAGTTTTGCAATAAGGTGACTTCCTGTCGACTACAAATCAATATCCAGGAAATTCACTTAGAAACATAAGATTCCATTACCATGATGCTTGTTACAGCATTGACAAGATCCTCACTTCCAAAATTTTGACCGAAAGATTTTGTTTGGCGTTCAACATCAAATCATCTATTCACACCTTACGAAATGTACTACAGTACCTTGAGGGCCATTGACATTAATGGTGGTTCTCTCGCATTTGTTAACAGCTTTCATTATTGGCTAGTAATCAAACAATGTCTTTCCATGTTCGACGACAAATCATATATTCGCATGGCTAGACTTGTACCCGAATAATCGAGTGAATGAGATAAGAAGACCCCGGATCTAGTTTTAGCCATCCAGGATGCGATTTCAGGATTTTTGTACACATCATATGTACGGTGACCTTACATACATATTGTCATCCAAACATGGGCCTATATCTGTAGGTGATGTCTGCATCTAGGCAACATTCCAATGTAGATGAATTTCTGAATTATGTACATGTTATTAGAATGTTTTATGTGCTGACTATGGGAATGCCTACCCTCAACAATTATGATCAATAGAGGATTTATCATGATGTAATTTATTGTAAGATTGATGCAGGTGACTGTTCCGCTTTGTTTCTAGGCTCATCACAGTGTAAAGCATCTCAATCAAATGTTCTTATTATTTGGATCTCATGCTTTAGGGGGAAATTGTTATAGGTGAATTTGGGCACCATTCCCAATGAATTGGCTAATTGGGCATCATCTCTAGGATTGATGATCAAAGGGTCCATTGTTCCCTATCATATCAGTTGCTAAATGCCCTAAGATAGGAAACAACATGAATAAAACAAGATTTTCATCGAAGCAAGGGTTTTCCATGGTTTGAAGCTTATTATTAAACATGTGGGAGCTCACCAACGCAGGCTCTAAGGGGCCTAAGTGCGTTGCATATGCAGGTAGCCCCATTCCAAGCTGCTCTGCAAAGCACTTCCTAACATTCAAAGGTGCGTTGGTCAGATTGGGAGTGAAATTCTTATTGTCCCAGAATCTCCACTTGGCCAGTGTCTTCTAGAAGGGTTCACATGTGTCAAGCTTCAGATCCAAATGTCCATTTTACATCTACATGAATGGAAACATGTCTTGCCTATTTTTGGAATGTTATTGATTACAAAACCGCCTACAGTTCCTCTATAAATTGAACACAAATCTAAGTGTTTGGGAGGAAGAATTTGAGTAGGGAAATGCTGGAGAATTTTCAATAGAGAGTTTGATTTGTGGAGCTAATGCTGGAGAGACTTATGCTGTGATGAGACTTGGGAAATTTTCTGGAAGGTCACGATGAATCAGTAATTAGGTTATAACCTTGTTGAGTCCCAAATTTGCATCTTTTCCATACACTTTTCCATACCTTTTTCACTCACCTAAACCTCCCAAATTGTCAATATCATGTGCAAAAGAGCATTTAACATGGTTTTTAATTATATTTTTGTGTTTGCTATTTGATCTATATTTTGTTCATTCAGCTGCGGAATCTTGCCACTTTCCGCAGCTGCTGCAACTTTCCGCAGCTATTTTGTGAAACTCTATGCTACATGTGTCTACAAGGGAAACGAGCCACATGGGCAGGTCAGGAATGACGTGGACATGGTTCGTGTCCTATTGGTTCAAGCAAACTCGTCCAAAGAAGCCGCGGTCAAAGACGTCCACATGGAAGTCAACCATGGAGTTTCATGTCGGCCGGACTCTGTTTCGTGTCACATAAAGATCCATACGGCCGTTTCTAAGCCTGCGGAGGTTAAATTGACATCTGTACAGGGTTCTAGAGTCGAATTCAAGCATCCACCTTTCGTAGATCTACTTTCCAACACGGCCATACTCCTATATCTGTGGACGTAGTGGTCTACGTGCTCTCCACTAGCATGAACTTTAGGAAACAATTATAGTTTGTTGTTATATATATTGCGTTTGCATACGCATATGAAGTTAGTCGATATTAGTGAATGTAGTCTCTGTTATCTTTTGATTAATCTGCTCTGTAGTGATTACGCTGCACTTGTGCCGTAACATTACCATTCTGTAATGACTGCTTTTTAATATGAGAAGACTCTGTTTTTCAACTTAATTCGTATTTGAGGATCGTTGCCAAGGCTGTGTAGAGGGCCCCTGCTCAGCTAAGGTTTTGTGTATTAGTGTATATTTCTCATTTCGTTTCTTTAGAAATCATTGTATCATAATCCATTCATATGTTCATACTTTGCAGTTGTTTCATTTCTGTTTATAAACTTCTATAATTTCCATTTCATTTCTGTTTTTTTTCATGTTTTATGATTGTTAACCACTGATCAGTGTTTATGTTTCAGGTTATAGATAGACAGCCCGAGCATTTTCATAGCTTTGTGATTAATGACATGGAACTAACATTGTTCTGCTGCTAATTTTCTTTTCATAGCTTTTGTTTAATTTCAGTATTACTTTGTTCATTTCAGTTTTGTTTATCTGCTTCAATAGTTAAATTTAGATATACTAATCTGCTCATAGCATCTTCATTTACCTCCGAAAGCCACAGCTGGATTGATGGTGAGGGATTGTATTATGAGATGTGTAGTTTAGTATTAGTTTCTTTTCTGCAAATTTAGATATATTAAGCTGCTCATAGCATCTTCAGTTGCCTCCGAAAGCCACAGCTGGACTGATGGTGAGGGATTGTATTATGAAATGTGTAGTTTAGTATTAGTTTCTTTTCCGCAAATTTAGATATATTAAATCATGCATGACATCTTCAGTTGCCTCCGAAAGCCACAGCTGGACTGATGGTGAGGGATTGAATCATAAGTGTATGGTTTAGTATTAGTTTACTTTCTGCAAATTAAATATCAGTTACTCAAGTTGTTTATGATTACTTCCGAAAATCATAGCTGGACTAATGATGAAGGGTCATAAGATAAATTGATGTAATCTGATTTAGATTTATTTTGTTGCAATTTTGAATTTCCTTAAGCATAGTTTCTTTTGTGTTTAGTTGGCAGCAAGAATATTTTGGTTTTCATGCTCACTAGTTTACTGTTTTGATTTATTAGATTAGCAGCACCTTTTCATTTCAGCAATACATTTTCATTTTCTTTCAAGTCTTGTCATTGTAAATTTCAATTTTCTTTTTAAAGTTTCAAGTTGGTAAATCATTATAGGGGATATCACTTCCTTGAAAAAACATAACCAAACTTGTTTTCATCTTAGAATTTCCATTTCACCTTAGAAAACCAAAAACGACAAAAAGTTAAGAAATAGGTTATCTTGCACATATAGTGCGCCGCACTTCATCACCTTACGATTCCCGGATTGACAAATTAAATGCAGCAATTTAGGACACACTAAATTGACCAAACATTTTGGCGCCGTTGCCGGGGAAGTGTAACTAGGTAGCCAATTTCTTAAAAAAAAAAACATAAAATCATAAAAGAAGGGAAAAACTTGATAACTTCTTGAATTATGCTCTCCTCTTGCACCTAGTGTGATCTGGAGGATCAGAAAAGAGAGTTATTGGTTTAGTAATTTCTTAAGTATGCTCTCTTCTTGCACCTAGTGTGATCTGGAAGATCAGAAAGAGAATTATTAGCCCAACTTTTTAAAATAAAAATAAAAAAAAATGACATGCATAGAGCAAGAGATTCTAGGGGAAGGTTTATAGCTAAAGCCAAGAGTTCGATTTTCATAACTCCATCTTCTTCAAGGCATAGACCAGATTCACCACCATCTACCCCTAGCCTTAAGATTTTTGGAAGTCAAGGAACAGCTGAATTAGAGGATTCTCCTATACCACCTACTAAAACCCACTTAGAAAACAAAGAGACTTTCTCTCATCCTCCCTTGGTAGAAGAACTAGAAGACTTTAAGAACTCTAAAGAAACTATCATGGCAGAGGAAGTAATAAATAGAGGTGGAGGTAGAAGAGGAGGAAACAATGGAGATAACAATGGTGAAGGAAATAATGGTAGAAATAGGGATTTGTTGGGATTCCCTATAGTTGATGAAGAAACTCATGCAACAATGAAAAATATCTCACCATCTGTTCTCCCTAAATTTTATGGATTGCGAAGTGAGGATCCTGAAACATTTTTGTTTGAGTTTGAAGTTGTGTGCCGAACTTATGACTATATGGAAGATTCTCAAAAACTCAAACTGTTTCCTTCAACATTGAAGGGATCTGCTTTGAAATGGTTCATGGGATTAGCCACTCAATCTATCAGGACTTGGAATGAAATGAAACAAACATTTTTGGATAGATACTTGGACTATTGTATGCCCACCAATCACAAGGATGAGGTATTTAAAATGATGCAAAAAGAAGATGAAAATTTGGAAGACTTAATTGAAAGATTTCAATACAACTTGAAAAGAGCAAAGATGAGCAACTTAGATAATGAAACCTTGAAAGCCCTCCTATTAAAAGCCATTAGAGATGAATGGATAGAAATTTTAAACATGATGGGGAAAGGAGAAATTTCTCAACTTCCATTTCGTGATATAACAGAACTATGTATCCATCTCTCAAGGGGAAAATCTAAAACAGGAAAAGGGCCTAGGGATTCTTCTCTTATTAGGGCTAACAAATCTGCAACTGGATCAGTAAGTAGGGCAGAGATTGGTAACATTCTTGATGAGTTTAAAACAGATATTTTAGGGAGCCTTAGTGAACAACTAGACACCCTTAAAATTCAAAACAAGCAGAAAGCAGAAACAGATGCTTTAGCCATCTTTTGTCCGAAATGTAGGAAGAAACATGCTTTAAGGGAATGTCCCTTGGATGCAAAAGTTGTAGAAACATGTATGATTTGCTCAGAGAATCATGAGATCAAGGATTGTCCTTCCATTCCTGGACTCAAAGCTGTTTTTCAAGAAGATTCAAATTCAGTAGAATCTCTCTATTTTGTCGCAAGGAGACCTTGGCAGGGACAACAATCTCAAGGGTTTAACAACCCTATGAATCTTCAAACCCCACCAAATTGGAATCCTTGGCAACAACCTTGGCCCCAACATCAAAACTCATATCATCCATGGGTACAAGGGATGCAAAATCCTTATGGGAGATTTGCTCAATTTTATCAATATCCTCCATCTTTTCAAAGTCAACAAATTCCACAACTTCCAAGCCCAAATCCACAACTTTCATTGCCATTTCCACAACAACAACCTTCTCAAAAAAATACAAATCCTCAACTCATGCTCCCATACCAACAGAAGACAAATCAACTTCCAGCTCAGCCATTGCCAAATCCTAATAATAAGAATCCTCAGACTACTCATATGGTAGAAGGACAACAATTTCCTACCTATATGATTTTTCCTCTCAACGATGTACAACTCAGATCTGGTAGAGTTTTAGAAAAACCTTCTATAGATATTCAAGAGCAAGATACCTCTGAGGAGGACTCTCTTCAAGTTAATAAGGGTTCCGAGGAAGAATCTCTTCAAAATTCAAGCATGCAAAAAGAAAAAGAAAAGTTAACATCCACAACTCCTATAGTTGAGCAACCTGCATCTTCATCTACACCTCCTTTTCCGGAAAGACTACAAATTGATAAGGGGGTGGAAAAACAAATCTTGTTGCCTAACTATGACTTTCTAGATGAATTGAAGAATGTTTGTATCAAGATTCCATTACTACAAGCCATTCGAGAAATTCCTATTCTAGCAAAAACCATAAAGGAGTTGAGTTTCAAAAGACCAGGAAGGAAACTAAAAGACACAAGAAGAATCCACCTGGTAGGAAAGATTGCATATATTATGATGGGAAAAATTACCATGCAGAAGTATGTAGATCCAGGAAGTCCAATTGTCAAGACACATATAAATGGGATACAAATTCCAAACACATTGATTGACTTAGGGGCTGCTATCAACATTATGAGTAGACAGACTATGGAACAGTTAAAACTTCCTAATCTTCTCTTTACACCTACTTTACTGCAACTTGCAGATCGATCAGTTATTAAACTAGATGGTGTATTAGAAGATATTTCAGTCTCCTTAGATTCTTGGGAATATCCAGTAGACTTTATGATTTTGACTCCCAAGAGTAATCTAGGAGGGCACCCACTTATTTTAGGAAGACCTTGGCTAGCCACAGCTGATGCTTTTATTAGTTGTAGATATGGAGACATGTACATTTCTAATGGTAATTCGACAAAGAAATTCAATTTGTATCCTCCAGCAAGAGCAATCACAGAAGTAGGAGACAATGAATGGGTTGATGATGAGGACACTATACAACCTGTCTTTACCATTTCTGAAATCAGTGAGGATAGTCAAATTCCGAACACATTAGAAAATTTTGAGATATCTTCAGAATATGACCCCACACAATTTCAGTTGGAATCTGACATAGAATATTTATCATCAAGACAAATGTCTCTTTACTCTATGGAAGAGTTTGGTAGTTCTACTATTGAGATTTTTCCAGGAAAAACATTGAATATCAACAAACATTTGGAAAAATCACAACAAGAAGAACTAACCAAAATCTTGCAAAAAAATTCTACTGCATTTGCATGGGAGTATACTGACATGAAAGGTATTGATGCTAAGACTTGCATCCATCATATCTATATTGAGGAAAACAGTAGACCAAATCTTAGGGAGATAGTGAAAGAAGAGCTCCAAAAACTACTCAATGTAAACTTCATTTATCCAATTTCAGATAGCCGATGGGTTTCTCCTCTGGTTATAGTACCCAAAAAGAATGGTAAATGGAGGGTATGCATTGATTACAGGGAATTGAACAAAGCAACTTTGAAGGATCACTTTCCTTTGCCTTTTATTGATCAGGTATTAGATACATTAACAGGTAAAAAGTACTTTTCATTTTTGGATGGTTTTAGTGGCTATAATCAAATTCAGGTAGCACCTGAAGATCAAGATAAGACCACATTTACTTGTCCATGGGGAACTTTTGCCTACCTAGTGCTTCCTTTTGGGTTATGTAATGCACCAGCAACATTCCAAAGAGCAGTACTAGGAATTTTTTCTGATCTAATCCATGATTGTGTAGAGGTTTATATGGATGATTTTACAGTTTATGTTAATTCATTTGAAGAGGCATTAGAAAATTTGGAAAAAGTTCTTATAAGATGTAAAGAAACAAACCTTTCATTAAGCCATGAAAAATGCTTTATGATGTTTACTGAAGGGACTGTTTTAGGACATCATATTTCAGGAGATGGGATTAAGGTTGATAGATCAAAAGTTGAAGTCATCTCCAAGTTGCCTATTCCAAATTGTCAAAGAGATGTTAGAAGTTTTCTAGGATTTACTGGTTACTATAGAAGATTTATAGAAAACTTCACTAAATAGCATCTCCACTCTTCAAGTTGCTTACAAAAGACTGTGAATTTAAATGGGATCCTGATTGTCAATCAGCTTTTGAAACTTTGAAAACAAGAATATCTGAAGCACCTATCTTGAGGGGACCAAATTGGAAACTTCCTTTCCATATTTCTACAGATGCTTCAGATACAGCTCTTGGAGCTGTGTTGGGTCAAAAAGATTTAATTCCTTATGCCATTTATTACACTAGTAAAAATTTGACTCCCACAGAGTTGAACTATACTGTGACTGAAAAAGAGTTTTTAGCTGTTGTTCATGCAATTAATAAGTTTAGACATTACATAACAGGCTATGAAACTTTTATTCATACTGACCATTCTGTAATTAGATATTTAATGAACAAACCTGTTACTAATGGCAGAGTGACAAGATGGCTTTTACTTTTGCAAGAATTCAATATTACTGTGTTGGATAGACCAGGAAAACAGAATACAGTAGCCGATTTCTTGTCTAGGATTCAAAATACTAAAGAAGATTCTCCTGTAGAAGATAAATTTCCTGATGAATACTTGTTTGCAGTAACTATTAAGACCCCTTGGTATGCAGATATTGCTAACTATTTGGTTACAGGGAAACTACCTTCACATTTATTTCCAAGAGAAAAACGAAATATTATTCAGGAGAGTTCAAAATATTTATGGATTTCTAACGAATTGTTTAAAACAGGGCCAGATCTTGTGATCAGAAGATGTGTCAGGGAAGATGAAATGCCTGATATTCTTAAGGCATGTCATGATGAACCATGCGGCGGACACTTTGCGGACAAAAGGACGGCCTATAAAATCCTTTCCTTGGGATATTATTGGCCTCCTCTCTTCAAAGATGCAAAACAATATGTCAAAAGGTGTGATAGCTGCCAAAGAGTAGGGAAACCTACCCTTTCAAATGAAATGCCATTGCAAACACAGGTACTCATTGAACCTTTTGAAAAATGGGCTTTAGATTTCATTGGACCTATTAATCCACCATCTAAGCAAAAGAAGTATATATTGGTTTGTACTGATTATGTTACTAAATGGGTAGAAGCCAAAGCATTAGTATCTGCTACTGAAAATTCAGTTGTTCATTTTCTTTATGAGGATATTTTTACTCGCTTTGGTGTTCCAAGAGAAATTGTGATAGATCAGGGGAGCCAATTCACATCCAACCTGGTGGAGAAGCTGATGAAAGAATACAAAATCAAGCACAGAAGATCTACTCCTTACCATCCACAATCAAATGGTAAAGTGGAGTCTACAAACAAAGTTCTTGAAAGTATCATCACCAAAATTGTTCATCTACACAGAAGAGATTGGGCAGAAAGGCTTCCTGAAGCCTTGTGGGCCTACAGAACTACATGGAGAAATACAACAGGACATTCTCCCTATGAACTTGTTTATGGGAAAGAAGTCTTGCTCCCCATTGAGTTCTAAGTCAAGACCTTCAAGATAGCAGTTCAGTTGGGGATGGACTTATCAGAAGCCCAAAAGCATAGAATGGAGCAGTTGAATGAGCTAGATGAGATCAGACAAGAAGCAATTCTAAGAACTGATCTAGTTCAATATCAAAGAACTAAATGGCATGACAAGTATATCAAAGAGAAGAAGTTTCAAGAAGGAGATTGGGCATTGCTATTTGACTCCAAGTTTAAATATTTTCAAGGGAAATTTCAGACTCATTGGCTTGGGCCATATGAGATTGACAAGATCTTTAGCAATGGAGCTGTAAGAATCAAGACCATTGATGAGTTTCAAACTCCTCTTATCGTGAATGGCCATAGATTGAAGTTTATCATAAGCCACTCTCAAAAGAGGACTTTGTCAAGATGTTTCAAGAAAGTTCTGCAAGACCGAAGCTGCACAAGACCTCTTCTTTTCTCCACCTGGGCCTAGCTTTTGTTCTTTTCTAAATTAAAAAATAAATAATTAAAATAAATAAGTAAAATAAAAATAAAAAATTCGGGATAAATGGTATAAGCCTGAAAACCAATCATTGATTGGCAGTTTTATACAGAAAATATAGGGTGAAAATCAGGGAAACCTGACACTCTATATTTTCCAAAAAAAAATCTCTTCATTTCACAAGCTTTGTCACCACCCACTCCACTTCATTCCACTTCATTCCACTTCATTCCATTTCATTTCATCTCATTCCACTTCATTCACTTCATTTCATTCCATTCCATCAATAAAAATCTTTTTCATGACCATTTCCATCTGGTCATTTGTCATTTGTTCATTTCCATTCATCCAAGTAATAGCTGTGTCAGTTTCCGCAGCTGACATCTGTTTCCGCAGCTGACTCCAGTTTCCGCAGCCAGAAGTAGATTCCGCAGCTACTACTCTGTTTTCAAAGAGAATGTACAGTTAGATGTTATTTCCATAATTATGAAATAAAATGCAGGTGAGAAGATCAATGGAGCATTCAAGACACCAATGGAGATCAATCAGTTGAAGACCAAGGGCAAAGGCAAAGATTCCAAAGGTATGAATAAAATTTATTTCAAATAGTATTGAAAAACACATTTTTATATAGTTTTGAACCATGAGCTCTATCCATTACGCGCAATGATTGTATTGACAGTTCCGTAACCTTTCACGATCTCCATATTATCCTCTTGCATTTATTCACAAACGGTTTCATCATTAAACCCCGATTTTCACTCATGATCCAATATCCCACCGGTGATAATGAAGCGTATTTGATTTTACCAAGGACTCTTACAAGCCGCATCAAGTCACAACCGTTGATTGAAACGTGTTCACATTTATTTCGTAGCCACCAAAATTCAAAATGCGGCTGAATGTGTTATATTCTATCAATCTACTCAGTCCTATCTTTGTTATGTTTTCGAAACCCCACTCTGTTCTGTTTTATTCCGTTTCGTTCCTTTTGCTCATTCTCACTCCCGTATATCTACCCACAGTCTCACTCCATTCCGTTTATGGTGCTCATTCCCATTTTATGATACATCCCCACAGCCATTGTGCTCGTTCCTGAGCATTCAACCATTCTACTTCCATTTGAAACCCTCACGAAGGAAAATTTGTGAAAAACAGAGAAGTGAAATGGGTAAATTGCTAAGGGCAGAGCCGGAAGGACTGAAGTTTATAGAAGGATATCCGCAAGCAAAGGAGATATTGAAGAAAGTAAAATGGCTGCATTTTATTCAGAAATTCAGAGGTTACCACAAAGAAGTTACGAAAGCATTTGCAAGGTCATTTGATGGCTCAAGGAAAGTTGAATTCCCAAGTTTTCATAAAACACATCAATAGAAATAACATGAACTTCTTGAGGGAGAGCGTTGTCTAAAATAAAAAGACCATGGTTGAGCATGTGAGAACAACTACGAAACCTTTTATGAAGAATCGTTTTTAAGAGTCGAATTTCAGGTATGCATTCTTCAAGTAGTGAGACCATCGTTAATTGTCTTAATCCTATTACGTGTGAAGGGTTGCTTTTGGGATGTTGTACATGTGTACCATACCAAAGTTAACATGAATTTTTCTAGAAAATCAAACTCTCAATCTCCCATATTTTCTATTCAATAGCTTGAAGAAAATGGCTGTGACTGTTCAGAAACACTTAGGAGATGTAGAGCCTCATCTATATCACCACGGCCTTATAAAAATTCTGATTGAAAAGGAGTTAAAGGAAAGAAAAGACACATGGGAACAATTTCTAGTTAGAAATTTTTTTGAGGAACCTCAGGAAATTCCTGAAGGTAGTTCAACAAGAAGGAGTAGAAGAAAAAGAATAAATGTTGAAACCCAAATTACTCCTACTCAGGAAATTCCCGCAGCTAGCACAGCAAGAAGAAGTAGGAGGAAAAGAAAAATTGATGAAATCCAAAATACTCCTACTACTACTATGGAAAGAACTGATAGGGAAGAGAGATTGGTAAAAAGAAAGAAGAAGGAAATCAAGGATAAGAAGCCAATAACACCAAAAGAAAGAGAAACTATTGAGGCTGTACATAAAACTCCTTCTTCTGAAGAAGAAGATCATCAAGTGCTATCAGAAAGATTAGTTTATCTTCAAAAACAGTCATCCATGCCCAAGAAGACAGAAAAAGGAAAACAAAAACAAAAGGATAGTGTACCACAGCGTGTGAGGAGAAGCAGCAGACTTAAGGGGAAATTGAGAAAAACACAAATTAAGGGTCCTCATTTCATTGATTTGGGTGAGGAGACATCTGAACAGTCCCCAACCGACCATAGTCCATCTCAGTCAGTTAGTGAACCTGGTTCATTTCATTCCCAATCAGACAATGAGCATACTCCATCTTATTCTCAGCAAAATATTGATGTAAGCCCTCCTCGGCCAGATTTATCTCCTTTACAGCATTTTGGGGACAGCCCAATAAAAATGACACCTGAAATAGACCCCAAGCAGCAGGAGGTATATGACTATATAGAATCTTTGGAAAAGGCAGCCACAGGTCCAAGTACTTCTTCCATTCAACCTCATACATTGCAGGATGATTTAGTTCAATCATTAAAACAGGAAATTTTTGAGCTGGAGCTTTTAAATAGGCACATCAAAAATGAAAATGAAACATTGAAAGAACAAGGCAAGCTGGACAAGATCATCCATGATAATACTATGTTACATTTGGGAATATGGCAAAAGAAAAATAAGAAATTGAAAGGGAAATGCCAGAAATTGAGCAGAGCACTTGTGAATATCAAATTTAGGTGCTTAATGAAGAAACCCAGAATGATGGCAGTACCAAAGAAGAAGAGAAGGGGATTGGATGTGCTGGCTGAAGTATCAAGGCACATGAACTGAACAAAGAGTATCAAAATTTTGGTTGCATGAGGACATGCAATACCTTCACAGTGGGGGTATGTTGAGTCCCGAATTTGCATCTTTTCCATACACTTTTCCATACCTTTTTCACTCACCTAAACCTCCAAAATTGTCAATATCATGTGCAAAAGGGTATCTAACATGGTTTTTAATTATTTTTTTGTGTTTTCTATTTGATCTAGATTTTTTTCATACAGCTGCGGAAACTTGCCACTTTCCGCAGCTGCTGCAACTTTCCGCAGCTATTTTGTGGAACTATATGCTACAGGTGTCTACAAGGGAAACGAGCCACATGGGCAGGCTAGGAATGACGGGGACATGGTTCGTGTCCTATTGGTTCAAGCAAACTCGTCCAAAGAAGCCGCGGTCAAAGGCGTCCACATGGAAGTCAACCATGGAGTTTCATGTCGGCCGGACTCTATTTCGTGTCACATGAAGACCCATACGGCCGTTTCTAAGCCTGCGGAGGTTAAATCGACATCTGTACAGGGTTCTAGAGTCGAATTCAAGCATCCACCTCTCGTAGATCTACTTTCCAACACGGCCATGCTCCTATATCCGTGGACGTAGTGGTCTACGTGCTCTCCACTAGTATGAACTTTAGGAAACAGTTATAGTTTGTTGTTATATATATTGCATTTGCATACGCATATGAAGTTAGTCGTTGTCAGTGAATATAGTCTCTGTTATTTTTAATTAGTCTGCTCTGTAGTGATTACGCTGCACTTGGGCCGTAACATTACCATTCTGTAATGAACCGCTTTTTAATATGAGAAGACTCTGTTTTTCAACTTAATTCGTATTTGAGGACCGTTGCCAAGGCTGTGTAGAGGGCCCCTGCTCAGCTAAGGTTTTTTGTATTAGTGTATATTTCTCATTTCGTTTCTTTAGAAATCATTGTATCATAATCCATTCATATGTTCATACTTTGCAGTTGTTTCATTTCTGTTTATACACTTCCATAATTTCCATTTCATTTCTATCTTTCATGCTTTATGATTGTTAATCACTGATCAGTGTTTATGTTTCAGGTTTTAGATAGGCAGCCCGTGCATTTTCATAGCTTTTTGACTAATGACATGGAACTAACATTGTTCTCGTCATTAGTTTGCTTTTCATAGCTTTTGTTTAATTTCAGATGCTCGATACTTCAGCTTTGTTTTTTTCTCTGCTTCGCAGTTAAAATTTAGATATACTAATCGCTCATAGCATCTTCTGCCAGATGACGTAGCATACTGACTGGGATGGTCAAGGATTGGTCATGAAATGTGTGGTTTAGCATTAGTTTTTCCAAATTTAGATATTGTCGCCATAGCATCTTCACTAAGTCTTAAAAGCCAAGGGCCTGGATCGATGGGTGAGGGATTGCATTATGAAATGTGTAGTTTAATATTAAGCTTTTCCAAATTTAGATATAATGTAATCATGCATGACATCTTCAGCTGTTCTAAAGTTTCTGCTGCTGTACCGGACTGATGGTGAGGGATTGAATCATGAGTGTATGGTTTAGTATTAGTTTACTTTCTGCAAATTAAATATCAGTTACTCAAGTTGTTTATGATTACTTCCGAAAATCATAGCCGGACTAATGATGAAGGGTCAGAAGATAAATTGATGTAATCTGATTTAGATTTATTTTGTTGCAATTTTGAATTTCCTTAAGCATAGTTCTTTTGTGTTTAGTTGGCAGCAAGAATAGTTTGGTTTTCATGCTCACTAGTTTACTGTTTTGATTTATTAGATTAACAGCACCTTTTCATTTCAGCAGTACATTTTCATTTTCTTTCGAGTCTTGCCATTGTAAATTTCAATTTGCTTTTTAAAGTTTCAAGTTGGTAAATCATTATAGGGGATATCACTTCCTTGAACAAATATAACCAAACTTGTTTTCATTTTAGAATTTCCATTTCACCTTAGAAAACCAAAAACGACAAAAAGTTAAGAAATAGGGTATCTTGCACATATAGTGCGCCGCACTTCATCAGCTTACGATTCCCGGATTGAAAAATTAAATGCAGCAATTTAGGACACACTAAATTGACCAAACAAACCTCTCCTTCTATCATCAATAAAGAGTACTTCTTGTTTTTCCATACATGCATCCATGTTTACTTTGATTTTCCATGTTGTAAAATCTTGGTTGATGAATGTGGTTTATGCTTAATCGATTTGGCTAATTAACTTGAAGAGATATCTATATTATTGCTTCTTCTATTGTTTCAGTTTTATTTCTTGCAGGAAGCATTCAACTATTTGAAACCGCTTGAATTTGAAGCTGTGGTGGAAGCGACAGAAAGGAACCATTTGGAAGTGACTGAAACAATTAAGCATCCAATCCTCTCTGTGTATTTGTTCTGAGTTAGGAAAAAGGGTAATGCAGTCTTTCACCTGTTGTTCTAGACTAGACACCGGTCTAGGGAAGCGTAGTTTATTCGTATATTACAATTCTGGCCCAACAAAGGGGATCCTAGTGGAATAGGCGGGTGGCCACCAATATCCACCTAGACCAGTCCTCCCCTCTTAGGAAGAAATGGTCCCCATTGTGTTGAGTGTTGTTTTATAAATTAATTGTCTTTAATTTACTTCATTAAATGTCAACCATGATTTGTGTACTTGTGACATGTATGTGCACTATATATGCTAGGATTTATTCTATAAATTAAGTAAAATATAAGAATAAAACTAACTGTAAAAATGAATGGTTTTCTTTCATACACTTTGGAAACTAATGACATACATGTTCTCTTAATCCATAGTCCTAACTAAATAAATTAAGCTTTTGAAGTAAATATCTATCTAGATTACATAAATCTATACTTAAAATATAAAAAGGAAATGCTTGAAAATCAAAACATGGAAGAGAAATAACTTAATTCTAATGCTGTAAAATTGAACTCGTTCTACACTAGTTACTGAAAAGAAATATTTAAAATAAATTTCAATTGGGACAAAATTAATCTAAATGTTATCAAATTAAAATCTAACGTATGAAAGATAAAATTCTTTTAAAACGAAATGACAAGGAATCTAATAAAGTAAATGAAAATCTAACTCAAGAATGGTTACTAATGTGTGAAATTAACTTCTAAGACTAAAATTGAATGATTAAACACTAAGTACAAGTAAAAAATATGCATTGAATCACTAGCTCTTTTTGGTGTTTTCTCTTTTATGAGTACTCTGTGACAAAAATAAAGCAATCAGAAATGCAACTTGTAATGAAAATAAACTTCTAAAAACATTAAATGAAACAACTCAAAGCTTAAAATAAAACCTGACAGCTTGCAGGGGGCCTCCTGGAGTGTAGGATTGATAAAAAATTAATACTTAGCTTCACACATGCATTGAGAAGGTAAAAAGAACTTGTATTAAGAGAAAAAAGTGTTAACTTTTCCACAAAAGGATTATAAACTTAATAATAGTAATATCCACTATGTTGTTATTTGTCTCACTCACTGTTATTTATACAAATGATAAAAACAACTTCGAAAGAGTTTTAATCTGATAAATTGTAAACAAATTTGACGCCTATGAGATCGATATCTAAGGGTCCAAATCTCTTTATGGATTGCTATTGAAAAATAAAGTCATCAGATATTTCATGTTTTAACAATTAAGTTCCTCGCTCACTTGATTCTCTGCTTCATGTGTTCAAAAACAACACGTAGTTTCCATGTTTGAATCAGCCTTTGAATTCAAGATATGTTATTTCGCTTAACTTTCCAACCAATTCCAGTAGGTGATTATCCATTTGGAAGCCAATTGTCATCTTCTGACAATATTTTTCTTCTTCTGGAGTGTTGCAACTTATCTAACAATGGATTTTGCTGCAGAAACATATATCAGTTGCAAAATGTACAAAATTCAGTAATTACAAGATACTTTTGCCATAATTTCATTAAAAATAGAGAATTTAAATATGTATGATTAATAACTTGTAGGAATTGATCTCGACCTTAATATGCCGAGGTTTTTGTAAGAAAATTACAGGAAGGTGAAATATGATGGCAGAAAAGATGGTCAAAAAGATACATTTCTAAACTTCAACATTCTCCCACACCAAATGTTTTTCATGTCCTCATACACCAAAATTTCAAATTTATTCCTTTCCTTTCCTACCAGTGAATTATTTATGATGCTTGTACAAGTACATCCGAGTTACTACTATTTTTCTTCTTTTTAATGGTAAACATGGTTTGTGGTTTCTTTATTAAAATTATTCCTTGTAATCCTTTGACCCTCTTTTAAGAATATTATTTTTAACTTTAAGCTTCTTGTTCTTTTTGTACCAATGATAGAGGTGTAGCAAGATGTTGTCACTCTGAGTCCTTAATATCTCATTTTAAACCTTATCCTCTTCTCTCTCTTGAATAATTTTTTTTAAGTATTTCCAATTCATAAATATCTTGCTTCAAATTCTCTTCAATGTTGTGTCCTTTTTCTGCACTTGGTTTTTGCGCTGAGGTCTCACCTGTTTCAAATTGAGAGGAATTTTCTTTTTGTCGTGCCTTATTCTCTAGGGATTCTACATAATCGTAGATCTCTTGTTGAACTGGATCGATTTTTGGGGTATGCATTGTTGGATTTCATATTGAACTACCTTTTAGAGTGACTGTACGAGGAGGTTGATTAAACCCCTAATTTTCAAGATCTATCATTCGGGTGATTGGGTATTTGTTGATAATTTTGAAATTCTTCTTCTCCTCCTTACATTCATTCCTAAACTTCTGGTGTTTTGTTTTTCTCTTTTTTTGCTCTCTATTTTCTTATTTTGTTTAGATATGAGATGCCTTGGGATAGATTTCTTCCATCTAAGGTCTTGTTTGTCACTTTTTTGTTTGATTTTTTCAAGAAACTGGGATCGTGGAGTATTGTCCTCAAATGGATCTTCTGAAATTTTAGTCACATTTTCCTCCTGAGTTTCTTCTTGTATTATCTCTTTTTTAGGGCTAGGGTTTGATTTTATTTTTCTTCTTTTGACTCTACTATTTGGTTCTTTCTCTGGAGCTTCTACAAAATTATTTCTTACCAATAAATCCTGCCAATTATCCTGTTTTGATTACAGATGTGCTTCTAACAAAATATTGATGAGTCCATGATTACACAAAGAGTTATCTATGGAGTTGGATTCTCTTTGAATACTAAATTCCATTTCCTTCAAACTTTGTAGTAAAAATTAGGGTAAATTGACTTCAAACCCATCAACAAAAAACATCATAATCCTAGCATGATAAACAAACATTGTTCCAAATCTCCCCTCGCATGTTATGAATTTCTGAATTACTAATAAAATATTTTCCCATTTTCCTTTTAATGTTGTAACTAAAATACCTTTCTTAAAAATGGACAAGTCCATACTTGGTTCCTTTAAGAAATGTGCCCAGTCATTCTTCTTAGTTTTTATGTTTTTAAACGATATCTCTTTTCCTTGGTAGTCTTGTTGCTTCTGTTATCGCTGAATATGTGAGAATGAGTTCAGTGTCGCCAATTTTGACCTCTAATCCATCAAATGCCCAAGAAAATGATTTAGTAACCTGTGGTTCATATCCGTTGAACCTTTTGAAGAATTGGAGCCAACCCACCTATTGTAGTTTACCTTTAACCGTAGAATAATATTGGAGGAATTTTTCATCATTTGGTTCATACTGAACAGGAATACCCATAGCATGGAGACGTTTTTGGCATATAATGCTCTTTTTGACTAATAAATGGAAGAGAATGAATATAATGCAATGATTTGGAATGAGTAGAATGAATATGGAGCGGATTAAAAATAAGGGAAAGGTAAAGTATTGATAGAGAAATTCATTTTGTGTCTGACTTGTACTTGTATGTAGTATTCCCAAATGGGAAAAGCAGGAATATAGTACAAAACCATGGAAATAGTAGTGAAAAAATTACATGAAAGAAAGAGGCCAATATGGAGACCTTCTATTCATTAAAAAAACAAAAAAATATGCATTAATAATCGGCCATAATATGTACAACAAGAAATAACAAGCCTCCAATGGAAAAAATCCCTCAGAAGAGGTGTTGCTACTATATATAAAGAGCTAGAAGGCTGCTACAGTGTTGTTTAAAAGGCACTACTACATAAAATGTTTATACAATAGATCTAGGTCTAATATAGGCCACAAAAGATAGATCTCATATAGATCTAGACACTATACAACCTCCTTTGAAGAATACCTTAAGGGTTTTTTGCAAAACACCATATACAAGATGGGGATTTAAGCCTGGGGCTAAAGATCCACTGCAAAATACAGATCTGGAAAGTGTGGTTGATCTGATATAAGAAATAATGCATCCTCCTCTAATAGATCTCCTAGATGAAAGGAACATCCCCTTCACCAACAAACCTTCACTCCAAATGGTGTGCCAAAACCACCTTGCAACTGCTCATACAAAATAACACAAATATGGAAAGAAACCGCGCGGTAGGGGAAATTAGATTATTGGCCTAATGCCAAGATAGGAAAATATGCACAAGGGCCTTCCTTATTTTCCTCCCAATGGAAAGGAAGCCTTCTCCACTGAAATTAAGCAACGAAATGACCCAAAGATGTTCTCCACTACTGCAACCTGCAAACAACTCAACCCTCAACAAGATCTGCATTGCAAATGAAAGATGAAGCTTAGCCTTAAGCCTGAAAGTGGAGAATGTAGTACAAGAATCCTCCAAGAGATTCTCAATGGAAGAGGTGGGATTCCCGATCAGGAACACCCAATGCTAAACAACACTCAATCTCAACTTAATAGCTAGAGAAAGATATATGTCTAAACAGACCATATATTCAGAAATATCAAATACCATAACATAATGAATATGGCTTCCATCCTCTTCCTTTTATAATATATGAGCTTCCAAACCCTAAGCCCTGTTGATCATAATCAGCTCCCTATTAAATTTTTGCAAGCAACCTCATTTAAATCCTGCAAATCGCCTCTCGCGGCCTAAGGAATCCATTTTCAGCCTACCCTCACCTTTCCTGCCCCCAAATTACATTTAAAAAGGCCGCAAAACCCATATTTGAAAATATGTAAAGCCTAGCACCTTTCGGCCAGACCCTTGCATCCTCTCCCTCCACGTAATTTAGTGCTAGAACCAAGGGAAAAAGCACTAGGCACTTATCAAAGTATATCGGGCGCATTCTGAGCCGTCCGATCAAACCATAGATCAACGTACCGTAGCCCTCCCTCCATGATGGTCCTCACGCCCAAAAACATCATTCAAAACTGCCTAGTATTCATCGCACCGCCTTTCAGAGGTGGGCAGTAATTCTCATTCAGCCAACGATTCCATACACTGTCTGTCACGTGTCCCTGTGTACGGCTCCAAAACCGCTGTTCATTGCACGCTATTGTTCAGTAAAAGATGCGCAGTGATATCACTGTCAGCCGTCGGATCTGGAAATCTTCATCTAACGGTCGTCGCGCATCGAAGCTGCACGGGTTTTAATCCACGGAAAATACACCCCTGGCCCACTGTCCATCACCTCCAATGCTTTATCAGTTGTCGATCTCCTCCTGAGATCGGACGGTCAAGATTTCATCATCCGCTCCGTTGACCGGTCCCGCTTCCAACACTCCACGTCATCCATTTCCCGTTGTCTTGGTATTGGGCCACCTGTCCCCAGTTTTTATCCACGTGCTCTCCGCCACCCCAGATCTTTATTTAGTTCATTTCTTCGTATATTACGTATTTTCACGATCATTTTCGCATTCCACTAGCTTTCTCCATTGCCACCTCCCACCGTCACGCTGCATTTCCCACCATCGTTCTGCATTTATCGGCCTCTCCATCATGCCGATTTTCTACACAGTCATCCCCACTGCACCTCCATCTCCACGCATGGTTTTTCTTAACAATTTTGCGGGTTTTTGCAGGGTTTCAGTGACGAAAGATTGTTGTGATTTACAGTCTTGATTTCAGTAGTAGAGGACACGTCAAAGGACCATTTTTCAAAGCAGAATTATGAAGAAAAGCTTAAGAAGGTAAATCGACAAGACTTCAATTAAAGAATCAGGGTTCAAATCTGTCAAACCCTTCAGGGACATTCAAGGCGTCGATTTCACAGATGAAAAAATTAATGGAGCAGCAGAAAAATATCAGCAAATGATCAAGGAATTCAACGTTCAGCATTAAATGATGTTCAGTCGTAGTCCAGGGTTTAGAAGGCAGAGGATGCCATTCACAGATAAAATGCCTCGAGGCTTTCTTTTCAGCACCATTTTCTTTCAGGGAAGGACGAAAGGTTTATAGGATTTTACTCCTTTACCGTGTTCCTGAAGAGATCTTCATCCAGTGCATTTATTTCAGAACGTCGGCCTTAAATTACATGCAGCACTTCAGAACCATTCAACAGTATGGGCATGCATGTCTCTACCATTTTGTTTAATGATACAATTAAATGTTCATCACCCACTTTCTTTATTAGTCTTCTTTGTTTCCTATAAAAACCCCAACGAACAGATTATGAGGGGTTCCAGATTTTATCAGAAAATTATGCAGTGAAAGGCTTTTTGTATACATTTTGTAAAACTCTTGTATGAAGGCTCATAGCCCATAGGGTCTCAGTGAGGAGGAGTTCTATCTGTTAAAGAGGATTCTGGTCTTCGATATTTCACAGTGTGTAACCTTTTCTCTTATATGTTATATTAATAGATCATTTCATTTCATCCATCTCTCTTGTATCATGTTTTGGAATGCGAGTGGCTCACTGATTTTTGGTATGGATTCATCCTAGTTGATTCCCATGCTCAGATCAATCAAGCGCTTTAAATATGGCTCATGCATGATATTCTGTTCCATTATTCAGTTAAACCGTATTTCTGCTATATTAGTCGCTTTGGGAGGGTGCTTTTAAAATGCTATTATCATGTATGGATTCTTAGATTGGTAAGCCCATGCATGGTGGTATTGTATATCTAGGTATCAGCTCAATGTTAACTAATATCTCCTCTACATTTCATTCACTACATACACCTTCTGATAACTTATGTCTGTGAAGTATTTCTGAATCGGCCCGCTTTGCAGTAAACTGTCTCTAAATTATCTGATGCTTTGTATTAGAGTTTTACACCTTGCCTCTGCAGTATTTCTTTTCCTGTATCCGTTTCTGAGAGTTTGGTCCCATTCTAGTTTATTTCCCTATTTACAGGAGATAGCATGTGAGTTGAAGTTGACAACTTCATACATTATATTATATGCTCCTTGCTATGTTAAGATGTCCTAGGCACTGGTCTATCACAACTCTAGGCTGTCTCTAGGAGCGACAACATCTTTCTGGCGTCATTGCCGGGGAGCGAAGTTGAGAAATTTTAAAATCCCCGGGCCTCGACAAAATCTAATTCACTCTTCAATTAGGTGAGTATGGAGAGTTGAGAGTTGTAGATCCCTCACCTTGGCGCCTCCACATTTGTTCATTTGATAAATATGTTTGCAGTCTTGGCTCCACGTAAGCCACACCTGAGGTCAGATACGTCTAAGCCAAAGACACCTTCAGTGTCTGACCTTGAAAAGATCATACATAGAAGAAATTGGAGGGAAATAAAATCAGTCCATTCTGAGATTCACGATTTCTCTCAAGAAGACTATCCATCCTCTTCCTCTCAAGAAGTCCAAGTAGAAAATCCCTACTACACTGAGGAAAATCCCGAATATTACTTAGATATTCCACCCCGGGAGGGTATCAGAAATAAAAATAGTCTTCATCCTACTCTTGAGGTTGAAGAGGTCAAGGAAGTAACCGTAGTATCTGCTGTTAACAGACCTTTGTTCCCCTCAACCCCTCAAGCTGCAGTTGAGTATATTCCTATTATTATTCATACTCCACTTCCACCTCCTCCTCCTCCTCTTACTCATCAAACTATTTCACTACCTCCACCTCCTCCAATGGCCAATGTTCCAGCCTTCTTGATGAATAAATATGCTCCCCTGGCATTACCCCAAGTTCTGAATGATATGCCCCAGGATTATCTGAAGATATTGCCCAGATTCAATGGGGAAAACGAGAATGATGCTCAAAAACATCTTGAGACTTTCTGCTCCTTTGTAGAGAACTTTAATGTTGAACATTTAGATGTGGTCATAAGACTGTTTGTGCAATCTCTTGATGGTGAAGCTCGAAAATGGTTTAAGACATTGGCTAGTCGTTCTATTACCACTTGGGATAACATGGAAGACACTATTCTCAGGAAATGGGGAGAGAAGAAAGATCATGGAAATTGTCTCATTGAGTTCAATACACTAAAGAAAAGACACAATGAAGGAGTGTCAGAATTTATCAAGAGATTTAATAAATTGTATCTGAGTCTCCCTGCTGATATGAAACCCCATCAAACTGCTGCTAAAGTTGTTTTTGTCGCATCCTTTGATTCAGAATTTGGTTTCTCTCTCAGATAAAGAAAGCCTGCTACTCTGGATGATGCTCAGGCAGATGCACTAGATTTGGAAGCAAAATTTGCCTCCACTGGAAAATCAAAAGGGAGATCTGAACAAGATACCAGAAGAAGGGGCAAAGAAGAGGCATCTACCTCTAACCAAGATAGAGACTCAGCCAATGAAAAAATGGAAGAAATGAGAAAATTGATTAATAAAATGGTCAAGCTTGAATTGGAAGCCAAGAACACAGCCTTCAAGAATTTCCAGAATGCTCCAAACAGAGGTTACAATCCCCAATACAGAAGACCACCCTTGCAAATATTTCCGAGGGAATCAAAAGAGTAACATGATCAGGTACCGCACCCATTTTACCTGGAAGGTCCAGAAGATGATCCCATTGGAGATACTGCTTATGGACTAGAGGACGCAAATCTTTCCTTTTCAAATAATGATGAAGAAGAATACCCTTTGCAAGGAAATGATGGAGCTGGGTGCTCATTGCAAGAAGAAGAAAAGATCAGAGACACACAAGAAGCAAAATTTGATCATTATTGTAAACAATTTGATGATTTCATGCAAGCACATTTCAATAGAAGATATGATCTCAGATCTTCTAGGAAGAGGAATCATACCCAAGAGCAAGAAGAAGAGCTACCCCAGAAGGAAGCACCTGCTCAGAAGGAGTCTACAATGCAGAAAGTCGCAGACAAAGGTAAGGGCCCTCTAAACAAACCTTTGTAGTCTAATGATCAAATTCCTTCCGCTCCAAAAGTATTCATTCCTCCTAATACCAAGTCTATGTCAAAGGAATTCAAACCCCCAGCTGAAAATAAAGAGCCAAAAGAGGTTGTAATAGAGAAATCCCCCCAGTTTTCAGTTTGCAAAAGGAACTTGAAAAAGTCAAAAACCCAGTTCCCTTGACTGAACTGTTGAAGCAACCAGCATACCAAGCTCAAGTCACCTCATTTATGCTCCCTCCAGAAGCAGCACTCATCCTTGATAGTCTCAACCTTCAAGAAGAAAGACCCATGGTTGTATTTTGCCCACATGTCGAGGAGATAGATCCCTCTACTCCTCCCTTCTATGTGTCTCTAGTAATTCATGACCTATTACTACATAATTGTATGCTAGATTCTGGGGCTTCTCATAATCTTATGCCTTTGTCAGTCATGGAACAACTAGGATTACAAATCACTCGTCCATACAAAGACCTCTATTCATTTGACTCCAAAAGAGTTAAGTGCTTGGGGATGATCAAAGATTTGGTAGTCAATTTGGCCCAAATACCAGCAAAAAGTGTGGTAATGGACATTGTGGTGGCTGACATCCCAGCTCGCTTTGGCATGTTGTTGTCAAGGTCCTGGGGAAAAAAAATTGGTGGGTCAATCAAGTTAGATTTAACATATGCCACTATCCCAGTTTTTGGTGGCCAGGAGAGGAGATTATACAGGGAGACTAGATTTGTCAAGATGGTGACTAAGGCTGACAACTCTGTAAATTCACCAGTCTACAGTAAAGAAGGAGATTTATCATGCTTGATGCTGGAAGAAGATCAAGATTATGCTCATGAACCATCCTTCTGTCAGATCAAGACTGAGCAGCCTTCAGAGAGTCATGAAGAAGGGATCTGGACACTCCATTTTGATGGGGAAAATTCAAGGGAAGGTAATGGGGCTGGAATATTATTGATTTCTCCTACAGGAAGGTGGGTTCCATTGTCCTTCAAAATTGAATATGAAGCTACTAATAATGTGGCTGAATATGAAGCACTTCTGCTAGGATTGCAGACAGCCAGGAATATGAACATACAAATCTTAAAAGTTCTGGGAGATTTAGAACTAGTGGTCAGACAAGTCAGGAATCAGTGTCAGACCAAACATCCTAGGCTAAGGGCTTATAGGAACGAAGTTTGGGACATGGTAGAAAATTTCTTCTTGGCATTCAATATCCATTTCATGCCCCGAGAACAGAATAGGATGGCTAACTCCCTTGCTGTAGTTGCTAGTACATTTAGACCACCTCAGAACCCTCTTTTAAGATATGAAGTCGAGGTGCGTTATCGGCCTTCAATCCCAGATAACATCAAACATTGGCAGGTATTTGAAGATGAAGAAAAGATCAAGAGATTCCTAGAAACAGTGGGACAATTCTCTAATATGGAGATTGATACTGGTGAAGAAGAGGTAGAGTCTGAAGATGCTTCAGAAAGAAATTGGGAGGAAAAAGTGGCAGGTAATAAAGTGTTGCAGTTAAAGGGAAACATTATACCTAGAGGACTGGTGCCTCTAGAAAGATTATTTGACAAGAATGATGTCCCACTGCAGCCAAGTAAAGTGGTAGAAGAGAATCAGGTAGAAGACCTGAATTTGGGTACTGAGGCTGATCCCAAGATCGTAAAATTGTCCAAAAAGATCCCAGGAGAATATAAAAGGCTATATCAGAAATTATTTTAGTCTTACAAAGATGTGTTTGCATGGTCCTATCAAGATTTGAAAACTTTTGATATCAGTATTATGCAGCACAAAATTCCATTGAAGGCAGATGCAAAGCCCCATAAGTAGAAGCTCAGGAAAATCAATCCCTTGCTCCTTCCTTCTATTGAGAAGGAAATTCAGAAGTTGTTAAAGGAAAAAATAATTGTACCATT
Source organism: Pinus albicaulis (assembly GCA_034641835.2). Classification (NCBI taxonomy): domain Eukaryota; kingdom Viridiplantae; phylum Streptophyta; class Pinopsida; order Pinales; family Pinaceae; genus Pinus; species Pinus albicaulis. The sequence goes on along the minus strand of CM076581.1, from coordinate 976,258,332 downwards.
GAGGTACTTTGAATGGGTAGCAAACCTTGTCCCTGTACGAAAGAAGAATGGAGAAATAAGGCTATGTGTGGATTTTAGAAATTTAAACAGAGCATCCTTAAAGGATAATTATCCACTACCTAAGATGGATTACATCCTGCAGAAAGTGGTTGGAGCTTCTAGGATGTCAATGATGGATGGATTCTCTGGTTATAACCAGGTGGCTGTACATCCAAAGGATCAAAAGAAGACCGCTTTCACCACACCATGGGGTACATTTATGTATGCCAGGATGCCTTTTGGATTGATTAATGCAGGGGCCACTTTTCAGAGGGCCATGGACATTGATTTTGTTGGGGAGCAAGATAAGTTCCTGGTAGTCTACCTTGATGATATAACTGTTTTTTCCAAGAATGATACTGAGCACATTGAGCATCTGCGTAGAACCTTTGATAAATTCAGAAGGTATGGTCTTTCCCTCAATCCTCAAAAGTATTTATTTGCATTAGAAGAGGGAAAACTCTTGGGACACATTGTAACAAAAGATGGGGTGAAGATAGATCCTAAGAGGGTAGAGGCTATAAATGGTATTACTTTTCCCAGAAATAAGAAAGAGGTACAAGTATTCCTAGGGCGCATTAATTTCTTGAGAAGGTTTATTCCTAACTATGCTGAAATAGTTAGACACATAACAGATATGCTGAAGAAGAATAACGAGGTAGAGTGGTCACAAGAATCACAGGAGGCATTTACCAGGATAAAGAATGCTTTTTTAGAAGCCCCTGTTCTGGCTGGACCAGATTATGATAAACCTTTCATGATTTTTTCTTTTGCATCACCTCATACAATATTAGGATTTTTATTGTAGAAAAATGAGGAAGGGTATGAGCAGCCTATTGCCTTTTTCAGTAAGGTGCTTCGTGATGTAGAATTAAAGTACAAAATATTGGAAAAGCAAGCATACGCCCTAGTGAAATCCCTCAAAGCATTCCGTGTATATGTCTTACAGTCCCACATCACTGCATTTGTGCCTGAAGCTGCTGTAAAATATATTATTATTCAGTGGGATAGTGAAGGAAAAAGGGGTAGGTGGATTGCTAAAATACAGGAGTATTACTTAGACATCCACCCTACTAAGCTGATCAAAGGACAGGGGCTTGCCAAAATGTTATCTGAATCAAACTATCAAGCTCTGGGCATAAATTTGTCCATTATAGTAGGTGAGGAATCTGAAGAGAAAGAAGAACGACAGGGAATTGGAGTAGCTACTCCAGAAACACATCTAAAGTACCTCACCAGTCCGTGGTACAAAGAGATAGTAGAATATCTCCTCACACTCAGCTGCCCACCAAGCTGTGATAAAGCTAAATACAGAACACTAAGATTGAAATCACAGAAATATATAGTCGCCAATGGCCGGCTATACTGGCGAGATCCCTCAGGTATCCTACTGCTATGTCTCACAGAGGATGAGGTAGGAAGTATCCTAGCCGAATTTTATGAAGGGATCTGTGGGGGTCACTACAGCTGGAGGGCCACAGCTCATAAAATCCTAAAGGCCGGTTTCTATTGGCCCAAGCTTTTTGGAGATGTTTTTGCCCAGGTTAGAGCATGTGGAAAATGTCAGAAATTTGCTAAAAGGCAGAATTTAGCACCTCGGCCCATGATTCCTGTGCACGTAGATGAACCATTCAAACAATAGGGAATTGATTTTATAGGTGAGATACATCCTCCATCAAGTGGTCAACATAAGTGGATTTTAACGGCCACTGATTATTTCACTAAATGGTTGGAATCCATACCTACAAGGAATGCTACAAATACTGTGATCATAAAGTTCATGGAGGAAAACATCATATCCAGGTTTGGTTTCCCTGCCAGAATAGTAACTGATAATGCACAGGCCTTCAAGTCTACAAAGTTTGTAAGCTTCTGTCAGCAGTATAACATCACATTAAGTCACTCTACAGCCTATTCTCCACAGGGAAATGGCTTGGTAGAGTCTTCCAATAAAACCATGGTGAAGGCATTGAAGAAGGCTATAAATGAGAATTAGAAGAATTGGGATTCCCAATTGAAATTTTCTCTGTGGACCAATAGAATTACCAGCAAGAGAGTAAATGGGAAATCCCCATATGAACTGGTATATGGTAGGGAAGTAGTATTTCCTATTCAATTAGCCCTACCAGTAGCCCGCTTCATGTAGGAAAGTCAAGAAGAGCCAGATGATATGATCAGGAGAATAAACCAGTTGGTGGAATTGGAAAAAACACACAATCAGGTAAATCAAAGGCTGACGAAATATCAGGAAAAGATGAAATACCTTTTCGATCAGCATGCTAAAGACAATATTCTTCAAATTGGTGATCTAGTGCTCAGATGGGACATCCGAAGAGTTGAGAAGGGAAAACATGGTAAATTCGACCCACTCTGGTTTGACCCTTTCAAAATTGTGGAACAGGGGGGAAATAATAATTTCAGGTTGGAGAATTTACAGGGCGACTTGCTGGATGCCCCTGTAAATGGTCAATCCCTTAAACCCTATTTCAAATTCTGACTCAGGCCGAGAAAGCCTGGTGTATTATATTTTATATTAGTTTGCTGTTCATTTTTATTCAAATAATGTGGGTGTTAATATGAATCATAAGGTGAAAAGTAAGGTTGTTGAAGAGCAGAGCCCGCACAAAAGAGTATCTGATGGTCTGCAAATTTCTCGACACGTTTAGGGATGAACATGCCGTCCCCAGGTGGAGCCAATGTTGATCATAATCAGCTCCCTATAAATTTTGGCAAGCAACCTCGTTTAAATCCTGAAAATCCCCTCTCGCAGCCTAAGGAATCCGTTTTCGGCCTACCATCACCTTTCCTGCCCCCAAATTACATTTAAAAAGGCCACAAAACCCATATTTGAAAATTTGTAAAGCTTAGCACCTTTCGGCCAGACCCCTGCATCCTCTCCCTCCATGTAATTCAGTGCTGGAAACGAGGGAAAAAGCACTAGGTGCTTATCAAAGTATATCGGGCGCATTTTGAGCCATCCGATCAAACCATAGATCAACGTACTGCAGCCCTCCCTCCGTGGTGGTCCCCGCACCCAAAAACACTGTTCAAAACTGCCTGGTATTCATCGCACCGCCTTTCAGAGGTGGGCGGTAATTCTTGTTCGGCCAGCGATTCCATACACTGTCTGCCGCGTGTCCCTGCGTACGGCTCCAAAACTGCCATTCATCGCACGCTATTGTTCGGAAAAATATGCGCAGCGATATCACTGTCAGCCGTCGGATCTAGAAATCTTCATCTAACGATCGTCGCGCATTGAAGCTACATGGGTTTTAATCCATGGAAAATACACTCCTGGCCCACTGTCCATCGCCTCTGATGCATTATCAGCCGTCGATCTCCTCCTGAGATCGGACGGTCAAGATTTCACCATCCTCTCCATTGACCGGTCTCACTGCCAACACTCCACGTCATCCATTTCCCGTTGTCTTGGTATCGGGCCACATGTCCCCATTTTTTCTCCACGTGCTCTCTGCCACCCCAGATCTTTATTTAGTTCATTTCTTTGTATCTTACGTATTTTCACGATCATTTTCGCATTCCACTAGCTTTCTCCATTGCCACCTCCCACCGTCATGCTGCATTTCCCATCATCGTTTTGCATTTATCGACCTCTCCATCATGCCGCTTTGCTACACATTCATCCCCATTGCGCCTCCATCTCCACGCATGGTTTTTCTTAACAAGTTTGCGGGTTTTTGCAGGGTTTCAGCGACGAAAGATTGTTGTGATTTACAGTCTTGATTTCAGTAGCAGAGGACACGTCAAAGGACCATTTTTCGGAGAAGAATTATGAAGAAAAGCTTAAGAAGGTAAATCGACAAGACTTCAATTAAAGAAACAGGGTTCAAATCTGTCAAACCCTGCAGGGACATTCAAGGCGTTGATTTCACAGATGAAAACATTAATGGAGCAGCAAAAAAATATCAGCAAATGATCAAGGAATTCAACGTTCAGCATTAAATGATGTTCAGTCATAGTCCAGGGTTTAGAAGGCAGAGGATACCATTCACAGATAAAATTCCTCGAGGCTTTCTTTTCAGCAGCATTTTCTTTCAGGGAAGGACGAAAGGTTTATAGGATTTTACTCCTTTACCGTGTTCCTGAAGAGATCTTCATCCAGTGCATTTATTTCAGATCGCTAGCCTTAAAGTACATGCAGCACTTCAGAACCATTCAGCAGTATGGGTGTGCACGTCTCCGCCATTTTTTTTAATGATACAATTAAATGTTCATCACCCACTTTCTTTATTAGTCTTCTTTGTTTCCTATAAAAACCCCAACGAACAGATTATGAGGGGTTCTAGATTTTATCAGAAAATTATGTAGTGAAATTTATTTTGTATACATTTTGTAAAACTCTTGTATGAAGGCTCAGAGCCCATAGGGTCTCAATGAGGAGGAGTTCTATCTATTAAAAAGGATTCTGGTCTTTGGTATTTCACAGTGTGTAACCTTTTCTATTATATGTTATATTAATAGATCATTTCATTTCATCCATCTCTCTTGTATCATGTTTTGGAATGCGAGTGGCTCACTGATTTTTGGTATGGATTCATCCTAGTTGATGCCCATGCTCGGATCAGTCAAGCGCTTTAAATATGGCTCATGCATGATATTCTGTTCCATTATTCAACTAAACCGTATTTCTTCTATATTAGTCGCTTTGGGAGGGTGCTTTTAAAATGCTATTATCATGTATGGATTCTTAGATTGGTAAGCCCATGCATGGTGGTATTGTATATCTGAGTATTAGCTCAATGTTAACTAATATCTCCTCTACATTTCATTCACTACATACACCTTCTGATAACTTATGTCTGTGAAGTATTTCTGAATCGGCCCGCTTTGCAGTAAACTGTCTCTGAATTGTCTGATGCTTTGTATCAGAGTTTTACACCTTGCCTCTGCAGTATTTCTTTTCCTGTATCAGTTTCTGAGAGTTTGGTCCCATTCTAGTTTATTTCCCTATTTACAGGAGATAGCATGTGAGCTAAATTTGACAACTTCATACATTATATTATATGCTCCTTGCTATGTTAAGATGTCCTAGGCACTGGTCTATCACAACTCTAGGCTGTCTCTAGGAGCGACAACAAGCCCCATCCAATAATGGCACTACTTCCATGCAAATCATCTCCATCTAAAACTGCGTTATCCTTCTTTGATGGCCACTCCTCCATGACAACACTGTTGATTTGGTCCAAGTTGACCCAGTCAAGGTGTTCCAGGCTCTATCCAAAATTAAAGGTGCTTAAATTAAGCTGCCAAGATACATCCTTTTCACATTGGCATTGATTTATTCATTATTAAGGAGACTTATGTACCTCCATTTTCCTCTTATTAATAAAACAAAGCAGCAAAACAAAATTTAATATTCCAACTAGCTCATGGCTAATTGGGAATATTACAGTCCTCCCTTCCCAAATGTTTCTTGTCCTCAAGCAACAGACAAGGTGAGTGCTAAAATTCTCCATAATTGGTGACACCATCATGTGATAAGATTCCATCATAAGCTAAGTGTCTCCCAATCCATCCCTCCATGAAATTCTCCTCCAAATTTCTTATGAGATGCAAATAATTCATCCCACAAGGAGACAATAGTTCCAATGAAACAAACATGGTTTTCCCAATGTTCTCCTTGAAACATGTAGCATAATGAACATGGAAAATTTATCTCCCATAGGGCACATAAATTCCTCCCATCCTCCCTCCAATCATTCCCATAAAAATAATAAGCACATCATCAATGTATGGGATCAAAACTAAGTACATACAAACATAAATTTGTAAAAATGGAGGTGGCTCATAGTCCCAAACGTGGAACCAACGCAATAAATCTCCTGACTGCATCAGATAATGATATGGTAAGTGGTTTCCTCACCACTTACTTGCTTCCCAAGTCTTCTCACAATGGCTGAAAGTGTGAGATACGTTTGGTGCTTTTGGAGTGCACCTACAATGATACAACATCTCCCTATGTCCTCCAAGGGAGTGGCCATGTTCAGAAATTTTTATCGCCCACAGTTTGCCATGAATTTGATATGGAACAATGCTCCTCCTTGGAGCTATGGCCTACATATACATGGTAAAGGAATGCAAGTAATCATCAAATGAAACATTATGTACATAAGCATGTTCCTTACCAAAATTTATGTTCATACAAATGGAGTGTCCATGGATAGATCCCCTCTCATTCCAAAAGAGGAAAGAGGTTGTTGTGATAACTCCTTCATTGAGTTATGTCTCTCTTCGAACTCCACATGGTTCATGCATCTTTGAAAATTATGATATAGTTCCTCTTCAAAGCCTTCCCAAGTGTAGCTCTCCATGATAGTGTTGTAGGCCCTCATGGAATAAGTATGGATGAAAAGGAAATCTTCATAAGCCCTTTGTAGCAACTTCTCCTTGAGCTTGGAGGCTTTAGATAAGAATATCCTACCATGATAGTAGATGACTTCTTCTTGGACTGAATAGCCCTCTTCATGTAGCTAGTCATCAAGTATCATGCATGTGAAAATATCCTTGGAATAATCCACCAACAGTTGGGATTTCCAATATGGATCAATCTTCCATAGTGACAACACTGATGATCTATCACAAAGAACATATGTCATATTGCTTCCCTTCTCCTTAACATCTCCCATGCCAAAGGTATATGTTGGAAGGTTTTTATTCTTCTCATGCTTCTCCTCCCACATCACAAAATTTGAAATGAGAGTGGGCAATGATGATGTTGGGAGAATGTCTCCCTCCTCCTTGGGTCTACCCAAGACTCTCAGCACTGTATCATGGTCTTATCATACTCCAATTCCTCCTAGATCTATGAATGGAGCATCATGATATGAGATATGTCTCACCAAATCCGAATTAGGTGGCCTCCCAGGTGTTTTGCGACAAAATAATAATGTCACATGAACTAATCTCATATGCATAATAGATGCGACTGTTAGGTCCTTGCTTCCATTGCACAAATCCATCTATTTTCCTCCTGTATTTCACATATTTCACTAGATGACTGTGTACGTTCTACAAGCAACTAAAAATAACATTATTTTCCTATCATCTATCTTTATAAATCTCACTACCTTCATTATCCCAAGCTTAACAAAATCACTAAATTTTCCTATCTTTGCCTTCTCAAAAGTTCACCCTGTTGCTCCACGAAAACTTCATTTTTTGGGCCTGTTTGCCTCATTTTATAACTTCACTTACACCCTCATTCACTCCCTTCTCTCCCTCTAAAATCCATTTTTCTTTCCCCTAAAAACCCTCAAAAACCTCCCCTATTCCATCAATTTTCTCTAAAAACCTTAAATAATGTAAAAATCCCTTTTTATATTGTTTAAAATCTTACTTTTTAGCCTATCAGACCCTCTAAAAACTTACAAAAACTCTATTTTTTGTATTTAACCTCGTTCCCCCCATGCTATCTCTTAAGCCCTTTTCCAATTCGACCGCTGGTCCCCTTTACCCCCCCACAGGACCATTCCCTCCACCTATTCTTAGCCCCTTCCCCCATACAACTATACCTCCGCTCTTTCATTTTATTTAAACCCTGAAAACCTTATAACAACCCTCTTTAAACCCTTCATGATATATTTCGGGCCCTGCCTTCCAGTAAAACTACACCACCCATTCACCTTGCACCATATATCCACTGGGTCCCATCCTCCAAATCTTCTTTCCGCTCCTCAACTCTGTCTGCACCGTCGATCTCGCTCCTCGAGATCTAACGGTCTAGATCCCATATCGTGCAGAATTTTGTGATGGGTCTTAATAACCCCTAACCTACGAGAAATAAGCAGTATTTACCCCACCACGCATCGACTGCTCAATGGAATCACGCACGTTTCATCCAATACCACTTACCAACCTCAACACGCATGATAAACCACTCCGATTTTTCTAAAACCACTTTTTCCTCCCCACACCCAAAATCAAATCTCTTTGCCCCCTTTGAATTTCCCTAGGTTCCACCCTCGGAACCATGCCCCTCTGCTCCATTTCTCCTCTACAATCACCTCCCAACCACCCAAAAAAACCCAAAAATTGTAGTAAACCACTCCGATTTTTCTAAAACCACTTTTTCCTCCCCACACCCAAAATCAAATCTCTTTGCCCCCTTTGAATTTCCCTAGGTTCCACCCTCGGAACCATGCCCCTCTGCTCCATTTCTCCTCTACAATCACCTCCCAACCACCCAAAAAAACCCAAAAATTGTAGTAAACCACTCCTACAGGTTTCTAACTAACCGATTTTTTGTTTTGTGGAGGTTTTAATGGAGGGGATGCCCAAAAAGCATCCCAATGGCCCAAAAAGGACAAGTGAAGCCCTAGATGATGATCCAAGGGGTTTCATACAAATTTAAAGAAAAGGAGGTGAAGATTCAAGCCCTGCCACCACTGAAATCATGATCCTTGGTGGACATTCAACCTTTCAGCCACGAAGAAGATTGCCTCCCTACACTCAGAAAAATTATAGTCAGAGAGGCAATGAAGAAAATGAAGAACAGAAGGATTAAAAGGGCTAATTCTAAATCAAAAGATAAACACATAGGATTAGCCTTGATGACAGTGATTAATGGATGAAAGTCAAAGGTTTAAAAGCAAAAGATGAATAAACAAACAGTCATAAAGAAGAAATAAAGGGTAAAGAAAGTAATGTAGATTATAAAATCCAAATCAAGGTTCAAAAGGCCTAAACAGAGTTTGATGATTAAAACAAAGGAAAATCAACCCAAAGACAGTTTCGAATGACTCAACAAAGAAACAATTACTTCTTCAAAGACAAAATTGCCACCTACAACATGTTTTCTTTCAATAAAGGCATCAGACAGTTATTACACAGTCAGAGATATTTTGAAGCATCTCAACGATTATTAGAAAGTTATTACAAAGCCTTTAAAGTCAAATATTTCAACTAAAATAACTCAGAAGTTAAGGCAAAGTTATTATTTTAGAGTAACTCGTTCAGATATTTTTACCTTGGGCCTTGCATGGTCTTGAAGATCAAAAACCATTAAATCTGTAATAAATAACATTTAAACACCCTATTTTGGCAGCACTTCCTCATTTTTCATATAAATATTTCATATGAGCTTCATTTTAAATGTTGGTTACTTGATGGTTATTGGACTGATTTTTGCTGCTAAGCTAGTCGAGGAATGCTAGACTGAACTGAAGAAAGCTCTGAGTTGCAGAGAGCTATTGTACATGGAGTATTGTAACTAGTTTGATCATCAATAATACAAGCAAGTTCACAGGATCCTTGAGCTATATCAATGGTGAAGTTTTCCTAAATTGTCATTGTTTTCCCTTATGTTTTTCCATTATGTCCATCTTTCTATGATAAAGAAGCAGAAGTTTTAGATTAGGATTTGTTGTTTCAACACCCTATTTTTGTTTGTATTCTTTATATTTGTGTTTTCTTCTGCAAGGTTTGATTGGAAGATTCTTAATTTCCTTCTAGTTACATCTAGCTTGTTGTCTTGGGAATGATTCAATAGAGTGAAACCAAGGAAATTGTGGTGAACCCATGTTCCTTTGAGTAAGACTTGAGATATTGTTTTTAAGACCTTTCTTTAAAGTACACTTATTAAAGTTTGTCTAAAGAAGTTTATGGTATGCCCTGCCCTCTGGTCTACCTTCAAATTTTGCTTTGAAGAGTCTTTCGAGAGTTAGTCAAAAGCAGATTAGATTATTTCTGTTTGATCTTAGACCACTTTCACTATCATATTATATGTTTTATTTATCTGAAAGTAGTTCTTAAATTACTGGATTGTTGTCTTAGAGGTTTTCTTATTAAAGTTTGTCCAAAGAAGTCTATGGTTTGCCCTGTCCTTTGGCTTACTCCAAACAATTACCTTAAAAGGCTTTTCTTGTCTAAGTAGAGCTAGAAGATTCTTAACTGACTATATCTTTGCTGCCTTCAAAACTTATTATTGTTTCATATCACTACCTAATCTAAAGAATCCACTTGCCCTATGAATACCCTTGCAAAGTTGATGAATAATTAAATCATTTTATGACTCCATAGCCCAATGGATTGATGTTTTCTCACAGTCTATTTTTTCAGCTGAAACATTCCCTCAATGAGTAACACCATTGATCCTTCAATCTATCATTTAATCCAACCAAAAACAACAAGTCCTTAGAAATTCATAACTAGCCTAATATCATAAACAAAGAGCACAAAGATAAATCAATCAAAAACACCTTAATAGAGAGATCCCTCTCTGAATCCAGGAAGGATAGGTCCTTGGATTCCAAAGTGGTTCTAATGTGGCCCCTGCGGTGTTTTTTCTTGCCACTCTTGCAAATCACAGGGAGCCAACATAGTGGCGACTCCACTGGGGAATATTGAGTAATAGATATTTTCAAGAGCTCAGAAAACCTCACTTTAAAACTCAAGATGAATCAAGTGTTAGCCAAGAATGGTTCCTTATTGTTGATGGTGGAAAACAGCTAGTTCGGTAAAATAAGTAAAAATCCTCCACCTGGTGGCTCCACTGATTTTCCATTGAATCCACTGGGAAACTTACTCTACGATCAAAACATTAAAATATACTCAGTCAAGAATACTTTGTGGGTTAAGTATCTCTTCCATAGTTTGGTTTGTGTCCTAAGATTGTTATACCTCTGAAACCTTTCTGACTTATTGGGTCCAAAATCCTGGCTTCTAGAAGAATCCATACTAGATCCCATCCTGACCCAAATCCTCTTGCAATAATTGACAATCCTGAAAGCATCCTTAGGAGGTCTCCTAGATCGGAAAATCCAATTATTGTCAGACCAATCCACAGAGCAAGTTTTGTCCCTAAAAACCTTATAAACTTGCAAAATACCCAAGTTGACTTACCCCATATAAGAAACCTATCTAGAACCAAGTCACAAAGAGGTATAGACTAGATAAAATTTGAGCCTGTAAACTTACAACAGAGTAATAGTAAGGAAGCCTCCCCTTCCACTCCTCCTAATTTCCATTTCTTCAAAACTTTGGCTTCTCTCATCTTAAATCTGCTCAAAATCACTTGGCTGGTCCAAATAATTTAGCTACACCCACCCATACATCCACTGTAAAAACCACTCCACTTCATCATCTACCTCCACTTGTTAATCCCCCATTGTTTCCACAAGCTCATATCATGGCAACATGATATGCTCCCTTAGTCCTTCCTTTACCTCTAGTTGCTCTACCATAGGACTATCAATCCAAGATTCCATTATATGATGCTAGTAGTTCTACTACAGCTCAACAACATGTGGAAATAATGAATGACTACTTTGACAGACAAGAAATAGATGATGAAACTGTTAAAATTATAATTTTTGCTAAAATGTTAGGGGGAGCAACAAGAAAATGGTTCAAAGGCTTAACCCCTAACAGTATCAATGATCTCCCTGCTTTTCATCAACTATTCCTAAACAAATGGGAAGTCAAGAGAAATCCCCTTCAAATCCTATCAGAATGTAATGACCTTAAAAGAAATGTTGGAGAAAGTGTCCAAGATTATTGCACTAGATTCAATAGTGTTTATAGTGCACTCCCTCCATAAATGAAAACCCCACAAGGCTTAGCCTTAATGAATTTTCCTGAAGGATTTGACCCAGACATGTGTTATCAATTAAGGGAGAGAGAACCCCTCACATTAGAAGATATGCAGAAAGGGGCAGTAAGTGTAGAAGCTAACCTAATTTCTAGAAGGGCTAGATTGAAAGCAGAGAAAAAGGTTACTTACAAAGATGAAGCTGGACCCTCCACATCCGATTCCAAAATCGATAGTCTGGTTAGAACCATGGAAAGGATGATGGAGAGAATAAACATGAATGAGAGAGATTATCCTAAAGAAAATCAAATAGCTCCTCAAAATAAAAATCAAAATTAGAAACAAAACTTTAGAAGGAATCCCCCTCACATTAGACAAAGAGGCCCTGATCAGCAAATCATACCTCTTTTCCAACAAAACTATGCTGATGAAAATGAGGGAGTGATTGAAGAAATAGAGGAAGACCACACAAACTTATTGGGAGTAAACAACGAGGATACTATTTTCCTCAATGAAGAAGAACAATGCATCTTTACACCCTATGATGAAGAGAGCCCAGAATCTGAATATTACAAACAAGGCTTTGAAAATGCTATAATGGAAGTACACATACAATATGTCCTTAGGAGTAAAAAGAGTCAAGACACTCCCAAAAATAAAACCTCTGAAATTTTTGCTAGAAACAATTCTGAAAACATTTCTAAAAAGAAAACAAAAGACAACAAAAAAGTGGCTGAAAGTTCTGATAGAAACAAAAACAAAAACAACCAAATTAAGGAAAAACATAGTGGTGACCAAAGTAGCACTAGCAACTCAGCTAATGCTCCTAGTAGAATTATTTTAACTATTGTTCATAATAAAAACCAGCAAGCTGAATTTGCTGAGAAAATAGTGACTAAGAAGGCTGATCTAAACATTTTGAAAACCCAGACAGCTTTTAGCATAGAGAGTGAAATTTCCAAAATCAAGATCCTAGTCCCTCTTACTGAATTAGTCACCCAAGATGTGTAATATTCCAAATCTGGAACAGCTAGCAAGGCATGACTAGAAAACAAATTTTCCAGTAATGGCTGTTATAGGAATTGAAACCAAGACCTAGATCCCTTAGAAAAATGTGTCTAAGTGCTAAATCCAAGAGGAGGCTCCAAATAAATCCTTATAAGTGGGTTAAACAGATCTCCCACACTTAGATGTCCTCAAAAGGTGCCCGATGAGGGGACTGCAACAATACTTGAACAAGGATTAAATACACAACGTTATTTTAATGAGGCATGACACATGAAGATGTAAATAACTGATCAATGTATAATATAACAACAAGAGAGTACAATGCTTTGAGGAATCAATCACTCAAGCTTGGCAATGAAAGCCTGAATAAGACATGTACACCAAATGTGACAAAACACTACTACACAATTGTGCCCCAGCTATACTGCGCAATTTATATGAGACACTGCAACATAATAAATGGAAATACAATGATATGACAATATGAGCTCAAGAAATGTGGGGGATAAATCTCTCAACCCCTGAAAATAACAATACAACAATCCTCAAGACGATTGGCTACAATATAGATACAAATGGAAATTCTGCAGAAATGTCGGAGTTGCTGGGTAGTAGCTACAACTCAAAAAATAACTGGAGATGGATAAAGATGATGTACAATCTGAAATGAACCTCCTCCAATAGATCTCTCAATGATAGGCTGATCATATCCCTACAGATCTCTTTCTCCAAGATAATGGTGCAACCCCTCACTGCACACATGCACTGAAATAATGTAGTATGGAAAATGGACTGCGTTGTCTATGATGGGAGATGCTTGGTCTTGATGACAAGATATGGAAATCAGCTCTGAAACCTTCCTTACTAACCTTTCCGAGGAATAGAGACTCCCTCCTCTGAAATATGAGGCAAGGAAAGGTGTTGTGGAACCCTCCACTGCAACACCCAGCAACACTACATTATCCTTCAGCAGAAATAATGCAGTGACTAAAGAAGTGGCTTTGGCCTTGAGCCAAGCTGTGGAGAAAATGAAGTGCAATCCTTCAAGAGGCCTCTCAAGAAGGAGAGGAAATCCTAAACAGGAATCCCTCGTGCTAAGCAGCACTGCAACTCAGCTGAACAGCCAGAGACTGCAAATAGTCTAATCAAACAAATGATCAAATGCTCAAAGATAGCTCACTATGGCTGCCTCTTCCTCCTTTTATGCAAGTGAATGCCTCTTTGCCTGGACCCCACACATTAGGGTTTCTTCCACAAAGAATCTTTCTCCGTCCAAAACTGCATTGTCTTCCCATGCAAGCTACACCTCTTAGGCAGCACTATTGACTTGGTCAAACTTGACCTTGTCCTCATGCAAATTGCCCCTTTTCACACTGGAAGGTGCAAAATGATCCAAATGGAAGATGGCATCTACCCATGGTATTCATCTATCCATGTTATCCATCCACCCATGGAATTTACCCATGGTATTGTAAATGTCATCGACCCATGGTATTCATCCACCCATTGTATTTATTCGCCCATAGTATTGTAAGTGACATCTATCCATGATATTCAACCACCCATGGTATTCATCCACACATGGAATTTACCTATGGTATTGTAAGTGGTATATACCCATGGTATTGACCCATGGTTTTGACCCATGGTATCCACCTATGGTATCTACGCATGGTATTGTAACTCAAAAAATACTATAAATAACAAGCCTTAGTTTGTAAAAGGACAGACTATCCACCACAATGTATCTTCTATAGTTATTCTCTGTTTTAATAAAACAAGTTTCTTTGTGGTTTTATTTTCTTTGTGTTCTCTTTTTTTTTCTGGCATTCTAATTTTGCAAATCTTGTCAGATCCATTTCATTTTTTAAGATATCTTGGGGGCCTCTCCCCAATATCTAGATCAATGGTATTATATTTAGGTTACGAATCAATGAGAATGAGGGTTTGAAGCATATTTCAGTTTCAATTTTTGGCAGCAATCTTCAACAAACTCCATGAATTTCTTGGGCGGAGAGTTTGAAGATCAGATCTGAAAATTTTGGTGAAAAATTTACAAAATAGAAGACCATATCTGGATTCCTTGCAAACAAATACCCAAATTCAAAAAAAAATCGGCCGAATTGGATTTCGGATGAGGGAGATATCGCTGATTCTAAATCAGCAATGTTGCAGAAAATGTTGTGACGAAAATTCGTGGACGGCGGCTCTATTGTCAATTTTCGCAGTTTTTAGTGTGAAATTTCAGAGCAATGGCTATAGATCTGAGCTCCCCTTGAAAAATCACCCAATTTCAAAAAAAAAATCGATCGAATCGGAGTCCAGATGTGAGAGTTATTGTTGATTTAAAATCAACTATTTTTTCAGAAATTTTGTGACGACGGGACAGTTCGAGTGCGAATCTGAGAGTCTAGGGTCTCCAGATATCGATTTAAAACACAAGAGAAGATGAATAATGATCATTCCATTTTCAAAAATAGGTTATATTAAATATTCCAAGTTATATTGACAGAGTTATGATCATTTTAAATCTGGAGCAACATTTGAAGCGGTTTCCCTTTGGAGACGTGCCCTCCCACCCCACTTTAGTAGGCACCTGCTTCACATTCATCAGTTTCAGCATAGCAGCATTCGGCTTGGGTTATTTGGAGATGTTCCCTCCCACCCCCAGCTATGTAGGCACCTGCTACTTCATCAACAATCAACATCACGATTATGGGTCAACCACATAAAATCCTTCTCATCGAAGTCCATTTGCTAGGCCGCACACTGTTAGTAACACAGTTGGTCACAACAATTACAAGGTATATCTATCCTCTGAACTTTTTTTGTCATGGTTTTGGTTCGTCTACAAACCCACACTTCATCGAAGTCCATTTTCTAGGCCGCACACTGTCAATATCACAGTTGGTCACAAGCATTACAGGGTATCTCTATCCTCGGATCTTCGTTCATCACAGTTATGGGTTAACTACACAAAACCCTTCTCTTTAGTGGCTCTTCATATTCAACAAAGGCTTCTCAGGTGGGAACTTCACGCAATGGGGACCATTTCTTCTTAAGGAGGGATGAATGATCCGAATGGAAGATGGCATCTACCCATGGTATTCATCTACACATGTTATCCATCCACCCATGGAATTTACCCATGGTATTGAAAATGTCATCGACCCATGGTATTCATCCACCCATTGCATTTATTCGCCCATGGTATTTTAAGTGACATCTATCCATGATATTCATCCACCCATGGTATTCATCCACACATGGAATTTACCTATGGTATTGTAAGTGGTATCTACCCATGGTATTGACCCATAGTATTGTAAGTGGTTTTGACCCATGGTATCCACCTATGGTATCTACGCATGGTATTGTAACTCAAAAAATACTATAAATAACAAGCCTCAGTTTGTAAAAGGACAGACTATCCACCACAATGTAGCTTCTACATTTATTCTCTGTTTTAATAAAACAAGTTTCTTTGTGGTTTTGTTTTCTTTGTGTTCTCTCTTTTTTTCTGGCATTCTAATTTTGCAAATCTTGTCAGATCCATTTCAATTTTTTTTAGATCTTGGGGGCCTCCCCCAAAGATCTGGATCACAAAATAAGTCACTCCAATGATCCTTTTCACACTATGAAGGATCTTATTCCTACTCATGGGCCTTTTACCCATTTTATTCATCTCCTAGATGATATAAGCAAAAATTAATATTCCAATTTGTTGCTTGCAAATTTTGGAATATTACAGTCCTCCCCTCTCAAAGATTTCTTGTCCTCAAGCAAGTGCAAGGATAGAATGAGTTCCTTTCTCCTCCTCTCCCTGTAGCATCCATGTATGATGATATCCTCCAAGGAAAGTGATGCTATCTCATCAATCAATCCTCCACATTTCCCCTCCTCAGCATGCAAGTTAGTTATCAAGCCATCATCATGTAAAGGTGAAATACTCAAGAGGATAGCAAGGTGATGTCTAGAGGTCCTTTTGAGGAATGGGATTTGAAATGTAATGGGAACTATCTCTCCCATATGGATCCTCCATCCCCAAGCTATTAGCCATGCAAAATGAGTCACCTTCCAACTAGGCAACTCCTGGAAACTGTCATCCACCTTTGGCTCTGGCAAAGTAGGTGGGATGAAAATCTGCACATGGTAGACTATGTAGCCTACACCACGCTATCCATCTCTCCACTTAAGATAAGTGTAGAGTGTCTGCTGATCCTCAGCTGCAATAAGGTTGCCCTCAAGTGGCAAGATTAGGACTAGACTTCCAAATATCTCCCCTCCAACGCTACAAAGCATACTGGCCCACATATCCCCATATATGATGAGTTGGAAGTCATCAACATATGGCATCTCATCCATCATATGGCTCACCTCATAAAGTGACAACTGTGTTGTTAAGGTAACCATATCATATCTCATGCTCCCATTAGAACATGTAGTGCAAAAAGTGTGAGGAATTTCTTCCTCAAAGGACACATTCACCCAATGTGTCTCTCTCCCAAGCATGCTCCTCATGAAGATAGAAACAATAGAGACATAGGGAGCAAAGATGAGAATTATTCTTGCTTCCATATGCAACAAATGAGAAAGACAATGGTCCCTCAAATGCAACCAATGCAGCTTAACCCTCAACTACAATAGATACAGATAGAATAAGTGGCTTCTCAACCACTTGCCTGCTGCTCCAATCTCCTCATAAGTGTGGAGGAAGTGAATGATGTAGGGTGTACAAAGAGCATGTCCTCCATGATATATCTCTTCCCCAAGTCCTCTTAGGTAATGGCCATCAATCATGCTTATGGCCTCATCTAAACCATGTGGTCTAGAAAAAAGAATGCTCCTCCTTGGAGCACCATCCTGCACATGTATGGTTAAGGGATGCATAGATACATCATACAAATAATCATGTAAACAATAATGATTACCCTTACCATATCTCCTACTCAAACAAGTGGAGTGGCTCATAAGTGAGTCTCCTCCCATCTCCAAAGGGAAAAGAGGTGGCTGTGCTAACTCTCTCAAAGAGTCATGTCTGTCCTCCATCTCCATCTAGTCCATGCATCTACTCATATGCTGATATATCTCCTCCTCAAAGCCCATCTAAAAATACCCCTCCATGATGGTGTGGTATGCTCTCATAGAACAAGTGGGGTTGAAAAGGAAATCTTCATGAGCTGCATGTAGCAATTTCTCCTTGAGCTTGGAAACTCTAGGAAAGAAGATCCTACCATGATAAAATATGACCCCATCTCTGACTGAATATCCCTCCTCATGCAACTGGTCATCCAAAATCATGCAAGCGAAAATATCCTTGGAATACTCCACCAACAGCTAAGAGTTCCAATAGGGATCTATCCTCCATAGTGACAGCACTGATGATCTCCCATGAAGAACACCTATCATATGGTCATCCTCCTCTTTGACATCTCCCATGCCAAATATGCAAGTTGGAAGGCTGTTATCCTTCCCCTTCTGCTTCTGCCATAGCGTAGAATCTGAAATGGAAGTAGGTACTGATGATGTTGAGAGAATTCTCTCTCTCTCCTTGAGTCTACCCCAGACTCCCAGCGCTGTATCAAGCTCTCCCAAGGTTCCCACTCCTATGAAATCATTGAGTGGTGCCTAAACTGGTGAATCATCCATCCTCCTCTGCAGATCTTGTGGTCTCCCTGGAAAAATGTCTCCATGTAATGAGACATCCTCAACAAGAGATGACTGAATATATGAATGAATAAAACTCTCCATGCTTCCACTTTGCAATCCAATCACCTTCTTAGGTGCATCAACCTTTAGAAATGAATATGGATGTATACTCCTCATCTCATGATGCTGGGTCTTCTCCCTACCTCTTCCTTATGTCTCCATGGTTCCACACCTCCTCAACAATGGCACAGGTAAAACATGAGTTGTGCCTTGATCTCCACACATGAGATCCTGGGGACTTCCTTGCAAAGATGCAAGCATCCCTCTATTTGGAGCAAGAGCTCCTCCTTCCTCTATATGAGGTGCTAGATCAACTCTAGATCTGACAACATTGTTGCCCTCAATCTCTGCAACATGAGTGGGCAACTCTCCAATGATTGGATCCCTTTTTGAAAAAGAGATCTCCATTCTCCTTTGCTCAAAGGTGCGAGTTGGAAGCTTCTCTTCCGGAAAAGTATGGTGCAAGTTTTCATGCAAGGGTTTTGCTTTTGTTTTCTTGTTTACTACCACCATGTGTGTCTCATGAATATTTTTATCAAATATTTTCAATAATGCCTTAGTGAAATTTGTATAAGATGCAATATTTACATTTCTCAAAGAAAAAGATTCAAAGATCCACCAGGCAAAAGCCTTACCTCTCAAATGTAGCACTGAAACTTTGATGGCTTCATATTCAGGAATGCGGTGTTGTTGCAAGAAGGTCTCTAACTCCTCCACCCAAGCTTTGGCTTAACATACAGGTGAACCCTCAAAGGTAGATAGATGAAATCTATCCTGCTACTTCCTTTCCTTCACCTTCATCTTGCAAAACTCTGAAAAACTAAGATGATCTATGAATTTCTGAGTTTGAGACTCATAATCCTTCAAGAAATCACCAAGGGTTTCCCTCCTAGCAACCTCTTCTCCTCTTTCCATCTCTCCTCCGGCAATCCTGGGCATGTGACTCTGTTGTGTAGTAGGATGTGTAGCTGCTTGCTCACACTCCTCATGTGACAATTTAGATTTTTCCTTTGCTTCAAAACGTCTTGGATATTCTTCATACATCTCCCTCCAGATCTTCTTGAAATCCTCATGAATGTTATGTACAGATATAGGAAGAAGCTTTGTAAGCTTATCCCCTTTTCCTTCTCCAAAATATGGAGTCTTTTTCCTGCTTATTTCTTTGTCTCCTTCCCAATGAGAATAGGAAGTGCAGGGTTCTTCCTCTTCTTTTTTCTTATCCTCCTTGGGGAGGTTCTTCATGGATATGAAATATGATCAGATAAAACCCATCCTCTTCAATATTTTGATCTCTTGGGCTTAGACTCATAGGCTGAGCCAAGACTATGCTTTGATACCACTGTAATATTCCAAATCTGGAACAGCTAGCAAGGCACGACTGGAAAACACATTTTCTAGTAATGGCTGCTACAGCAATTGAAACCAAGACCTAGATCCCTTAGAAAATTTTTTCTAAGTGCCAAATCTAAGAGGAGGCTCCAAATAAATCCTTCTAAGTGGGTTAAACAGATCTCCCACACTTAGATGTCCTCAAAAGGTGCCCGATGAGGGGACTGAAACAATACTTGAACAAGGATTGAATACACAACATTATTTTAATGAGCCATGACACATGAAGATGTAAATAGCTGATCAATGTATAATATAGCAGCAAGAGAGTACAATTCTTTGAGGAATCAATCACTCAAGCTTGGCAATGAAAGCCTCAATAATACATGTACACCAAATGTGACAAAACACTACTACACAATTATGCCCCAGCTATACTACGCAGTTTATATGAGACAATGCAAAATAATAAATGGAAATACAATGATATGACAATATGATCTCAAGATATGATAGGGAGAAAGCTCTCAACCCCTGAAAATAACAATACAATAATCCTCAAGAGGATTGGCTACAATATAGATACAAATGGAAATTCTGTAGAAATGCCGGAGTTGTTGGGTAGCAGCTGCAACTCAGAAAATAACTGGAGATGGTTGAAGATGATGTACAATTTGAAATGAACCTCCTCCAATAGGTGTCTCAATGATAGGCTGATCCTATCCCTGCAGATCTCTTCCTCCAAGATAATGGTGCAACCCCTCATTGCTCATATGCACTGAAATAACGTAGTATGGAGAATGGAATATGTTGTCTATGATGGGAGATTCTTGGCCTTGATTCCAAGATATGCAAATAAGCTCTGAAACCTTCCTTACTAAACTTTCCGAGGAATAGATACTCCCTCCTCTGAAAGATGAGACAAGGAATGGTGTTGTGGAACCCTCCACTACAACACCCAGCAACACTACGTTATACTTCAGTAGAAATAATGCAGTGACTGAAGAAGTGGCTTTGGCCTTGAGCTAAGATGTGGAGAAAATGAAGTGCAATCCTTCAAGAGGCCTCTCAAGTAGGAGAGGAAATCCTAAACATGAATCCCTCGTGCTAAGCAGCACTGCAACTCAGCTAAACAGCCGAATACTGCAAATCTTCTAATCAGACAAATGATCAAATGCTCAAAGATATCTCACTATGGCTGCCTCTTCCTCCTTTTATGCAAGTGAATGCCTCTTTGCCCCGGACCCCACACATTAGGGTTTCTTCCACAAAGAATCTTTCTCCCTCCAAAACTGCGTTGTCTTCCCATGCAAGCTACACCTCTTAGGCAGCACTGTTGACTTGGTCAAACTTGACCTTGTCCTCATGCAAATTGCCCCTTTTCACACTGGAAGGTGAAAAATAAGTTGCTCCAATGATCCTTTTCCAACTATGAAGGATCTTATTCCTAGTCATGGGCCTTTTACCCATTTTATTCATCTCCTAGATGATATAAGAAAAAAATAATATTCCAATTTGCTGCTTGCAAATTTTGGAATATTACAAGATGTATATAAAACCAAACTTTTGAGAGCTTTAAACATAGGGGAAAAAATGGATTCTGTCAATGTAACTGAAGAGCTTATGTTTGGACTAGAGGTAGAAGGGAAATTTCAAGAAGGAGGTGTTCCTCCCTTTTATATCAGTCTAAACATCCATGATAAGATTTTACACAATGCCATGCTTGACTCAGGAGCCTCCCACAACCTTATGCCTAAATTAGTGATGGAGAGACTTGGCCTTGAGATAACTATACCTTACAAAGATTTATACTCTTTTGATTCTAGTAGAGTTAAATGTCTAGGCATGATCAAAGATTTATGTGTCAACTTAGCACAAATACCAGCCAAGAGTTTAGTGATGGAAGTTGTAGTGGCTGACATACCTCCTAAATATGGCATGCTCCTTTCAAGGTCATGGGGTGCTAAACTCCAAGGCACCCTGCAAATGGATATGACTTATGCAACCATCCCTGTCTTTAGTCAACCAAGAAGACTATATAGGGAAACACACAAGAAATACATGGTTGGTAGTCAAGAAAAACCAGACAACTCCCCTCTTTATTCTATTCACATAGACCTTGACTCATTCATTCTTTACAATGATGAAAATCTTAATGAAAAAGGAGAAGGAGATGACAAACTAGTAATAGAAATAGAGGAAATAAAGGAGAAAAAACCAAAATAGTTTGCTAACTCAGAACATCATAGCAAACATGATGAAGATCATAGGCAATAAACCAGTCATCAACATAGGGCTGATCATGAAAAACAAAATAAAACTCAACATAGTGAAAACCTTGAGGAACAAGGTAAAAATGAACATAGTGCAAATCCTAAAAAACAACATAGTGACAACCACAATAAACATGATAAGGAGGACATAAATGACTTTAATAACAAATCTGAAATTGAACCTCTTTGGAGTATGAGTTTTGATGGGTCTTGTATCAAAAATAGTTCAGGAGCAGGCATATGGGTACATAACACAGAAAATAATCATGTTGAGGGCCATTCATAAAAACTAAACTTTCAATGCACCAATAACATAGCTGAATATGAGGCTCTGCTCTTAGGACTGCATTTATTGAAAAAACTAGGAGCCAAGAGGATAACTGTTCATGGAGACTCAGAACTGATTATTAAACAAGTAAATGGAGAATATACTGCCAAGCATCCAAGATTACAATCATATAGAGATGATTTTGTTGACCTCTTGAAAACATTCACAGAATATGAGCTTAACTTTGTCCCTAGAAACCAAAACATTCTTGCTAATGGTTTAACATTTGCTGCTAGTACATGTCAAAAACTGTATAAAAGCAAACAATACATAGTCCAAGTTAAATATAGACCATTAGTCCTTGATAATATCAAATATTGGCAAGTCTTTGAAGGAGATAAATAGATCGAGGATTTCCTATAGTCCAGAAATGGGTTTGAAATGACCAATTCAGACTTAGAGTATGAAGAAGATTGTCCTACTAAGGAACAAACTTATGAAGAAGAAACTCCTAACATTGCTGATATGAATCTTGCTGATATAAATCTGTTAACTAAAGAACACCCATAGAAAATAGAGCTGAAGACTAATTTAGAACAATAAGATTTTGAAGTGATGCAGTCTAACACTGATTACTTGCCAAAGGGACTGGTGACTCTAGAAGAATTGTTTGATTTTAATGATGTTGCCAAAAATCCAAAAATGGAACCCACTAAAACTGAAATAGAGGAGTGCAATATAGGCAGTGAACTAAAACCCAAAATGATCAAATTGTCCAAAACACTGCAAACTCATATAAAACTGAAATACCTTGAGCTTTTTAGATAATTTTCTGATGTTTTTGCTTGGAGTTATGAGGACTTAAAATCATATGATACAGAGATAATTCAGCATAAGATACCCCTCAAAGAAAACCAGAAACCTTTTAGACAAAAATTGCGCAGAATAAACCATGTGCAGTTAGCTCTGGTTGAGAAAGAAATCAAGAAAATGTATGATGCTGGGATCATAGTCCCGGTGAGATACTCAGAATGGGTGTCCAATATTGTATCTATGAGGAAGAAAATAGGAAAAATAAGGCTTTGTATAGACTTCAGAAACTTAAACAAAGCCTCTTTAAAGGACAACTACCCCTTGCCCAAAATGGATCATATCTTACAAAGGGTAGTAGGTTCTAAGAGAATTTCTTTGCTAGATGGCTTTTCAGGATACAACCAAGTGCCGGTACATCCTGATGATAAACTTAAGACAACTTTCACTACACCTTGGGGTACTTTCATGTATGTGAAAATTCCCTTTGGTTTAATGAATGTTGGTGCCACATTCCAAAGAGCCGTGAATATTTCTTTCTCAGAAGAGATAGGCTTCTTCATTGTAATATATTTAGATGACATCATAGTCTATTCCAAAACAGATGAAGAACACCTTGCTCACTTAAGAAAAGTCTTTGAGAAATGTAGAAAGTATGGTATATCCCTAAACCCCAAGAAAACTCTATTCGGCCTCCAAGAAGGAAAACTTCTAGGCCATATCATATCTGAAGAGGGAATAAAAATAGACCCAAAAAGGATTGAAGGAATATTACAAATCAATCATCCTAGAAATATCAAAGAACTGCAATATTTCATTTGAAAGATTAATTTCTGAAGAAGGTTCATACCAAATATTGTTGAACTCCTTAGAAACATAAAAAAACATGCTGAAAAGAGAAATAGGAGTTAAATGGACCATTGAAGCAAAGAAATCCCTTGAATTGGTTAAACAAGCACTCACCCAAACACCAGTTCTAATCAGTACTGATTTTGGTAAAGATTTCTTCATTTTCTTCTTTACATCAGAATATACAGTGGCTGCTGTCCTACTTTAGAAAAACTTAAAAGGACAAGAGAA
Organism: Pinus albicaulis; assembly: GCA_034641835.2. Taxonomy (NCBI): domain Eukaryota; kingdom Viridiplantae; phylum Streptophyta; class Pinopsida; order Pinales; family Pinaceae; genus Pinus; species Pinus albicaulis. The sequence goes on along the minus strand of CM076581.1, from coordinate 976,234,268 downwards.
ACCCACTGCATTCTTCAGCAAAGCATTAAGATATGCACCTCTGAAATACAACATAATGGAAAAACAGGCTTTTGCCTTAATCAAGGCCCTGGAATATTTCAGAGTTTACATTTTACACTCACAGATCATTGCATTTGTTCCCCACACAATTGTCAAAGACATTTTAACACAAGATCCTGATGGAAAAAGAGGGAAGTGGATTGTTGTTATATTAGAATGTGACTTAGAAATAAGACCCACTAAACTGATCAAAGGACAAGGACTTGCAAAACTTATGGCTGAATCAAATCTCAAAACCTTAGATATGAATATGGTTGATGTTTTAGAAGAAAAAGAAGAATGCATAGCCCCTCATGTTGAAGAAGTATTGCTAAATTCACTTTGGTATGCTGATATTTTATATGTGTTTTTCTATCTTAATGTTCCTCCTGGTTTATCTAAGACAAAGGCAAGATTCTTGAAGTTAAAAGCTGTAAATTACTGCATTATAGATAAATGGTTATATTGGAAAAATGCTAGTGGTTTATTGATTAAATGTTTTCCTGAGAATGATGCAGAGAAGATAAAGCATGAGTTTCATGAAGGGGAATGTGGAGGCCACCTCTTGGAAAAAAAATGTCGACAAAATACTTAGAGTTGGTTATTATTGGCCCACCATCTTCCAAGACATCCATAAATTGGTAGTTGCCTGCCACAAGTGTCAAATCTTTGAAGGCAAAATAAAACTCTTACCCTTAGCTCTGCACCCTATCTCTGTTGAAGCTCCTTTTCAACAATGGGGCCTAGACTTCATTGGGGAAATTCATCCTTCTTCATCTGCCCAACATAAGTGGATCCTAACAGCAACTGATTACTTTACAAAATGGATAGAGGCCATTCCCTCTAGAACTGTCACTAATCTAGTCATCATTAAATTCCTTGAAAATCATATTTTTTCTAGATTTAGTTGTCCTAGAAATATTATCACTGAAAATGCGGCTACCTTTATATCAAAGAGGATGGTGGACTTTTTCCACAAATATCAGATCACATTGGGTCATTCCATAGCTTATTACCCTCAAGGTAATGGGTTGGTAGAATCCTCAAACAAAATTTTGATAAACATCATCAAGAAATTGCTGGAAGGAAATCAAAAGTCATGGAAAAACAAGCTAGTACATGTGTTATGGGAAGACAGGTTAACATGCAATAAATCAATTGGAATGTCTCCCTATTAGCTAGTTTATGGAGTAGATGCAATTTTTCCCACAAGCCTAGGAGTGCTAGTCATGAAGCTAATCCAAGAAGTACAGTTAGAAGTAGATGAAATGATAAGAAGGATAAATCAAACTATATAGTTGCAGAAAACCAGAGAGGAAGTCTATAATAGAACACAACTTGTGCAAGAAAACATCAAGAAGCTATATGACAAAAGGACAAAAGCAAATGATTTCAACATCGGTGACAAAGTGCTCAAATGGGACTCAAGAAGAGAAGACAAGGGAAAACATGGCAAGTTTGAAAATTTGTGGAAAGGTCCCTACATCCATTCCGCCAGAGGAAACAATGTATTTTTCTTATAGGAGATGGATGGAACAGAAATTTTTTGAGGTCTTGTCAATGGTAGGATGCTTAAACATTATTTTCATTAGAAATGCCTAAATTTAAAGATTTATCCATTGTATATAATATTTTTTAAAGAAAAGATCAGAAAGATAAATACAAAAATAGAAAAGCAAAGAAAAAGAGGGGCGCAGAAAGAAAAGGTATAACCCCATACCAAAAAAGAGTAAGTTCTGAAAGTGTGCAAGTCCAAATGCCACTACTTGAGGAGAGAAGCCTTATTCAGTCATACAGCCTAATCATGACTGAGTGAATTTTAAATTTCTAATGATAGGTTAGTGAATGAAGATTTTCCAAACTGTCTAAACTTGGCTTATTAGTAGAATAGATTAGATTAGGAAAAGAATTTGGTTCCAAAGCTCAAAATCTGAACCAAGAAAGGAAGAGAGGGATAAAAAAGCAAATCCCAGATTTCAGCCCTCAAATTTTGTGTTAAATTTCTGCAAAAAAAATTTTGTATGAAGACTTGTACAAAGCACCACTGCTCATAACAAATCAGACTGTCCAATACTGATTTGGTTACGTTTTCAATTTTTGTTTTAGATTAGAGAATGAAAATATTTCAAACAGTTTAATCTTGACAAATAGTTAAAATAGGTAGAGAAATAAATGAGTTCATCAGCTTAATTTGAACTCTTGGATGATATAAGTATAGAATTTTTTAGTTTCCTGTTTTCAAAAGAAATGATGTCAAGGGTTGGCCAATTCAAATGCACCCAATGAAGAAAAATGTTAGAACAAGTAGGATGGGTAGGTAGAAGTTGAGTTGAAGCCATCATGTTATGATTCAGATGCTGAAAAATCACCTCTTCAAAGCAGCAAGTCATCAAGTTTTAAAGGAGTTCTGTCAAAATGCAAATCAAGGCACTGGTCTACTTCTTCCAGAGATTTGATCTCTGAGGTCCTTGACACCTCCTAAAGGAGATGCCCTCCCCAGCTAGAGCCACTGTTATCCTCCTGTATTTTACAGATTTCACTAGATGACTATGGACGTTCTACAAGCAACTAAAGATAGCATTATTTTCCTATCAGCTATCTTTAGAAATCTCAATACCTTCATTATCCCAAGCTTAACTAAATCACTAAATTTTCCTATCTTTGCCTTCTCAAAATTTCACCCTGTTGCTCCAAGAAAACTTCATTTTTTGGGCCTGTTTGCCTCATTTTATCACCTCACCTACACCCTCATTCATTCCCTTCTTCCCCTCTGAAATCCATTTTTCTTTCCCCTAAAAACCCTCAAAAACCTCCCCTATTCCATCATTGTTCTCTAAAAACCTTAAACAATGTAAAAATCCCTTTTTACTTTGTTTAAGCTCTTACTTTTTAGCCTATCAGACCCTCTAAAAACTTACAAAAACTCTATTTTTTGTATTTAACCTTGTTCCCCCCTGCTATCTCTTAAGCCATTTTCTGATTCAACCCCCGGTCCCCTTTACCCCCCCACAGGACCATTCCCTCTGCCTATTCTTAGCCCCTTCCCCCATACAACTACACCTCCACTCTTTCATTTTATTTAAACCCTGCAAACCTTATAAGACCCTCTTTAAACCATTCATTATATATTTCGGGCCCCGCATTCCACTAAAACTCCGCCGCCCATTCACCTTGTGCCATCTGTCCACCGGGTCCCATCCTCTGAATCTGCTCACCGCTCATCATCTCTGTCCACATTGTCGATCTCACTCCTCAAGATCTAATGGTCCAGATCCCATATCGCGTAGAATTTTGCGATGGGTTTTAATAACCCCTAACCCGCGTGAAATAAGCAGTATTTACCCTGCCACGTATCGACTGCTCAATGGAATCACACACATTTAATCCAATACCACTTACCACCCTCAATGCGCGCGATAAACCACTTCGATTTTCTGAAACTGCTTTTTCCTCCCTGTGCCCAAATTAAAATCTCTTCACCCAGTTTGAATTTCCCCAGGTTCTGCCTTCGGAGACATGCCCCTTTGCTCCATTTCTTCTCTATAATCGCCTCCCGACCACCCAAAAAGCCCCAAAAATTGCAGTAAACCACTTCCGCAAGTTTTTAACTAATCAGTTTTTTGTTTTGTACGGATTTTAATGCCGGGGATGCTAAAAAAGCATCCTAAAGGCCTAGAAAGGACAAGTGAAGCCCCGAATGACGATCCAAGGGGTTTCATACAAATTTAAAGAAAAGGAGGCGAAGATTCAAGCCTTTCCACCACCGAAATCATGATCCTTGGTGGACATTCAACCTTTCAGCCACAAAGAAGGTTGCCTCCCTGCACTCAAAGAACAATTACAGTCAGAGAAGCAATGAAGAAAATGAAGAACAGAAGGATTAAAAGGGCTAATTCTAAATCAAAATATAAACACAGAGGATTAGCCTTGAAGACAATGATTAATGGATGAAAGTCAAAGGTTTAAAAGCAAAAGATGAATAAACAAATAGTCATAAAGCATAAATAAAGGATAAAGACAGTAGTGCAGATTATAAAATCCAAATCAAGGTTTAAAAAGCCTAAATAGAGTTTGATGATTAAAACAAAGGTAGATCAGCCCAAAGACAGCTTCGAATGACTCAACAAAGAAACAATTACTTCTTCAAAGACAAAATTGCCACCTACAGCATGTTTTATTTCAATAAAGGCATTAGGTAGTTGTTACATAGTCAGAGATATTTTGAAGCAGCTCAACGGTTATTACAAATTTATTACACAACCTTTAAAGTCAAATATTTCAACTAAAATAACTCAGAAGTTAAGGCAAAGTTATTATTTCAGAGTAACTCTTTCAGATATTTTTACCTTGGGCCTTGCATGGTCTCGAAGGTCAAAAACCATTAACTCTGTAATAAATAACATTTAAACACCCTTTTTTGGTAGCACCTCCTCATTTTGCATATAAATATTGCATATGAGCTTCATTTTAAATGTTGGTTACTTGATGGTTATTGGACTGATTTTTGCTGTTAGCTAGTTGAGGAATGCTAGACTGAACTGAAGAAAGCTCTAAGTTGCAGAGAGCTATTGTACATGGATTATTGTAACTGGTTCGATCATCAATAATACAAGCAAGTTCACATGATCCTTGAGCTATATCAATGGTGAATTTTTCCTAAATTGTCATTTTTTCCCTTATTTTTTTCCATTATGTCAATCTTTCTCTGATAAAGAAGCAGAAGTTTTAGATTAGATTTGTTGTTTCAGCACCCTATTTCTGTCTGTATTCTTTATATTTGTGTTTTCTTCTACAAGGTTTGATTGGAAGATTCTTAATTGCCTTCTAGTTACATCTAGCTTGTTGTCTTGGGAATGATTCAATAGAGTGAAACCAAGGAAATTGTGGTGAACCCATGTTCCTTTGAGTAAGACTTGAGATATTGATTTTAAGACCTTTCTTTAAAGTACACTTATTAAAGTTTTCCCAAAGAGGTTTATGGTATGCCCTACCCTCTGTTCTACCTTGAAATGTTGCTTTGAAGAGTCTTTCAAGAGTTAGTCAAAAGCAGATTAGATTATTTCTGTTTGATATTAGACCACTTTCACTGTTATCTTATATGTTTTATTTATCTAAACGTAGTTCTTAAATTACTGGATTGTTGTCTTAGAGGTTTTCTTATTAAATTTTGTCCAAGGAAGTCTATGGTTTGCCCTTTCCTTTGGATTACTCCAAACAGTTACCTTAAATTGTTTTTCTTATCTAAGTAGAGCTAGAAGATTCTTAACTGAATATAGCTTTGTTGCCTTCACAACTTATTATTGTTTCATATCACTACCTAATCTAAAGAATCCACTTGCCCTATGAATACCCTTGCAAAGTTGATGAAAAATTAAATCCTTTTATGACTCCATAGCCCAATGGATTTATGTTTTCTCACAGTCTATTTGTTCAGTTGAAACATTCCCTCAATCAGTCACACCATTAATCCTTCAATCTATCATTTAATCCAACCAAAAACAACAAGTCCTTAGAACTTCATAACTAGCCTAATATCATAAAAAAAGATCACAAAGATAAATCAATCAAAAACACCTTAATAGAGAGATCCTTCTCTGAATCCAGGAAGGCTAGGTCCTTGGATTCCAAAGTGGTTCTGATGTGGCCCCTGCAGTGTTTTTTCTTGCCACTCTTGCAAATCACAGGGAGCGAACACGATCTTTGATTTTTGTGTGGAAGTTGTATGTGAGGGATATGTGTGCATGCATTTAATCATTTGAATCTTGCCACTCTTTCTATCCACCCATTCTATTTGAAAAATCTCCCAATCTGTGGTGACTTTCCCCAAAGTAATCAACCATTTCACACCCAATATCACATTGGTGTCAGGTTTGTCAACCAAAAAGAAGTGATCAATCAATGTATATGTTCCCATGGTGTTTGTGTTGTGGTAAAACAACCCCATTTTTGACTTGTTCACTTCAAATAATGGGGACCCTTTCTATAAATTTTTATTCATCGCATTTGATTTTATTTTATTTGATTATCCTACGCGATTGTTAATTTTTTATTTTCTTTGGATTCTTGTTTTGATTGCTTTGTTTGAATCGATTTTTTATAAGCCTCCCATTGGCCAGCTTGTTTCGCCTCATTTGGTCAAATGTTGGTTTTAAGATGATATCATTTTCTAGTAACAGGTTAAAAATTGTATTTTTATTCTTTTTCGAAGTGGTGTAGTTTAGAAAATTTCATAGCTAAACTAAACATCATTAAAATAAAACCAAAAAATAAAAAATAAAAAAGTATTACATCATCGGATCCGTCGCGAGATCGCAAATTTCAGATTCATCGCGGATCGCAAATCGCAAATTCAAATCACATCGCATATTGCGGATCGCAAATTTCAAATTCATCGCGAGATCGCAGATCGCAAATTTGAGATCCATCGCGATGTTTCATGTTCACCAATTCGAATCCGTCGCAGATCGCAAATCGCAAATTTCGATTCATCGCGGTCCTTGGTCTGTTGAATCCATTACGGATCTGTGTCGCATGTCCAGATCGGCTGCCCAGTCATGGTCATAAATTCAAATTCATCGCAGAGATCGAAAATTTTGGATCCATCGCAGATACTTAAATCGCAAATTTCGAATCCATCGCATGAGATCGCAATATCGCAATATCGCAATTTCTGATCCATCGCAATTTTTAGAACATGCACATTTAAAAAACCCCGATCCAAGGTTCTTGCGATATGCGATGTGTTAAAAATTTTTAATATAAAGTTTTTGTTTCACCTCACGTCACCCTCACCTCACACTCCACTCACCATATCCTTCCACAAACTTACATGGATGAATTAATGAGTTTTGATTGATTTCAATGGTTTGTTTTATGGATTTTGGGTTTGGATTGATTCCAATGGTTTGTAAATTAATTTTTATATTTTTATATTATAATAATTATATTATAATTATAATATTTATTATAATTTTAATATAATTTGAATTATAATATTAATCATATTTAAATTAACTTTTTCAAATCATTTGTATATTAATTTAATTTTGTAACTTAATTAATTTCTAAATTAGGTGATAATTAATTAGAATTAATTGTATATATTAGTTAGTTAATAATTAATTTAGAATTAATTATTAGATAATTATAATCTAATTTAGGATTAAATTTCTAATTAAAAATTCTGATTTTTAGCCCAGCAAACAGAATTTCCAGATTTATGCCAGATTTGACTCATCAACTTTGGAGGCTCATAGAATGAGTTTTACTTGGCCAAATGAGGCCCAGGACGGCTCATTGGAAAGATTAAATCAAGGAGAACATTTCTGAGGAAGTTCCACTAATAGATTTGGTCATTAATTGGGTCAAAAATCATGCAGAAAATCAAGCTCCGAATTTCTAAAACAAAATCAATTTTCTGATTTTGTTTTCTGCATTTTCATTTGTCCTAAACCTCTTCTAATTGCAGATTCGCTCATCAATAATATCCTTGGCCAATTAAACTATCCCAGGCATCAATAGAGAGTTTATATTTTATTTTCAATTATTTATTTAAATAGAATTTGATTGGATTTGTTTTAATGCCAGAAATGGTATTTTGATTTTATTGTTGCATCTTAATTTATTTTGATTTCTTTTTGCAGGAAAACAGTAGAAGAGATATGAAGAAAAGATCTTAATCAATGAGAATGCTCCAGAAATTAAAAGATTGGAATTTTTGAGCAAATAAAAGTGATTGGATAGATTTTCTTCAACAAACTTTCATCTCAAGAATTCCTTTGCAAATATTATAAATAGCAGATTGCAGAATGGAATAGGGGCTGCTCTCCTCTGCAATTCCAGACTTCTAAAAGCATTTATGTTATAGGAATTTAGAGTTGTAGATGGGGAGGAGAGAAAGTTTCAGATCTGAACATTATTGAGGGTTTATTCTTTATATCTTCAATTATGCATGATGGACAGAGTTTGCATTTCTGCAGCTCTAATCTTGAAAGCAGAAATTCAAGTAATGTAAAGTACTGTTAGAGACCAGGATCAGAGAAGTAGATTCAATTAACTGGTATTTTTGGCATTTTTGTATCAAATACCAGTTTCATTTTTATTTTAATAAAATTGTTGTTTCATTTTATTCATGTTTTGGCATTTTTGTTGATATGGATAATTTGTCTCAAATTGTTAAGTATCTCTGCTCTTATGAATTAAACTCTGATTTCTGAGTAACCATTACTCAGAAATTTGTCTTATAACACTGATTTATTAAATAGTAATGTGTTGTGAATTTCTTCCACATATTATTGTTTAATTATTAGTTTGACTGATATGATAATCAATGTCATTTTTGTGAATTTCTTCCGGAGTGTTGTTGATTTATTATTTCAGTCAAATGGTCTCAATAGAATATGTTTTGGTACTCACAAATGTGAGCTAAATTGAATTTCTTCATTGGTTTGACATTAATTAAAAGCCAGACATATTTTAATCCTCATTACTTAATTATCTTGCTCTTAGTTGGGTTAGATTTTCATCTACCTGATTGAGATAGGATTTAGATTAGTTTCTTTTTGCTTGCATTATAGAATAAGTTTGCAATTAGATTAAATTTACATTTTTTTAAGTTCTCTTCTCAAAGAGGCAAAGTCTTAGTTGTGGTTTGGCTGAACCCAAATCAGCTTAAGGGTCATTCTCTTGCCTGATCAGCAAGAAGAATTGATCTGATATCCCTGTCTATTGGTAGTTAATGATACATCGTAAACCAATAGCGATAGGGAAAAGGTAATTGGACCTAGTTAAACCAGTCGGAGCCACTATCATAAACAGAAAAGGAGTTGTATTAAGGTTCGGACCCGGTGGTTATCCCCCAATGTTGTAACAGCGATTTTCGAGGCTTCAACATTTTTGGCACTAGAAGGAGGGCCTGAAACTTGTTGTCTGTTGGAGTCTTTTCAATTTTAACATTTTATTTAATCACGATGGCTCCTCTTAAACTTCCAATTTGGAGTTGTATCCATGGACGTGCATCTTCCAATACTCCTCCCAAAGTGGTAAGACTCTTGTCTCAGGTAAAGTTTAATGGTGAGAGAAATTCTTCTGCTTTTAATCATGTCCTTCAATTTATTCAAAATGTTTCAAAATATGATTTTCAAGGAATTGATGAAGGCATTTTATGCAGAATTTTTACTCTCACATTTGCGGCAAAAGCCAGAAACTGGTGTAGAACTCTTCCGGTTGCCTCAATTCACAGTTGGGATCAATTTGTTACAAGTTTCATTTGTAAATTTGACCACTATGATTATGATCAGGTATGTGATGAAATTGAATATCTACGAAATGAAAATGAGTCTGTTAGAGATTTTAATATTCGATTTCATTTGAATTGTTTAAAATTTAATGTCAAAGATGAACCTATGAAAGAAGAATCACTAGATTGGTTTGAACATAATTATTCTCTTCCCCCTAGTCCCGATCCATATGAAATTAGTTCAAGCTTTGTTCCATCCCCTTTTAACATAAATGAGAATTCCAATTTGGGTGTGCAAATAAATTGTGATGAAGAGGTTTCACAAAGCTTGGAAAATATTTCTAATCAAATGCAAGAAGACAACAGCAATTTTGGAGAAAGAACTGCATTGGAATCAGAAAGTTACTCTCTATTAAATTCAGAAAATCAGATTGCAAATCAACAAGTGCAAGCAACAATCAAAGTAAATAATAGCATGCAAGCTGCTGTACAAATTTCTGAATCTTTTCGTGATGAGAAAATGCTGAAATCAGAGCAGCAAAGCAATCTTCTTCAAAAAAACATGAGTACGCAAAGGAATAATTTAGAATTTGAAATTTACAATGATCACAATGCACAAGAATTCTCAAACCGAAACATTTTTAAATGCATTATTTCATATTCACATTTTTCCCTTTATCCTGATATTTTTAATGATGGTAATTTTTCCCCTCTTGGTGTTAATGATATTTCAGAAAATACAGAGGCTGATCTAAATGAATTACCATTAAATTTTTATCAAGATAGAGAAGAAATTAATGATCATTCTTTTGCCATTAATGAACATGAAATTCTTGTTCCTCCGTGTTTGGATATATTGGATAAGATTGAAGGGAATTCTAGAGAATCTTGTGAAGTCATTTATGATAATTACTCTGACATTGAGGATGTTGATTTCTATTCTTATAAAGAGAGTCCTCATGAGAAAATTCAAATAACATCTAAGAATGAGGAACATTTCAATTTAGAAATTATTCCAACTAATCCTCACTCTAAAGCAGATAATCATCTTCATGATTTCACTATTCGAGAAAATATTCCAATTTATGATTCATATCATGATCAAGCTTTCATTCCTATTCATAATCATAAATCTCTTTCTAATTCACAAGTTGGAATTCGAAATTACTCAAATTCCATAATTCTGGCCAATCCTTGTGAAAAAGAAATTATTTCAAAACGATCCCGATTGTGCTGTAACATTAGTTGTACAAATAGTGATTTCATTTTATTTTTGTTTCCTCACTTATTTTGTATTAAATCAGATTTATTTTCAGATTTTTGATATATTACGCTGGCATATTGAGCACTTTATTATCAAACATTCAATTGATACATTGCCCTGTTGGAAAATTGAAGTTTTATATTATAATCAAAAGCATCAAAAGCTATTTCAATTTCAATTTCAATCAATGCTAATTTTTTATCAAAAGCTTCTATCTTATCAAAGACAATATCAACAAGAGAATGTATTTTTATAAGTCTGCGAGCAATCCAATTTAATTAATAATTTTCCATTTCATTTGAAATATTTCCATCCATTTTTCATTAATTCATTTGAAAAATATTTGGAAATTTTTCCTTCATGGAAGATTGTCAATAGCTTAACATTTACACATAACACTAACAATTTCTTCCAGGCCTTTGAATCTAAAAGCTCACATCTACAATCTGGCCTGTTATCTCTTTCTTTAAATATCTCCCAATCCTTAAAAGAAATTCATCCGGATTTCTATGATCCAATTGGTATTCAATTGGAAAGAAAATTTCATGAGAAGGAGATTTTAGATAAGCTTCTAACAATAGTTGTACATTCTGATTTCAGGTTTAATTTTCTTAGTTCAATTAGATTTGTATTTTTATTACTAACATTTGAATTGTACATACATGCATGGATTAAAATGAGAAAATGGTTACACTGGAAATATGACTATACCTAGTCATTTTTCAAGTATATGGTTAGAATAGGAGTAGAGTTAATATAGTTAATTTATTTTCAACAGTTCTGTAGATTAAAAATAAAACAAAGCAATCAGCCATTTTCATACATGTTCAGTGAAAACATTTTCTCCCAATCAAAAAATTTTAATTCTTGCTTTCCTTTTTAAATTTCTTACAGCAATACCTCTACTCTGTCTATTTTGAATAATGTCTTGATTAAATTCAATTAAGGTTGCACTTGGCATCAATCGCCTCAAAGCCACTTTTCTTAATTTCGGGATTTCCTTCTAAGATTTTCTTTTGAAATTTATATGATAAAGGTTTTGAGGATATAAAAACTTCATGATCTCATTATCCCATGAAATGTATGACTGTCTATGATAAGCTTAATTCTGACTCAATCATTATTATTCAGTCTAACATTTCGTGGTAATCATATGAAGTTCATATTATCTTCCTCGAAATTTGTTAAGCTGACCTTAAGGATGCTCATTTTTCTATGTGCACACATTCAAATCTATTTTGACATTTTTCCACAATTAGTGGCTTTATCCCATTCATACCTTTAGTTTATTATTTGATGTTGTAATACGCATCATATTTGTTTACTAAAGACATTATTGAAAAATCACTATAACAATACAGATTTTTCTCAAGTTAATTCGAAATGAGCAGAGGTAATAAATTGTTGTTTCAATTCAAAAGGGAAAACTATTTTCATATTTATTTCTGGTAAATTTTATATTTCCTGAACATGAACAAGCATATTTTATTTACGCTAATTTCTCACTCCGATTTAGAATAAATGATGAGATGATTTTGAACAAAGGCAAAATTTTTGATAAATTGAAGGAAAAATTTGAAGATTCATGAGGTAAAAAACTATATAGAATTTCCTTCCAGGTACGCATTCACAAGTTCATTCTAATCTATTATTAGTTTCTCCTTTTCTTAGTTCATTTTTATTTTTGTGTTGTTTTATTTGCAGATTTTCATTTGTTTTCAAAACTTCAAGTAAGCAGCAAACCCATTTAAAATTTGCAACAGGTTCAGGAAAATTTTATTTTGAGATTCATTAGAATTTGAACATTTTTAACTTTGCTTTCAACCATCAAAAAACCCAATTGAAATTTCAAGCAATATCATAGGATTTAACTTGATTTTCATATTGCTGATACTTCGGTGAAAATGTTTGCAATACTACCATCTCACTTGTATTCTTCAATAATTTCATTCTGATATCACATCATCCACTTCACAACCATTTGTAGCGAAATATTTCATTGGAAGTAGCTTTTAGCATTTTTGATAACAAATTGTTCATAAAATATCTCCGATGTATTACCTCGCTCATATGTCATATCGCATTTCGCATATCATAGGTTTGCAGTTGAATATACTTCCATTATCATGAACCACCGATCTCCGATAAAAGAATTTACCAATATTGCGATGACCACATAATTCCGGACCCGATATGAAATTCAAATCAAGTTTAGAAAATATCGCGTCCAACCAATCGCAATAAAAGTAGGAGCATAATTTTAAAGGGTCGATGTCTCAGATCCGATATGTTACTAAATTTTCATCATAAAATTATCAGGTCCACTCTTCATCGCATATCGGCATATCGAGAATTGTTACATCATGTGCTTAGGATTGTCGATCGCGATCGCCGATTAGTCACGTCATTCATGGCATATCGGCATCGCAAGAATCAAATTGTGTTACATCGGGTACCAAAAAGTTCGCCAATTGTCGATTAGCTACGTCATCCATCGCATCGCCGATATTGGAATTTCCAACATGATTATTCTCCGATATTCCGGTACGCCGATATCGCAATCGCTTCATCGCATTTTTATTCATGGCCATACCACTATTCCAAATTTGCGATGTACAATGTGCAATGTGAAAATTACAAATCGCGAGATGCGGTGTACGATCTGCAAATTGCAGCATGACTGTCCCCGATTCGCAATATAAAAGTTCTTCAATAGTGTGATCGCTACATCTCATTGCACATATTTTTTTTTTCGCATGATCTCATATCGACAATTTGCTATTTCAATCGCCGATGCGATAAGCTCCAACGCATGTCTCTACATGTAATGAGAATCATTTGATAAGGCGATGTGTTATTTTAAAAGCAAGCGTGGGAAACCACTATGGTACGAAAGCAAATAATGACCAATTTGCAGTATATTTAAATCATTTCGATTTCTCATATATTTCAGTTTTAAATATATAATTTCATAATTAAATATGGAATTCAATACATCTCTATTTTCATATTTAAATTTTATTATTTTGGATTTGGTCTTGATTCTGGACAATTTATAAAATTATGGAGTTTATATGAAACTTATAATATTTTGAGAAACATTCGTTACTGCAAATTCACATTCTCATTTTTTATGCATTTCTTTTAATTTCAATTCCCTTGAGCACTAAGCATTCTATTTTTACATTTTACTGTTTGCTTTAGTGTAAATAAAATAAATAATGACTTTGGGTTATAGGATTTTGATTAGTTTGACTTCTTCATGTTTTTAATGTTAATTAAAATAAGAAGTTAGCTAGTTTGGAAAAACTGATACCTTTCAGGTAAGATCAAAAGCAATTATCCAATGGTAAGATTCATGTACCCACTTTCATTTATTTCCATTTCGTTACTTTAGTTTCAGTTTTGTTTTTCTGATATATAAATTTGTTTTGCAGCTCTTCATAAAAGCTTCCAATCCTCCGCCAGATCATATTTTCAAAGTCCATACTCTTCTCCTGGCTTAATTTCAAGAAGCAATGATAATCCTCATTGAAATATCTACACCAGGAAGTTTCAGAACCTTTAGCTTTTTCTTTAAGCATTCCTTTCATTAGAAAATGATTAAGTTGATGCTTTGAAACAAGAAGATTGATATCAGACAAAAAGTTTTCATTGTGGCTGAATTTTATCGTCACTGCTATCTAAAAAGCCTAAAACACTTACAACCTTGCAAGGTATGATTTTTCTAAATCTCGACATAAGAAGAATTAATTACACGATTATTTTCTTTCTTCATATTGTTGAGACATTGGTATAAACATTCTTGTTTGAGTTTATCTTGCGAAACTTGGATTTTCCTTTCCATTTTTAAAATTTCTTCATTTTTATTTATTTATTTATTTTACTGATTTCTTTCTCATTTTAGCATAAGAATTATTTTTCCTTTGGTTTTAAATTTTGATTTTGGTGACTTTTCCATGATTTATATGGAACGTCTTCTTGTTACCTAACTATGGTTGGCATACACGGAGAAAAAATTGCTAATAGTCATCTATTAACTTTTTCTTAAATCTCTTAGTAAAGTTTGATTTTCTTATTATAAAGGTAGACATACTTAATGAAGAGATTATCAATTTAGAGAAGTTGAAAAAGTATCATAAAATCTGGAGAAATTTATTTTTCATCAAAATTGTAATCATTTTGAGATTTCAATATTTTATTAAGATCTTTCAAAGTTCTATTATCAGTCAAGAAAAGTTATTTTTAACCAAGTAAAGACACTTTACAGCAAAGCACCTTTTAACTCTAAAATTTTCATTCTTAACTCTTAAGGAGTCAATGATTCTCCCTGTCCCAAAGAGTCTTATTTTTCTAGAGTATAATCCAGAGATATATTTAAACTTAAAAGATAAGAGGTCTCATCATGAGCCTGCTTACCATGATCATAGGGGAAAAATAGGTTGACATTACCAACACTGCTAAACAAACCAGGGTAATGGCTTATGATTGCAAACAATTATAAAACAAGGGGTCTCATCACAAGCCAGCT
This sequence comes from Pinus albicaulis, assembly GCA_034641835.2. Classification (NCBI taxonomy): domain Eukaryota; kingdom Viridiplantae; phylum Streptophyta; class Pinopsida; order Pinales; family Pinaceae; genus Pinus; species Pinus albicaulis. Next base: position 976,219,196 of record CM076581.1, on the reverse strand, counting down.
TGTTCAGTCCAATTATAACCAGTGAATGACATTGTCAACTATCTGGCTACCAAACTAGGACAATGGCTTTTAAGATTCATAATAAAAAATAAAATAAAAATAAAAAAGAAACATATATAAATGGATTTATCTCTAGGTTAGTAATTCTTAAAGAGATGGGATTCTAAATCATTGGCGATTAAAAGGTAACCCTGTCGAGACTATAGATGTTTGCTGGCAGCAATGGCTCTACCTGTGACAAATGAGTATATTTTAAAAGCTAAGTTGTAAAGTGACCCCTGCTTTATCTCTACAACTAATTAAGGACTGATATAGAGTTTTGAAATATTTTAATTTATGAGGAATTTTAAGAAAAAATACAGTTAGATGATTCTTGCTTTTATTTAGACTAATGAACCTAGTCAAACATTTCAAACATAATTATCTCTTCTTTAATTATTTTTACTTGAATTTTGGGGGAAACCTCATTCATATTAAACAGAGATAACTGGTTCTTCTCCCATGTGTCGCCATTGTTGTGGTAAAAATATAACCTCCCATTATTGATGTCTTCACTTCAAATAATGGGGACCCTTTTTATAAAAAATTTGGTTAAACACCTTTTAGGATTTTTATTTTAGTTGATTATCCTACGCTTTTGTTAATTTTTCATTTTCTTTGGATTCTTGTTTCGATTCCTTTTTTAAAATCGATTTTTTATAAGCTTCCCATTGACGCTTGTTACGCCTCATTTGGTCAACTAGTTTGAAAATGGTACTCCTTTGAAGTCTCATTATTTATCTAGTCTGGGTTAAAAATTCTATTTTTATTCTTTTTATTTATTTTCGGAGTGGCTGTAGTTTAGATAATTTCATAACTAATTTCATTAAAATAAAACCAAAAATAAAAATTGATATCTAATATTAAATTTTTTATTAATTAAATTAATATGATTAATTTAATTAAAATAAAATTATATATATATATATATATATATATATATATATATAACAAAAAATTACATCGCATATCGCAACCATCGCAATTCTAATAACATGCACATCTTAAAAAACCTGATGACCTTCATTCCCCGTTATGAAATAGCTCTTCAAGCATTAAATTTTTTTATAAAAAATAAATAAAAAAATAAAAATAAAAATTTTATATTGCATATCGCAATATCGGATCCATCGCAATTTTTATAGCATGAACATTTGAAAAACCCCGATCCAAAGTTCTTGCGATATGCGATAAAGCCAAATACGATGTGTTAAAATATTTTAATACAAAGTTTTTCACCCCTTATGCCTCCCTCACTCACCCTCACATCACCCTCACCTCACACTCCACTCACCATATCCCTCCATAATCTCACATGGATGAATTAATGGGTTTGGATTGATTTCAATGGTTTGTTTTATGGGTTTTGGGTTTGGATTGATTCCAATGGTTTGTAAATTAATTTTTATATTTTTATATTATAATTACAATATTTATTATAATTTTAATATAATTTTAATTATAATATTAATTATATTTAAATTAACTTTTTCAAATCATTTGTATATTAATTTAATTTTGTAACTTAATTAATTTCTAAATTAGATGATAATTGATTAGAATTAATTGTATATATTAGTTAGTTAATAATTAATTTAGAATTAATTATTAGATAAATATAATTCTAATTTAGGATTAGATTTTTAATTAAAATTCTGATTTTTAACCCAGTAACAGAATTTCCAGATTTATGTCAGATTTGACTCATCAACTTTGGAAGCTCATAGAATGAGTTTTACTTGGCCAAATGAGGCCCAGGATGGCTCATTGGAAAGATAAAATCAAGGAGAACATTTTTGAGGAGGTTCCAATAATAGATTTGGTCATTAATTGGGTCAAAAATCATGCTGAAAATCAAGCTCCGAATTTCTAAAACAAAATCAATTTTCTGATTTATTTTCTGCATTTTCATTTGTCCAAGCCTCTTCTAATTGCAGATTCATTTGTTAATAATATCCTTGGCCAATTAAACCATCCCAGGCATCAATAGAGAGCTTATATTTTATTTTCAATTATTTATTTAAATTAAATTTGATTGGGTTTGTTTTAATGTCAGAAATGGTATTTTGATTTTATTCGTTGCATCTTAATTTATTTTGATTTCTTTTTGCAGGAAAACAGTAGAAAATATAAGGAGAGAAGATCTTAATCAATGAGAATGCTCCAGCAATTAAAGATTGGAATTCTGAGAAAATTAAATTGGATTGGGCAGATTTCTCTTCAACAAACTTTCCTCTCAAGAATTCCTTTGCAAATATTATAAATAGCAGATTGCAGAATGTAATAGGGGCTGCTCTCCTCTGCAATTCTGGAATTCTAAAAGCACTTTTGTAATAGGGATTTAGAGTTGTAGGTGGGAGGAGTGGAATCTCAGATCTGGGGATTATTGAGGTTTTTCTTTTACATCCTTAGTTATGTATAATGAACAGAGTTTGCACTATTGTAGCTCTGATTTTGAAAGCAGAAGCTTAGGCATTGTAAAGGACTATTAGAGACCGGAGCTGGAGAAATGGATTCAATAAATTGGTATTTCGAATACTATTATTTTAAATGCTGGTTTTATTTTATGATAACAAGAATGGTGTCAATTTACTTACATATTTGTGCACTTTTGTCGGTATGGGTAATTTTCTTCTATTTTATGTTGTTATTTATCTCTGCTCTTATGGGCTGAATTCTGATTTCTGGGTAACTTTTTACTCATAAATCTTTCTTTTAATATTGGATGAATAAATAGTGATATGTTGTGAACTTCTTCCGCATATTATTGTTTAATAATTCAAGTTACTGATTAAATGATCAATACCATTTTGTGAACTACTTCATGAGTGTTGTTGATTGATTATTTCAGTTAAAAGGTCTCAATAGGATGTGTTTTGCTATCCATAATGTCAGTTAATTGAACTATTTCATTAACTTGATATTCATTATAAACAAGACATATTTCAACATTTCAATCCCCATCCTTTTAAATACACTCTTGATTTCCAGGTTGAATCTCTGTCTGCCTAATTGAGATAAGTTAAGACAGTTGTTTATTTTTCATCTTAGGTAATTTTGCATTTAGATTAAGTTACATTCTTAAGTCCTCTTCCCAAGGAAACCAAACTTTAATGGATAGAGTTGTTCAATCAACAGGATCACTTTCTTGCCTGATCAACAAGAAGGTTGATCTGATGCCTCTTTTCCATTGGTGAATGAAAGTCATATTTTAAAGCCATTGGAGATTGAGATAAGGTAACTGGACCTAGTTGAACCAGTCGGAACCACCATTCCAAACGGAAAAGGAGTTGCTTTAAGGTCTGGACTAGGTGGTCATCCGCCATGTTGTTGTAGTGATTTTCGAGGCTTCAACAATATCGCAAAGCTAACAAATTCTATAGTCCTAGGGCATAGTATTGGGAGTAGACCACCACCTGGTTTCACTTCAAAGCTCATGAGAATTAGTTCTAATCTAAGCATTGTTCATCTTTTTCTTCGAGTTGGTAAGAAAGAAAAAAAAACTGGTTCTCAAGCATGGATTGATCACCTCCTTATAATATCTTAGCTCCATTCTACCCTCCAGCTCCTTATCATCCCATAGATTATCCTTAAATTTGGAGGTGATAGTATCTTTGACACTATCCTTGCTTCCCAGGATGATCTCCTCATTTATCCCCCAATAGTTGAGCCAAGCTTGGGAATCCTTATGCCACCCACAATTAAGGTGAAAGTGGGGGTTTTGCATAAATTTAGAAGAAATTTTAGGAAGCCTATTGGATTCCATGTTGTAAATATTCTTCTTATACATTATATACTTAAACATAACACATCTTTCAATAGGGAAGAGGCCAAATTTGATCAAGAGGATAAGATAGAGGGTATTTCCCTCAATCTTGAGATGGTAGGCTATGAATTTCTTTTGAATAATCTCAATATTTCTCCACAACTCCCTGGATATACTGCAACCCCATACTTCATAACTATATAGGAAAACAAGGGTGATGAGGGTATGAAAGAGGAACCATTTTTTACTCCAAATACAAATATCGACAACCTTACAATTATTTTCAAGCTCATTATAAGCTTTCCAACCACCAATACTCTTTTTCTCAATGATATAATTCCAGTCGAGCTGATAAGGAATGTCAATACCAAAATATTTATAAGAAGAGACATGCTCCAAGTAATTGTTGTCATAGAAAATTTTTCCATTGGTGATATTTTTGGATTTAATTATCAAGATTTTAGTCTTGTCAGTGTTAACCGTTGTACCCATCTAGGAGAAAAAGTCATGAAGAGTCTTAAGTTGCTTTTCCAGTTCCTCATGACTTCTAGTAAGAAGAAAAATATCATCGGCATAGAGGAGGGGAGTAATGATAATACCAGCAAGTTTAGATCCCTTACACCCCACGATTTCAAAACACTCCTCTACCTTATCGATGTAAAGAAAAAAAATCATAGGGGAAAGGGGACACCCTTGCTTAATACTGATATTGCATTTAATATCTTAAGACCACCCTTTGTTGGTCTTAAGCTTGAAAACAACCTTCGCGTAGAGGTGAATCACAACAATCTTCAAATTAGGAGGATTCATTATCTCATGAAGTATTTTCGAAAGCTTATCCCGAGAAACAATCTCAAAGGATTTTATAAAGTCCACAAAGAAACAAAAGGGTTCAACTTTAATATTGCAACATTCCTCGGAAATGATCCTGACAGTGAATGGTCGATAGTCGAGTGGTATCTCCTAAAACCATTTTTCCCTTTAGCTCTTTAACCATCGATTTCAAGCCAATGGCCAATATTATTATCCAAAATGAGATCATAAAGCTTGGCTAAGATGTGGCTAATCATAATTTTCTTGTAGTTAGAGGGAATACTTTTGTCCCCATTTTTAAATATAGGCACAAAAGGCTTTGTGTCAAAGGCTTCAGGAACCCATCCTCTACAGCCAAATTGAGAAATTTGTGGAGATGATGAATGAGGATAGATATTCTAATATTTAAGACCTCAATTTGGTATCCTTCAATATGTTTAGCTTTCCCACTAGCGATCTTATTAATCCCAGAATCAACATCTTCAAGAGAAAATATATCTTCCTTAATATGAGTGCTAACGATGTTTTCCATGGTTTTCGGGGAGTCATACAACTTATTAATATAGATGTACCACTTTTCTAAGGGAACGAATGATTATGTTTAGAGTTAAAAACAAGCACATTCCACCAAAACTTTCTGGGCACAACTTTAGAAAGGTGAATAAGATTATCTTGTCTCTTACTAATATATGACCGTTTTTTCTCTTTAATGAGGGCTTTGTATAGACTGATATTTCAGATCTTTATAGTTTCATTAGGAGCATCTTGAATGGTTTTCCTAGCACTTTTACAGTCTTTTTCATACCAATGGTTGGAATTTCTATTAATATTCTTATATGACACCTCAGTAGAAAACTTGTTAATGGTAGTGGAAAGGGTAGTATTAAAATTGTGATAAGTTTGATCAATATTGTTATTATAAGTTAGGGAACTTAAATCCATGTTTACTCCTTTAAGAAAATGTCTATATTACTCTGATTGAAATGAGTGCCTCTTTGGATTTCACTGGCATTATGTATGTGGTTGTAATGCATAACAAGATGAAGGGTTAAAGAAAAGGGCATGTGGTCAGAGTGAGGCTCGAAATATTTAAGAATATCAAAGCTGGTAATACGGTTAAGGATATGGGTGTTAGAAATCACATAGTCCATAACACTACTTCCCAAACCATGTAAATAGGTCATCTAGATAGAGGCAGGCCACTTGCTAATAACATTACAAATAATCAAATCTTGGGAACTACAAATATTGAGGAGCTTCGGTGCCAAATAAGTTAACGGTTTTGTCTTCATAAATTCTCTTGAATCTAGTAGTTAAGTCATCATCTTCGTCAAGCCACAAGGATTCAAGGTTAGAGTGGTTACTTAAAATAAGTTGGTAGCAGTTCTAGCATTGAAGTCCTCAAGTAAAAGGATATTACCTTCATTCCTCAAGTTGTGAATTCCTTTCTCTAAGGTAGTGAAAGGATAATTATTATCTAAGTTATTTTTCTTATAGGAGGTAGAGTTTATAGGAGCAAAATAAGAGATTGCAAGAAAAATCCTATTGGAGCAAGAATCAAAGAACATGATCCAAATGTATTGATTGAAGGGGTTGATAGTATGAAGCTCGATATATATATATATATATATATATATATATATATATATATATATATGAAATACTAAAAAGGTTAAGGAAACTAATTGATAGAAGTAGAAAAATCGAAAAAATAGAGGAAAATAATAGAAAAAAAGAAAAAGAAAGAACGAATACAATTGACCAAAATAATAAAGTATTATATTATATATTAAATTTTAAGGAAAAGAAAGAGACAAAAATTATAATTTTGTTGTTACATTAGTATAAATAATTATATAATATTATTATATACGCTATTAAATTCTAAAAAGAAAATTAGTAAATTGATTAAAAGTCAAAAGAAAAATAATAAAGTTAATATAGAAATAAATCAAATTAAAAAATAATTAAAGTTATACTAAAATATAATGTGATCAAAGGAAAATAAAAATAGGTAATAATAATAACAATAGTAATAATAATATATTATATATAGCAATCATTATGAAAGTTGCAAGGAAAATAAGGTCAATAAGGGAATATTACCAAACAAATAAATATAAGGAAAATATATAGGCATACACATAAATTAATTAATTAAGGGAAAAAACCTAAATTATGAGTAGGGGAGGGCACAAATCCAACTCTTACTCAATTTCTATCTATTTTGGTTGTTGATATCTATTACCCATTTCTCAATTTCAATGACCTCTCTCACTTCTTATGGTGGAAATGATTAATCCTGGCGATGACCATGATAAAAAATTGAATTGAATAGAAAGGCATCTTGCAGGTGAGTACTGCACTTGAAGACTGCACACAAATGGAGAGTACACTCTATATTCATTATTCAAATTATACAACTATAAATACATAAAAAAGGAATAGGAAGTTGTAAACAAACTCGTATAACCTAGGAACTAATCCTAACATAAGGAGCTACATTACAACAATGTAACCATTTCACCATTAATACAAAATAATATTAATTATTTTCAACTCTCCCCCTTAATGGAGAAAGTATTTTCTTGAATTCCTAACCTCCCTCTAAACAATTCAAACTTTGCTTTCTCAAGAGGCTTAGTAAAAATTTCTGCCATATTGTCACAATTTTTACAATATTCAACAAATATTTCTTTCGACTAGACATTTTCTCGAACAAAGTGAAACTGACTATCGATGTGTTTCGTGTTCTCGTGAAACACTGGATTATTTGCTAGCTTAATGGAACTCTAGTTGTCACATTTGATGATAGCTAATTTTTTCTACTCTTCTCCTGCATTATGGAGAAGCCTTCTCAACCAGATAGCTTCACATGTAGCTACACACAATGCTTGGTACTCAGCTTCAGCTGAAGATAAATCCACAATACTCTTATTTTTGTTGCTCCATGTTATGACCCCAGATCCAACACTAAATTCATAACCTGTGATGGACCTTCGGTCATCCAGGTTACCTTCCCAATCCGAGTCTGAAAAACATGCTAAAATAACATCAGATGTGTCAGTCTATAAAATGCCATAATCACTAGTACCACGAAAATACCTCAACACACTTTTTTCTGCCACCCAATGAATTTCAAGAGGTTTAGACATAAACTGGCTCATCACACTAATAGAGTATTGTAAGTCTGGTCTAATTGTAGTTAGATATATCATACTACCAACTAGTTTTCTATAAAAATTGGCATCCATCTCCTTAGATTCATCGTCACTGCACAACTTCAGATTCTACTACAAAGGTGTTGATGATGTCTTACAATGCTACATCTTGAAATTTTTTAGTAGACCTCTGACATACTTCCCTTGAGTAGAAATTTTTTTCCAGAGTCTCTCCATACTTCCAAACCCAAGAAATAATGTATAATTATGAGATATTTCATTTCAAAAACTTATGACATTTCCAATTTGATTTCTTTGATAAAAGCATCTACATTACCTGTTATAATCATGTCATCCATATACAAAGAAATAAAAATATTTTTCCTTTGTTTATTATGCGTGATATATAGATTTGGATCACTCATGCTCCTATGAAAACCATGTTGGAAGAAGAATGAATCAATCTTCTCGTACCAAGACCTAGGTGCTTGTTTTAAACCATACAGTGCCTTTTTCAACCTACACACTAGATGTTCCTGCCCTTCTTTAACAAACCCTTTAGGTTGGACTAAATAAATCTCTTCCTTTAAATCACCATTCAGTAATGAAAACTTAATATCTAACTGGTGTACCTTCCACTGATATTTATTAGCTAAAGAAATTAACATTCTAATGGTATTCAGTTTGGCTACAGGAGCAAAGGTTTCTTCAAAGTCTATTCCCTCTTGCTGTGAATAACCTTTTGCAACTATTCTAGATTTAAACTTATCTATACTCCCATCTGCATTAACTTTAGGTTTGTAAAGCCACTTACAACCTATGGGTGTTTTTCCTTCAGGTAGTTCAACTAGTTCCCAAGTATGGTTTCTAATAATTGATTCAAATTCTTCATTCATTGTAGCCCTCCATTCATGATATTGACTTGCTTATTTATAGTTTGTGGGATCTATAACATTTAAAATGTTTGACATTAAAGCATAGTCTTTCAATCTAGCTCGTAATTGAGTCTTCCTACCTGATCTTCTCGCTAGAGGACTCACCTCAAATATGTTTGCTTCAGGCCTGTGCGGGCTTGCCTTGTTGACTACATCACCTTTTTCTTCCTCTTTTTGCTGTTGCTACTAATTATCCTCAATTATTTCTTCCATCAATAATGGAATGTGCCATTCTCCATGACTGTCTTCCTATCCTTCCTCAACCTACTCATGAAATATGACATCTCAAATTGCAAATATTTTATGAGTCATGGGATTAAACAACTTGTAAATTTTATACTCAATGCAATATCCTACAAAGATGCATTTTGTTGTCGACAGATATTGTCTCTCCTAGAGACAGTCTAGAGTTGCCATAGACCAGTGCCTAGGACATCTTATCATAACAAGAAGCACATAATATAACTTGGGTGTCAATCCAAAAGGCTCTCCTGCTATCTCTTGTAAAACAAGGAAATTGATTTAAATGGGACCAGACCTCACAGAAATTTCCATAGGGGAAGTAATATTGCAGAGACAAGATGCAAAGCTCTAATATAAAAGCACAAAACAGTTAAGAGATAATTTACTGTAAAGAGGGTCGATTCAAATAATATGCCACAGAAATCAGATATCAGAAAGTGTATGCGGTGAAAGAAATATTAAGTAGATACTAGTTAACCTTGGTCTGATACCCAGATACACAACAGAACCATATATGGGCTTATCAATCTAAGAATCCATACATGACAATGGATTTTTAAAAGCACCCTCCCAAAGCAACTAATATAGTAGAAATATGGATGAAATGAACATGAAACAGTATATCATGCCTGAGCCATATTTAAAGCACTTGACTGATCCAAGTATGGGTATCAGCTAGGATAAATCCTTACCTAAAATCAGTGAGGCACTCGCATTCCAGTACATGATACAAGAAGATGGATAAAATGAAATGTTGTATTAAACACATAAAATGAAGTTACATACCGTGGGATACCAAAGACTAGAATCCTCTAATACAGATAGAACTCCTCCTCACTGAGACCCTATGGGCTCTAAGCCTTCATACAAAAGTTTATACAAGATGTATACAAAAATTGCCTTTCACTGCACACTTTTCTGATAAAAATATGGAACCCTTTACAATGTCTTTCTTCCTGGTTTTTATAGAGGAAGAAGGAGAAAAAATCATAAAATAAGTAGGTGAAAACAATTAATTGTTTCATTGAAACAAAATGGCGGAAAATTTTCACGCCCACACTGCTGAATGACCATGCTGAGCTGTGTGTACTCTGCTGCCAGCATAAATAAATGCACTGGGTAGAAAATCCCTTCAGGAACACAGTATAGAGAGAAATTCTCATGAACTTTCTGTCCTTTCCTGAAGAAAATTTGGCTGCAATAAACCTTGAGGGCATTGTTTTCTATGAAAAGATATTTCTAGTGATCTGCAGGGTCTTTGATCTGGTACTTTTCCTCCAAAAGGGTATGTAATAGCCCCAAAGTCCTTAAATGCATTTCTTTAATCCCCTGCTCTTCACTGATATTCTCTATCTGCGCCATTAATTCTTCATCTGTTCAACCTGTGCATTTGAATGACCCTGGAGGGTTTAATAGATTTAAATCCTTGTTTTCTTTAATGATGGTCATATCATAGCAGCTCCCGGATCTTTTTTCATAAATTTTTCTCCTATATCATGGTCCTGTCATGCGTTCTCAGCTTCTGTAATGGTGGCCGCAAGTTATGATAGCTCTTCAGCACCATACACCTGCAAAACCCACAAACACATTAAAGGAAACCAAACACGGGGGGTGGTGAATGCGGTGATGATCGTGGAGATGGTGATGCAGACTAGGCGAAGTGGTGAGATGATGCAGGGTGGCGGAAAATGCATATTAATGGTGGAGAAATACTTTGGGTGAAGGTTGGAAGGATACGTGAAAATTAACGAAGGCAATGGACTTTGACCTCTTAACAGGAATGTAGATGAGAGACTGACGCATCTACGATGGGAGCACATGGACAGATGACGTGGAGCCACAGGGTCGATGGCGTGGCGAGGTTTAAATACAGACTGTTCGATCTTTGGGGGAAATCGATGGTGAAAACGCATCGAAAAACAATGAGACGGTGGGCCAGGGACACTATAGACTTACATTAACACCTGCGCAACTACTCCAAGCGACCGCCGTTGGATGGAGGCTTATAGATCTGACGGCTCACGTTGATTTCGCTGTGCGACTATGACCGAATGATAACGCGCGAAATGGAGCGGTTTTAGAACAGTGGCCTGGGACGCGTGGCAAGCAACGTATGGAATCGTTGCGATTTGCGAAAAACCGCCAGCCCTTCAAAAGTGGTGTGGGGAAAACAACTTGTTTAAATGGTGGTTTTTAGGGCGCGGGGACCACAAGGCGGGAGAGATGCAAACCGTCAGATCTACGAGTGATCGTATGGTTGAGAACATGCCCGATAGTTGTATACGGCAAGCGCCTTTGGATTTGGCGTTTGGTCTCAGGGCCAGGTCGTGTGGGAGGAATAGGTGCTGGGGCTAAGACTGAAGGGGTTGGGCCCGATATATTTTAAAGTGCAGATTTTAGCCTTTTTCCAATGTATTTCATGGGTAGGAATGGTAGCGATAGGCAGGATATGGAGGTCTTAGGCCACGATAGAGGTTTTAAACAGATTCCTACGGGACAGCAGGCCAAAAACTTGAATGGAGGGGCTAATATAGTCAACATCGGCTCCATCTATGGATGGCGCGTTCATACTTGGACATGTTGAGAACCTGCAAACCTCCTGATCATAAGCTTATGTAAACCCTGTGGACTCTACTCTCAAAAAAAATTTCCTTTCATGATTCATTATGACACTCGCACCATTCAGACAGCAATAAAACAAAAAACTAATATACAATATGATACAATCGGGCCACCTTTTGCCCGAATCAGAATTGGAAGTAGGGCTTGAGAAATTGGTCGTTTACAAGGGCATCCAACAGGTCACCCTGTAAATTCTCCAATGTGAACGTATTATTGCCTCCCTGTTCCACAATTTTAAATGGGCCAAACCACAATGGATCGAACTTGCCATGTTTTCCTTTTTCAGCCCTCCGGACATCCCATCTGAGAACTAGATCTCCAATCTGCAATTTTCTATCTTTTGCATGTTGATCAAATATGTGTTTCATTTTCTCTTGATACTCCGTTAATATCTGATTCACTTGGCCCCGTGTTTCCTCCAGTTCTACCAGTTGATTGATTCTCCTGACCATATCATCAGGTTCCTCCTGACTTTATTGCATGAAACGTGCCACTGGTAAAGCCAGATGTACAGGAAACACAGCTGCTCATCCATATACCAACTCATATGGAGATTTCCCAGTTGCTCTCTTACTGGTGATTCTATTAGCCCATAGAGAAAATTTCAATTGGGAATCCCAATTTTTCTGATTCTCATTTATAGTTTTCTTCAAAGCCCTCACTAGAGTTTCATTAGAAGATTCTGCCAAGCCATTCCCTTATGGATAGTAGGCTGTAGAATGATTCAATGTGATATTATACTGTTGGCAGAAATTCACAAATTTTGCAGATTTGAAAGCATGTGCGTTATCAGTCACTATTCTAGCAGGGCAGCCAAACCTGGATATGATGTTTTCTTCCATGAATTTTGTGATGAAAGTGTCAGTAGCGTTCCTTGCAGGTATGGCTTCCACCCATTTTGTAAAGTAATCTGTGGCTGTTAATATCCATTTATGTTGTCCACTTGATGAGGGATGTATTTCTCCAATAAAATCTATTCCCCATTGTTGAGATGGATCATTTACATGAACTGGAATCAGGGGCAGAGCTGCCAACTTCTGTCTCTCAGCAAATTTCTGACACTTATCACATGCTCTGACCCAAGTAAAAACATCTCCAAATAATTTTGGCCTGTAGAAACCAGCCTTTAGTATTTTATGAGCTGTGGCTCTCCAGCTGTAATGGCCTCCACAAATTCCTCCATTAAATTCCATCATTATATTTTCCACTTCATTTTCTGTGAGGCATAATAGTAGTATGCCTGAAGGATCTCTCCAATATAATAGGCCATTGGCAACTATATACTTTTGTGATTTTAGCCTCAATGTTCTGTATTTTGATTTATCACAGCTGGGTGGACAGCTGAGTGTTAAAATATATTCTACTATTCCTTTATACCATGGGCTTTTGAGATACTTTGTATGTGCTTTCTGAGTAGCCATTTCCAGACCTTGCTACTCTTTCTCTTTCTCAGACTCTCCATTTGCTATCATAGACAAATTTATGCCCAGAGCCTGGTAGTTTGACTCTGACAAGATCCTTGCTAGCCCCTGTCCTTTTATCAGCTTAGTAGGACGGATGTCCGGATCATACTCCTATATTTTTGCAATCCACCTCCCTCTTTTTCCTTCACTATCTCCCTGAATTAGAATGTATTTAACAGCTGCAGTGGGGACAAATGCAGTAATGTGGGACTGCAAAATGTACATGCGAAATGCTTTGAGGGATTTTACTAGGGCATATGCCTGCTTCTCTAATATGTTATATTTCAATTCTGCATCATGAAGCACCTGACTGAAGAAGGAAATTGGTTGCTCATATCCTTCTTCATTTTTCTGTAACAGAACTCCAGCTACTATATGAGGTGATGCAAAAGAAAAGATCATAAATGGCTTTGCATAATCTGGTCCAGCGAGCATAGGAGCTTCAGCAAATGTAGCTTTAATTCTAGCAAAGGCCTCCCGTGATTCTTGTGACCATTTCACCTCATTATTCTTCTTTAGCATATATGTTATATGCCTAACTATCTCAGCATAGTTAGGAATAAACCTTCTCAGAAAATTTATGTGACCTAAAAACACCTGCACCTCTTTCTTATTTCTGGGGAGAGAAATACTATTTATAACCTCCACTCTTTTAGGGTCTATTCTTACTCCATCCTTAGTCACACTGTGCCCTAAGAGCTTGCCTTCCTCTAATGCAAATAAATACTTTTGTGGATTGAGAGAAAGGCCATACCTTCTGCATTTTTCAAAAGTTCTTTGTAAGTGCTCAATGTGTTCATCGTTACCTTTTGAAAACACTGTTATATCATCAAGGTATACCACTAGAAATTTATCTTGCTCCCCGACAAAGGCTATGTCCATGGCCCTTTGGAAAGTGGCTCCTGCGTTAATCAATCCAAAAGGCATCCTGGCATACATGAATGTTCCCCATGGTGTAGTGAATGTAGTTTTATTTTGATCCTCTGAAAGTACAGCCACCTGATTATAACCAGAAAAGCCATCCATCATTGACATTCTAGAGGCCCCCACCACTTTCTGCAGGATGTATTTCATCTTGGGGAGTGGATAATTATCTTTTAAAGATGCTCTATTTAAATTCCTGAAATCCACACACAGCCTTATTTCTCCATTCTTCTTTCGAACAGGGACCAGATTTTCCACCCATTCTGAGTACCTCAGTGGCACAATTATTTTGGCCTTTAATAACTTCTTAATTTCCTTCTCAATGGAAGGAAGCAGTAGAGGGTTTATCTATCTAAGCTTCTGCTTATAAGGTCTTGCATCTTCCCTCAAAGGAATTTTGTGCTGCATTATACTAACATCAAAAGTTTTAAGGTCCTGATAGGACCATGCAAACACATCTCTGTAAGACTTAAATAATTTCAGATACCTCTCCTTATATTCTTCTAGGACCTTCTTGGATAATTTGACAATTTTTGGGTCAACATCAGTACCCAGATTTAGATCTTCTACCTGATTTTCTTCTACTATTTTGCTAGGCTGTAATGGGATATCATTCTTGTCGAATAATCTTTCTAGAGGCACCATCCCTCTAGGGATAAAATTTCCTTTCAGTTGCAACACTTTTCTTCTTGCCATTTTCTCTTCCCACTTATTTTCTGAAATATCTTTAGCCTCATCTTCTTTACAATCATCAATCTCCATATTGGAGAATTCCCCCACTGTTTCCAGGAATCTCTTCATTTTTTCCTCATCTTCAAATACCTGCCAGCGCTTAACATTATCTGGGATAGATGGCCTATAACGTACCTCAAATTCATACCTCAAGAGAGGGTTTTGAGGAGGACGAAATGTGCTAGCAGCTACAGCAAGAGAATCTGCCATTCTATTCTACTCCCAGGGCATGAACTGAATATTAAATGCTGAAAATAAGTTCTCCACCATGTCCCACACTTCATTTCAATATGCTCTCAGCCGAGGATGTTTGGCTTGACATTGATTCCTGATTTGTCTAACCACCAGCTCAGAATCTCCCAGAGCTTTTAATCTTTGTATACCCATACTCCTGGCTGTCTGCAATCCTAGCAACAGTGCTTCATATTCAGCTACATTATTAGTAGCCTCATATTCCAATTTGAAAGACAGTGGGATCCACTTTCCTATAGGAGAAATTAATAACACTCCAACCCCATTACCTTCTCTCAAAATTTCTCCATCAAAATGTAGAGTTCATACTCCTGCTTCATGGTCTTCTAAAGGCTGCTCAGTTTTGATTTGACAGAAGAAAGGTTCATGAACAAAAATTTTATCTTCTTCTAACATCCAACATGAGAAATCTCCTTCCTTGCTGTAGACTGGTGAATTCTCTGAGCTATCAGCCTTAGTCACCATCTTGACAAATTTGGATTCTCTGTACAACCTCCTTTCCTGGCCACCAAAAACAGGGATAGTGGCATAGGTTAAATCCATCTTGAGTGACCCACCGATTTTTGTTCCCCGGGACCTTGACAACAGCATGCCAAAGCGAGCTGGGATGTCGACCACCACAATGTCCATTACTACACTTTTTGCTGGAATTTGGGCCAGATTGACCACTAAATCTTTAATCATCCCTAAGCATTTAACTCTTTTGGAATCAAATGAATATAGATCTTTATATGGATGTGTGATTTGCAAACCTAGTTGCTCCATGATTGAAAAAGGCATAAGATTGTGGGAAGCTCCAGAATCTAACATACAATTGTGTAATAGCAGGTCATGAATCACTAGAGACACATAAAAAGGAGGAGTAGAGGGGTCTATCTCCTCGACATGTGGGCCAAAAACTACCATGGGTATTTCTTCTTGAAGATTAAGACTATCTAGGATTATTGGTGCTTCAGGAGGGAACAATAAAGAAGTGACTTGAGATTGATATGCAGGTTGTTTCAGCAGTTCAGTCAAAGGGACTGGGATTTTGACTTTCTCAAGTTCTTTTTGCAAATTGAAAGTAGGAGGGGACTTTTCTATTATAACTTCTTTTGACTCTTTATTTTCAACTGAAGGTTTAACTTCTTTTGATACAGACTCAGCAATAGGAGGAGTGACTACTTTTGAGGAAGAAGGAGTTTGATCATTAGACTGCAAAGTTTTTTTAGAGGACTCTTACCTTTATCTGTAACTTTCTTCATTGTTGACTCCTTTTCAGCGGATTCTTCCTTTTGAAGTGGCTCCTCTTCTTGATCTTGAGTGCGAGTCCTCTTTCTGGAAGATCTGAGGTCATATCTCCTATTGAAATGTGCTTGAATTAAATAATTAAACTATTTGCAATAGTGATCAATTTCTGCATCTTCTGTGTCTCTGATCTCTTCTTCTTCTTCTTGCAATGGACATTCTATTTCATCATTGTTT